>CM075721.1:551331-1151331 GCA_037974335.1 Prionace glauca
TCACGTGCTCACTGTGTGGGTCCCTGGCACTGTGAGACAGCAGTGCTAATCACTGTGTCACCGTGCTGCCCCGGGTCCCTGGCAGTGTGAGACAGCAGTGCTAATCACTGTGTCACCGTGCTGCCCCGGGTCCTGGGCAGTGTGAGACAGCAGTGTGAATCACTGTGTCACCGTGCTGTCGCGGGTCCCGGGCACTGTGAGACAGCAGTGCTAATTACTGTGTCACCGTGCTGCCCCGGGTCCCTGGGCACTGTGAGACAGCAGTGTGAATCACTGTGTCACCGTGCTGCCCCGGGTCCCTGGCACTGTGAGACAGCAGTGTCTAATCACTGTGTCACCGTGCTGCCCCGGGTCCCTGGCACTGTGAGACAGCAGTGCTAATCACTGTGTCACCGGGCTGCCCTGGGTCCCTGGCACTGTGAAACAGCAGTGTGAATCACTGTATCACCGTGCTGCCCTGGGTCCCTGGCACTGTGAGACAGCAGTGTGAGATCACCGTGTCACCGTGCTGCCCCGGGTCCCTGGCACTGTGAGACAGCAGTGTGAATCACCGTGTCACCGTGTTGCCCGGGTCCCTGGCACTGTGAGACAGCAGTGTGAATCACTGTGTCACCGTGCTGCCCTGGGTCCCTGGCACTGTGAGACAGCAGTGGTGAATCACTGGTGTCACCGTGCTGCCCCAGGTCCCTGGCACTTTGAGACAGCAGTGTGAATCACTGTGTCACCGTGCTGCCCCGGGTCCATGGCACTGTGAGACAGCAGTGCTAATCACTGTGTCACCGTGCTGCCACGGGTCCCTGACACTGTGAGACAGCAGTGCTAATCACTGTGTCACCGTGCTGCCCCGGGTCCCTGGTACTGTGAGACAGCAGTGCTAATCACTGTGTCACCTGTGCTGCCCCGGGGTCCCTGGCCACTGTGAGACAGCAGTGCTAATCACTGTGTCACCGTGCTGCCCCTGGGTCCCTGGCACTGTGAGACAGCAGTGCTAATCACTGTATCACCGTGCTGCCCCGGGTCCCTGGCACTGTGAGACAGCAGTGCTAATCACTTGTGTCACCTTGCTGCCCTGGGTCCCTGGCACTGTGAGACAGCAGTGCTAATCACTGTGTCACCGTGCTGCCCCGGGTCCCTGGCACTGTGAGACAGCAGTGCTAATCACCTGTGTCACCGTGCTGCCCCGGGTCCCTGGCACTGTTGAGACAGCAGTGCTAATCACTGTGTCACTGTGATGCCCCGGGTCCCTGGCACTGTGAGACAGCAGTGCTAATCACTGTGTCACCGTGCTGCCCCGGGTCCCTGGCACTGTGAGACAGCAGTGTGAATCATTGTGTCACCGTGCTGCCCTGGGTCCCTGCACTGTGAGACAGCAGTGCTAATCACTGTGTCACCGGTGCTGCCCCGGGTCCCTGGCACTGTGAGACAGCAGTGCTAATCACTGTGTCACCGTGCTGCCCCGGGTCTCTGGCACTGTGAGACAGCAGTGCTAATCACTGTGTCACCGTGCTGCCCTGGGTCCCTGGCACTGTGAGACAGCAGTGCTAATCACTGTGTCACCCGTGCTGCCCCGGGTCCCTGGCACTGTGAGACAGCAGTGCTAATCACTGTGTCACCGTGCTGCCCCGGGTCCCTGGCACTGTGAGAGACAGCAGTGCTAATCACTGTGTCACCGTGCTGCCCCCGGGTCCCTGGCACTGTGAGACAGCAGTGCTAATCACTGTGTCACCGTGCTGCCCCGGGTCCCGGGCAGTGTGAGACAGCAGTGTGAATCACTGTGTCACCGTGCTGTCGCGGGTCCCGGGCACCTGTGAGACAGCAGTGCTAATTACTGTGTCACCGTGCTGCCCCGGGTCCCTGGCACTGTGAGACAGCAGTGCTAATCACTGTGTCACCGTGCTGCTCCGGGTCCCTGGCAACTGTGAGACAGCAGTGCTAATCACTTGTGTCACCGTGTTGCCCCGGGTCCCTGGCACTGTGAGACAGCAGTGCTAATCACAGTGTCACCGTGCTGCCCCGGGTCTCTGGCACTGTGAGACAGCAGTGCTAATCACTGTGTCACCGTGCTGCCCCAGGTCCCTGGCACTGTGAGACAGCAGTGTGAATCACTGTGTCACCGTGCTGCCCCCGGGTCCCTGGCACTGTGAGACAGCAGTGCTAATCACTGTGTCACCCGTGCTGCCCCGGGTCCCTGGCACAGTGAGACAGCAGTGATAATCACTGTGTCACCGTGCTGCCCCGGGTCCCTGGCACTGTGAGACAGCAGTGCTAATCACTGTGTCACCGTGCTGCCCTGGGTCCCTGGCACTGTGAGACAGCAGTGTGAATCACTGTGTCACCCGTGCTGCCCCGGGTCCCTGGCACTGTGAGACAGCAGTGCTAATCACTGTATCACCGTGCTGCCCCGGGTCCCTGACACTGTGAGACAGCAGTGTGAATCACTGTGTCACCGTGCTGCCCCGGGTCCCTGGCACTGTGAGACAGCAGTGGCTAATCACTGTGTCACCGTGCAGCCCCGGGTCCCTGACACTGTGAGACAGCAGTGCTAATCACTGTGTCACCTTGCTGCCCCGGGTCCCTGGCACTGTGAGACAGCAGTGCTAATCACTGTGTCAACCGTGCTGCCCCAGGTCCCTGGCACTGTGAGACAGCAGTGCTAATCACTGTATCACCGTGCTGCCCCGGGTCCCAGGCACTGTGAGACAGCAGTGCTAATCACTGTGTCACCGTGCTGCCCCGGGTCCCTGGCACTGTGAGACAGCAGTGCTAATCACTGTGTCACCGTGCTGCCCCAGGTCCCTGGCACTGTGAGACAGCAGTGCTAATCACTGTGTCACCGTGCTGCCCCGGGTCCCTGGCACTGTGAGACCGCAGTGCTAATCACTGTGTCACCGTGCTGCCCCGGGTCCTGGCACTGTGAGACCGCAGTGCTAATCACTGTGTCACCGTGCTGCCCCGGGTCCCTGGCACTGTGAGACAGCAGTGCTTATCACTGTGTCACCGTGCTGCCCGGGTCCCCTGGCACTGTGAGACAGCAGTGCTAATCACTGTGTCACCGTGCTGCCCCGGGTCCCTGGCACTGTGAGACAGCAGTGCTAATCACTGTGTCACCGTGCTGCCCCGGGTCCCTGGCATTGTGAGACAGCAGTGCTAATCACCGTATCACCGTGCTGCCCGGGTCCCTGGCACTGTGAGACAGCAGTGCTAATCACTGTGTCACCGTGCTGCCCGGGTCCCTGGCACTGTGAGACAGCAGTGCTAATCACTGTGTCACCTTGCTGCCCCGGGTCCCTGGCACTGTGAGACAGCAGTGCTAATCACTGTATCACCGTGCTGCCCCGGGTCCCCTGGCACTGTGAGACAGCAGTGCTAATCACTGTGTCACCTTGCTGCCCTGGGTCCCTGGCACTGTGAGACAGGCAGTGCTAATCACTGTGTCACCTTGCTGCCCCGGTCCCTGGCACTGTGAGACAGGCAGTGCTAATCACTGTGTCACTGTGATGCCCCGGGTCCCTGGCACTGTGAGACAGCAGTGCTAATCACTGTGTCACCATGCTGCCCCGGGTCCCTGGCACTGTGAGACAGCAGTGCTATATCACTGTGTCACCATGCTGCCCCGGTCCCTGGCACTGTGAGACAGCAGTGTGAATCATTGTGTCACCGTGCTGCCACCTGGTCCCTGGCACTGTGACACAGCAGTGCTAATCACTGTGTCACCGTGCTGCCCGGGTCCCTGGCACTGTGAGACAGCAGTGCTAATCACTGTGTCACCGTGCTGCCCGGGTCTCTGGCACTGTGAGACAGCAGTGCTAATCACTGTGTCACCGTGCTGCCCTGGGTCCCTGGCACTGTGAGACAGCAGTGCTAATCACTGAGTCACCATGCTGCCCCCGGGTCCCCTGGCACTGTGAGACAGCAGTGCTAACACTGTGTCACCGTGCTGCCCCCGGGTCCCTGGCACTGTGAGACAGCAGTGCTAATCACTGTGTCACCGTGCTGCCCCGGGTCCCTGGCAGTGTGAGACAGCAGTGCTAATCACTGTGTCACCGTGCTGCCGCCCGGGTCCCGGGCAGTGTGAGACAGCAGTGTGAATCACTGTGTCACCCGTGCTGTCGCGGGTCCCGGGACTCTGTCAGACAGCAGTGCTAATTACGGTGTCACCGTGCTGCCCCGGGGTCCTGCACTGTGAGACAAGCAGTGTGAATCACTGTGTCACCAGTGCTGCCCGGGTCCCTGGCACTGTGAGACAGCAGTACTAATCACTGTGTCACCGTGCTGCCCCGGGTCCCTGGCACTGTGAGACAGCAGTGCTAATCACTGTGTCACCCGGCTGCCCTGGGTCCCTGGCACTGTGAGACAGCAGTGTGAATCACTGTGTCACCGTGCTGCCCCCGGGTCCCTGGCACTGTGAGACAGCAGTGTGAATCACTGTGTCACCGTGCTGCCCTGGCTCCCTGGCACTGTGAGACAGCAGTGTGAATCACTGTGTCACCGTGCTGCCCCGGGTCCCTGGCACTGTGAGACAGCAGTGTGAATCACTGTGTCACCGTGCTGCCCCGGGTCCCTGGCACTGTGAGACAGCAGTGTGAATCACTGTGTCACCGTGCTGCCCCGGGTCCCTGGCACTGTCAGACAGCAGTGCTAATCACTGTGGTCACCGTGCTGCCCCGGATCCCTGGCACTGTGAGACAGCAGTGCTAATCACTGTGTCACTGTGCTGCCCCGGGTCCCTGGCACTGTGAGACAGCAGTGCTAATCACTGGTGTCACCGTGCTTCCCCGGGTCCCTGGCACTGTGAGACAGCAGTGCTAATCACCGTGTCACCGTGCTGCCCCGGGTCCCTGGCACTGTGAGACAGCAGTGCTAATTCACTGCTGTCACCGTGCTGCCCCGGTCCCTGGCACTGTGAGACAGCAGTGCTAATCACTGGTGTCACCTTGCTGCCCCGGGTCCCTGGCACTGTGAGACAGCAGTGCTAATCACTGTATCACCGTGCTGCCCCGGGTCCCTGGGCACTGTGAGACAGCAGTGCTAATCACTGTGTCACCTTGCTGCCCTGGGTCCCTGGCACTGTGAGACAGCAGTGCTAATCACTGTGTCACCGTGCTGCCCCGGGTCCCTGGCACTGTGAGACAGCAGTGCTAATCACTGTGTCACCGTGCTGCCCCGGGTCCCTGGCACTGTGAGACAGCAGTGCTAATCACTGTGTCACTGTGCTGCCCCGGGTCCCCTGGCACTGTGAGACAGCAGTGCTAATCACTGTGTCACCGTGCTTTTCCCGGGTCCCTGGCACTGTGAGACAGCAGTGTGAATCATTGTGTCACCGTGCTGCCCTGGGTCCCTGGCACTGTGAGACAGCAGTGCTAATCACTGTGTCACCGTGCTGCCCCGGGTCCCTGGCACTGTGAGACAGCAGTGCTAATCACTGTGTCACCGTGCTGCCCCGGGTCTCTGGCACTGTGCAGACAGCACTGTAATCACTGTGTCACCGTGATGCCCTGGGTCCCTGGCACTGTGAGACGAGCAGTGCTAATCACTGTGTCACCATGCTGACCCGGGTCCCTGGCACTGTGAGACAGCAGTGCTAATCACTGTGTCACCCGTGTCTGCCCCGGGACCCAGGCACTGTGAGACAGAAGTGCTAATCACTGTGTCACCGTGCTGCCCCGGGTCCCTGGCACTTTGAGACAGCAGTGCTATCACTGTGTCACCGTGCTGCCCCGGGTCCCGGGCAGTGTGAGACAGCAGTGTGAATCACTGTGTCACCGTCCTGTCGCGGGTCCCGGGCACTGTGAGACAGCAGTGCTAATTACTGTGTCACCGTGCTGCCCCGGGTCCCTGGCACTGTGAGACAGCAGTGCTAATCACTGTGTCACCGTGCTGCCCTGGCGTCCCTGGCACTGTGAGACAGCAGTGCTAATCACTGTGTCACCTTGCTGCCCGGGTCCCTGGCACTGTGAGACAGCAGTGCTAATCACTGTGTCACCGTGCTGCCCCAGGTCCCTGGCACTGTGAGACAGCAGTGCTAATCACTGTATCACCGTGCTGCCCCGGGTCCCAGGCACTGTGAGACAGCAGTGCTAATCACTGTGTCACCGTGCTGCCCCGGGTCCCTGGCACTGTGAGACAGCAGTGCTAATCACTGTGTCACCGTGCTGCCCCAGGTCCCTGGCACTGTGAGACAGCAGTGCTAATCACTGTGTCACCGTGCTGCCCCGGGTCCCCTGGCACTGTGAGACCGCAGTGCTAATCACTGTGTCACCGTGCTGCCCCGGGTCCCTGGCACTGTGAAGACCGCAGTGCTAATCACTGTGTCCACCGTGCTGCCCCGGGTCCCTGGCACTGTGAGACAGCAGTGCTTATCACTGTGTCACCGTGCTGCCCCGGGTCCCTGGCACTGTGAGACAGCAGTGCTAATCACTGTGTCACCGTGCTGCCCCGGGTCCCTGGCACTGTGAGACAGCAGTGCTAATTCACTGTGTCACCGTGCTGCCCCGGGTCCCTGGCATTGTGAGACAGCAGTGCTAATCACCGTGTCACCGTGCTGCCCCGGGTCCCTGGCACTGTGAGACAGCAGTGCTAATCACCGTGTCACCGTGCTGCCCCGGGTCCCTGGCACTGTGAGACAGCAGTGCTAATCACTGTGTCACCTTGCTGCCCCGGGTCCCTGGCACTGTGAGACAGCAGTGCTAATCACTGTATCACCGTGCTGCCCCGGGTCCCTGGCACTGTGAGACAGCAGTGCTAATCACTGTGTCACCTTGCTGCCCTGGGTCCCTGGCACTGTGAGACAGCAGTGCTAATCACTGTGTCACCTTGCTGCCCCGGGTCCCTGGCACTGTGAGACAGCAGTGCTAATCACTGTGTCACTGTGATGCCCCGGGTCCCTGGCACTGTGAGACAGCAGTGCTAATCACTTGTGTCACCATGCTGCCCCGGGTCCCTGGCACTGTGAGACAGCAGTGTGAATCATTGTGTCACCGTGCTGCCCCTGGTCCCTGGCACTGTGACACAGCAGTGCTAATCACTGTGTCACCATGCTGCCCCGGGTCCCTGGCACTGTGAGACAGCAGTGCTAATCACTGTGTCACCGTGCTGCCCCGGGTCTCTGGCACTGTGAGACAGCACTGTAATCACTGTGTCACCGTGATGCCCTGGGTCCCTGGCACTGTGAGACAGCAGTGCTAATCACTGTGTCACCATGCTGACCCGGGTCCCTGGCACTGTGAGACAGCAGTGCTAATCACTGTGTCACCGTGCTGCCCCGGGACCCAGGCACTGTGAGACAGAAGTGCTAATCACTGTGTCACCGTGCTGCCCCGGGTCCCTGGCACTTTGAGACAGCAGTGCTAATCACTGTGTCACCGTGCTGCCCCGGGTCCCGGGCAGTGTGAGACAGCAGTGTGAATCACTGTGTGACCGTCCTGTCGCGGGTCCCGGGCACTGTGAGACAGCAGTGCTAATTACTGTGTCACCGTGCTGCCCCGGGTCCCTGGCACTGTGAGACAGCAGTGCTAATCACTGTGTCACCGTGCTGCCCTGGGTCCCTGGCACTGTGAGACAGCAGTGCTAATCACTGTGTCACCTTGCTGCCCCGGGTCCCTGGCACTGTGAGACAGCAGTGCTAATCACTGTGTCACCGTGCTGCCCCAGGTCCCTGGCACTGTGAGACAGCAGTGCTAATCACTGTATCACCGGTGCTGCCCCGGGTCCCAGGCACTGTGAGACAGCAGTGCTAATCACTGTGTCACCGTGCTGCCCCGGTCCCTGGCACTGGTGAGACAGCAGTGCTAATCACTGTGTCACCGTGCTGCCCCAGGTCCCTGGCACTGTGAGACAGCAGTGCTAATCACTGTGTCACCGTGCTGCCCCGGGTCCCTGGCACTGTGAGACCGCAGTGCTAATCACTGTGTCACCGTGCTGCCCCGGGTCCCCTGGCACTGTGGAGACCGCAGTGCTAATCACTGTGTCACCGTGCTGCCCCGGGTCCCTGGCACTGTGAGACAGCAGTGCTTATCACTGTGTCACCGTGCTGCCCCGGGTCCCTGGCACTGTGAGACAGCAGTGCTAATCACTGTGTCACCGTGCTGCCCCGGGTCCCTGGCACTGTGAGACAGCAGTGCTAATCACTGTGTCACCGTGCTGCCCCGGGTCCCTGGCATTGTGAGACAGCAGTGCTAATCACCGTGTCACCGTGCTGCCCCGGGTCCCTGGCAACTGGTGAGACAGCAGTGCTAATCACTGTGTCACCTGTGCTGCCCCGGGTCCCTGGCACTGTGAGACAGCAGTGCTAATCACTGTGTCACCTTGCTGCCCCGGGTCCCTGGCACTGTGAGACAGCAGTGCTAATCACTGTATCACCGTGCTGCCCCGGGTCCCTGGCACTGTGAGACAGCATGCTAATCACTGTGTCACCTTGCTGCCCTGGGTCCCTGGCACTGTGAGACAGCAGTGCTAAATCACTGTGTCACCTTGCTGCCCCGGGTCCCTGGCACTGTGAGACAGCAGTGCTAATCACTGTGTCACTGTGATGCCCCGGGGTCCCTGGCACTGTGAGACAGCAGTGTGAATCATTGTGTCACCGTGCTGCCCCTGGTCCCATGGCACTGTGACACAGCAGTGCTAATCACTGTGTCACCATGCTGCCCCGGGTCCCTGGCACTGTGAGACAGCAGTGCTAATCACTGTGTCACCGTGTCTGCCCCGGGTCCCTGGCACTGTGAGACAGCAGTGCTAATCACTGTGTCACCGTGCTGCCCTGGGGTCCCTGGCACTGTGAGACAGCAGTGCTAATCACTGTGTCACCATGCTGCCCCGGGTCCCTGGCACTGTGAGACAGCAGTGCTAATCACTGTGTCACCGTGCTGCCTCCAGGGTCCCTGGCACTGTGAGACAGCAGTGCTAATCACTGTGTCACCGTGCTGCCACCGGGTCCCTGGCAGTGTGAGACAGCAGTGCTAATCACTGTGTCACCGTGCTGCCCCGGGTCCCGGGCAGTGTGAGACAGCAGTGTGAATCACTGTGTCACCGTGCTGTCGCGGGTCCCGGGCACTGTGAGACAGCAGTGCTAATTACGGTGTCACCGTGCTGCCCCGGGTCCCTGGCACTGTGAGACAGCAGTGTGAATCACTGTGTCCCCGTGCTGCCCCGGGTCCCTGGCACTGTGAGACAGCAGTACGAATCACTGTGTCACCGTGCTGCCCCGGGTCCCTGGCACTGTGAGACAGCAGTGCTAATCACTGTGTCACCGGGCTGCCCTGGGTCCCTGGCACTGTGAGACAGCAGTGTGAATCACTGTGTCACCGTGCTGCCCCGGGTCCCTGGCACTGTGAGACAGCAGTGTGAATCACTGTGTCACCGTGCTGCCCTGGCTCCCTGGCACTGTGAGACAGCAGTGTGAATCACTGTGTCACCGTGCTGCCCCGGGTCCCTGGCACTGTGAGACAGCAGTGTGAATCACTGTGTCACCGTGCTTGCCCCGGGTCCCTGGCACTGTGAGACAGCAGTGTGAATCACTGTGTCACCGTGCTGCCCCGGGTCCCTGGCACTGTGAGACAGCAGTGCTAATCACTGTGTCACCGTGCTGCCCCGGGTCCCTGGCAACTGTGAGACAGCAGTGCTAATCACTGTGTCACCGTGCTGCCCCGGGTCCCTGGCACTGTGAGACAGCAGTGCTAATCACAGTGTCACCGTGCTGCCCCGGGTCTCTGGCACTGTGAGACAGCAGTGCTAATCACTGTGTCACCGTGCTGCCCCAGGTCCCTGGCACTGTGAGACAGCAGTGTGAATCACTGTGTCACCGTGCTGCCCTGGGTCCCTGGCACTGTGAGACAGCAGTGCTAATCACTGTGTCACCGTGCTGCCCCGGGTCCCTGGCACAGTGAGACAGCAGTGCTAATCACTGTGTCACCGTGCTGCCCCGGGTCCCTGCACTGTGAGACAGCAGTGTGTGAATCACTGTGTCACCCGTGCTGCCCCGGGTCCCTGGCACTGTGAGACAGCAGTGTGAATCACTGTGTCACCGTGCTGCCCCGGGTCCCTGGCACTGTGAGACAGCAGTGAGAATCACTGTGTCACCGTGCTGCCCCGGGTCCCTGGCACTGTCAGACAGCAGTGCTAATCACTGTGTCACCGTGCTTGCCCCGGATCCCTGGCACTGTGAGACAGCAGTGCTAATCACTGTGTCACTGTGCTGCCCCGGGTCCCTGGCACTGTGAGACAGCAGTGCTAATCACTGTGTCACCGTGCTTCCCCGGGTCCCTGGCACTGTGAGACAGCAGGTGCTAATCAGCGTGTCACCGTGCTGCCCCGGGTCCCTGGCACTGTGAGACAGCAGTGCTAATCACTGTGTCACCGTGCTGGCCACCGGTCCCTGGCACTGTGAGACAGCAGTGCTAATCACTGTGTCACCTTGCTGCCCCGGGTCCCTGGCACTGTGAGACAGCAGTGCTAATCACTGTATCACCGAGTGCTGCCCCGGGTCCCTGGCACTGTGAGACAAGCAAGTGCTAATCACTGTGTCACCTTGCTGCCCTGGGTCCCTGGCACTGTGAGACAGCAGTGCTAATCACTGTGTCACCATGCTGCCCCTGGTCCCTGGCACTGTGAGACAGCAGTGTGAATCACTGTGTGACCGTGCTGCCCCGGGTCCCTGGCACTGTGAGACAGCAGTGCTAATCACTGTGTCACCGTGGCTGCCCCGGGTCCCAGGCACTGTGAGACAGAAGTGCTAATCACTGTGTCACCTGTGCTGCCCCGGGTCCCTGGCACTTTGAGACAGCAGTGCTAATCACTGTGTCACCGTGCTGCCCCGGGTCCCGGGCAGTGTGAGACAGCAGTGTGAATCACTGTGTCACCGTCCTGTCGCGGGTCCCGGGCACTGTGAGACAGCAGTGCTAATTACTGTGTCACCGTGCTGCCCCGGGTCCCTGGCACTGTGAGACAGCAGTGCTAATCACTGTGTCACCGTGCTGCCCTGGGTCCCTGGCACTGTGAGACAGCAGTGCTAATCACTGTGTCACCTTGCTGCCCCGGGTCCCTGGCACTGTGAGACAGCAGTGCTAATCACTGTGTCACCCGTGCTACCACCAGGTCCCTGGCACTGTGAGACAGCAGTGCTAATCACTGTATCACCGTGCTGCCCCGGGTCCAGGCACTGTGAGACAGCAGTGCTAATCACTGTGTCACCGTGCTGGCCCCGGGTCCCTGGCACTGTCGAGACAGCAGTGCTAATCACTGTGTCACCGTGCTGCCCCAGGTCCCTGGCACTGTGAGACAGCAGTGCTAATCACTGTGTCACCGTGCTGCCCCGGGTCCCTGGCACTGTGAGACCGCAGTGCTAATCACTGTGTCACCGTGCTGCCCCGGGGTCCCTGGCAACTGTGAGACCGCAGTGCTAATCACTGTGTCACCGTGCTGCCCCGGGTCCCTGGCACTGTGAGACAGCAGTGCTTATCACTGTGTCACCGTGCTGCCCCGGGTCCCTGGCACTGTGAGACAGCAGTGCTAATCACTGTGTCACCATGCTGCCCGGGTCCCTGGCACTGTGAGACAGCAGTGCTAATCACTGTGTCACCGTGCTGCCCGGTTCCCTGGCACTGTGAGACAGCAGTGCTAATCACTGTGTCACCGTGCTGCCCCCGGGTCCCTGGCAGTGTGAGACAGCAGTGCTAATCACTGTGTCACCGTGCTGCCCCGGGTCCCGGGCAGTGTGAGACAGCAGTGTGAATCACTGTGTCACCGTGCTGTCGCGGGTCCCGGGCACTGTGAGACAGCAGTGCTAATTACGGTGTCACCGTGCTGCCCCGGGTCCCTGGCACTGTGAGACAGCAGTGTGAATCACTGTGTCACCGTGCTGGCCCGGGTCCCTGGCACTGTGAGACAGCAGTACTAATCACTGTGTCACCGTGCTGCCCCGGGTCCCTGGCACTGTTGAGACAGCAGTGCTAATCACTGTGTCACCGGGCTGCCCTGGGTCCCTGGCACTGTGAGACAGCAGTGTGAATCACTGTGTCACCGTGCTGCCCCGGGTCCTGGCACTGTGAGACCAGCAGTGTGAATCACTGTGTCACCGTGCTGCCCTGGCTCCCTGGCACTGTGAGACAGCAGTGTGAATCACTGTGTCACCGTGCTGCCCCGGGTCCCTGGCACTGTGAGACAGCAGTGTGAATCACTGGTGTCACCATGCTGCCCCGGGTCCCTGGCACTGTGAGACCAGCAGTGTGAATCACTGTGTCACCGTGCTGCCCCGGGTCCCTGGCACTGTGAGACAGCAGTGCTAATCACTGTGTCACCGTGCTGCCCCGGGGTCCCTGGCACTGTGAGACAGCAGTGCTAATCACTGTGTCACCGTGCTGCCCCGGGGTCCCTGGCACTGTGAGACAGCTAGTGCTAATCACAGTGGTCACCGTGCTGCCCCGGGTCTCTGGCACTGTGAGACAGCAGTTGCTAATCACTGTGTCACCGTGGCTGCCCCAGGTCCCTGGCACTGTGAGACAGCAGTGCTAATCACTGTGTCACCGTGCTGCCCCGGGTCCCTGGCACAGTGAGACAGCAGTGCTAATCACTGTGTCACCGTGCTGCCCGGGTCCCTGGCACTGTGAGACAGCAGTGCTAATCACTGTGTCACCCGTGCTGCCCTGGGTCCCTGGCATTGTGAGACAGCAGTGCTAATCACTGTGTCACCGTGCTGCCCCGGGTCCCTGGCACTGTGAGACCGCAGTGCTAATCACTGTGTCACCGGGCTGCCCTGGGTCCCTTGGCACTGTAGACAGCAGTGTGAATCACTGTGTCACCGTGCTGCCCCGGGTCCCTGGGACTGTGAGACAGCAGTGTGAATCACTGTGTCACCGTGCTGCCCTGGCTCCCTGGCACTGTGAGACAGCAGTGTGAATCACTGTGTCACCGTGCTGCCCCGGGTCCCTGGCACTGTGAGACAGCAGTGTTGAATCACTGTGTCACCGTGCTGCCCCCGGGTCCCTGGCACTGTGAGACAGCAGTGTGAATCACTGAGTCACCGTGCTGCCCGGGTCCCTGGCACTGTCAGACAGCAGTGCTAATCACTGTGTCACCGGTGCTGCCCCGGATCCCTGGCACTGTGAGACAGCAGTGCTAATCACTGTGTCACTGTGCTGCCCCGGGTCCCTGGCACTGTGAGACAGCAGTGCTAATCACTGTGTCACCGTGCTTCCCCGGGTCCCTGGCACTGTGAGACAGCAGTGCTAATCAGCGTGTCACCGTGCTGCCCCGGGTCCCTGGCACTGTGAGACAGCAGTGCTAATCACTGTGTCACCGTGCTGCCCCGGGTCCCTGGCACTGTGAGACAGCAGTGCTAATCTCACGTGCTCACTGTGTCCCCGGGTCCCTGGCACTGTGAGACAGCAGTGCTAATCACTGTATCACAGTGCTGCCCCGGGTCCCTGGCACTGTGAGACAGCAGTGCTAATCACTGTGTCACCTTGCTGCCCTGGGTCCCTGGCACTGTGAGACAGCAGTGCTAATCACTGTGTCACCGTGCTGCCCCGGGTCCCTGGCACTGTGAGACAGCAGTGCTAATCACTGTGTCACCGTGCTGCCCCGGGTCCCTGGCACTGTGAAACAGCAGTGCTAATCACTGTGTCACTGTGCTGCCCCGGGTCCCTGGCACTGTGAGACAGCAGTGCTAATCACTGTGTCACCGTGCTGCCCCGGGTCCCTGGCACTGTGAGACAGCAGTGTGAATCATTGTGTCACCGTGCTGCCCTGGGTCCCTGGCACTGTGAGACAGCAGTGCTAATCACTGTGTGACCGTGCTGACCCGGGTCCCTGGCACTGTGAGACAGCAGTGTGAATCACTGTGTCACCGTGCTGCCCCGGGTCTCTGGCACTGTGAGACAGCACTGCTAATCACTGTGTCACCGTGCTGCCCTGGGTCCCTGGCACTGTGAGACAGCAGTGCTAATCACTGTGTCACCGTGCTGCCCCGGGTCCCTGGCACTTTGAGACAGCAGTGCTAATCACTGTGTCACCGTGCTGCCCCGGGTCCCGGGCAGTGTGAGACAGCAGTGTGAATCACTGTGTCACCGTCCTGTCGCGGGTCCCGGGCACTGTGAGACAGCAGTGCTAATTACTGTGTCACCGTGCTGCCCCGGGTCCCTGGCACTGTGAGACAGCAGTGCTAATCACTGTGTCACCGTGCTGCCCTGGGTCCCTGGCACTGTGAGACAGCAGTGCTAATCACTGTGTCACCTTGCTGCCCCGGGTCCCTGGCACTGTGAGACAGCAGTGCTAATCACTGTGTCACCGTGCTGCCCCAGGTCCCTGGCACTGTGAGACAGCAGTGCTAATCACTGTATCACCGTGCTGCCCCGGGTCCCAGGCACTGTGAGACAGCAGTGCTAATCACTGTGTCACAGTGCTGCCCCGGGTCCCTGGCACTGTGAGACAGCAGTGCTAATCACTGTGTCACCGTGCTGCCCCAGGTCCCTGGCACTGTGAGACAGCAGTGCTAATCACTGTGTCACCGTGCTGCCCCGGGTCCCTGGCACTGTGAGACCGCAGTGCTAATCACTGTGTCACCGTGCTGCCCCGGGTCCCTGGCACTGTGAGACCGCAGTGCTAATCACTGTGTCACCGTGCTGCCCCGGGTCCCTGGCACTGTGAGACAGCAGTGCTTATCACTGTGTCACCGTGCTGCCCCGGGTCCCTGGCACTGTGAGACAGCAGTGCTAATCACTGTGTCACCGTGCTGCCCCGGGTCCCTGGCACTGTGAGACAGCAGTGCTAATCACTGTGTCACCGTGCTGCCCCGGGTCCCTGGCATTGTGAGACAGCAGTGCTAATCACCGTGTCACCGTGCTGCCCCGGGTCCCTGGCACTGTGAGACAGCAGTGCTAATCACTGTGTCACCGTGCTGCCCCGGGTCCCTGGCACTGTGAGACAGCAGTGCTAATCACTGTGTCACCTTGCTGCCCCGGGTCCCTGGCACTGTGAGACAGCAGTGCTAATCACTGTATCACCGTGCTGTCCCGGGTCCCTGGCACTGTGAGACAGCAGTGCTAATCACTGTGTCACCTTGCTGCCCTGGGTCCCTGGCACTGTGAGACAGCAGTGCTAATCACTGTGTCACCTTGCTGCCCCGGGTCCCTGGCACTGTGAGACTGCAGTGCTAATCACTGTGTCACTGTGATGCCCCGGGTCCCTGGCACTGTGAGACAGCAGTGCTAATCACTGTGTCACCATGCTGCCCCGGGTCCCTGGCACTGTGAGACAGCAGTGCTAATTACGGTGTCACCATGCTGCCCCGGGTCCCTGGCACTGTGAGACAGCAGTGTGAATCATTGTGTCACCGTGCTGCCCCTGGTCCCTGGCACTGTGACACAGCAGTGCTAATCACTGTGTCACCGTGCTGCCCCGGGTCCCTGGCACTGTGAGACAGCAGTGCTAATCACTGTGTCACCGTGCTGCCCCGGGTCTCTGGCACTGTGAGACAGCAGTGCTAATCACTGTGTCACCGTGCTGCCCTGGGTCCCTGGCACTGTGAGACAGCAGTGCTAATCACTGTGTCACCATGCTGCCCCGGGTCCCTGGCACTGTGAGACAGCAGTGCTAATTACTGTGTCACCGTGCTGCCCCGGGTCCCTGGCACTGTGAGACAGCAGTGCTAATCACTGTGTCACCGTGCTGCCCCGGGTCCCGGGCAGTGTGAGACAGCAGTGTGAATCACTGTGTGACCGTCCTGTCGCGGGTCCCGGGCACTGTGAGACAGCAGTGCTAATTACTGTGTCACCGTGCTGCCCCGGGTCCCTGGCACTGTGAGACAGCAGTGCTAATCACTGTGTCACCGTGCTGCCCTGGGTCCCTGGCACTGTGAGACAGCAGTGCTAATCACTGTGTCACCTTGCTGCCCCGGGTCCCTGGCACTGTGAGACAGCAGTGCTAATCACTGTGTCACCGTGCTGCCCCAGGTCCCTGGCACTGTGAGACAGCAGTGCTAATCACTGTATCACCGTGCTGCCCCGGGTCCCAGGCACTGTGAGACAGCAGTGCTAATCACTGTGTCACCGTGCTGCCCCGGGTCCCTGGCACTGTGAGACAGCAGTGCTAATCACTGTGTCACCGTGCTGCCCCAGGTCCCTGGCACTGTGAGACAGCAGTGCTAATCACTGTGTCACCGTGCTGCCCCGGGTCCCTGGCACTGTGAGACCGCAGTGCTAATCACTGTGTCACCGTGCTGCCCCGGGTCCCTGGCACTGTGAGACCGCAGTGCTAATCACTGTGTCACCGTGCTGCCCCGGGTCCCTGGCACTGTGAGACAGCAGTGCTTATCACTGTGTCACCGTGCTGCCCCGGGTCCCTGGCACTGTGAGACAGCAGTGCTAATCACTGTGTCACCGTGCTGCCCCGGGTCCCTGGCACTGTGAGACAGCAGTGCTAATCACTGTGTCACCGTGCTGCCCCGGGTCCCTGGCATTGTGAGACAGCAGTGCTAATCACCGTGTCACCGTGCTGCCCCGGGTCCCTGGCACTGTGAGACAGCAGTGCTAATCACTGTGTCACCGTGCTGCCCCGGGTCCCTGGCACTGTGAGACAGCAGTGCTAATCACTGTGTCACCTTGCTGCCCCGGGTCCCTGGCACTGTGAGACAGCAGTGCTAATCACTGTATCACCGTGCTGCCCCGGGTCCCTGGCACTGTGAGACAGCAGTGCTAATCACTGTGTCACCTTGCTGCCCTGGGTCCCTGGCACTGTGAGACAGCAGTGCTAATCACTGTGTCACCTTGCTGCCCCGGGTCCCTGGCACTGTGAGACAGCAGTGCTAATCACTGTGTCACTGTGATGCCCCGGGTCCCTGGCACTGTGAGACAGCAGTGCTAATCACTGTGTCACCATGCTGCCCCGGGTCCCTGGCACTGTGAGACAGCAGTGTGAATCATTGTGTCACCGTGCTGCCCCTGGTCCCTGGCACTGTGAGACAGCAGTGCTAATCACTGTGTCACCATGCTGCCCCGGGTCCCTGGCACTGTGAGACAGCAGTGCTAATCACTGTGTCACCGTGCTGCCCCGGGTCCCTGGCACTGTGAGACAGCAGTGCTAATCACTGTGTCACCGTGCTGCCCTGGGTCCCTGGCACTGTGAGACAGCAGTGCTAATCACTGTGTCACCATGCTGCCCCGGGTCCCTGGCACTGTGAGACAGCAGTGCTAATCACTGTGTCACCGTGCTGCCCCGGGTCCCTGGCACTGTGAGACAGCAGTGCTAATCACTGTGTCACCGTGCTGCCCCGGGTCCCTGGCAGTGTGAGACAGCAGTGCTAATCACTGTGTCACCGTGCTGCCCCGGGTCCCGGGCAGTGTGAGACAGCAGTGTGAATCACTGTGTCACCGTGCTGTCGCGGGTCCCGGGCACTGTGAGACAGCAGTGCTAATTACGGTGTCACCGTGCTGCCCCGGGTCCCTGGCACTGTGAGACAGCAGTGTGAATCACTGTGTCACCGTGCTGCCCCGGGTCCCTGGCACTGTGAGACAGCAGTACGAATCACTGTGTCACCGTGCTGCCCCGGGTCCCTGGCACTGTGAGACAGCAGTGCTAATCACTGTGTCACCGGGCTGCCCTGGGTCCCTGGCACTGTGAGACAGCAGTGTGAATCACTGTGTCACCGTGCTGCCCCGGGTCCCTGGCACTGTGAGACAGCAGTGTGAATCACTGTGTCACCGTGCTGCCCTGGCTCCCTGGCACTGTGAGACAGCAGTGTGAATCACTGTGTCACCGTGCTGCCCCGGGTCCCTGGCACTGTGAGACAGCAGTGTGAATCACTGTGTCACCGTGCTGCCCCGGGTCCCTGGCACTGTGAGACAGCAGTGTGAATCACTGTGTCACCGTGCTGCCCCGGGTCCCTGGCACTGTGAGACAGCAGTGCTAATCACTGTGTCACCGTGCTGCCCCGGGTCCCTGGCACTGTGAGACAGCAGTGCTAATCACTGTGTCACCGTGCTGCCCCGGGTCCCTGGCACTGTGAGACAGCAGTGCTAATCACAGTGTCACCGTGCTGCCCCGGGTCTCTGGCACTGTGAGACAGCAGTGCTAATCACTGTGTCACCGTGCTGCCCCAGGTCCCTGGCACTGTGAGACAGCAGTGTGAATCACTGTGTCACCGTGCTGCCCTGGGTCCCTGGCACTGTGAGACAGCAGTGCTAATCACTGTGTCACCGTGCTGCCCCGGGTCCCTGGCACAGTGAGACAGCAGTGCTAATCACTGTGTCACCGTGCTGCCCCGGGTCCCTGGCACTGTGAGACAGCAGTGTGAATCACTGTGTCACCGTGCTGCCCCGGGTCCCTGGCACTGTGAGACAGCAGTGTGAATCACTGTGTCACCGTGCTGCCCCGGGTCCCTGGCACTGTGAGACAGCAGTGAGAATCACTGTGTCACCGTGCTGCCCCGGGTCCCTGGCACTGTCAGACAGCAGTGCTAATCACTGTGTCACCGTGCTGCCCCGGATCCCTGGCACTGTGAGACAGCAGTGCTAATCACTGTGTCACTGTGCTGCCCCGGGTCCCTGGCACTGTGAGACAGCAGTGCTAATCACTGTGTCACCGTGCTTCCCCGGGTCCCTGGCACTGTGAGACAGCAGTGCTAATCAGCGTGTCACCGTGCTGCCCCGGGTCCCTGGCACTGTGAGACAGCAGTGCTAATCACTGTGTCACCGTGCTGCCCCGGGTCCCTGGCACTGTGAGACAGCAGTGCTAATCACTGTGTCACCTTGCTGCCCCGGGTCCCTGGCACTGTGAGACAGCAGTGCTAATCACTGTATCACCGTGCTGCCCCGGGTCCCTGGCACTGTGAGACAGCAGTGCTAATCACTGTGTCACCTTGCTGCCCTGGGTCCCTGGCACTGTGAGACAGCAGTGCTAATCACTGTGTCACCATGCTGCCCCTGGTCCCTGGCACTGTGAGACAGCAGTGTGAATCACTGTGTGACCGTGCTGCCCCGGGTCCCTGGCACTGTGAGACAGCAGTGCTAATCACTGTGTCACCGTGCTGCCCCGGGTCCCAGGCACTGTGAGACAGAAGTGCTAATCACTGTGTCACCGTGCTGCCCCGGGTCCCTGGCACTTTGAGACAGCAGTGCTAATCACTGTGTCACCGTGCTGCCCCGGGTCCCGGGCAGTGTGAGACAGCAGTGTGAATCACTGTGTCACCGTCCTGTCGCGGGTCCCGGGCACTGTGAGACAGCAGTGCTAATTACTGTGTCACCGTGCTGCCCCGGGTCCCTGGCACTGTGAGACAGCAGTGCTAATCACTGTGTCACCGTGCTGCCCTGGGTCCCTGGCACTGTGAGACAGCAGTGCTAATCACTGTGTCACCTTGCTGCCCCGGGTCCCTGGCACTGTGAGACAGCAGTGCTAATCACTGTGTCACCGTGCTACCCCAGGTCCCTGGCACTGTGAGACAGCAGTGCTAATCACTGTATCACCGTGCTGCCCCGGGTCCCAGGCACTGTGAGACAGCAGTGCTAATCACTGTGTCACCGTGCTGCCCCGGGTCCCTGGCACTGTGAGACAGCAGTGCTAATCACTGTGTCACCGTGCTGCCCCAGGTCCCTGGCACTGTGAGACAGCAGTGCTAATCACTGTGTCACCGTGCTGCCCCGGGTCCCTGGCACTGTGAGACCGCAGTGCTAATCACTGTGTCACCGTGCTGCCCCGGGTCCCTGGCACTGTGAGACCGCAGTGCTAATCACTGTGTCACCGTGCTGCCCCGGGTCCCTGGCACTGTGAGACAGCAGTGCTTATCACTGTGTCACCGTGCTGCCCCGGGTCCCTGGCACTGTGAGACAGCAGTGCTAATCACTGTGTCACCATGCTGCCCCGGGTCCCTGGCACTGTGAGACAGCAGTGCTAATCACTGTGTCACCGTGCTGCCCCGGGTCCCTGGCACTGTGAGACAGCAGTGCTAATCACTGTGTCACCGTGCTGCCCCGGGTCCCTGGCAGTGTGAGACAGCAGTGCTAATCACTGTGTCACCGTGCTGCCCCGGGTCCCGGGCAGTGTGAGACAGCAGTGTGAATCACTGTGTCACCGTGCTGTCGCGGGTCCCGGGCACTGTGAGACAGCAGTGCTAATTACGGTGTCACCGTGCTGCCCCGGGTCCCTGGCACTGTGAGACAGCAGTGTGAATCACTGTGTCACCGTGCTGGCCCGGGTCCCTGGCACTGTGAGACAGCAGTACTAATCACTGTGTCACCGTGCTGCCCCGGGTCCCTGGCACTGTGAGACAGCAGTGCTAATCACTGTGTCACCGGGCTGCCCTGGGTCCCTGGCACTGTGAGACAGCAGTGTGAATCACTGTGTCACCGTGCTGCCCCGGGTCCCTGGCACTGTGAGACAGCAGTGTGAATCACTGTGTCACCGTGCTGCCCTGGCTCCCTGGCACTGTGAGACAGTAGTGTGAATCACTGTGTCACCGTGCTGCCCCGGGTCCCTGGCACTGTGAGACAGCAGTGTGAATCACTGTGTCACCATGCTGCCCCGGGTCCCTGGCACTGTGAGACAGCAGTGTGAATCACTGTGTCACCGTGCTGCCCCGGGTCCCTGGCACTGTGAGACAGCAGTGCTAATCACTGTGTCACCGTGCTGCCCCGGGTCCCTGGCACTGTGAGACAGCAGTGCTAATCACTGTGTCACCGTGCTGCCCCGGGTCCCTGGCACTGTGAGACAGCAGTGCTAATCACAGTGTCACCGTGCTGCCCCGGGTCTCTGGCACTGTGAGACAGCAGTGCTAATCACTGTGTCACCGTGCTGCCCCAGGTCCCTGGCACTGTGAGACAGCAGTGCTAATCACTGTGTCACCGTGCTGCCCCGGGTCCCTGGCACAGTGAGACAGCAGTGCTAATCACTGTGTCACCGTGCTGCCCCGGGTCCCTGGCACTGTGAGACAGCAGTGCTAATCACTGTGTCACCGTGCTGCCCTGGGTCCCTGGCATTGTGAGACAGCAGTGCTAATCACTGTGTCACCGTGCTGCCCCGGGTCCCTGGCACTGTGAGACCGCAGTGCTAATCACTGTGTCACCGGGCTGCCCTGGGTCCCTGGCACTGTGAGACAGCAGTGTGAATCACTGTGTCACCGTGCTGCCCCGGGTCCCTGGGACTGTGAGACAGCAGTGTGAATCACTGTGTCACCGTGCTGCCCTGGCTCCCTGGCACTGTGAGACAGCAGTGTGAATCACTGTGTCACCGTGCTGCCCCGGGTCCCTGGCACTGTGAGACAGCAGTGTGAATCACTGTGTCACCGTGCTGCCCCGGGTCCCTGGCACTGTGAGACAGCAGTGTGAATCACTGAGTCACCGTGCTGCCCCGGGTCCCTGGCACTGTCAGACAGCAGTGCTAATCACTGTGTCACCGTGCTGCCCCGGATCCCTGGCACTGTGAGACAGCAGTGCTAATCACTGTGTCACTGTGCTGCCCCGGGTCCCTGGCACTGTGAGACAGCAGTGCTAATCACTGTGTCACCGTGCTTCCCCGGGTCCCTGGCACTGTGAGACAGCAGTGCTAATCAGCGTGTCACCGTGCTGCCCCGGGTCCCTGGCACTGTGAGACAGCAGTGCTAATCACTGTGTCACCGTGCTGCCCCGGGTCCCTGGCACTGTGAGACAGCAGTGCTAATCACTGTGTCACCTTGCTGCCCCGGGTCCCTGGCACTGTGAGACAGCAGTGCTAATCACTGTATCACAGTGCTGCCCCGGGTCCCTGGCACTGTGAGACAGCAGTGCTAATCACTGTGTCACCTTGCTGCCCTGGGTCCCTGGCACTGTGAGACAGCAGTGCTAATCACTGTGTCACCGTGCTGCCCCGGGTCCCTGGCACTGTGAGACAGCAGTGCTAATCACTGTGTCACCGTGCTGCCCCGGGTCCCTGGCACTGTGAAACAGCAGTGCTAATCACTGTGTCACTGTGCTGCCCCGGGTCCCTGGCACTGTGAGACAGCAGTGCTAATCACTGTGTCACCGTGCTGCCCCGGGTCCCTGGCACTGTGAGACAGCAGTGTGAATCATTGTGTCACCGTGCTGCCCTGGGTCCCTGGCACTGTGAGACAGCAGTGCTAATCACTGTGTGACCGTGCTGACCCGGGTCCCTGGCACTGTGAGACAGCAGTGTGAATCACTGTGTCACCGTGCTGCCCCGGGTCTCTGGCACTGTGAGACAGCACTGCTAATCACTGTGTCACCGTGCTGCCCTGGGTCCCTGGCACTGTGAGACAGCAGTGCTAATAACTGTGTCACCGTGCTGCCCCGGGTCCCTGGCACTTTGAGACAGCAGTGCTAATCACTGTGTCACCGTGCTGCCCCGGGTCCCGGGCAGTGTGAGACAGCAGTGTGAATCACTGTGTCACCGTCCTGTCGCGGGTCCCGGGCACTGTGAGACAGCAGTGCTAATTACTGTGTCACCGTGCTGCCCCGGGTCCCTGGCACTGTGAGACAGCAGTGCTAATCACTGTGTCACCGTGCTGCCCTGGGTCCCTGGCACTGTGAGACAGCAGTGCTAATCACTGTGTCACCTTGCTGCCCCGGGTCCCTGGCACTGTGAGACAGCAGTGCTAATCACTGTGTCACCGTGCTGCCCCAGGTCCCTGGCACTGTGAGACAGCAGTGCTAATCACTGTATCACCGTGCTGCCCCGGGTCCCAGGCACTGTGAGACAGCAGTGCTAATCACTGTGTCACAGTGCTGCCCCGGGTCCCTGGCACTGTGAGACAGCAGTGCTAATCACTGTGTCACCGTGCTGCCCCAGGTCCCTGGCACTGTGAGACAGCAGTGCTAATCACTGTGTCACCGTGCTGCCCCGGGTCCCTGGCACTGTGAGACCGCAGTGCTAATCACTGTGTCACCGTGCTGCCCCGGGTCCCTGGCACTGTGAGACCGCAGTGCTAATCACTGTGTCACCGTGCTGCCCCGGGTCCCTGGCACTGTGAGACAGCAGTGCTTATCACTGTGTCACCGTGCTGCCCCGGGTCCCTGGCACTGTGAGACAGCAGTGCTAATCACTGTGTCACCGTGCTGCCCCGGGTCCCTGGCACTGTGAGACAGCAGTGCTAATCACTGTGTCACCGTGCTGCCCCGGGTCCCTGGCATTGTGAGACAGCAGTGCTAATCACCGTGTCACCGTGCTGCCCCGGGTCCCTGGCACTGTGAGACAGCAGTGCTAATCACTGTGTCACCGTGCTGCCCCGGGTCCCTGGCACTGTGAGACAGCAGTGCTAATCACTGTGTCACCTTGCTGCCCCGGGTCCCTGGCACTGTGAGACAGCAGTGCTAATCACTGTATCACCGTGCTGTCCCGGGTCCCTGGCACTGTGAGACAGCAGTGCTAATCACTGTGTCACCTTGCTGCCCTGGGTCCCTGGCACTGTGAGACAGCAGTGCTAATCACTGTGTCACCTTGCTGCCCCGGGTCCCTGGCACTGTGAGACTGCAGTGCTAATCACTGTGTCACTGTGATGCCCCGGGTCCCTGGCACTGTGAGACAGCAGTGCTAATCACTGTGTCACCATGCTGCCCCGGGTCCCTGGCACTGTGAGACAGCAGTGCTAATTACGGTGTCACCATGCTGCCCCGGGTCCCTGGCACTGTGAGACAGCAGTGTGAATCATTGTGTCACCGTGCTGCCCCTGGTCCCTGGCACTGTGACACAGCAGTGCTAATCACTGTGTCACCGTGCTGCCCCGGGTCCCTGGCACTGTGAGACAGCAGTGCTAATCACTGTGTCACCGTGCTGCCCCGGGTCTCTGGCACTGTGAGACAGCAGTGCTAATCACTGTGTCACCGTGCTGCCCTGGGTCCCTGGCACTGTGAGACAGCAGTGCTAATCACTGTGTCACCATGCTGCCCCGGGTCCCTGGCACTGTGAGACAGCAGTGCTAATTACTGTGTCACCGTGCTGCCCCGGGTCCCTGGCACTGTGAGACAGCAGTGCTAATCACTGTGTCACCGTGCTGCCCCGGGTCCCTGGCAGTGTGAGACAGCAGTGCTAATCACTGTGTCACCGTGCTGCCCCGGGTCCCGGGCAGTGTGAGACAGCAGTGTGAATCACTGTGTCACCGTGCTGTCGCGGGTCCCGGGCACTGTGAGACAGCAGTGCTAATTACGGTGTCACCGTGCTGCCCCGGGTCCCTGGCACTGTGAGACAGCAGTACTAATCACTGTGTCACTCTGCTGCCCCGGGTCCCTGGCACTGTGAGACAGCAGTGCTAATCACTGTGTCACCGGGCTGCCCTGGGTCCCTGGCACTGTGAGACAGCAGTGTGAATCACTGTGTCACCGTGCTGCCCCGGGTCCCTGGCACTGTGAGACAGCAGTGTGAATCACTGTGTCACCGTGCTGCCCTGGCTCCCTGGCACTGTGAGACAGCAGTGTGAATCACTGTGTCACCGTGCTGCCCCGGGTCCCTGGCACTGTGAGACAGCAGTGTGAATCACTGTGTCACCATGCTGCCCCGGGTCCCTGGCACTGTGAGACAGCAGTGTGAATCACTGTGTCACCGTGCTGCCCCGGGTCCCTGGCACTGTGAGACAGCAGTGCTAATCACTGTGTCACCGTGCTGCCCCGGGTCCCTGGCACTGTGAGACAGCAGTGCTAATCACTGTGTCACCGTGCTGCCCCGGGTCCCTGGCACTGTGAGACAGCAGTGCTAATCACAGTGTCACCGTGCTGCCCCGGGTCTCTGGCACTGTGAGACAGCAGTGCTAATCACTGTGTCACCGTGCTGCCCCAGGTCCCTGGCACTGTGAGACAGCAGTGTGAATCACTGTGTCACCGTGCTGCCCCGGGTCCCTGGCACTGTGAAACAGCAGTGCTAATCACTGTGTCACCGTGCTGCCCCGGGTCCCTGGCACAGTGAGACAGCAGTGCTAATCACTGTGTCACCGTGCTGCCCCGGGTCCCTGGCACTGTGAGACAGCAGTGCTAATCACTGTGTCACCGTGCTGCCCTGGGTCCCTGGCGCTGTGAGACAGCAGTGTGAATCACTGTGTCACCGTGCTGACCCGGGTCCCTGGCACTGTGAGACAGCAGTGCTAATCACTGTATCACCGTGCTGCCCCGGGTCCCTGACACTGTGAGACAGCAGTGTGAATCACTGTGTCACCGTGCTGCCCCGGGTCCCTGGCACTGTGAGACAGCAGTGCTAATCACTGTATCACTGTGCTGCCCCGGGTCCCTGACACTGTGAGACAGCAGTGTGAATCACTGTGTCACCGTGCTGCCCCGGGTCCCTGGCACTGTGAGACAGCAGTGCTAATCACTGTGTCACCGTGCAGCCCCGCGTCCCTGACACTGTGAGACAGCAGTGTGAATCACTGTGTCACCGTGCTGCCCCGGGTCCCTGGCACTGTGAGACAGCAGTGCTAATCACTGTATCACCGTGCTGCCCTGGGTCCCTGGCACTGTGAGACATCAGTGTGAATCACCGTGGCACCGTGCTGCCCCGGGTCCCTGGCACTGTGAGACAGCAGTGTGAATCACTGTGTCACCGTGCTGCCCTGGGTCCCTGGCACTGTGAGACAGCAGTGTGAATCACTGTGTCACCGTGCTGCCCCGGGTCCCTGGCACTGTGAGACAGCAGTGCTAATCACTGTGTCACCGTGCTGCCCCGGGTCCCTGGCACTGTGAGACAGCAGTGCTAATCACTGTGTCACCGTGCTGCCCTGGGTCCCTGGCACTGTGAGACAGCAGTGCTAATCACTGTGTCACCGTGCTGCCCCGGGTCCCTGGTACTGTGAGACAGCAGTGCTAATCACTGTGTCACCGTGCTGCCCCGGGTCCCTGGCACTGTGAGACAGCAGTGCTAATCACTGTGTCACCGTGCTGCCCTGGGTCCCTGGCACTGTGAGACAGCAGTGCTAATCACTGTGTCACCGTGCTGCCCCGGGTCCCTGGCACTGTGAGACAGCAGTGCTAACCACTGGGTCACCGTGCTGCCCCGGGTCCGTGGCACTGTGAGACAGCAGTGTGAATCACTGTTTCACCGTGCTGCCCGCGTCCCTGGCACTGTGAGACAGCAGTGTGAATCACTGTGTCACCGTGCTGCCCCGGGTCCCTGGCACTGTCAGACAGCAGTGCTAATCACTGTGTCACCGTTCTGCCCCGGGTCCCTGGCACTGTGAGACAGCAGTGCTAATCACTGTGTCACCGTGCTGCCCCGGATCCCTGGCACTGTGAGACAGAAGTGCTAATCACTGTGTGACCGTGCTGCCCCGGGTCCCTGGCACTGTGAGACAGCAGTGTTAATCACTGTGTCACCGTGCTGCCCCAGGTCCCTGGCACTGTGAGACAGCAGTGCTAATCACTGTGTCACCGTGCTGCCCCGGGTCCCTGGCACTGTGAGACCGCAGTGCTAATCACTGTGTCACCGTGCTGCCCCGGGTCCCTGGCACTTTGAGACCGCAGTGCTAATCACTGTGTCACCGTGCTGCCCCGGGTCCCTGGCACTGTGAGACAGCAGTGCTAATCACTGTGTCACCGTGCTGCCCCGGGTCACTGGCACTGTGAGACAGCAGTGCTAATCACTGTGTCACTGTGCTGCCCCAGGTCCCTGGCACTGTGAGACAGCAGTGCTAATCACTGTGTCACCGTGCTGCCCCGGGTCCCTGGCACTGTGAGACAGCAGTGCTTATCACTGTGTCACCGTGCTGCCCCGGGTCCCTGGCACTGTGAGACAGCAGTGCTAATCACTGTGTCACCGTGCTGCCCCGGGTCCCTGGCACTGTGAGACAGCAGTGCTAATCACTGTGTCACCGTGCTGCCCCGGGTCCCTGGCATTGTGAGACAGCAGTGCTAATCACCGTGTCACCGTGCTGCCCCGGGTCCCTGGCACTGTGAGACAGCAGTGCTAATCACTGTGTCACCGTGCTGCCCCAGGTCCCTGGCACTGTGAGACAGCAGTGCTAATCACTGTGTCACCGTGCTGCCCCGGGTCCCTGGCACTGTGAGACAGCAGTGCTAATCACTGTGTCACCGTGCTGCCCCGGGTCACTGGCACTGTGAGACAGCAGTGCTAATCACTGTATCACCGTGCTGCCCCGGGTCCCAGGCACTGTGAGACAGCAGTGCTAATCACTGTGTCACCGTGCTGCCCCGGGTCCCTGGCACTGTGAGACAGCAGTGCTAATCACTGTGTCACCGTGCTGCCCCAGGTCCCTGGCACTGTGAGACAGCAGTGCTAATCACTGTGTCACCGTGCTGCCCCGGGTCCCTGGCACTGTGAGACCGCAGTGCTAATCACTGTGTCACCGTGCTGCCCCGGGTCCCTGGCACTGTGAGACCGCAGTGCTAATCACTGTGTCACCGTGCTGCCCCGCGTCCCTGGCACTGTGAGACAGCAGTGCTTATCACTGTGTCACCGTGCTGCCCCGGGTCCCTGGCACTGTGAGACAGCAGTGCTAATCACTGTGTCACCGTGCTGCCCCGGGTCCCTGGCACTGTGAGACAGCAGTGCTAATCACTGTGTCACCGTGCTGCCCCGGGTCCCTGGCATTGTGAGACAGCAGTGCTAATCACCGTGTCACCGTGCTGCCCCGGGTCCCTGGCACTGTGAGACAGCAGTGCTAATCACTGTGTCACCGTGCTGCCCCGGGTCCCTGGCACTGTGAGACAGCAGTGCTAATCACTGTGTCACCTTGCTGCCCCGGGTCCCTGGCACTGTGAGACAGCAGTGCTAATCACTGTATCACCGTGCTGTCCCGGGTCCCTGGCACTGTGAGACAGCAGTGCTAATCACTGTGTCACCTTGCTGCCCTGGGTCCCTGGCACTGTGAGACAGCAGTGCTAATCACTGTGTCACCTTGCTGCCCCGGGTCCCTGGCACTGTGAGACAGCAGTGCTAATCACTGTGTCACTGTGATGCCCCGGGTCCCTGGCACTGTGAGACAGCAGTGCTAATCACTGTGTCACCATGCTGCCCCGGGTCCCTGGCACTGTGAGACAGCAGTGCTAATTACGGTGTCACCATGCTGCCCCGGGTCCCTGGCACTGTGAGACAGCAGTGTGAATCATTGTGTCACCGTGCTGCCCCTGGTCCCTGGCACTGTGACACAGCAGTGCTAATCACTGTGTCACCGTGCTGCCCCGGGTCCCTGGCACTGTGAGACAGCAGTGCTAATCACTGTGTCACCGTGCTGCCCCGGGTCTCTGGCACTGTGAGACAGCAGTGCTAATCACTGTGTCACCGTGCTGCCCTGGGTCCCTGGCAATGTGAGACAGCAGTGCTAATCACTGTGTCACCATGCTGCCCCGGGTCCCTGGCACTGTGAGACAGCAGTGCTAATTACTGTGTCACCGTGCTGCCCCGGGTCCCTGGCACTGTGAGACAGCAGTGCTAATCACTGTGTCACCGTGCTGCCCCGGGTCCCTGGCAGTGTGAGACAGCAGTGCTAATCACTGTGTCACCGTGCTGCCCCGGGTCCCTGGCACTGTGAGACAGCAGTGCTAATCACTGTATCACCGTGCTGTCCCGGGTCCCTGGCACTGTGAGACAGCAGTGCTAATCACTGTGTCACCTTGCTGCCCTGGGTCCCTGGCACTGTGAGACAGCAGTGCTAATCACTGTGTCACCTTGCTGCCCCGGGTCCCTGGCACTGTGAGACAGCAGTGCTAATCACTGTGTCACTGTGATGCCCCGGGTCCCTGGCACTGTGAGACAGCAGTGCTAATCACTGTGTCACCATGCTGCCCCGGGTCCCTGGCACTGTGAGACAGCAGTGCTAATTACGGTGTCACCATGCTGCCCCGGGTCCCTGGCACTGTGAGACAGCAGTGTGAATCATTGTGTCACCGTGCTGCCCCTGGTCCCTGGCACTGTGAAACAGCAGTGCTAATCACTGTGTCACCGTGCTGCCCCGGGTCCCTGGCACTGTGAGACAGCAGTGCTAATCACTGTGTCACCGTGCTGCCCCGGGTCTCTGGCACTGTGAGACAGCAGTGCTAATCACTGTGTCACCGTGCTGCCCTGGGTCCCTGGCAATGTGAGACAGCAGTGCTAATCACTGTGTCACCATGCTGCCCCGGGTCCCTGGCACTGTGAGACAGCAGTGCTAATTACTGTGTCACCGTGCTGCCCCGGGTCCCTGGCACTGTGAGACAGCAGTGCTAATCACTGTGTCACCGTGCTGCCCCGGGTCCCTGGCAGTGTGAGACAGCAGTGCTAATCACTGTGTCACCGTGCTGCCCCGGGTCCCGGGCAGTGTGAGACAGCAGTGTGAATCACTGTGTCACCGTGCTGTCGCGGGTCCCGGGCACTGTGAGACAGCAGTGCTAATTACGGTGTCACCGTGCTGCCCCGGGTCCCTGGCACTGTGAGACAGCAGTGTGAATCACTGTGTCACCGTGCTGCCCCGGGTCCCTGGCACTGTGAGACAGCAGTACTAATCACTGTGTCACTCTGCTGCCCCGGGTCCCTGGCACTGTGAGACAGCAGTGCTAATCACTGTGTCACCGGGCTGCCCTGGGTCCCTGGCACTGTGAGACAGCAGTGTGAATCACTGTGTCACCGTGCTGCCCCGGTTCCCTGGCACTGTGAGACAGCAGTGTGAATCACTGTGTCACCGTGCTGCCCTGGCTCCCTGGCACTGTGAGACAGCAGTGTGAATCACTGTGTCACCGTGCTGCCCCGGGTCCCTGGCACTGTGAGACAGCAGTGTGAATCACTGTGTCACCATGCTGCCCCGGGTCCCTGGCACTGTGAGACAGCAGTGTGAATCACTGTGTCACCGTGCTGCCCCGGGTCCCTGGCACTGTGAGACAGCAGTGCTAATCACTGTGTCACCGTGCTGCCCCGGGTCCCTGGCACTGTGAGACAGCAGTGCTAATCACTGTGTCACCGTGCTGCCCCGGGTCCCTGGCACTGTGAGACAGCAGTGCTAATCACAGTGTCACCGTGCTGCCCCGGGTCTCTGGCACTGTGAGACAGCAGTGCTAATCACTGTGTCACCGTGCTGCCCCAGGTCCCTGGCACTGTGAGACAGCAGTGTGAATCACTGTGTCACCGTGCTGCCCCGGGTCCCTGGCACTGTGAGACAGCAGTGCTAATCACTGTGTCACCGTGCTGCCCCGGGTCCCTGGCACAGTGAGACAGCAGTGCTAATCACTGTGTCACCGTGCTGCCCCGGGTCCCTGGCACTGTGAGACAGCAGTGCTAATCACTGTGTCACCGTGCTGCCCTGGGTCCCTGGCGCTGTGAGACAGCAGTGTGAATCACTGTGTCACCGTGCTGACCCGGGTCCCTGGCACTGTGAGACAGCAGTGCTAATCACTGTATCACCGTGCTGCCCCGGGTCCCTGACACTGTGAGACAGCAGTGTGAATCACTGTGTCACCGTGCTGACCCGGGTCCCTGGCACTGTGAGACAGCAGTGCTAATCACTGTATCACCGTGCTGCCCCGGGTCCCTGACACTGTGAGACAGCAGTGTGAATCACTGTGTCACCGTGCTGCCCCGGGTCCCTGGCACTGTGAGACAGCAGTGCTAATCACTGTGTCACCGTGCAGCCCCGGGTCCCTGACACTGTGAGACAGCAGTGTGAATCACTGTGTCACCGTGCTGCCCCGGGTCCCTGGCACTGTGAGACAGCAGTGCTAATCACTGTATCACCGTGCTGCCCTGGGTCCCTGGCACTGTGAGACATCAGTGTGAATCACCGTGTCACCGTGCTGCCCCGGGTCCCTGCCACTGTGAGACAGCAGTGTGAATCACCGTGTCACCGTGTTGCCCCGGGTCCCTGGCACTGTGAGACAGCAGTGTGAATCACTGTGTCACCGTGCTGCCCTGGGTCCCTGGCACTGTGAGACAGCAGTGTGAATCACTGTGTCACCGTGCTGCCCCGGGTCCCTGGCACTGTGAGACAGCAGTGCTAATCACTGTGTCACCGTGCTGCCCCGGGTCCCTGGCACTGTGAGACAGCAGTGCTAATCACTGTGTCACCGTGCTGCCCCGGGTCCCTGGCACTGTGAGACAGCAGTGCTAATCACTGTGTCACCGTGCTGCCCTGGGTCCCTGGCACTGTGAGACAGCAGTGCTAATCACTGTGTCACCGTGCTGCCCCGGGTCCCTGGTACTGTGAGACAGCAGTGCTAATCACTGTGTCACCGTGCTGCCCCGGGTCCCTGGCACTGTGAGACAGCAGTGCTAATCACTGTGTCACCGTGCTGCCCTGGGTCCCTGGCACTGTGAGACAGCAGTGCTAATCACTGTGTCACCGTGCTGCCCCGGGTCCCTGGCACTGTGAGACAGCAGTGCTAACCACTGGGTCACCGTGCTGCCCCGGGTCCGTGGCACTGTGAGACAGCAGTGTGAATCACTGTTTCACCGTGCTGCCCGCGTCCCTGGCACTGTGAGACAGCAGTGTGAATCACTGTGTCACCGTGCTGCCCCGGGTCCCTGGCACTGTCAGACAGCAGTGCTAATCACTGTGTCACCGTTCTGCCCCGGGTCCCTGGCACTGTGAGACAGCAGTGCTAATCACTGTGTCACCGTGCTGCCCCGGATCCCTGGCACTGTGAGACAGAAGTGCTAATCACTGTGTCACCGTGCTGCCCCGGGTCCCTGGCACTGTGAGACAGCAGTGTGAATCACTGTGTCACCGTGCTGCCCGCGTCCCTGGCACTGTGAGACAGCAGTGTGAATCACTGTGTCACCGTGCTGCCCCGGGTCCCTGGCACTGTCAGACAGCAGTGCTAATCACTGTGTCACCGTTCTGCCCCGGGTCCCTGGCACTGTGAGACAGCAGTGCTAATCACTGTGTCACCGTGCTGCCCCGGATCCCTGGCACTGTGAGACAGAAGTGCTAATCACTGTGTCACCGTGCTGCCCCAGGTCCCTGGCACTGTGAGACAGCAGTGCTAATCACTGTGTCACCGTGCTGCCCCGGGTCCCTGGCACTGTGAGACCGCAGTGCTAATCACTGTGTCACCGTGCTGCCCCGGGTCCCTGGCACTGTGAGACCGCAGTGCTAATCACTGTGTCACCGTGCTGCCCCGGGTCCCTGGCACTGTGAGACAGCAGTGCTAATCACTGTGTCACCGTGCTGCCCCGGGTCCCTGGCACTGTGAGACAGCAGTGCTAATCACTGTGTCACCGTGCTGCCCCGGGTCCCTGGCACTGTGAAACAGCAGTGCTAATCACTGTGTCACCGTGCTGCCCCGGGTCCCTGGCACTGTGAGACAGCAGTGCTAATCACCGTGTCACCGTGCTGCCCCGGGTCCCTGGCACTGTGAGACAGCAGTGCTAATCACTGTGTCACCGTGCTGCCCCGGGTCCCTGGCACTGTGAGACAGCAGTGCTAATCACTGTGTCACCTTGCTGCCCCGGGTCCCTGGCACTGTGAGACAGCAGTGCTAATCACTGTATCACCGTGCTGCCCCGGGTCCCTGGCACTGTGAGACAGCAGTGCTAATCACTGTGTCACCTTGCTGCCCTGGGTCCCTGGCACTGTGAGACAGCAGTGCTAATCACTGTGTCACCGTGCTGCCCCGGGTCCCTGGCACTGTGAGGCAGCAGTGCTAATCACTGTGTCACCGTGCTGCCCCGGGTCCCTGGCACTGTGAGACAGCAGTGCTAATCACTGTGTCACTGTGATGCCCCGGGTCCCTGGCACTGTGAGACAGCAGTACTAATCACTGTGTCACCGTGCTGCCCCGGGTCCCTGGCACTGTGAGACAGCAGTGTGAATCATTGTGTCACCGTGCTGCCCTGGGTCCCTGGCACTGTGAGACAGCAGTGCTAATCACTGTGTCACCGTGCTGCCCCGGGTCCCTGGCACTGTGAGACAGCAGTGCTAATCACTGTGTCACCGTGCTGCCCCGGGTCCCTGGCACTGTGAGACAGCAGTGCTAATCACTGTGTCACCGTGCTGCCCCGGGTCCCTGGCACTGTGAGACAGCAGTGCTAATCACTGTGTCACCGTGCTGCCCCGGGTCCCTGGCACTGTGAGACAGCAGTGCTAATCACCGTGTCACCGTGCTGCCCCGGGTCCCTGGCACTGTGAGACAGCAGTGCTAATCACTGTGTCACCGTGCTGCCCCGGGTCCCTGGCACTGTGAGACAGCAGTGCTAATCACTGTGTCACCTTGCTGCCCCGGGTCCCTGGCACTGTGAGACAGCAGTGCTAATCACTGTATCACCGTGCTGCCCCGGGTCCCTGGCACTGTGAGACAGCAGTGCTAATCACTGTGTCACCTTGCTGCCCTGGGTCCCTGGCACTGTGAGACAGCAGTGCTAATCACTGTGTCACCGTGCTGCCCCGGGTCCCTGGCACTGTGAGACAGCAGTGTGAATCATTGTGTCACCGTGCTGCCCTGGGCCCCTGGCACTGTGAGACAGCAGTGCTAATCACTGTGTCACCGTGCTGCCCCGGGTCCCTGGCACTGTGAGACAGCAGTGCTAATCACTGTGTCACCGTGCTGCCCCGGGTCTCTGGCACTGTGAGACAGCAGTGCTAATCACTGTGTCACCGTGCTGCCCTGGGTCCCTGGCACTGTGAGACAGCAGTGCTAATCACTGTGTCACCGTGCTGCCCCGGGTCCCTGGCACTGTGAGACAGCAGTGCTAATCACTGTGTCACCGTGCTGCCCCGGGTCCCTGGCACTGTGAGACAGCAGTGCTAATCACTGTGTCACCGTGCTGCCCCGGGTCCCTGGCACTGTGAGACAGCAGTGCTAATCACTGTGTCACCGAGCTGCCCCGGGTCCCGGGCAGTGTGAGACAGCAGTGTGAATCACTGTGGCACCGTGCTGTCGCGGGTCCCGGGCACTGTGAGACAGCAGTGCTAATTACTGTGTCACCGTGCTGCCCCGGGTCCCTGGCACTGTGAGACAGCAGTGCTAATCACTGTGTCACCGTGCTGCTCCGGGTCCCTGGCACTGTGAGACAGCAGTGCTAATCACTGTGTCACCGTGCTGCCCCGGGTCCCTGGCACTGTGAGACAGCAGTGCTAATCACAGTGTCACCGTGCTGCCCCGGGTCTCTGGCACTGTGAGACAGCAGTGCTAATCACTGTGTCACCGTGCTGCCCCAGGTCCCTGGCACTGTGAGACAGCAGTGTGAATCACTGTGTCACCGTGCTGCCCCGGGTCCCTGGCACTGTGAGACAGCAGTGCTAATCACTGTGTCACCGTGCTGCCCCGGGTCCCTGGCACAGTGAGACAGCAGTGATAATCACTGTGTCACCGTGCTGCCCCGGGTCCCTGGCACTGTGAGACAGCAGTGCTAATCACTGTGTCACCGTGCTGCCCTGGGTCCCTGGCACTGTGAGACAGCAGTGTGAATCACTGTGTCACCGTGGTGCCCCGGGTCCCTGGCACTGTGAGACAGCAGTGCTAATCACTGTATCACCGTGCTGCCCCGGGTCCCTGACACTGTGAGACAGCAGTGGGAATCACTGTGTCACCGTGCTGCCCCGGGTCCCTGGCACTGTGAGACAGCAGTGCTAATCACTGTGTCACCGTGCAGCCCCGGGTCCCTGACACTGTGAGACAGCAGTGCTAATCACTGTGTCACCGTGCTGCCCCGGGTCCCTGGCACTGTGAGACAGCAGTGCTAATCACTGTGTCACCGTGCTGCCCCGGGTCCCTGACACTGTGAGACAGCAGTGCTAATCACTGTGTCACCGTGCTGCCTCGGGTCCCTGGCACTGTGAGACAGCAGTGCTAATCACTGTATCACCGTGCTGCCCCGGGTCCCTGGCACTGTGAGACAGCAGTGTGAATCACTGTGTCACCGTGCTGCCCTGGGTCCCTGGCACTGTGAGACAGCAGTGTGAATCACTATGTCACCGTGCTGCCCCGGGTCCCTGGCACTGTGAGACAGCAGTGTGAATCACCGTGTCACCGTGCTGCCCCGGGTCCCTGGCACTGTGAGACAGCAGTGTGAATCACTGTGTCACCGTGCTGCCCTGGGTCCCTGGCACTGTGAGACAGCAGTGTGAATCACTGTGTCACCGTGCTGCCCCAGGTCCCTGGCACTGTGAGACAGCAGTGTGAATCACTGTGTCACCGTGCTGCCCTGGGTCCCTGGCACTGTGAGACAGCAGTGTGAATCACTGTGTCACCGTGCTGCCCCAGGTCCCTGGCACGGTGAGACAGCAGTGTGAATCACTGTGTCACCGTGCTGCCCCGGGTCCCTGGCACTGTGAGACAGCAGTGCTAATCACTGTGTCACCGTGCTGCCCCGGGTCCCTGACACAGTGAGACAGCAGTGCTAATCACTGTGTCACCGTGCTGCCCCGGGTCCCTGGCACTGTGAGACAGCATTGCGAATCACTGTGTCACCGTGCTGCCCCGGGTCCCTGGCATTGTGAGAAAGCAGTGCTAATCACTGTGTCACCGTGCTGCCCCGGGTCCCTGACACTGTGAGACAGCAGTGCTAACCACTGTGTCACCGTGCTGCCCCGGGTCCCTGGTACTGTGAGACAGCAGTGCTAATCACTGTGTCACCGTGCTGCCCCGGGTCCCTGGCACTGTGTGACAGCAGTTCTAATCACTGTGTCACCGTGATGCCCTGGGTCCCTGGCACTGTGAGACAGCAGTGCTAATCACTGTGTCACCGTGCTGCCCCAGGTCCCTGGCACTGTGAGACAGCAGTGCTAATCACTGTGTCACCGTGATGCCCTGGGTCCCTGGCACTGTGAGACAGCAGTGTGAATCACTGTGTCACCGTGCTGCCCCGGGTCCCTGGCACTGTGAGACAGCAGTGCTAATCACTGTGTCACCGTGCATCCCCGGGTCCCTGACACTGTGAGACAGCAGTGTGAATCACTGTGTCACCGTGCTGCCCTGGGTCCCTGGCACTGTGAGACAGCAGTGCTAATCACTGTATCACCGTGCTGCCCCGGGTCCCTGGCACTGTGAGACAGCAGTGTGAATCACCGTGTCACCGTGCTGCCCCGGGTCCCTGGCACTGTGAGACAGCAGTGTGAATCACTGTGTCACCGTGCTGCCCTGGGTCCCTGGCACTGTGAGACAGCAGTGTGAATCACTGTGTCACCGTGCTGCCCCAGGTCCCTGGCACTGTGAGACAGCAGTGTGAATCACTGTGTCACCGTGCTGCCCCGGGTCCCTGGCACTGTGAGACAGCAGTGCTAATCACTGTGTCACCGTGCTGCCCTGGGTCCCTGACACAGTGAGACAGCAGTGCTAATCACTGTGTCACCGTGCTGCTCCGGGTCCCTGGCACTGTGAGACAGCAGTGCTAATCACTGTGTCATCGTGCTGCCCCGGGTCCCTGGCACTGTGAGACAGCAGTGCTAATCACTGTGTCACCGTGGTGCCCCGGGATCTTGGCGCTGTGAGACAGCAAAGCTAATCACTGTGTCACCGTGCTGCCCCGGGTCCCTGGCACTGTGAGACAGCAATGCTAATCACTGTGTCACCGTGCTGCCCCGGGTCCCTCGCACTGTGAGACAGCAGTGCTAATCACTGTGTCACCGTGCTGCTCTGGGTCCCTGGCACTGTGAGACAGCAGTGCTAATCACTGTGTCACCGTGCTGCCCCGGGTCCCTGGCACTGTGAGACAGCAGTGCTAATCACTGTGTCACCGTGCTGCCACGGGTCCCTGGCACTTGAGACAGCAGTGCTAATCACTGTGTCACCGTGCTGCCCCGGGTCCCTGGCATTGTGAGACAGCAGTGCTAATCACTGTGTCACCGTGCTGCTCTGGGTCCCTGGCACTGTGAGACAGCAGTGCTAATCACTGTGTCACCGTGCTGCCCCGGGTCCCTGGCACTTGAGACAGCAGTGCTAATCACTGTGTCACTGTGCTGTCCCGGGTCCCTGGCACTGTGAGGCAGCAGTGCTACCCACAGTGTCACCCTGCTGCCCCGGGTCCCTGGCACTGTGAGACAGCAGTGCTAATCACTGTGTCACCGTGCTGCCCCGGGTCCCTGGCACTGTGAGACAGCAGTGCTCATCACTGTGTCACTGTGCTGTCCCGGGTCCCTGGCACTTGAGACAGCAGTGCTAATCACTGTGTCACTGTGCTGTCCCGGGTCCCTGGCACTGTGAGGCAGCAGTGCTAATCACTGTGTCACCGTGCTGCCCCGGGTCCCTGATGCTGTGAGACAGCAGTGCTAATCACTGTGTCACCGTGCTGCCCCGCGTCCCTGGCACTGTGAGACAGCAGTGCTAATCACTGTGTCACCGTGCTGCCCCGGGTCCCTGATGCTGTGAGACAGCAGTGCTAATCACTGTGTCACCGTGCTGCCCCGGGTCCGTGGCGCTGTGAGACAGCAGTGCTAATCACTGTGTCACTGTGCTGCCCCGGGTCCCTGGCACTGTGAGACAGCAGTGCTAATCACTGTCACCGTGCTGCCCCGGGTCACTGGCACTGTGAGACAGCAGTACTAATCACTGTGTCACCGTGCTGCCCCGGGTCCCTGACGCTGTGAGACAGCAGTGCTAATCACTGTGTCACCGTGCTGCCCCGGGTCATTGGCACTGTGAGACAGCAGTGCTAATCACTGTGTCACCGTGCTGCCCCGGGTCCCTGACGCTGTGAGACAGCAGTGCTAATCACAGTGTCACCGTGATGCCCCGGGTCCCTGGCGCTGTGAGACAGCAATGCTACCCACTGTGTCACCGTGCTGCCCCGGGTCCCTGGCACTGTGAGACAGCAGTGCTAATCACTGTGTCACCGTGCTGCCCCGGGTCCCTGGCACTGTGAGACAGCAGTGCTACCCACTGTGTCACCGTGCTGCCCCAGGTCCCTGGCACTGTGAGGCAGCAGTGCAAATCACTGTGTCACCGTGCTGCCCCGGGTCCCTGGCACTGTGAGACCGCAGTGCTAATCACTGTGTCACCGTGCTGCCCCGGGTCCCTGGCGCTGTGAGACAGCAGTGCTAATCACTGTGTCACCGTGCTGCCCCAGGTCCCTGGCACTGTGAGACAGCAGTGCTAATCACTGTGTCACCGTGCTGCCCCGTGTCCCTGGCACTGTGAGACAGCAGTGCAAATCACTGTGTCACCGTGCTGCCCCGGGTCCCTGGCACTGTGAGACAGCAGTGCTAATCACTGTGTCACTGTGCTGCCCCGGGTCCCTGGCACTGTGAGACAGCAGTGCTAATCACTGTGTCACCGTGCTGCCCCGGGTCCCTGGCACTGAGAGACAGCAGTGCTAATCAGTGTGTCACCGTGCTGCCCCGGGTCCCTGGCACTGTGAGACAGCAGTGCCAATCACTGTGTCACCGTGCTGCCCCGGGTCCCTGGCACTGTGAGAGAGCAGTGCTAATCACTGTGTCACCGTGCTGCCACGGGTCCCTGGCACTGTGAGACAGCAGTTGTAACCACTGTGTCACCGTGCTGCCCCGGGTCCCTGGCACTGTGAGACAGCAGTGCTAATCGCTGTGTCACCGTGCTGCCCCGTGTCCCTGGCACTGTGAGACAGCAGTGCAAATCACTGTGTCACCGTGCTGCCCCGGGTCCCTGGCACTGTGAGACACCATTGCTAATCACTGTGTCACCTTGCTGCCCTGGGTCCCTGGCACTGTGAGACAGCAGTGCTAATCACTGTGTCACCGTGCTGCCCCGGGTCACTGGCACTGTGAGACAGCATTGCTAATCACTGTGTCACCGTGCTGCCCTGGGTCCCTGGCACTGTGAGACAGCAGTGCTAATCAATGTGTTACCGTGCTGCCCTGGGTCCCTGGTACTGTGAGACAGCAGTGTGAATCACTGTGTCACCGTGCTGCCCCGGGTCCATGGCACTGTGAGACAGCATTGCTAATCACTGTGTCACCGTGCTGCCCCGGGTCCCTGGCACTGTGAGACAGCAGTGCTAATCACTGTGTCACCGTGCTGCCCCGGGTCCCTGGCACTGTGAGACAGCAGTGTGAATCACTGTGTCACCGTGCTGCCCCGGGTCCCTGGCACTGTGAGACAGCAGTTCTAATCACTGTGTCACCATGCTGCCCCGGGTCCCTGGCACTGTGAGACAGCAGTGCTACCCACTGTGTCACCGTGCTGCCCAGGTCCCTGGCACTGTGAGGCAGCAGTGCTAATCACTGTGTCACCGTGCTGCCCCGGGTCCCTTGCACTGTGAGACCGCAGTGGTAATCACTGTGTCACCGTGCTGCCCCGGGTCCCTGGCGCTGTGAGACAGCAGTGTGAATCACTGTGTCACCGTGCTGCCCCGGGTCCATGGCACTGAGAGACAGCAGTGCTAATCAGTGTGTCACCGTGCTGCCCCGGGTCCCTGGCACTGTGAGACAGCAGTGCCAATCACTGTGTCACCGTGCTGCCCCGGGTCACTGGCACTGTGAGACAGCATTGCTAATCACTGTATCACCGTGCTGCCCCGGGTCCCTGGCACTGTCAGACAGCAGTTGTAACCACTGTGTCACCGTGCTGCCCCGGGTCCCTGGCACTGTGAGAGAGCAGTGCTAATCACTGTGTCACCGTGCTGCCCCAGGTCCCTGGCACTGTGAGACAGCAGTGCTAATCGCTGTGTCACCGTGCTGCCCCGTGTCCCTGGCACTGTGAGACAGCAGTGCAAAACACTGTGTCACCGTGCTGCCCCGGGTCCCTGGCACTGAGAGACAGCAGTGCTAATCAGTGTGTCACCGTGCTGCCCCGGGTCCCTGGCACTGTGAGACAGCAGTGCCAATCACTGTGTCACCGTGCTGCCCGGGTCCCTGACGCTGTGAGACAGCAGTGCTAATCACAGTGTCACCGTGCTGCCCCGGGTCCCTGGCGCTGTGAGACAGCAATGCTACCCACTGTGTCACCGTGCTGCCCCGGGTCCCTGGCACTGTGAGACAGCAGTGCTAATCACTGTGTCACCGTGCTGCCCCGGGTCCCTGGCACTGTGAGACAGCAGTGCTACCCACTGTGTCACCGTGCTGCCCCAGGTCCCTGGCACTGTGAGGCAGCAGTGCTACCCACTGTGTCACCGTGCTGCCCCAGGTCCCTGGCACTGTGATGCAGCAGTGCTAATCACTGTGTCACCGTGCTGCCCCGGGTCCCTGGCACTGTGAGACCGCAGTGCTAATCACTGTGTCACCGTGCTGCCCCGGGTCCCTGGCGCTGTGAGACAGCAGTGCTAATCACTGTGTCACCGTGCTGCCCCAGGTCCCTGGCACTGTGAGACAGCAGTGCTAATCACTGTGTCACCGTGCTGCCCCGTGTCCCTGGCACTGTGAGACAGCAGTGCAAATCACTGTGTCACCGTGCTGCCCCGGGTCCCTGGCACTGAGAGACAGCAGTGCTAATCAGTGTGTCACCTTGCTGCCCCGGGTCTCTGGCACTGTGAGACAGCAGTGCCAATCACTGTGTCACCGTGCTGCCCCGGGTCACTGGCACTGTGAGACAGCATTGCTAATCACTGTATCACCGTGCTGCCCCGGGTCCCTGGCACTGTCAGACAGCAGTTGTAACCACTGTGTCACCGTGCTGCCCCGGGTCCCTGGCACTGTGAGAGAGCAGTGCTAATCACTGTGTCACCGTGCTGCCACGGGTCCCTGGCACTGTGAGACAGCAGTTGTAACCACTGTGTCACCGTGCTGCCCCGGGTCCCTGGCACTGTGAGACAGCAGTGCTAATCGCTGTGTCACCGTGCTGCCCCGTGTCCCTGGCACTGTGAGACAGCAGTGCAAATCACTGTGTCACCGTGCTGCCCCGGGTCCCTGGCACTGTGAGACACCATTGCTAATCACTGTGTCACCTTGCTGCCCTGGGTCCCTGGCGCTGTGAGACAGCAGTGCTAATCACTGTGTCACCGTGCTGCCACGGGTCACTGGCACTGTGAGACAGCATTGCTAATCACTGTGTCACCGTGCTGCCCTGGGTCCCTGGCACTTTGAGACAGCAGTGCTAATCACTGTGTTACCGTGCTGCCCTGGGTCCCTGGTACTGTGAGACAGCAGTGTGAATCACTGTGTCACCGTGCTGCCCCGGGTCCATGGCACTGTGAGACAGCAGTGCTAATCACTGTGTCACCGTGCTGCCCCGGGTCCCTGGCACTGTGAGACAGCAGTGCTAATCACTGTGTCACCGTGCTGCCCCGGGTCCCTGGCACTGTGAGACAGCAGTGTGAATCACTGTGTCACCGTGCTGCCCCGGGTCCCTGGCACTGTGAGACAGCAGTGCTAATCACTGTGTCACCGTGCTGCCCCGGGTCCCTGACACTGTGAGACAGCAGTGCTACCCACTGTGTCACCGTGCTGCCCAGGTCCTGGCACTGTGAGGCAGCAGTGCTAATCACTGTGTCACCGTGCTGCCCCGGGTCCCTGGCACTGTGAGACCGCAGTGCTAATCACTGTGTCACCGTGCTGCCCCGGGTCCCTGGCGCTGTGAGACAGCAGTGTGAATCACTGTGTCACCGTGCTGCCCCGGGTCCATGGCACTGAGAGACAGCAGTGCTAATCAGTGTGTCACCGTGCTGCCCCGGGTCCCTGGCACTGTGAGACAGCAGTGCCAATCACTGTGTCACCGTGCTGCCCCGGGTCACTGGCACTGTGAGACAGCATTGCTAATCACTGTATCACCGTGCTGCCCCGGGTCCCTGGCACTGTCAGACAGCAGTTGTAACCACTGTGTCACCGTGCTGCCCCGGGTCCCTGGCACTGTGAGAGAGCAGTGCTAATCACTGTGTCACCGTGCTGCCACGGGTCCCTGGCACTGTGAGACAGCAGATGTAACCACTGTGTCACCGTGCTGCCCCAGGTCCCTGGCACTGTGAGACAGCAGTGCTAATCGCTGTGTCACCGTGCTGCCCCGGGTCCCTGGCAATGTGAGACAGCAGTGCTAATCACTGTGTCACCGTGCTGCCCCGGGTCCCAGGCACTGTGAGACAGCAGTGCCAATCACTGTGTCACCGTGCTGCCCCGGGTCCCTGGCACTGAGAGACAGCAGTGCTAATCAGTGTGTCACCGTGCTGCCCCGGGTCCCAGGCACTGTGAGACAGCAGTGCCAATCACTGTGTCACCGTGCTGCCCCGGGTCCCTGGCACTGTGAGACAGCAGTGCAAAACACTGTGTCACCGTGCTGCCCCGGGTCCCTGGCACTGTGAGACAGCAGTGCAAAACACTGTGTCACCGTGCTGCCCCGGGTCCCTGGCACTGAGAGACAGCAGTGCTAATCACTGTGTCACCGTGCTGCCCCGGGTCCCAGGCACTGTGAGACAGCAGTGCTAATCACTGTGTCACCGTGCTGCCCCGGGTCCCTGGCACTGTGAGACAGCAGTGTGAATCACTGTGTCACCGTGCTGCCCCGGGTCCCTGGCACTGTGAGACAGCAGTGCTAATCACTGTGTCAACGTGCTGCCCCGGGTCCCTGGCACTGAGAGACAGCAGTGCTAATCAGTGTGTCACCGTGCTGCCCCGGGTCCCTGCCACTGTGAGACAGCAGTGCTAATCACTGTGTCACCGTGCTGCCCTGTGTCCCTGGCACTGTGAGACAGCAGTGTGAATCACTGTGTCACCGTGCTGCCCCGGGTCCCTGGCACTGTGAGACAGCAGTGCTACCCACTGTGTCACCGTGCTGCCCCGGGTCCCTGGCACTGTGAGACAGCAGTGCTAATCACTGTGTCACCGTGCTGCCCCGGGTCCCTGGTACTGGGAGACAGCAGTGTGAATCACTGTGTCACCGTGCTGCCCCGGGTCCCTGGCACTGTGAGACAGCAGTGCTAATCACTGTGTCACCGTGCTGCCCCGGGTCCCTGGCACTGTGAGACAGCAGTGCTTATCACTGAGTCACCGTGCTGCCCCGGGTCCCTGGCACTGTGAGACAGCAATGCTAATCACTGTGTCACCGTGCTGCCCCGGGTCCCTGGCACTGTGAGACAGCAATGCTAATCACTGTGTCACCGTGCTGCCCCGGGTCCCTGGCACTGTGAGACAGCAGTGCTAATCACTGAGTCACCGTGCTGCCCCGGGTCCCTGGCACTGTGAGACAGCAGTGCTAATCACTGAGTCACCGTGCTGCCCCGGGTCCCTGGCACTGTGAGACAGCAATGCTAATCACTGTGTCACCGTGCTGCCCCGGGTCCCTGGCACTGTGAGACAGCAGTGTGAATCACTGTGTCACCGTGCTGCCCCGGGTCCCTGGCACTGTGAGACAGCAGTGCTAATCACTGAGTCACCGTGCTGCCCCGGGTCCCTGGCACTGTGAGACAGCAGTGCTAATCACTATATCACCGTGCTGCCCCGGGTCCCTGGCACTGTGAGACAGCTGTGCTAATCACTGTATCACCGTGCTGCCCTGGGTCCCTGGCACTGTGAGACAGCAGTGTGAATCACTGTGTCACCGTGCTGCCCCGGGTCCCTGGCACTGTGAGAGAGCAGTGCTAACCACTGTGTCACCGTGCTGCCCCGGGTCCCTGGCAGTGTGAGACAGCAGTTGTAACCACTGTGTCACCGTGCTGCCCCGGGACCCTGGCACTGTGAGACAGCAGTGCTAACCACTGTGTCATCGTGCTGCCCCGGGTCCCTGGCACTGTGAGACAGCAGTGCTAATCACTGTGTCACCGTGCTGCCCCGGGTCCCTGGCACTGTGAGACAGCAGTGCTAATCACTGTGTCACCGTGCTGCCCCGGGTCCCTGGCACTGTGAGACAGCAGTGCTTATCACTGTGTCACCGTGCTGCCCCGGGTCCCTGGCACTGTGAGACAGCAGTTGTAACCACTGTGTCACCGTGCTGCCTCAGGCCCCTGGCACTGTGAGACAGCAGTGCTAATCACTGTGTCACCGTGCTGCCCCGGGTCCCTGGCACTGAGAGACAGCAGTGCTAATCAGTGTGTCACCATGCTGCCCTGTATCCCTGGCACTGTGAGACAACAGTGCTAATCACTGTGTCACCGTGCTGCCCCGGGTCCCTGGCACTGTGAGACAACAGTGCTAATCACTGTGTCACCGTGCTGCCCCGGGTCCCTGGCACTGTGAGACAGCAGTGCTAATCACTGAGTCACCGTGCTGCCCCGGGTCCATGGCACTGTGAGACAGCACTGCTAATCACTGTATCACCGTGCTGCCCCGGGTCCCTGGCACTGTCAGACAGCAGTTGTAACCACTGTGTCACCGTGCTGCCCCGGGTCCCTGGCACTGTGAGAGAGCAGTGCTAATCACTGTGTCACCGTGCTGCCCCGGGTCCCTGGCACTGTGAGACAGCAGTGCTAATCACTGTATCACCGTGCTGCCCAGGGTCCCTGGCACTGTGAGACAGCAGTTGTAACCACTGTGTCACCGTGCTGCCCCGGGTCCCTGGCACTGTGAGACAGCAGTGTGAATCACTGTGTCACCGTGCTGCCCCGGGTCCCTGGCACTGTGAGACAGCCGTGCTAATCACTGTGTCACCGTGCTGCCCCGGGTCCCTGGCACTGTGAGACAGCAGTGCTACCCACTGTGTCACCGTGCTGCCCAGGTCCCTGGCACTGTGAGGCAGCAGTGCTAATCACTGTGTCACCGTGCTGCCCCGGGTCCCTGGCACTGTGAGACCGCAGTGCTAATCACTGTGTCACCGTGCTGCCCCGGGTCCCTGGCGCTGTGAGACAGCAGTGTGAATCACTGTGTCACCGTGCTGCCCCGGGTCCATGGCACTGAGAGACAGCAGTGCTAATCAGTGTGTCACCGTGCTGCCCCGGGTCCCTGGCACTGTGAGACAGCAGTGCCAATCACTGTGTCACCGTGCTGCCCCGGATCACTGGCACTGTGAGACAGCATTGCTAATCACTGTATCACCGTGCTGCCCCGGGTCCCTGGCACTGTCAGACAGCAGTTGTAACCACTGTGTCACCGTGCTGCCCCGGGTCCCTGGCACTGTGAGAGAGCAGTGCTAATCACTGTGTCACCGTGCTGCCACGGGTCCCTGGCACTGTGAGACAGCAGATGTAACCACTGTGTCACCGTGCTGCCCCAGGTCCCTGGCACTGTGAGACAGCAGTGCTAATCGCTGTGTCACCGTGCTGCCCCGTGTCCCTGGCACTGTGAGACAGCAGTGCAAAACACTGTGTCACCGTGCTGCCCCGGGTCCCTGGCACTGAGAGACAGCAGTGCTAATCAGTGTGTCACCGTGCTGCCCCGGGTCCCTGGCACTGTGAGACAGCAGTGCCAATCACTGTGTCACCGTGCTGCCCCGGGTCCCTGGCACTGTGAGACAGCAGTGCTACCCACTGTGTCACCGTGCTGCCCCGGGTCCCTGGCACTGTGAGACAGCAGTGCTAATCACTGTGTCACCGTGCTGCCCCGGGTCCCTGGTACTGGGAGACAGCAGTGTGAATCACTGTGTCACCGTGCTGCCCCGGGTCCCTGGCACTGTGAGACAGCAGTGCTAATCACTGTGTCACCGTGCTGCCCCGGGTCCCTGGCACTGTGAGACAGCAGTGCTTATCACTGAGTCACCGTGCTGCCCCGGGTCCCTGGCACTGTGAGACAGCAATGCTAATCACTGTGTCATCGTGCTGCCCCGGGTCCCTGGCACTGTGAGACAGCAATGCTAATCACTGTGTCACCGTGCTGCCCCGGGTCCCTGGCACTGTGAGACAGCAGTGCTAATCACTGAGTCACCGTGCTGCCCCGGGTCCCTGGCACTGTGAGACAGCAGTGCTAATCACTGAGTCACCGTGCTGCCCCGGGTCCCTGGCACTGTGAGACAGCAATGCTAATCACTGTGTCACCGTGCTGCCCCGGGTCCCTGGCACTGTGAGACAGCAGTGTGAATCACTGTGTCACCGTGCTGCCCCGGGTCCCTGGCACTGTGAGACAGCAGTGCTAATCACTGAGTCACCGTGCTGCCCCGGGTCCCTGGCACTGTGAGACAGCAGTGCTAATCACTATATCACCGTGCTGCCCCGGGTCCCTGGCACTGTGAGACAGCTGTGCTAATCACTGTATCACCGTGCTGCCCTGGGTCCCTGGCACTGTGAGACAGCAGTGTGAATCACTGTGTCACCGTGCTGCCCCGGGTCCCTGGCACTGTGAGAGAGCAGTGCTAACCACTGTGTCACCGTGCTGCCCCGGGTCCCTGGCAGTGTGAGACAGCAGTTGTAACCACTGTGTCACCGTGCTGCCCCGGGACCCTGGCACTGTGAGACAGCAGTGCTAACCACTGTGTCATCGTGCTGCCCCGGGTCCCTGGCACTGTGAGACAGCAGTGCTAATCACTGTGTCACCGTGCTGCCCCGGGTCCCTGGCACTGTGAGACAGCAGTGCTAATCACTGTGTCACCGTGCTGCCCCGGGTCCCTGGCACTGTGAGACAGCAGTGCTTATCACTGTGTCACCGTGCTGCCCCGGGTCCCTGGCACTGTGAGACAGCAGTTGTAACCACTGTGTCACCGTGCTGCCTCAGGCCCCTGGCACTGTGAGACAGCAGTGCTAATCACTGTGTCACCGTGCTGCCCCGGGTCCCTGGCACTGAGAGACAGCAGTGCTAATCAGTGTGTCACCATGCTGCCCTGTATCCCTGGCACTGTGAGACAACAGTGCTAATCACTGTGTCACCGTGCTGCCCCGGGTCCCTGGCACTGTGAGACAACAGTGCTAATCACTGTGTCACCGTGCTGCCCCGGGTCCCTGGCACTGTGAGACAGCAGTGCTAATCACTGAGTCACCGTGCTGCCCCGGGTCCATGGCACTGTGAGACAGCACTGCTAATCACTGTATCACCGTGCTGCCCCGGGTCCCTGGCACTGTCAGACAGCAGTTGTAACCACTGTGTCACCGTGCTGCCCCGGGTCCCTGGCACTGTGAGAGAGCAGTGCTAATCACTGTGTCACCGTGCTGCCCCGGGTCCCTGGCACTGTGAGACAGCAGTGCTAATCACTGTATCACCGTGCTGCCCAGGGTCCCTGGCACTGTGAGGCAGCAGTTGTAACCACTGTGTCACCGTGCTGCCCCGGGTCCCTGGCACTGTGAGACAGCAGTGTGAATCACTGTGTCACCGTGCTGCCCCGGGTCCCTGGCACTGTGAGACAGCCGTGCTAATCACTGTGTCACCGTGCTGCCCCGGGTCCCTGGCACTGTGAGACAGCAGTGCTACCCACTGTGTCACCGTGCTGCCCAGGTCCCTGGCACTGTGAGGCAGCAGTGCTAATCACTGTGTCACCGTGCTGCCCCGGGTCCCTGGCACTGGGAGACCGCAGTGCTAATCACTGTGTCACCGTGCTGCCCCGGGTCCCTGGCGCTGTGAGACAGCAGTGTGAATCACTGTGTCACCGTGCTGCCCCGGGTCCATGGCACTGAGAGACAGCAGTGCTAATCAGTGTGTCACCGTGCTGCCCCGGGTCCCTGGCACTGTGAGACAGCAGTGCCAATCACTGTGTCACCGTGCTGCCCCGGATCACTGGCACTGTGAGACAGCATTGCTAATCACTGTATCACCGTGCTGCCCCGGGTCCCTGGCACTGTCAGACAGCAGTTGTAACCACTGTGTCACCGTGCTGCCCCGGGTCCCTGGCACTGTGAGAGAGCAGTGCTAATCACTGTGTCACCGTGCTGCCACGGGTCCCTGGCACTGTGAGACAGCAGATGTAACCACTGTGTCACCGTGCTGCCCCAGGTCCCTGGCACTGTGAGACAGCAGTGCTAATCGCTGTGTCACCGTGCTGCCCCGTGTCCCTGGCACTGTGAGACAGCAGTGCAAAACACTGTGTCACCGTGCTGCCCCGGGTCCCTGGCACTGAGAGACAGCAGTGCTAATCAGTGTGTCACCGTGCTGCCCCGGGTCCCTGGCACTGTGAGACAGCAGTGCCAATCACTGTGTCACCGTGCTGCCCCGGGTCCCTGGCACTGTGAGACAGCAGTGTGAATCACTGTGTCACCGTGCTGCCCCGGGTCCCTGGCACTGTGAGACAGCAGTGCTAATCACTGTGTCAACGTGCTGCCCCGGGTCCCTGGCACTGAGAGACAGCAGTGCTAATCAGTGTGTCACCGTGCTGCCCCGGGTCCCTGCCACTGTGAGACAGCAGTGCTAATCACTGTGTCACCGTGCTGCCCTGTGTCCCTGGCACTGTGAGACAGCAGTGTGAATCACTGTGTCACCGTGCTGCCCCGGGTCCCTGGCACTGTGAGACAGCAGTGCTACCCACTGTGTCACCGTGCTGCCCCGGGTCCCTGGCACTGTGAGACAGCAGTGCTAATCACTGTGTCACCGTGCTGCCCCGGGTCCCTGGTACTGGGAGACAGCAGTGTGAATCACTGTGTCACCGTGCTGCCCCGGGTCCCTGGCACTGTGAGACAGCAGTGCTAATCACTGTGTCACCGTGCTGCCCCGGGTCCCTGGCACTGTGAGACAGCAGTGCTTATCACTGAGTCACCGTGCTGCCCCGGGTCCCTGGCACTGTGAGACAGCAATGCTAATCACTGTGTCACCGTGCTGCCCCGGCTCCCTGGCACTGTGAGACAGCAATGCTAATCACTGTGTCACCGTGCTGCCCCGGGTCCCTGGCACTGTGAGACAGCAGTGCTAATCACTGAGTCACCGTGCTGCTCCGGGTCCCTGGCACTGTGAGACAGCAGTGCTAATCACTGAGTCACCGTGCTGCCCCGGGTCCCTGGCACTGAGAGACAGCAGTGCTAATCAGTGTGTCACCATGCTGCCCTGTATCCCTGGCACTGTGAGACAACAGTGCTAATCACTGTGTCACCGTGCTGCCCCGGGTCCCTGGCACTGTGAGACAACAGTGCTAATCACTGTGTCACCGTGCTGCCCCGGGTCCCTGGCACTGTGAGACAGCAGTGCTAATCACTGAGTCACCGTGCTGCCCCGGGTCCATGGCACTGTGAGACAGCACTGCTAATCACTGTATCACCGTGCTGCCCCGGGTCCCTGGCACTGTCAGACAGCAGTTGTAACCACTGTGTCACCGTGCTGCCCCGGGTCCCTGGCACTGTGAGAGAGCAGTGCTAATCACTGTGTCACCGTGCTGCCCCGGGTCCCTGGCACTGTGAGACAGCAGTGCTAATCACTGTATCACCGTGCTGCCCAGGGTCCCTGGCACTGTGAGACAGCAGTTGTAACCACTGTGTCACCGTGCTGCCCCGGGTCCCTGGCACTGTGAGACAGCAGTGTGAATCACTGTGTCACCGTGCTGCCCCGGGTCCCTGGCACTGTGAGACAGCCGTGCTAATCACTGTGTCACCGTGCTGCCCCGGGTCCCTGGCACTGTGAGACAGCAGTGCTACCCACTGTGTCACCGTGCTGCCCAGGTCCCTGGCACTGTGAGGCAGCAGTGCTAATCACTGTGTCACCGTGCTGCCCCGGGTCCCTGGCACTGTGAGACCGCAGTGCTAATCACTGTGTCACCGTGCTGCCCCGGGTCCCTGGCGCTGTGAGACAGCAGTGTGAATCACTGTGTCACCGTGCTGCCCCGGGTCCATGGCACTGAGAGACAGCAGTGCTAATCAGTGTGTCACCGTGCTGCCCCGGGTCCCTGGCACTGTGAGACAGCAGTGCCAATCACTGTGTCACCGTGCTGCCCCGGATCACTGGCACTGTGAGACAGCATTGCTAATCACTGTATCACCGTGCTGCCCCGGGTCCCTGGCACTGTCAGACAGCAGTTGTAACCACTGTGTCACCGTGCTGCCCCGGGTCCCTGGCACTGTGAGAGAGCAGTGCTAATCACTGTGTCACCGTGCTGCCACGGGTCCCTGGCACTGTGAGACAGCAGATGTAACCACTGTGTCACCGTGCTGCCCCAGGTCCCTGGCACTGTGAGACAGCAGTGCTAATCGCTGTGTCACCGTGCTGCCCCGTGTCCCTGGCACTGTGAGACAGCAGTGCAAAACACTGTGTCACCGTGCTGCCCCGGGTCCCTGGCACTGAGAGACAGCAGTGCTAATCAGTGTGTCACCGTGCTGCCCCGGGTCCCTGGCACTGTGAGACAGCAGTGCCAATCACTGTGTCACCGTGCTGCCCCGGGTCCCTGGCACTGTGAGACAGCAGTGCTACCCACTGTGTCACCGTGCTGCCCCGGGTCCCTGGCACTGTGAGACAGCAGTGCTAATCACTGTGTCACCGTGCTGCCCCGGGTCCCTGGTACTGGGAGACAGCAGTGTGAATCACTGTGTCACCGTGCTGCCCCGGGTCCCTGGCACTGTGAGACAGCAGTGCTAATCACTGTGTCACCGTGCTGCCCCGGGTCCCTGGCACTGTGAGACAGCAGTGCTTATCACTGAGTCACCGTGCTGCCCCGGGTCCCTGGCACTGTGAGACAGCAATGCTAATCACTGTGTCATCGTGCTGCCCCGGGTCCCTGGCACTGTGAGACAGCAATGCTAATCACTGTGTCACCGTGCTGCCCCGGGTCCCTGGCACTGTGAGACAGCAGTGCTAATCACTGAGTCACCGTGCTGCCCCGGGTCCCTGGCACTGTGAGACAGCAGTGCTAATCACTGAGTCACCGTGCTGCCCCGGGTCCCTGGCACTGTGAGACAGCAATGCTAATCACTGTGTCACCGTGCTGCCCCGGGTCCCTGGCACTGTGAGACAGCAGTGTGAATCACTGTGTCACCGTGCTGCCCCGGGTCCCTGGCACTGTGAGACAGCAGTGCTAATCACTGAGTCACCGTGCTGCCCCGGGTCCCTGGCACTGTGAGACAGCAGTGCTAATCACTATATCACCGTGCTGCCCCGGGTCCCTGGCACTGTGAGACAGCTGTGCTAATCACTGTATCACCGTGCTGCCCTGGGTCCCTGGCACTGTGAGACAGCAGTGTGAATCACTGTGTCACCGTGCTGCCCCGGGTCCCTGGCACTGTGAGAGAGCAGTGCTAACCACTGTGTCACCGTGCTGCCCCGGGTCCCTGGCAGTGTGAGACAGCAGTTGTAACCACTGTGTCACCGTGCTGCCCCGGGACCCTGGCACTGTGAGACAGCAGTGCTAACCACTGTGTCATCGTGCTGCCCCGGGTCCCTGGCACTGTGAGACAGCAGTGCTAATCACTGTGTCACCGTGCTGCCCCGGGTCCCTGGCACTGTGAGACAGCAGTGCTAATCACTGTGTCACCGTGCTGCCCCGGGTCCCTGGCACTGTGAGACAGCAGTGCTTATCACTGTGTCACCGTGCTGCCCCGGGTCCCTGGCACTGTGAGACAGCAGTTGTAACCACTGTGTCACCGTGCTGCCTCAGGCCCCTGGCACTGTGAGACAGCAGTGCTAATCACTGTGTCACCGTGCTGCCCCGGGTCCCTGGCACTGAGAGACAGCAGTGCTAATCAGTGTGTCACCATGCTGCCCTGTATCCCTGGCACTGTGAGACAACAGTGCTAATCACTGTGTCACCGTGCTGCCCCGGGTCCCTGGCACTGTGAGACAACAGTGCTAATCACTGTGTCACCGTGCTGCCCCGGGTCCCTGGCACTGTGAGACAGCAGTGCTAATCACTGAGTCACCGTGCTGCCCCGGGTCCATGGCACTGTGAGACAGCACTGCTAATCACTGTATCACCGTGCTGCCCCGGGTCCCTGGCACTGTCAGACAGCAGTTGTAACCACTGTGTCACCGTGCTGCCCCGGGTCCCTGGCACTGTGAGAGAGCAGTGCTAATCACTGTGTCACCGTGCTGCCCCGGGTCCCTGGCACTGTGAGACAGCAGTGCTAATCACTGTATCACCGTGCTGCCCAGGGTCCCTGGCACTGTGAGACAGCAGTTGTAACCACTGTGTCACCGTGCTGCCCCGGGTCCCTGGCACTGTGAGACAGCAGTGTGAATCACTGTGTCACCGTGCTGCCCCGGGTCCCTGGCACTGTGAGACAGCCGTGCTAATCACTGTGTCACCGTGCTGCCCCGGGTCCCTGGCACTGTGAGACAGCAGTGCTACCCACTGTGTCACCGTGCTGCCCAGGTCCCTGGCACTGTGAGGCAGCAGTGCTAATCACTGTGTCACCGTGCTGCCCCGGGTCCCTGGCACTGGGAGACCGCAGTGCTAATCACTGTGTCACCGTGCTGCCCCGGGTCCCTGGCGCTGTGAGACAGCAGTGTGAATCACTGTGTCACCGTGCTGCCCCGGGTCCATGGCACTGAGAGACAGCAGTGCTAATCAGTGTGTCACCGTGCTGCCCCGGGTCCCTGGCACTGTGAGACAGCAGTGCCAATCACTGTGTCACCGTGCTGCCCCGGATCACTGGCACTGTGAGACAGCATTGCTAATCACTGTATCACCGTGCTGCCCCGGGTCCCTGGCACTGTCAGACAGCAGTTGTAACCACTGTGTCACCGTGCTGCCCCGGGTCCCTGGCACTGTGAGAGAGCAGTGCTAATCACTGTGTCACCGTGCTGCCACGGGTCCCTGGCACTGTGAGACAGCAGATGTAACCACTGTGTCACCGTGCTGCCCCAGGTCCCTGGCACTGTGAGACAGCAGTGCTAATCGCTGTGTCACCGTGCTGCCCCGTGTCCCTGGCACTGTGAGACAGCAGTGCAAAACACTGTGTCACCGTGCTGCCCCGGGTCCCTGGCACTGAGAGACAGCAGTGCTAATCAGTGTGTCACCGTGCTGCCCCGGGTCCCTGGCACTGTGAGACAGCAGTGCCAATCACTGTGTCACCGTGCTGCCCCGGGTCCCTGGCACTGTGAGACAGCAGTGTGAATCACTGTGTCACCGTGCTGCCCCGGGTCCCTGGCACTGTGAGACAGCAGTGCTAATCACTGTGTCAACGTGCTGCCCCGGGTCCCTGGCACTGAGAGACAGCAGTGCTAATCAGTGTGTCACCGTGCTGCCCCGGGTCCCTGCCACTGTGAGACAGCAGTGCTAATCACTGTGTCACCGTGCTGCCCTGTGTCCCTGGCACTGTGAGACAGCAGTGTGAATCACTGTGTCACCGTGCTGCCCCGGGTCCCTGGCACTGTGAGACAGCAGTGCTACCCACTGTGTCACCGTGCTGCCCCGGGTCCCTGGCACTGTGAGACAGCAGTGCTAATCACTGTGTCACCGTGCTGCCCCGGGTCCCTGGTACTGGGAGACAGCAGTGTGAATCACTGTGTCACCGTGCTGCCCCGGGTCCCTGGCACTGTGAGACAGCAGTGCTAATCACTGTGTCACCGTGCTGCCCCGGGTCCCTGGCACTGTGAGACAGCAGTGCTTATCACTGAGTCACCGTGCTGCCCCGGGTCCCTGGCACTGTGAGACAGCAATGCTAATCACTGTGTCACCGTGCTGCCCCGGCTCCCTGGCACTGTGAGACAGCAATGCTAATCACTGTGTCACCGTGCTGCCCCGGGTCCCTGGCACTGTGAGACAGCAGTGCTAATCACTGAGTCACCGTGCTGCTCCGGGTCCCTGGCACTGTGAGACAGCAGTGCTAATCACTGAGTCACCGTGCTGCCCCGGGTCCCTGGCACTGTGAGACAGCAATGCCTATCACTGTGTCACCGTGCTGCCCCGGGTCCCTGGCACTGTGAGACAGCAGTGTGAATCACTGTGTCACCGTGCTGCCCCGGGTCCCTGGCACTGTGAGACAGCAGTGCTAATCACTGAGTCACCGTGCTGCCCCGGGTCCCTGGCACTGTGAGACAGCAGTGCTAATCACTATATCACAGTGCTGCCCCGGGTCCCTGGCACTGTGAGACAGCTGTGCTAATCACTGTATCACCGTGCTGCCCTGGGTCCCTGGCACTGTGAGACAGCAGTGTGAATCACTGTGTCACCGTGCTGCCCCGGGTCCCTGGCACTGTGAGAGAGCAGTGCTAACCACTGTGTCACCGTGCTGCCCCGGGTCCCTGGCAGTGTGAGACAGCAGTTGTAACCACTGTGTCACCGTGCTGCCCCGGGACCCTGGCACAGTGAGACAGCAGTGCTAACCACTGTGTCACCGTGCTGCCCCGGGTCCCTGGCACTGTGAGACAGCAGTGCTAATCACTGTGTCACCGTGCTGCCCCGGGTCCCTGGCACTGTGAGACAGCAGTGCTAATCACTGTGTCACCGTGCTGCCCCGGGTCCCTGGCACTGTGAGACAGCAGTGCTAATCACTGTGTCACCGTGCTGCCCCGGGTCCCTGGCACTGTGAGACAGCAGTTGTAACCACTGTGTCACCGTGCTGCCTCAGGCCCCTGGCACTGTGAGACAGCAGTGCTAATCACTGTGTCACCGTGCTGCCCCGGGTCCCTGGCACTGAGAGACAGCAGTGCTAATCAGTGTGTCACCATGCTGCCCTGTATCCCTGGCACTGTGAGACAACAGTGCTAATCACTGTGTCACCGTGCTGCCCCGGGTCCCTGGCACTGTGAGACAGCAGTGCTAATCACTGTGTCACCGTGCTGCCCCGGGTCCCTGGCACTGTGAGACAGCAGTGCTAATCACTGAGTCACCGTGCTGCCCCGGGTCCATGGCACTGTGAGACAGCACTGCTAATCACAGTATCACCGTGCTGCCCCGGGTCCCTGGCACTGTCAGACAGCAGTTGTAACCACTGTGTCACCGTGCTGCCCCGGGTCCCTGGCACTGTGAGAGAGCAGTGCTAATCACTGTGTCACCGTGCTGCCCCGGGTCCCTGGCACTGTGAGACAGCAGTGCTAATCACTGTATCACCGTGCTGCCCAGGGTCCCTGGCACTGTGAGACAGCAGTTGTAACCACTGTGTCACCGTGCTGCCCCGGGTCCCTGGCACTGTGAGACAGCAATGCTAATCACTGTGTCACCGTGCTGCCCCGGGTCCCTGGCACTGTGAGACAGCAGTGCTAATCACTGTGTCACCGTGCTGCCCCGGGTCCCTGGCACTGAGAGAGAGCAGTGCTAATCAGTGTGTCACCATGCTGCCCTGTGTCCCTGGCACTGTGAGACAACAGTGCTAATCGCTGTGTCACCGTGCTGCCCCGGGTCCCTGGCACTGTGAGACAGCAGTGCTAATCGCTGTGTCACCGTGCTGCCCTGGGTCCCTGGCACTGTGAGACAGCAGTGCTAATCACTGTGTCACCGTGCTGCCCCGGGTCCCTGGCACTGAGAGACAGCAGTGCTAATCAGTGTGTCACCATGCTGCCCTGTGTCCCTGGCACTGTGAGACAGCAGTGCTAATCGCTGTGTCACCGTGCTGCCCTGGGTCCCTGGCGCTGTGAGACAGCAGTGCTAATCACTCTGTCACCGTGCTGCCCCGGGTCCCTGGCACTGTGAGACAGCAATGCTAATCACTGTGTCACCGTGCTGCCCCGGGTCCCTGGCACTGTGAGACAGCAGTGTGAATCACTGTGTCACCGTGCTGCCCCGGGTCCCTGGCACTGTGAGACAGCAGTGCTAATCACTGAGTCACCGTGCTGCCCCGGGTCCCTGGCACTGTGAGACAGCAGTGCTAATCACTGTATCACCGTGCTGCCCTGGGTCCCTGGCACTGTGAGACAGCAGTGTGAATCACTGTGTCACCGTGCTGCCCCGGGTCCCTGGCACTGTGAGAGAGCAGTGCTAACCACTGTGTCACCGTGCTGCCCCGGGTCCCTGGCACTGTGAGACAGCAGTTGTAACCACTGTGTCACCGTGCTGCCCCGGGACCCTGGCACTGTGAGACAGCAGTGCTAACCACTGTGTCACCGTGCTGCCCCGGGTCCCTGGCACTGTGAGACAGCAGTGCTAATCACTGTGTCACCGTGCTGCCCCGGGTCCCTGGCACTGTGAGACAGCAGTGCTAATCACTGTGTCACCGTGCTGCCCCGGGTCCCTGGCACTGTGAGACAGCAGTGCTAATCACTGTGTCACCGTGCTGCCCCGGGTCCCTGGCACTGTGAGACAGCAGTTGTAACCACTGTGTCACAGTGCTGCCTCAGGCCCCTGGCACTGTGAGACAGCAGTGCTAATCACTGTGTCACCGTGCTGCCCCGGATCCCTGGCACTGAGAGACAGCAGTGCTAATCAGTGTGTCACCATGCTGCCCTGTATCCCTGGCACTGTGAGACAACAGTGCTAATCACTGTGTCACCGTGCTGCCCCGGGTCCCTGGCACTGTGAGACAACAGTGCTAATCACTGTGTCACCGTGCTGCCCCGGGTCCCTGGCACTGTGAGACAGCAGTGCTAATCACTGAGTCACCGTGCTGCCCCGGGTCCATGGCACTGTGAGACAGCAGTGCTAATCACTGTATCACCGTGCTGCCCCGGGTCCCTGGCACTGTCAGACAGCAGTTGTAACCACTGTGTCACCGTGCTGTCCCGGGTCCCTGGCACTGTGAGAGAGCAGTGCTAATCACTGTGTCACCGTGCTGCCCCGGGTCCCTGGCACTGTGAGACAGCAGTTGTAACCACTGTGTCACCGTGCTGCCCCGGGTCCCTGGCACTGTGAGACAGCAGTGCTAATCACTGTGTCACCGTGCTGCCCCGGGTCCCTGGCACTGTGAGACAGCAGTGCTAATCACTGTGTCACCGTGCTGCCCCGGGTCCCTGGCACTGAGAGACAGCAGTGCTAATCAGTGTGTCACCATGCTGCCCTGTGTCCCTGGCACTGTGAGACAACAGTGCTAATCGCTGTGTCACCGTGCTGCCCCGGGTCCCTGGCACTGTGAGACAGCAGTGCTAATCGCTGTGTCACTGTGCTGCCCTGGGTCCCTGGCACTGTGAGACAGCAGTGCTAATCACTGTGTCACCGTGCTGCCCCGGGTCCCTGGCACTGAGAGACAGCAGTGCTAATCAGTGTGTCACCATGCTGCCCTGTGTCCCTGGCACTGTGAGACAGCAGTGCTAATCGCTGTGTCACCGTGCTGCCCTGGGTCCCTGGCGCTGTGAGACAGCAGTGCTAATCACTCTGTCACCGTTCTGCCCCGGGTCCCTGGCACTGTGAGACAGCAGTGCTAATCACTGTGTCACCGTGCTGCCCCGGGTCCCTGGCACTGTGAGACAGCAGTGCTAATCACTGTGTCACCGTGCTGCCCCGGGTCCCTGGCACTGTGAGACAGCAGTGCTAATCACTGTGTCACCGTGCTGCCCCGGGTACCTGGCACTGTGAGACAGCAGTGTGAATCACTGTGTCACCGTGCTGCCCCGGGTCCCTGGCACTGTGAGACAGCAGTGCTAATCACTGTGTCACCGTGGTGCCCCGGGATCTTGGCGCTGTGAGACAGCAAAGCTAATCACTGTGTCACCGTGCTGCCCCGGGTCCCTGGCACTGTGAGACAGCAATGCTAATCACTGTGTCACCGTGCTGCCCCGGGTCCCTGGCACTGTGAGACAGCAGTGCTAATCACTGTGTCACCGTGCTGCTCTGGGTCCCTGGCACTGTGAGACAGCAGTGCTAATCACTGTGTCACCGTGCTGCCCCGGGTCCCTGGCACTGTGAGACAGCAGTGCTAATCACTGTGTCACCGTGCTGCCACGGGTCCCTGGCACTTGAGACAGCAGTGCTAATCACTGTGTCACCGTGCTGCCCCGGGTCCCTGGCATTGTGAGACAGCAGTGCTAATCACTGTGTCACCGTGCTGCTCTGGGTCCCTGGCACTGTGAGACAGCAGTGCTAATCACTGTGTCACCGTGCTGCCCCGGGTCCCTGGCACTTGAGACAGCAGTGCTAATCACTGTGTCACTTTGCTGTCCCGGGTCCCTGGCACTGTGAGGCAGCAGTGCTAATCACTGTGTCACCGTGCTGCCCCGCGTCCCTGGCACTGTGAGACAGCAGTGCTAATCACTGTGTCACCGTGCTGCCCCGGGTCCCTGATGCTGTGAGACAGCAGTGCTAATCACTGTGTCACCGTGCTGCCCCGGGTCCGTGGCGCTGTGAGACAGCAGTGCTAATCACTGTGTCACTGTTCTGCCCCGGGTCCCTGGCACTGTGAGACAGCAGTGCTAATCACTGTGTCACCGTGCTGCCCCGGGTCACTGGCACTGTGAGTCAGCAGTGTGAATCACAGTGTCACCGTGCTGCCCCGGGTCCCTGACGCTGTGAGACAGCAGTGCTAATCACTGTGTCAACGTGCTGCCCCGCGTCCCTGGCACTGTGAGACAGCAGTGCTAATCACTGTGTCACCGTGCTGCCCCGGGTCCCTGATGCTGTGAGACAGCAGTGCTAATCACTGTGTCACCGTGCTGCCCCGGGTCCGTGGCGCTGTGAGACAGCAGTGCTAATCACTGTGTCACTGTGCTGACCCGGGTCCCTGGCACTGTGAGACAGCAGTGCTAATCACTGTGTCACCGTGCTGCCCCGGGTCACTGGCACTGTGAGACAGCAGTACTAATCACTGTGTCACCGTGCTGGCCCGGGTCCCTGACGCTGTGAGACAGCAGTGCTAATCACTGTGTCACCGTGCTGCCCCGGGTCATTGGCACTGTGAGACAGCAGTGCTAATCTCTGTGTCACCGTGCTGCCCCGGGTCCCTGACGCTGTGAGACAGCAGTGCTAATCACAGTGTCACCGTGCTGCCCCGGGTCCCTGGCGCTGTGAGACAGCAATGCTACCCACTGTGTCACCGTGCTGCCCCGGGTCCCTGGCACTGTGAGACAGCAGTGCTAATCACTGTGTCACCGTGCTGCCCCGGGTCCCTGGCACTGTGAGACAGCAGTGCTACCCACTGTGTCACCGTGCTGCCCCAGGTCCCTGGCACTGTGAGGCAGCAGTGCTAATCACTGTGTCACCGTGCTGCCCCGGGTCCCTGGCACTGTGAGACCGCAGTGCTAATCACTGTGTCACCGTGCTGCCCCGGGTCCCTGGCGCTGTGAGACAGCAGTGCTAATCACTGTGTCACCGTGCTGCCCCAGGTCCCTGGCACTGAGAGACAGCAGTGCTAATCACTGTGTCACCGTGCTGCCCCGTGTCCCTGGCACTGTGAGACAGCAGTGCAAATCACTGTGTCACCGTGCTGCCCCGGGTCCCTGGCACTGAGAGACAGCAGTGCTAATCAGTGTGTCACCGTGCTGCCCCGGGTCCCTGGCACTGTGAGACAGCAGTGCCAATCACTGTGTCACCGTGCTGCCCCGGGTCACTGGCACTGTGAGACAGCATTGCTAATCACTGTATCACCGTGCTGCCCCGTGTCCCTGGCACTGTCAGACAGCAGTTGTAACCACTGTGTCACCGTGCTGCCCCGGGTCCCTGGCACTGTGAGAGAGCAGTTGTAATCACTGTGTCACCGTGCTGCCACGGGTCCCTGGCACTGTGAGACAGCAGTTGTAACCACTGTGTCACCGTGCTGCCCCGGGTCCCTGGCACTGTGAGACAGCAGTGCTAATCGCTGTGTCACCGTGCTGCCCCGTGTCCCTGGCACTGTGAGACAGCAGTGCAAATCACTGTGTCACCGTGCTGCCCCGGGTCCCTGGCACTGTGAGACACCATTGCTAATCACTGTGTCACCTTGCTGCCCTGGGTCCCTGGCACTGTGAGACAGCAGTGCTAATCACTGTGTCACCGTGCTGCCCCGGGTCACTGGCACTGTGAGACAGCATTGCTAATCACTGTGTCACCGTGCTGCCCTGGGTCCCTGGCACTGTGAGACAGCAGTGCTAATCACTGTGTTACCGTGCTGCCCTGGGTCCCTGGTACTGTGAGACAGCAGTGTGAATGACTGTGTCACCGTGCTGCCCCGGGTCCCTGGCACTGTGAGACAGCAGTGTGAATCACTGTGTCACCGTGCTGCCCCGGGTCCCTGGCACTGTGAGACAGCAGTGCTAATCACTGTGTCACCGTGCTGCCCCGGGTCCCTGGCACTGTGAGACAGCAGTGCTACCCACTGTGTCACCGTGCTGCCCAGGTCCCTGGCACTGTGAGGCAGCAGTGCTAATCACTGTGTCACCGTGCTGCCCCGGGTCCCTTGCACTGTGAGACCGCAGTGGTAATCAATGTGTCACCGTGCTGCCCCGGGTCCCTGGCGCTGTGAGACAGCAGTGTGAATCACTGTGTCACCGTGCTGCCCCGGGTCCATGGCACTGAGAGACAGCAGTGCTAATCAGTGTGTCACCGTGCTGCCCCGGGTCCCTGGCACTGTGAGACAGCAGTGCCAATCACTGTGTCACCGTGCTGTCCCGGGTCACTGGCACTGTGAGACAGCATTGCTAATCACTGTATCACCGTGCTGCCCCGGGTCCCTGGCACTGTCAGACAGCAGTTGTAACCACTGTGTCACCGTGCTGCCCCGGGTCCCTGGCACTGTGAGACAGCAGTGCTAATCACTGTGTCACCGTGCTGCCACGGGTCCCTGGCACTGTGAGACAGCAGATGTAACCACTGTGTCACCGTGCTGCCCCAGGTCCCTGGCACTGTGAGACAGCAGTGCTAATCGCTGTGTCACCGTGCTGCCCCGTGTCCCTGGCACTGTGAGACAGCAGTGCAAAACACTGTGTCACCGTGCTGCCCCGGGACCCTGGCACTGAGAGACAGCAGTGCTAATCAGTGTGTCACCGTGCTGCCCCGGGTCCCTGGCACTGTGAGACAGCAGTGCCAATCACTGTGTCACCGTGCTGCCCCGGGTCCCTGACGCTGTGAGACAGCAGTGCTAATCACAGTGTCACCGTGCTGCCCCGGGTCCCTGGCGCTGTGAGACAGCAATGCTACCCACTGTGTCACCGTGCTGCCCCGGGTCCCTGGCACTGTGAGACAGCAGTGCTAATCACTGTGTCACCGTGCTGCCCCGGGTCCCTGGCACTGTGAGACAGCAGTGCTACCCACTGTGTCACCGTGCTGCCCCAGGTCCCTGGCACTGTGAGGCAGCAGTGCTAATCACTGTGTCACCGTGCTGCCCCGGGTCCCTGGCACTGTGAGACCGCAGTGCTAATCACTGTGTCACCGTGCTGCCCCGGGTCCCTGGCGCTGTGAGACAGCAGTGCTAATCACTGTGTCACCGTGCTGCCCCAGGTCCCTGGCACTGTGAGACAGCAGTGCTAATCACAGTGTCACCGTGCTGCCCCGTGTCCCTGGCACTGTGAGACAGCAGTGCAAATCACTGTGTCACCGTGCTGCCCCGGGTCCCTGGCACTGAGAGACAGCAGTGCTAATCAGTGTGTCACCGTGCTGCCCCGGGTCCCTGGCACTGTGAGACAGCAGTGCCAATCACTGTGTCACCGTGCTGCCCCGGGTCACTGGCACTGTGAGACAGCATTGCTAATCACTGTATCACCGTGCTGCCCCGGGTCCCTGGCACTGTCAGACAGCAGTTGTAACCACTGTGTCACCGTGCTGCCCCGGGTCCCTGGCACTGTGAGAGAGCAGTGCTAATCACTGTGTCACCGTGCTGCCACGGGTCCCTGGCACTGTGAGACAGCAGTTGTAACCACTGTGTCACCGTGCTGCCCCGGGTCCCTGGCACTGTGAGACAACAGTGCTAATCGCTGTGTCACCGTGCTGCCCCGTGTCCCTGGCACTGTGAGACAGCAGTGCAAATCACTGTGTCACCGTGCTGCCCCGGGTCCCTGGCACTGTGAGACACCATTGCTAATCACTGTGTCACCTTGCTGCCCTGGGTCCCTGGCACTGTGAGACAGCAGTGCTAATCACTGTGTCACCGTGCTGCCCCGGGTCACTGGCACTGTGAGACAGCATTGCTAATCACTGTGTCACCGTGCTGCCCTGGGTCCCTGGCACTGTGAGACAGCAGTGCTAATCACTGTGTTACCGTGCTGCCCTGGGTCCCTGGTACTGTGAGACTGCAGTGTGAATCACTGTGTCACCGTGCTGCCCCGGGTCCATGGCACTGTGAGACAGCAGTGCTAATCACTGTGTCACCGTGCTGCCCCGGGTCCCTGGCACTGTGAGACAGCAGTGCTAATCACTGTGTCACCGTGCTGCCCCGGGTCCCTGGCACTGTGAGACAGCAGTGTGAATCACTGTGTCACGGTGCTGCCCCGGGTCCCTGGCACTGTGAGACAGCAGTGCTAATCACTGTGTCACCGTGCTGCCCCGGGTCCCTGGCACTGTGAGACAGCAGTGCTACCCACTGTGTCACCGTGCTGCCCAGGTCCCTGGCACTGTGAGGCAGCAGTGCTAATCAGTGTGTCACCGTGCTGCCCCGGGTCCCTGGCACTGTGAGACCGCAGTGCTAATCACTGTGTCACCGTGCTGCCCCGGGTCCCTGGCGCTGTGAGACAGCAGTGTGAATCACTGTGTCACCGTGCTGCCCCGGGTCCATGGCACTGAGAGACAGCAGTGCTAATCAGTGTGTCACCGTGCTGCCCCGGGTCCCTGGCACTGTGAGACAGCAGTGCCAATCACTGTGTCACCGTGCTGCCCCGGGTCACTGGCACTGTGAGACAGCATTGCTAATCACTGTATCACCGTGCTGCCCCGGGTCCCTGGCACTGTCAGACAGCAGTTGTAACCACTGTGTCACCGTGCTGCCCCGGGTCCCTGGCACTGTGAGACAGCAGATGTAACCACTGTGTCACCGTGCTGCCCCAGGTCCCTGGCACTGTGAGACAGCAGTGTGAATCACTGTGTCACCGTGCTGCCCCGGGTCCCTGGCACTGTGAGACAGCAGTGCTAATCACTGTGTCAACGTGCTGCCCCGGGTCCCTGGCACTGAGAGACAGCAGTGCTAATCAGTGTGTCACCGTGCTGCCCCGGGTCCCTGCCACTGTCAGACAGCAGTGCTTATCACTGTGTCACCGTGCTGCCCTGTGTCCCTGGCACTGTGAGACAGCAGTGTGAATCACTGTGTCACCGTGCTGCCCCGGGTCCCTGGCACTGTGAGACAGCAGTGCTACCCACTGTGTCACCGTGCTGCCCCGGGTCCCTGGCACTGTGAGACAGCAGTGCTAATCACTGTGTCACCGTGCTGCCCCGGGTCCCTGGTACTGGGAGACAGCAGTGTGAATCACTGTGTCACCGTGCTGCCCCGGGTCCCTGGCACTGTGAGACAGCAGTGCTAATCACTGTGTCACCGTGCTGCCCCGGGTCCCTGGCACTGTGAGACAGCAGTGCTTATCACTGAGTCACCGTGCTGCCCCGGGTCCCTGGCACTGTGAGACAGCAATGCTAATCACTGTGTCACCGTGCTGCCCCGGGTCCCTGGCACTGTGAGACAGCAATGCTAATCACTGTGTCACCGTGCTGCCCCGGGTCCCTGGCACTGTGAGACAGCAGTGCTAATCACTGAGTCACCGTGCTGCCCCGGGTCCCTGGCACTGTGAGACAGCAGTGCTAATCACTGAGTCACCGTGCTGCCCCGGGTCCCTGGCACTGTGAGACAGCAATGCTAATCACTGTGTCACCGTGCTGCCCCGGGTCCCTGGCACTGTGAGACAGCAGTGTGAATCACTGTGTCACCGTGCTGCCCTGGGTCCCTGGCACTGTGAGACAGCAGTGCTAATCACTGAGTCACCGTGCTGCCCCGGGTCCCTGGCACTGTGAGACAGCAGTGCTAATCACTATATCACCGTGCTGCCCCGGGTCCCTGGCACTGTGAGACAGCTGTGCTAATCACTGTATCACCGTGCTGCCCTGGGTCCCTGGCACTGTGAGACAGCAGTGTGAATCACTGTGTCACCGTGCTGCCCCGGGTCCCTGGCACTGTGAGAGAGCAGTGCTAACCACTGTGTCACCGTGCTGCCCCGGGTCCCTGGCACTGTGAGACAGCAGTTGTAACCACTGTGTCACCGTGCTGCCCCGGGACCCTGGCACTGTGAGACAGCAGTGCTAACCACTGTGTCACCGTGCTGCCCCGGGTCCCTGGCACTGTGAGACAGCAGTGCTAATCACTGTGTCACCGTGCTGCCCCGGGTCCCTGGCACTGTGAGACAGCAGTGCTAATCACTGTGTCACCGTGCTGCCCCGGGTCCCTGGCACTGTGAGACAGCAGTGCTAATCACTGTGTCACCGTGCTGCCCCGGGTCCCTGGCACTGTGAGACAGCAGTTGTAACCACTGTGTCACCGTGCTGCCTCAGGCCCCTGGCACTGTGAGACAGCAGTGCTAATCACTGTGTCACCGTGCTGCCCCGGGTCCCTGGCACTGAGAGACAGCAGTGCTAATCAGTGTGTCACCATGCTGCCCTGTATCCCTGGCACTGTGAGACAACAGTGCTAATCACTGTGTCACCGTGCTGCCCCGGGTCCCTGGCACTGTGAGACAACAGTGCTAATCACTGTGTCACCGTGCTGCCCCGGGACCCTGGCACTGTGAGACAGCAGTGCTAATCACTGTATCACCGTGCTGCCCAGGGTCCCTGGCACTGTGAGACAGCAGTTGTAACCACTGTGTCACCGTGCTGCCCCGGGTCCCTGGCACTGTGAGACAGCAATGCTAATCACTGTGTCACCGTGCTGCCCCGGGTCCCTGGCACTGTGAGACAGCAGTGCTAATCACTGTGTCACCGTGCTGCCCCGGGTCCCTGGCACTGAGAGACAGCAGTGCTAATCAGTGTGTCACCATGCTGCCCTGTGTCCCTGGCACTGTGAGACAACAGTGCTAATCGCTGTGTCACCGTGCTGCCCCGGGTCCCTGGCACTGTGAGACAGCAGTGCTAATCGCTGTGTCACCGTGCTGCCCTGGGTCCCTGGCACTGTGAGACAGCAGTGCTAATCACTGTGTCACCGTGCTGCCCCGGGTCCCTGGCACTGAGAGACAGCAGTGCTAATCAGTGTGTCACCATGCTGCCCTGTGTCCCTGGCACTGTGAGACAGCATTGCTAATCGCTGTGTCACCGTGCTGCCCTGGGTCCCTGAAGCTGTGAGACAGCAGTGCTAATCACTCTGTCACCGTGCTGCCCCGGGTCCCTGGCACTGTGAGACAGCAATGCTAATCACTGTGTCACCGTGCTGCCCCGGGTCCCTGGCACTGTGAGACAGCAGTGCTAATCACTCTGTCACCGTGCTGCCCCGGGTCCCTGGCACTGTGAGACAGCAGTGCTAATCACTGTGTCACCGTGCTGCCCTGGGTCCCTGGCACTGTGAGACAGCAGTGCTAATCACTCTGTCACCGTGCTGCCCCGGGTCCCTGGCACTGTGAGACAGCAATGCTAATCACTGTGTCACCGTGCTGCCCCGGGTCCCTGGCACTGTGAGACAGCAGTGTGAATCACTGTGTCACCGTGCTGCCCCGGGTCCCTGGCACTGTGAGACAGCAGTGCTAATCACTGAGTCACCGTGCTGCCCCGGGTCCCTGGCACTGTGAGACAGCAGTGCTAATCACTATATCACCGTGCTGCCCCGGGTCCCTGGCACTGTGAGACAGCTGTGCTAATCACTGTATGACCGTGCTGCCCTGTGTCCCTGGCACTGTGAGACAGCAGTGTGAATCACTGTGTCACCGTGCTGCCCCGGGTCCCTGGCACTGTGAGAGAGCAGTGCTAACCACTGTGTCACCGTGCTGCCCCGGGTCCCTGGCACTGTGAGACAGCAGTTGTAACCACTGTGTCACCGTGCTGCCCCGGGACCCTGGCACTGTGAGACAGCAGTGCTAACCACTGTGTCACCGTGCTGCCCCGGGTCCCTGGCACTGTGAGACAGCAGTGCTAATCACTGTGTCACCGTGCTGCCCCGGGTCCCTGGCACTGTGAGACAGCAGTGCTAATCACTGTGTCACCGTGCTGCCCCGGGTCCCTGGCACTGTGAGACAGCAGTGCTAATCACTGTGTCACCGTGCTGCCCCGGGTCCCTGGCACTGTGAGACAGCAGTTGTAACCACTGTGTCACCGTGCTGCCTCAGGCCCCTGGCACTGTGAGACAGCAGTGCTAATCACTGTGTCACCGTGCTGCCCCGGGTCCCTGGCACTGAGAGACAGCAGTGCTAATCAGTGTGTCACCATGCTGCCCTGTATCCCTGGCACTGTGAGACAACAGTGCTAATCACTGTGTCACCGTGCTGCCCCGGGTCCCTGGCACTGTGAGAGAGCAGTGCTAATCACTGTGTCACCGTGCTGCCCCGGGTCCCTGGCACTGTGAGACAGCAGTGCTAATCACTGTATCACCGTGCTGCCCAGGGTCCCTGGCACTGTGAGACAGCAGTTGTAACCACTGTGTCACCGTGCTGCCCCGGGTCCCTGGCACTGTGAGACAGCAGTGCTAATCACTGTGTCACCGTGCTGCCCCGGGTCCCTGGCACTGTGAGACAGCAGTGCTAATCACTGTGTCAACGTGCTGCCCCGGGTCCCTGGCACTGAGAGACAGCAGTGCTAATCAGTGTGTCACCATGCTGTCCTGTGTCCCTGGCACTGTGAGACAGCAGTGCTAATCGCTGTGTCACCGTGCTGCCCCAGGTCCCTGGCACTGTGAGACAGCAGTGTGAATCACTGTGTCACCGTGCTGCCCTGTGTCCCTGGCACAGTGAGACAGCAGTGCTAATCACTGTATCACCGTGCTGCCCCGGGTCCCTGGCACTGTCAGACAGCAGTGTGAATCACTGTATCACCGTGCTGCCCTGTGTCCCTGGCACAGTGAGACAGCAGTGTGAATCACTGTGTCACCGTTCTGCCCTGGGTTCCTGGCACTGTGAGACAGCAGTGCTAATCACTGTGTCACCTTGCTGCCCTGGGTCCCTGGCACTGTGAGACAGCAGTGCTACTCACTGTGTCACCGTGCTGCCCCGGGTCACTGGCACTGTGAGACAGCATTGCTAATCACTGTGTCACCGTGCTGCCCTGGGTCCCTGGCACTGTGAGACAGCAGTGCTAATCACTGTGTTACCGTGCTGCCCTGGGTCCCTGGTACTGTGAGACAGCAGTGTGAATGACTGTGTCACCGTGCTGCCCCGGGTCCCTGGCACTGTGAGACAGCAGTGTGAATCACTGTGTCACCGTGCTGCCCCGGGTCCCTGGCACTGTGAGACAGCAGTGCTAATCACTGTGTCACCGTGCTGCCCCGGGTCCCTGGCACTGTGAGACAGCAGTGCTACCCACTGTGTCACCGTGCTGCCCAGGTCCCTGGCACTGTGAGGCAGCAGTGCTAATCACTGTGTCACCGTGCTGCCCCGGGTCCCTTGCACTGTGAGACCGCAGTGGTAATCAATGTGTCACCGTGCTGCCCCGGGTCCCTGGCGCTGTGAGACAGCAGTGTGAATCACTGTGTCACCGTGCTGCCCCGGGTCCATGGCACTGAGAGACAGCAGTGCTAATCAGTGTGTCACCGTGCTGCCCCGGGTCCCTGGCACTGTGAGACAGCAGTGCCAATCACTGTGTCACCGTGCTGTCCCGGGTCACTGGCACTGTGAGACAGCATTGCTAATCACTGTATCACCGTGCTGCCCCGGGTCCCTGGCACTGTCAGACAGCAGTTGTAACCACTGTGTCACCGTGCTGCCCCGGGTCCCTGGCACTGTGAGAGAGCAGTGCTAATCACGGTGTCACCGTGCTGCCACGGGTCCCTGGCACTGTGAGACAGCAGTGCTAATCGCTGTGTCACCGTGCTGCCCCGTGTCCCTGGCACTGTGAGACAGCAGTGCAAAACACTGTGTCACCGTGCTGCCCCGGGTCCCTGGCACTGAGAGACAGCAGTGCTAATCAGTGTGTCACCGTGCTGCCCCGGGTCCCTGGCACTGTGAGACAGCAGTGCCAATCACTGTGTCACCGTGCTGCCCCGGGTCCCTGACGCTGTGAGACAGCAGTGCTAATCACAGTGTCACCGTGCTGCCCCGGGTCCCTGGCGCTGTGAGACAGCAATGCTACCCACTGTGTCACCGTGCTGCCCCGGGTCCCTGGCACTGTGAGACAGCAGATGTAACCACTGTGTCACCGTGCTGCCCCAGGTCCCTGGCACTGTGAGACAGCAGTGCTAATCGCTGTGTCACCGTGCTGCCCCGTGTCCCTGGCACTGTGAGACAGCAGTGCAAAACACTGTGTCACCGTGCTGCCCCGGGTCCCTGGCACTGAGAGACAGCAGTGCTAATCAGTGTGTCACCGTGCTGCCCCGGGTCCCTGGCACTGTGAGACAGCAGTGCCAATCACTGTGTCACCGTGCTGCCCCGGGTCCCTGACGCTGTGAGACAGCAGTGCTAATCACAGTGTCACCGTGCTGCCCCGGGTCCCTGGCGCTGTGAGACAGCAATGCTACCCACTGTGTCACCGTGCTGCCCCGGGTCCCTGGCACTGTGAGACAGCAGTGCTAATCACTGTGTCACCGTGCTGCCCCGGGTCCCTGGCACTGTGAGACAGCAGTGCTACCCACTGTGTCACCGTGCTGCCCCAGGTCCCTGGCACTGTGAGGCAGCAGTGCTAATCACTGTGTCACCGTGCTGCCCCGGGTCCCTGGCACTGTGAGACCGCAGTGCTAATCACTGTGTCACCGTGCTGCCCCGGGTCCCTGGCGCTGTGAGACAGCAGTGCTAATCACTGTGTCACCGTGCTGCCCCAGGTCCCTGGCACTGTGAGACAGCAGTGCTAATCACAGTGTCACCGTGCTGCCCCGTGTCCCTGGCACTGTGAGACAGCAGTGCAAATCACTGTGTCACCGTGCTGCCCCGGGTCCCTGGCACTGAGAGACAGCAGTGCTAATCAGTGTGTCACCGTGCTGCCCCGGGTCCCTGGCACTGTGAGACAGCAGTGCCAATCACTGTGTCACCGTGCTGCCCCGGGTCACTGGCACTGTGAGACAGCATTGCTAATCACTGTATCACCGTGCTGCCCCGGGTCCCTGGCACTGTCAGACAGCAGTTGTAACCACTGTGTCACCGTGCTGCCCCGGGTCCCTGGCACTGTGAGAGAGCAGTGCTAATCACTGTGTCACCGTGCTGCCACGGGTCCTGGCACTGTGAGACAGCAGTTGTAACCACTGTGTCACCGTGCTGCCCCGGGTCCCTGGCACTGTGAGACAGCAGTGCTAATCGCTGTGTCACCGTGCTGCCCCGTGTCCCTGGCACTGTGAGACAGCAGTGCAAATCACTGTGTCACCGTGCTGCCCCGGGTCCCTGGCACTGTGAGACACCATTGCTAATCACTGTGTCACCTTGCTGCCCTGGGTCCCTGGCACTGTGAGACAGCAGTGCTAATCACTGTGTCACCGTGCTGCCCCGGGTCACTGGCACTGTGAGACAGCATTGCTAATCACTGTGTCACCGTGCTGCCCTGGGTCCCTGGCACTGTGAGACAGCAGTGCTAATCACTGTGTTACCGTGCTGCCCTGGGTCCCTGGTACTGTGAGACTGCAGTGTGAATCACTGTGTCACCGTGCTGCCCCGGGTCCATGGCACTGTGAGACAGCAGTGCTAATCACTGTGTCACCGTGCTGCCCCGGGTCCCTGGCACTGTGAGACAGCAGTGCTAATCACTGTGTCACCGTGCTGCCCCGGGTCCCTGGCACTGTGAGACAGCAGTGTGAATCACTGTGTCACGGTGCTGCCCCGGGTCCCTGGCACTGTGAGACAGCAGTGCTAATCACTGTGTCACCGTGCTGCCCGGGTCCCTGGCACTGTGAGACAGCAGTGCTACCCACTGTGTCACCGTGCTGCCCAGGTCCCTGGCACTGTGAGGCAGCAGTGCTAATCAGTGTGTCACCGTGCTGCCCCGGGTCCCTGGCACTGTGAGACCGCAGTGCTAATCACTGTGTCACCGTGCTGCCCCGGGTCCCTGGCGCTGTGAGACAGCAGTGTGAATCACTGTGTCACCGTGCTGCCCCGGGTCCATGGCACTGAGAGACAGCAGTGCTAATCAGTGTGTCACCGTGCTGCCCCGGGTCCCTGGCACTGTGAGACAGCAGTGCCAATCACTGTGTCACCGTGCTGCCCCGGGTCACTGGCACTGTGAGACAGCATTGCTAATCACTGTATCACCGTGCTGCCCCGGGTCCCTGGCACTGTCAGACAGCAGTTGTAACCACTGTGTCACCGTGCTGCCCCGGGTCCCTGGCACTGTGAGACAGCAGATGTAACCACTGTGTCACCGTGCTGCCCCAGGTCCCTGGCACTGTGAGACAGCAGTGCTAATCGCTGTGTCACCGTGCTGCCCCGTGTCCCTGGCACTGTGAGACAGCAGTGCAAAACACTGTGTCACCGTGCTGCCCCGGGTCCCTGGCACTGAGAGACAGCAGTGCTAATCAGTGTGTCACCGTGCTGCCCCGGGTCCCTGGCACTGTGAGACAGCAGTGCCAATCACTGTGTCAACGTGCTGCCCCGGGTCCCTGGCACTGTGAGACAGCAGTGTGAATCACTGTGTCACCGTGCTGCCCCGGGTCCCTGGCACTGTGAGACAGCAGTGCTAATCACTGTGTCAACGTGCTGCCCCGGGTCCCTGGCACTGAGAGACAGCAGTGCTAATCAGTGTGTCACCGTGCTGCCCCGGGTCCCTGCCACTGTCAGACAGCAGTGCTTATCACTGTGTCACCGTGCTGCCCTGTGTCCCTGGCACTGTGAGACAGCAGTGTGAATCACTGTGTCACCGTGCTGCCCCGGGTCCCTGGCACTGTGAGACAGCAGTGCTACCCACTGTGTCACCGTGCTGCCCCGGGTCCCTGGCACTGTGAGACAGCAGTGCTAATCACTGTGTCACCGTGCTGCCCCGGGTCCCTGGTACTGGGAGACAGCAGTGTGAATCACTGTGTCACCGTGCTGCCCCGGGTCCCTGGCACTGTGAGACAGCAGTGCTAATCAGTGTGTCACCGTGCTGCCCCGGGGCCCTGGCACTGTGAGACAGCAGTGCTTATCACTGAGTCACCGTGCTGCCCCGGGTCCCTGGCACTGTGAGACAGCAATGCGAATCACTGTGTCACCGTGCTGCCCCGGGTCCCTGGCACTGTGAGACAGCAATGCTAATCACTGTGTCACCGTGCTGCCCCGGGTCCCTGGCACTGTGAGACAGCAGTGCTAATCACTGAGTCACCGTGCTGCCCCGGTTCCCTGGCACTGTGAGACAGCAGTGCTAATCACTGAGTCACCGTGCTGCCCCGGGTCCCTGGCACTGTGAGACAGCAATGCTAATCACTGTGTCACCGTGCTGCCCCGGGTCCCTGGCACTGTGAGACAGCAGTGTGAATCACTGTGTCACCGTGCTGCCCCGGGTCCCTGGCACTGTGAGACAGCAGTGCTAATCACTGAGTCACCGTGCTGCCCCGGGTCCCTGGCACTGTGAGACAGCAGTGCTAATCACTATATCGCCGTGCTGCCCCGGGTCCCTGGCACTGTGAGACAGCTGTGCTAATCACTGTATCACCGTGCTGCCCTGGGTCCCTGGCACTGTGAGACAGCAGTGTGAATCACTGTGTCACCGTGCTGCCCCGGGTCCCTGGCACTGTGAGAGAGCAGTGCTAACCACTGTGTCACCGTGCTGCCCCGGGTCCCTGGCACTGTGAGACAGCAGTTGTAACCACTGTGTCACCGTGCTGCCCCGGGACCCTGGCACTGTGAGACAGCAGTGCTAACCACTGTGTCACCGTGCTGCCCCGGGTCCCTGGCACTGTGAGACAGCAGTGCTAATCACTGTGTCACCGTGCTGCCCCGGGTCCCTGGCACTGTGAGACAGCAGTGCTAATCACTGTGTCACCGTGCTGCCCCGGGTCCCTGGCACTGTGAGACAGCAGTGCTAATCACTGTGTCACCGTGCTGCCCCGGGTCCCTGGCACTGTGAGACAGCAGTTGTAACCACTGTGTCACCGTGCTGCCTCAGGCCCCTGGCACTGTGAGACAGCAGTGCTAATCACTGTGTCACCGTGCTGCCCCGGGTCCCTGGCACTGAGAGACAGCAGTGCTAATCAGTGTGTCACCATGCTGCCCTGTATCCCTGGCACTGTGAGACAACAGTGCTAATCACTGTGTCACCGTGCTGCCCCGGGTCCCTGGCACTGTGAGACAACAGTGCTAATCACTGTGTCACCGTGCTGCCCTGGGTCCCTGGCACTGTGAGACAGCAGTGCTAATCACTGAGTAACCGTGCTGCCCCGGGTCCATGGCACTGTGAGACAGCACTGCTAATCACTGTATCACCGTGCTGCCCCGGGTCCCTGGCACTGTCAGACAGCAGTTGTAACCACTGTGTCACCGTGCTGCCCCGGGTCCCTGGCACTGTGAGAGAGCAGTGCTAATCACTGTGTCACCGTGCTGCCCCGGGTCCCTGGCACTGTGAGACAGCAGTGCTAATCACTGTATCACCGTGCTGCCCAGGGTCCCTGGCACTGTGAGACAGCAGTTGTAACCACTGTGTCACCGTGCTGCCCCGGGTCCCTGGCACTGTGAGACAGCAATGCTAATCACTGTGTCACCGTGCTGCCCCGGGTCCCTGGCACTGTGAGACAGCAGTGCTAATCACTGTGTCACCGTGCTGCCCCGGGTCCCTGGCACTGAGAGACAGCAGTGCTAATCAGTGTGTCACCATGCTGCCCTGTGTCCCTGGCACTGTGAGACAACAGTGCTAATCGCTGTGTCACCGTGCTGCCCCGGGTCCCTGGCACTGTGAGACAGCAGTGCTAATCGCTGTGTCACCGTGCTGCCCTGGGTCCCTGGCACTGTGAGACAGCAGTGCTAATCACTGTGTCACCGTGCTGCCCCGGGTCCCTGGCACTGAGAGACAGCAGTGCTAATCAGTGTGTCACCATGCTGCCCTGTGTCCCTGGCACTGTGAGACAGCATTGCTAATCGCTGTGTCACCGTGCTGCCCTGGGTCCCTGGCGCTGTGAGACAGCAGTGCTAATTACTCTGTCACCGTGCTGCCCCGGGTCCCTGGCACTGTGAGACAGCAATGCTAATCACTGTGTCACCGTGCTGCCCCGGGTCCCTGGCACTGTGAGACAGCAGTGTGAATCACTGTGTCACCGTGCTGCCCCGGGTCCCTGGCACTGTGAGACAGCAGTGCTAATCACTGAGTCACCGTGCTGCCCCGGGTCCCTGGCACTGTGAGACAGCAGTGCTAATCACTATATCACCGTGCTGCCCCGGGTCCCTGGCACTGTGAGACAGCTGTGCTAATCACTGTATCACCGTGCTGCCCTGGGTCCCTGGCACTGTGAGACAGCAGTGTGAATCACTGTGTCACCGTGCTGCCCCGGGTCCCTGGCACTGTGAGAGAGCAGTGCTAACCACTGTGTCACCGTGCTGCCCCGGGTCCCTGGCACTGTGAGACAGCAGTTGTAACCACTGTGTCACCGTGCTGCCCCGGGACCCTGGCACTGTGAGACAGCAGTGCTAACCACTGTGTCACCGTGCTGCCCCGGGTCCCTGGCACTGTGAGACAGCAGTGCTAATCACTGTGTCACCGTGCTGCCCCGGGTCCCTGGCACTGTGAGACAGCAGTGCTAATCACTGTGTCACCGTGCTGCCCCGGGTCCCTGGCACTGTGAGACAGCAGTGCTAATCACTGTGTCACCGTGCTGCCCCGGGTCCCTGGCACTGTGAGACAGCAGTTGTAACCACTGTGTCACCGTGCTGCCTCAGGCCCCTGGCACTGTGAGACAGCAGTGCTAATCACTGTGTCACCGTGCTGCCCCGGGTCCCTGGCACTGAGAGACAGCAGTGCTAATCAGTGTGTCACCATGCTGCCCTGTATCCCTGGCACTGTGAGACAACAGTGCTAATCACTGTGTCACCGTGCTGCCCCGGGTCCCTGGCACTGTGAGAGAGCAGTGCTAATCACTGTGTCACCGTGCTGCCCCGGGTCCCTGGCACTGTGAGACAGCAGTGCTAATCACTGTATCACCGTGCTGCCCAGGGTCCCTGGCACTGTGAGACAGCAGTTGTAACCACTGTGTCACCGTGCTGCCCCGGGTCCCTGGCACTGTGAGACAGCAGTGCTAATCACTGTGTCACCGTGCTGCCCCGGGTCCCTGGCACTGTGAGACAGCAGTGCTAATCACTGTGTCAACGTGCTGCCCCGGGTCCCTGGCACTGAGAGACAGCAGTGCTAATCAGTGTGTCACCATGCTGCCCTGTGTCCCTGGCACAGTGAGACAACAGTGCTAATCGCTGTGTCACCGTGCTGCCCCGGGTCCCTGGCACTGTGAGACAGCAGTGCTAATCGCTGTGTCACTGTGCTGCCCTGGGTCCCTGGCACTGTGAGACAGCAGTGCTAATCACTGTGTCACCGTGCTACCCCGGGTCCCTGGCACTGAGAGACAGCAGTGCTAATCAGTGTGTCACCATGCTGTCCTGTGTCCCTGGCACTGTGAGACAGCAGTGCTAATCGCTGTGTCACCGTGCTGCCCCAGGTCCCTGGCACTGTGAGACAGCAGTGTGAATCACTGTGTCACCGTGCTGCCCTGTGTCCCTGGCACAGTGAGACAGCAGTGCTAATCACTGTATCACCGTGCTGCCCCGGGTCCCTGGCACTGTCAGACAGCAGTGTGAATCACTGTATCACCGTGCTGCCCTGTGTCCCTGGCACAGTGAGACAGCAGTGTGAATCACTGTGTCACCGTTCTGCCCTGGGTTCCTGGCACTGTGAGACAGCAGTGCTAATCACTGTGTCACCGTGCTGCCCCGGGTCCCTGGCACTGTCAGACAGCAGTTGTAACCACTGTGTCACCGTGCTGCCCCGGGTCCCTGGCACTGTGAGTCAGCAGTGCTAATCACTGTGTCACCGTGCTGCCCCGGGTCCCTGGCACTGTGAGACAGCAGTGCTAATCACTGTGTCACCGTGCTGCCCCGGGTCCCTGACACTGTGAGACAGCAGTGCTAATCACTGTGTCACCGTGCTGCCCCGTGTCCCTGGCACTGTGAGACAGCAGTGCTAATCACTGTGTCACCGTGCTGCCCCGGGTCCCTGACACTGTGAGACAGCAGTGCTAATCACTGTGTCACCGTGCTGCCCGGGTCCCTGGCACTGTGAGACAGCAGTGCTAATCACTGTGTCACCGTGCTGCCCCAGGTCCCTGGCACTGTGAGACAGCAGTGCTACTCACTGTGTCACCGTGCTGCCCTGGGTTCCTGGCACTGTGAGACAGCAGTGTGAATCGCTGTGTCACCGTGCTGCCCTGGGTTCCTGGCACTGTGAGACAGCAGTGTGAATCGCTGTGTCACCTTGCTGCCCCAGGTCCCTGGCACTGTGAGACAGCAGTGCTACTCACTGTGTCACCGTTCTGCCCTGGGTTCCTGGCACTGTGAGACAGCAGTGCTAATCACTGTGTCACCGTGCTGCCCTGGGTTCCTGGCACTGTGAGACAGCAGTGTGAATCGCTGTGTCACCTTGCTGCCCTGGGTCCCCGGCACTGTGAGGCAGCAGTGCTAATCACTGTGTCACCGTGCTGCCCTGGGTTCCTGGCACTGTGAGACAGCAGTGTGAATCACTGTGTCACCGTGCTGCCCCGGGTCCCTGGCACTATGAGACAGCAGTGCTAATCACTGTGTCACCGTGCTGCCCCGGCTCCCTGGCACTATGAGACAGCAGTGCTAATCACTGTGTCACCGTGCTGCCCCGGGTCCCTGGCACTGTGAGACAGCAATGCTAATCACTGTGTCACCGTGCTGCCCCGGGTCCCTGGCACTGTGAGACAGCAGTGCTAATCACTGAGTCACCGTGCTGCCCCGGGTCCCTGGCACTGTGAGACAGCAGTGCTAATCACTGTATCACTGTGCTGCCCTGGGTCCCTGGCACTGTGAGACAGCAGTGTGAATCACTGTGTCACCGTGCTGCCCTGGGTACCTGGCACTGTGAGAGAGCAGTGCTAAGCACTGTGTCATTGTGCTGCCCCGCGTCCCTGGCACTGTGAGACAGCAGTTGTAACCACTGTGTCACCGTGCTGCCTCAGGTCCCTGGCACTGTGAGACAGCAGTGCAAATCACTGTGTCACCGTGCTGCCCCGGGTCCCTGGCACAGAGAGACAGCAGTGCTAATCAGTGTGTCACCGTGCTGCCCCGGGTTCTTGGCACTGTGAGACAGCAGTGCTAATAACTGTGTCACCGTGCTGCCCCGGGTCCCTGGCACTGTGAGACAGCAGTGCTAATCACTGTGTCACCGTGCTGCCCTGTGTCCCTGGCACTGTGAGACAGCAGTGTGAATCACTGTGTCACCGTGCTGCCCCGGGTCCCTGGCACTGTGAGACAGCAGTGCTAATCACTGTGTCACCGTGCTGCCCTGTGCCCCTGGCACTGTGAGACAGCAGTGTGAATCACTGTGTCACCGTGCTGCCCCGGGTCCCTGGCACTGTGAGACAGCAGTGCTTCCCACTGTGTCACCGTGCTGCCCCGGGTCCCTGGCACTGTGAGACAGCAGTGCTAATCACTGTGTCACCGTGCTGCCCCGGGTCCCTGGCACTGTGAGACAGCAGTGCTAATCACTGTGTCACCGTGCTGCCCCGGGTCCCTGGCACTGTGAGACAGCAATGCTAATCACTGTGTCACCGTGCTGCCCCGGGTCCCTGGCACTGTGAGACAGCAGTGCTAATCACTGAGTCACCGTGCTGCCCCGGGTCCCTGGCACTGTGAGACAGCAGTGCTAATCACTGTATCACTGTGCTGCCCTGGGTCCCTGGCACTGTGAGACAGCAGTGTGAATCACTGTGTCACTGTGCTGCCCTGGGTACCTGGCACTGTGAGAGAGCAGTGCTAACCACTGTGTCATTGTGCTGCCCCGAGTCCCTGGCACTGTGAGACAGCAGTGCTAATCAGTGTGTCACCGTGCTGCCCCGGGTCCTTGGCACTGTGAGACAGCAGTGCTAATCACTGTGTCACCGTGCTGCCCTGGGTCCCTGGCACTGTGAGACAGCAGTGTGAATCACTGTGTCACCGTGCTGCCCCGGGTCCCTGGCACTGTGAGACAGCAGTGTGAATCACTGTGTCACCGTGCTGCCCCGGGTCCCTGGCACTGTGAGACAGCAGTGTGAATCACTGTGTCACCGTGCTGCCCCGGGTCCCTGGCACTGTGAGACAGCAGTGCTTCCCACTGTGTCACCGTTCTGCCCCGGGTCCCTGGCACTGTGAGACAGCAGTGCTAATCACTGAGTCACCGTGCTGCCCCGGGTCCCTGGCACTGTGAGACAGCAGTGCTAATCACTGAGTCACCGTGCTGCCCCGGGTCCCTGGCACTGTGAGACAGCAATGCTAATCACTGTGTCACCGTGCTGCCCCCGGTCCCTGGCACTGTGAGACAGCACTGCTAATCACTATATCACCGTGCTGCCCCGGGTCCCTGGCACTGTGAGACAGGAGTGCTAATCACTGTATCACCGTGCTGCCCTGGGTCCCTGGCACTGTGAGACAGCAGTGCTAATCACTGTGTCACCGTGCTGCTCCGGGTCCCTGGCACTGTGAGACAGCAGTGCTAATCACTGTGTCACCGTGCTGCTCCGGGTCCCTGGCACTGTGAGACAGCAGTGTGAATCACTGTGTCACCGTGCTGCCCCGGGTCCCTGGCACTGTGAGACAGCAGTGCTAATCACTGTGTCACCGTGCTGCCCCGGGTCCCTGGCGCTGTGAGACAGCAGTGCTAATCACTGTGTCACCGTGCCGCCCCGGGTCCCTGGCACTGTGAGACAGCAATGCTAATCACTGTGTCACCGTGCTGCCCCGGGTCCCTGGCACTGTGAGACAGCAGTGCTAATCACTGAGTCACCGTGCTGCCCCGGGTCCCTGGCACTGTGAGACAGCAGTGCTAATCACTGTATCACTGTGCTGCCCTGGGTCCCTGGCACTGTGAGACAGCAGTGTGAATCACTGTGTCACCGTGCTGCCCTGGGTACCTGGCACTGTGAGAGAGCAGTGCTAACCACTGTGTCATTGTGCTGCCCCGGGTCCCTGGCACTGTGAGACAGCAGTTGTAACCACTGTGTCACCGTGCTGCCTCAGGTCCCTGGCACTGTGAGACAGCAGTGCAAATCACTGTGTCACCGTGCTGCCCCGGGTCCCTGGCACTGAGAGACAGCAGTGCTAATCAGTGTGTCACCGTGCTTCCCCCGGTCCTTGGCACTGTGAGACAGCAGTGCTAATCACTGTGTCACCGTGCTGCCCCGGGTCCCTGGCACTGTGAGACAGCAGTGCTAATGACTGTGTCACCGTGCTGCCCCGGGTCCCTGGCACTGTGAGACAGCAGTGCTAATCAGTGTGTCACCGTGCTGCCCCGGGTCCCTGGCACAGTGAGACAGCAGTGTGAATCACTGTGTCACCGTGCTGCCCTGTGTCCCTGGCACTGTGAGACAGCAGTGTGAATCACTGTGTCACCGTGCTACCCCGGGTCCCTGGCACTGTGAGACAGCAGTGCTAATCACTGTGTCACCGTGCTGCCCTGTGCCCCTGGCACTGTGAGACAGCAGTGCTAATCACTGTGTCACCGTGCTGCCCCGGGTCCCTGGCACTATAAGACAGCAATGCTAATCACTGTGTCACCGTGCTGCCCCGGGTCCATGGCACTGTGAGACAGCAGTGCTAATCACTGAGTCACCGTGCTGCCCCGGGTCCCTGGCACTGTGAGACAGCAGTGCTAATCACTGTATCACTGTGCTGCCCTGGGTCCCTGGCACTGTGAGACAGCAGTGTGAATCACTGTGTCACCGTGCTGCCCTGGGTACCTGGCACTGTGAAAGAGCAGTGCTAACCACTGTGTCATTGTGCTGCCCCGGGTCCCTGGCACTGTGAGACAGCAGTTGTAACCACTGTGTCACCGTGCTGCCTCAGGTCCCTGGCACTGTGAGACAGCAGTGCAAATCACTGTGTCACCGTGCTGCCCCGGGTCCCTGGCACTGAGAGACAGCAGTGCTAATCAGTGTGTCACCGTGCTGCCCCGGGTCCTTGGCACTGTGTGACAGCAGTGCTAATCACTGTGTCACCGTGCTGCCCCGGGTCCCTGGCACTGTGAGACAGCAGTGCTAATCACTGTGTCACCGTGCTGCCCCGGGTCCCTGGCACTGTGAGACAGCAGTGCTAATCAGTGTGTCACCGTGCTGCCCCGGGTCCCTGGCACAGTGAGACAGCAGTGTGAATCACTGTGTCACCGTACTGCCCTGTGTCCCTGGCACTGTGAGACAGCAGTGTGAATCACTGTGTCACCGTGCTGCCCTGTGTCCCTGGCACTGTGAGACAGCAGTGTGAATCACTGTGTCACCGTGCTGCCCCGGGTCCCTGGCACTGTGAGACAGCAGTGCTAATCACTGTGTCACCGTGCTGCCCTGTGCTCCTGGCACTGTGAGACAGCAGTGTGAATCACTGTGTCACCGTGCTGCCCCGGGTCCCTGGCACTGTGAGACAGCAGTGTGAATCACTGTGTCACCGTGCTGCCCCGGGTCCCTGGCACTGTGAGACAGCAGTGCTTCCCACGATGTCACCGTGCTGCCCCGGGTCCCTGGCACTGTGAGACAGCAGTGCTAATCACTGTGTCACCGTGCTGCCCCGGGTCCCTGGCACTGTGAGACAGCAGTGCTAATCACTGAGTCACCGTGCTGCTCCGGGTCCCTGGCACTGTGAGACAGCAGTGCTAATCACTGAGTCACCGTGCTGCCCCGGGTCCCTGGCACTGTGAGACAGCAATGCTAATCACTGTGTCACCGTGCTGCCCCGGGTCCCTGGCACTGTGAGACAGCAGTGCTAATCACTATATCACCGTGCTGCCCCGGGTCCCTGGCACTGTGAGAGAGCAGTGCTAACCACTGTGTCACCGTGCTGCCCCGGGTCCCTGGCACTGTGATACAGCAGTTGTAACCACTGTGTCACCGTGCTGCCCCGGGACCCTGGCACTGTGAGACAACAGTGCTAACCACTGTATCACCGTGCTGCACCGGGTCCCTGGCACTGTGAGACAGCAGTGATAATCACTGTGTCACCGTGCTGCCCCGGGTCCCTGGCACTGTGAGACAGCAGTGCTAATCACTGTGTCACCGTGCTGCCCCGGGTCCCTGGCACTGTGAGACAGCAGTGCTAATCACTGTGTCACCGTGCTGCCCCGGGTCCCTGGCACTGTGAGACAGCAGTTGTAACCACTGTGTCACCCTGCTGCCTCAGGTCCCTGGCACTGTGAGACAGCAGTGCTAATCACTGTGTCACCGTGCTGCCCCGGGTCCCTGGCACTGTGAGACAGCAGTGCTAATCACTGTGTCACCGTGCTGCCCCGGGTCCCTGGCACTGTGAGACAGCAGTTGTAACCACTGTGTCACCGTGCTGCCTCAGGTCCCTGGCACTGTGAGACAGCACTGCTAATCACTATATCACCGTGCTGCCCCGGGTCCCTGGCACTGTGAGACAGCAGTGCTAATCACTGTATCACCGTGCTGCCCTGGGTGCTTGGCACTGTGAGACAGCAGTGCTAATCACTGTGTCACCGTGCTGCTCCGGGTCCCTGGCACTGTGAGACAGCAGTGCTAATCACTGTGTCACCGTGCTGCTCCGGGTCCCTGGCACTGTGAGACAGCAGTGTGAATCACTGTGTCACCGTGCTGCCCCGGGTCCCTGGCACTGTGAGACAGCAGTGCTAATCACTGTGTCACCGTGCTGCCCCGGGTCCCTGGCGCTGTGAGACAGCAGTGCTAATCACTGTGTCACCGTGCCGCCCCGGGTCCCTGGCACTGTGAGACAGCAATGCTAATCACTGTGTCACCGTGCTGCCCCGGGTCCCTGGCACTGTGAGACAGCAGTGCTAATCACTGAGTCACCGTGCTGCCCCGGGTCCCTGGCACTGTGAGACAGCAGTGCTAATCACTGTATCACTGTGCTGCCCTGGGTCCCTGGCACTGTGAGACAGCAGTGTGAATCACTGTGTCACCGTGCTGCCCTGGGTACCTGGCACTGTGAGAGAGCAGTGCTAACCACTGTGTCATTGTGCTGCCCCGGGTCCCTGGCACTGTGAGACAGCAGTTGTAACCACTGTGTCACCGTGCTGCCTCAGGTCCCTGGCACTGTGAGACAGCAGTGCAAATCACTGTGTCACCGTGCTGCCCCGGGTCCCTGGCACTGAGAGACAGCAGTGCTAATCAGTGTGTCACCGTGCTTCCCCCGGTCCTTGGCACTGTGAGACAGCAGTGCTAATCACTGTGTCACCGTGCTGCCCCGGGTCCCTGGCACTGTGAGACAGCAGTGCTAATGACTGTGTCACCGTGCTGCCCCGGGTCCCTGGCACTGTAAGACAGCAGTGCTAATCAGTGTGTCACCGTGCTGCCCCGGGTCCCTGGCACAGTGAGACAGCAGTGTGAATCACTGTGTCACCGTGATGCCCTGTGTCCCTGGCACTGTGAGACAGCAGTGTGAATCACTGTGTCACCGTGCTGCCCCGGGTCCCTGGCACTGTGAGACAGCAGTGCTAATCACTGTGTCACCGTGCTGCCCTGTGCCCCTGGCACTGTGAGACAGCAGTGCTAATCACTGTGTCACCGTGCTGCCCCGGGTCCCTGGCACTATAAGACAGCAATGCTAATCACTGTGTCACCGTGCTGCCCCGGGTCCCTGGCACTGTGAGACAGCAGTGCTAATCACTGAGTCACCGTGCTGCCCCGGGTCCCTGGCACTGTGAGACAGCAGTGCTAATCACTGTATCACTGTGCTGCCCTGGGTCCCTGGCACTGTGAGACAGCAGTGTGAATCACTGTGTCACCGTGCTGCCCTGGGTACCTGGCACTGTGAAAGAGCAGTGCTAACCACTGTGTCATTGTGCTGCCCCGGGTCCCTGGCACTGTGAGACAGCAGTTGTAACCACTGTGTCACCGTGCTGCCTCAGGTCCCTGGCACTGTGAGACAGCAGTGCAAATCACTGTGTCACCGTGCTGCCCCGGGTCCCTGGCACTGAGAGACAGCAGTGCTAATCAGTGTGTCACCGTGCTGCCCCGGGTCCTTGGCACTGTGTGACAGCAGTGCTAATCACTGTGTCACCGTGCTGCCCCGGGTCCCTGGCACTGTGAGACAGCAGTGCTAATCACTGTGTCACCGTGCTGCCCCGGGTCCCTGGCACTGTGAGACAGCAGTGCTAATCAGTGTGTCACCGTGCTGCCCCGGGTCCCTGGCACAGTGAGACAGCAGTGTGAATCACTGTGTCACCGTACTGCCCTGTGTCCCTGGCACTGTGAGACAGCAGTGTGAATCACTGTGTCACCGTGCTGCCCTGTGTCCCTGGCACTGTGAGACAGCAGTGTGAATCACTGTGTCACCGTGCTGCCCCGGGTCCCTGGCACTGTGAGACAGCAGTGCTAATCACTGTGTCACCGTGCTGCCCTGTGCTCCTGGCACTGTGAGACAGCAGTGTGAATCACTGTGTCACCGTGCTGCCCCGGGTCCCTGGCACTGTGAGACAGCAGTGCTTCCCACGATGTCACCGTGCTGCCCCGGGTCCCTGGCACTGTGAGACAGCAGTGCTAATCACTGTGTCACCGTGCTGCCCCGGGTCCCTGGCACTGTGAGACAGCAGTGCTAATCACTGAGTCACCGTGCTGCTCCGGGTCCCTGGCACTGTGAGACAGCAGTGCTAATCACTGAGTCACCGTGCTGCCCCGGGTCCCTGGCACTGTGAGACAGCAATGCTAATCACTGTGTCACCGTGCTGCCCCGGGTCCCTGGCACTGTGAGAGAGCAGTGCTAACCACTGTGTCACCGTGCTGCCCCGGGTCCCTGGCACTGTGATACAGCAGTTGTAACCACTGTGTCACCGTGCTGCCCCGGGACCCTGGCACTGTGAGACAACAGTGCTAATCACTGTGTCACCGTGCTGCCCCGGGTCCCTGGCACTGTGAGAGAGCAGTGCTAACCACTGTATCACCGTGCTGCACCGGGTCCCTGGCACTGTGAGACAGCAGTGATAATCACTGTGTCACCGTGCTGCCCCGGGTCCCTGGCACTGTGAGACAGCAGTGCTAATCACTGTGTCACCGTGCTGCCCCGGGTCCCTGGCACTGTGAGACAGCAGTGCTAATCACTGTGTCACCGTGCTGCCCCGGGTCCCTGGCACTGTGAGACAGCAGTTGTAACCACTGTGTCACCCTGCTGCCTCAGGTCCCTGGCACTGTGAGACAGCAGTGCTAATCACTGTGTCACCGTGCTGCCCCGGGTCCCTGGCACTGTGAGACAGCAGTGCTAATCACTGTGTCACCGTGCTGCCCCGGGTCCCTGGCACTGTGAGACAGCAGTTGTAACCACTGTGTCACCGTGCTGCCTCAGGTCCCTGGCACTGTGAGACAGCAGTGCTAATCACTGTGTCACCGTGCTGCCCCGGGTCCCTGGCACTGAGAGACAGCAGTGCTAACCAGTGTGTCACCATGCTGCCCTGTATCCCTGGCACTGTGAGACAACAGTGCTAATCACTGTGTCACCGTGCCGCCCTGTGACCCTGGCACTGTGAGATAACAGTGCTAATCAATGAATCACCGTGCTGCCCCGGGTCCCTGGCACTGTGAGACAGCAGTGCTAATCACTGTGTCACCGTGCTGCCCCGGGTCCCTGGCACTGTGAGACAGCAGTGCTAATCACTGTGTCACCATGCTGCCCCGGGTCCCTGGCACTGTGAGACAGCAGTGCTAATCACTGTGTCACCGTGCTGCCCCGGGTCCCTGGCACTGTGAGACAGCAGTGCTAATCACTGTATCACCGTGCTGCCCCGGGTCCCTGGCACTGTGAGACAGCAGTGCTAATCACTGTGTCACCGTGCTGCCCCGGGTCCCTGGCACTGTGAGACAGCAGTGCTAATCACTGTGTCACCGTGCTGCCCTGGGTCCCTGGCACTGTGAGACAGCAGTGCTAATCACTGTGTCACCGTGCTGTCCCGGGTCCCTCGAACTGTGAGGCAGCAGTGCTAATCACTGTGTCACCGTGCTGCCCCGGGTCCCTGGCACTGTGAGACAGCAGTGCTAATCACTGTGTCACCGTGCTGCCCCGGGTCCCTGGCACTTGAGACAGCAGTGCTAATCACTGTGTCACCGTGCTGCCCCGGGTCCCTGGCACTGTGAGACAGCAGTGCTAATCACTGTATCACCGTGCTGCCCCGGGTCCCTGGCACTGTGAGACAACAGTGCTAATCACTGTGTCACCGTGCTGCCCCGGGTCCCTGGCACTGTGAGACAGCAGTGCTCATCACTGAGTAACCGTGCTGCCCCGGGTCCCTGGCACTGTGAGACAGCAGTGCTAATCACTGTATCACCGTGCTGCCCCGGGTCCCTGGCACTGTCAGACAGCAGTTGTAACCACTGTGTCACCGTGCTGCCCCGGGTCCCTGGCACTGTGAGACAGCAGTGCTAATCACTGTGTCACCGTGCTGCCACGGGTCCCTGGCACTGTGAGACAGCAGTGCTAATCACTGTGTCACCGTGCTGCCCCGGGTCCCTGGCACTGTGAGACAGCAGTGCTAATCACTGTGTCACCGTGCTGCCCCGGGTCCCTGGCACTGTGAGACAGCAGTTGTAACCACTGTGTCACCGTGCTGCCCCGGGTCCCTGACACTGTGAGACAGCAGTGCTAATCACTGTGTCACCGTGCTGCCCCGGGTCCCTGGCACTGTGAGACAGCAGAGCTAATCACTGTGTCACCGTGCTGCCCCGGGTCCCCGGCACTGTGAGACAGCAGTTGTAACCACTGTGTCACCGTGCTGCCCCAGGTCCCTGGCACTGTGAGACAGCAGTGCTAATCACTGTGTCACCGTGCTGCCCCGGGTCCCTGGCACTGAGAGACAGTAGTGCTAATCAGTGTGTCACCATGCTGCCCTGTATCCCTGGCACTGTGAGACAACAGTGCTAATCACTGTGTCACCGTGCTGCCCCGGGTCCCTGGCACTGTGAGACAGCAGTGCTAATCACTGTGTCACCGTGCTGCCCCGGGTCCCTGGCACTGTGAGACAACAGTGCTAATCACTGTATCACCGTGCTGCCCCGGGTCCCTGGCACTGTGAGACAACAGTGCTAATCACTGTATCACCGTGCTGCCCCGGGTCCCTGGCACTGTGAGACAACAGTGCTAATCACTGTGTCACCGTGCTGCCCTGGGTCCCTGGCACTGTGAGACAACAGTGCTAATCACTGTGTCACCGTGCTGCCCCGGGTCCCTGGCACTGTGAGACAGCAGTGCTAATCACTGTATCACCGTGCTGCCCCGGGTCCCTGGCACTGTGAGACAACAGTGCTAATCACTGTGTCACCGTGCTGCCCCGGGTCCCTGGCACTGTGAGACAGCAGTGCTCATCACTGAGTCACCGTGCTGCCCCGGGTCCCTGGCACTGTGAGACAGCAGTGCTAATCACTGTATCACCGTGCTGCCCCGGGTCCCTGGCACTGTCAGACAGCAGTTGTAACCACTGTGTCACCGTGCTGCCCCGGGTCCCTGGCACTGTGAGACAGCAGTGCTAATCACTGTGTCACCGTGCTGCCACGGGTCCCTGGCACTTGATACAGCAGTGCTAATCACTGTATCACCGTGCTGCCCCGGGTCCCTGGCACTGTGGGACAGCAGTGCTAATCACTGTGTCACCGTGCTGCCCCGGGTCCCTGGCACTGTCAGACAGCAGTTGTAACCACTGTGTCACCGTGCTGCCCCAGGTCCCTGGCACTGTGAGACAGCAGTGCTAATCACTGTATCACCGTGCTGCCACGGGTCCCTGGCACTGTGAGACAGCAGTTGTAACCACTGTGTCACCGTGCTGCCCCGGGTCCCTGACACTGTGAGACAGCAGTGCTAATCACTGTGTCACTGTGCTGCCCCGGGTCCCTGGCACTGTGAGACAGCAGTGCTAATCACTGTGTCACCGTGCTGCCCCGGGTCCCTGGCACTGTGAGACAGCAGTGCTAATCACTGTGTCACCGTGCTGCCCCGGGTCCCTGGCACTGTGAGATAGCAGTGCTAATCACTGTGTCACCGTGCTGCCCCGGGTCCCTGGCACTGTGAGACAGCAGTGCTAATCACTGTGTCACCGTGCTGCCCCAGGTCCCTGCACTGTGAGACAGCAGTGCTAATCACTGTGTCACCGTGCTGCCCCGGGTCCCACGTACTGTGAGACAGCAGTGCTAATAACTGTGTCACCGTGCTGCCCCGGGTCCCTGGCACTGTGAGACAGCAGTGCTAATCACTGTGTCACCGTGCTGCCCCGGGTCCCTGACACTGTGAGACAGCAGTGCTAATCACTGTGTCACCATGCTGCCTCGGGTCCCTGGCGCTGTGAGACAGTAGTGCTAATCACTGTGTCACCGTGCTGCCCCGAGACCCTGGCACTGTGAGTCAGCACTGCTAATCACTGTGTCACCATGCTGCCCCGGGCCCCTGCCACTGTGAGACAGCAGTGGGAATCACTGTGTCACCGTGCTGCCACGGGACCCTGGCACTGTGAGACAGCAGTGCTAATCACTGTGTCACCGTGCTGCCCCGGGTCCCTGGCACTGTGAGACAGCAGTGCTAATCACTGTGTCACCGTGCTGCCCCGGGTCCCTGGCACAGTGAGACAGCAGTGTGAATCACTGTGTCACCGTGCTGCCCCTGGTCCCTGGCACTATGAGACAGCAGTGCTAATCACTGTGTCACCGTGCTGCCCCGGGTCCCTGGCACTATGAGACAGCAGTGCTAATCACTGTGTCACCGTGCTGCCCCGGGTCCCTGGCACTATGAGACAGCAGTGCTAATCACTGTGTCACCGTGCTGCCCCGGGTCCCTGGCACTGTGAGACAGCAGTGCTAATCACTGTGTCACCGTGCTGCCCCTGGTCCCTGGCACTGTGAGACAGCAGTGCTAATCACTGTGTCACCGTGCTGCCCCGGGTCCCTGGCACTGTGAGACAGCAGTGTGAATCACTGTGTCACCGTGCTGCCCCGGGTCCCTGGCACTGTGAGACAGCAGTGCTAATCACTGTGTCACCGTGCTGCCCCGCGTCCCTGGCACTGTGAGACAGCAAAGCTAATCACTGTGTCACCGTGCTGCCCCGGGTCCCTGGCACTGAGAGACAGCAGTGCTAATCAGTGTGTCATTGAGCTGCCCCGGGTCCATGGCACTGTGAGACAGCACTGTGTCACCGTGCTGCCTCAGGTCCCTTCCACTGTGAGACAGCAGTGCAAATCACTGTGTCACCGTGCTGCCCCGAGTCCCTGGCACTGAGAGACAGCAGTGCTAATCAGTGTGTCACCGTGCTGCCCCGGGTCCCTGGCACTGTGAGACAGCAGTGCTAATCACTGTGTCACCGTGCTGCCCCGGGTCCCTGGCACTGTGAGACAGCAGTGCTAATCACTGTGTCACCGTGCTGCCCCGGGTCCCTGGCACTGTGAGACAGCAGTGTGAATCACTGTGTCACCGTGCTGCCCTGTGTCCCTGGCACTGTGAGACAGCAGTGTGAATCACTGTGTCACCGTGCTGCCCCGGGTCCCTGGCACTGTGAGAAGCAGTGCTAATCACTGTGTCACCGTGCTGCCCTGTGCCCCTGGCACTGTGAGACAGCAGTGCTAATCACTGTGTCACCGTGCTGCCCCGGGTCCCTGGCACTGTGAGACAGCAGTGCTTCCCACTGTGTCACCGTGCTGCCCCGGGTCCCTGGCACTGTGAGACAGCAGTGCTAATCACTGTGTCACCGTGCTGCCCCGGGTCCCTGGCACTGTGAGACAGCAGTGCTAATCACTGAGTCACCGTGCTGCCCCGGGTCCCTGGCACTGTGAGACAGCAGTGCTAATCACTATATCACCGTGCTGCCCCGGGTCCCTGGCACTGTGAGACAGCAGTGCTAATCACTGTATCACCGTGCTGCCCTGGGTCCCTGGCACTGTGAGACAGCAGTGTGAATCACTGTGTCACCGTGCTGCCCCGGGTCCCTGGCACTGTGAGAGAGCAGTTGTAACCACTGTGTCACCGTGCTGCCCCGGGTCCCTGGCACTGTGAGACAGCAGTGCTAATCACTGTGTCACCGTGCTGCCACGGGTCCCTGGCACTGTGAGACAGCAGTGCTAATCACTGTGTCACCGTGCTGCCCCGGGTCCCTGGCACTGTGAGACAGCAGTGCTAATCACTGTGTCACCGTGCTGCCCCGGGTCCCTGGCACTGTGAGACAGCAGTTGTAACCACTGTGTCACCGTGCTGCCCCGGGTCCCTGACACTGTGAGACAGCAGTGCTAATCACTGTGTCACCGTGCTGCCCCGGGTCCCTGGCACTGTGAGACAGCAGAGCTAATCACTGTGTCACCGTGCTGCCCCGGGTCCCCGGCACTGTGAGACAGCAGTTGTAACCACTGTGTCACCGTGCTGCCTCAGGTCCCTGGCACTGTGAGACAGCAGTGCTAATCACTGTGTCACCGTGCTGCCCCGGGTCCCTGGCACTGAGAGACAGTAGTGCTAATCAGTGTGTCACCATGCTGCCCTGTATCCCTGGCACTGTGAGACAACAGTGCTAATCACTGTGTCACCGTGCTGCCCCGGGTCCCTGGCACTGTGAGACAGCAGTGCTAATCACTGTGTCACCGTGCTGCCCCGGGTCCCTGGCACTGTGAGACAACAGTGCTAATCACTGTATCACCGTGCTGCCCCGGGTCCCTGGCACTGTGAGACAACAGTGCTAACCACTGTATCACCGTGCTGCCCCGGGTCCCTGGCACTGTGAGACAACAGTGCTAATCACTGTGTCACCGTGCTGCCCCGGGTCCCTGGCACTGTGAGACAACAGTGCTAATCACTGTGTCACCGTGCTGCCCCGGGTCCCTGGCACTGTGAGACAGCAGTGCTAATCACTGTATCACCGTGCTGCCCCGGGTCCCTGGCACTGTGAGACAACAGTGCTAATCACTGTGTCACCGTGCTGCCCCGGGTCCCTGGCACTGTGAGACAGCAGTGCTCATCACTGAGTCACCGTGCTGCCCCGGGTCCCTGGCACTGTGAGACAGCAGTGCTAATCACTGTATCACCGTGCTGCCCCGGGTCCCTGGCACTGTCAGACAGCAGTTGTAACCACTGTGTCACCGTGCTGCCCCGGGTCCCTGGCACTGTGAGACAGCAGTGCTAATCACTGTGTCACCGTGCTGCCACGGGTCCCTGGCACTTGAGACAGCAGTGCTAATCACTGTATCACCGTGCTGCCCCGGGTCCCTGGCACTGTGGGACAGCAGTGCTAATCACTGTGTCACCGTGCTGCCCCGGGTCCCTGGCACTGTCAGACAGCAGTTGTAACCACTGTGTCACCGTGCTGCCCCAGGTCCCTGGCACTGTGAGACAGCAGAGCTAATCACTGTATCACCGTGCTGCCACGGGTCCCTGGCACTGTGAGACAGCAGTTGTAACCACTGTGTCACCGTGCTGCCCCGGGTCCCTGACACTGTGAGACAGCAGTGCTAATCACTGTGTCACTGTGCTGCCCCGGGTCCCTGGCACTGTGAGACAGCAGTGCTAATCACTGTGTCACCGTGCTGCCCCGGGTCCCTGGCACTGTGAGACAGCAGTGCTAATCACTGTGTCACCGTGCTGCCCCGGGTCCCTGGCACTGTGAGATAGCAGTGCTAATCACTGTGTCACCGTGCTGCCCCGGGTCCCTGGCACTGTGAGACAGCAGTGCTAATCACTGTGTCACCGTGCTGCCCCAGGTCCCTGCACTGTGAGACAGCAGTGCTAATCACTGTGTCACCGTGCTGCCCCGGGTCCCAGGTACTGTGAGACAGCAGTGCTAATCACTGTGTCACCGTGCTGCCCCGGGTCCCTGGCACTGTGAGACAGCAGTGCTAATCACTGTGTCACCATGCTGCCTCGGGTCCCTGGCGCTGTGAGACAGTAGTGCTAATCACTGTGTCACCGTGCTGCCCCGGGACCCTGGCACTGTGAGTCAGCACTGCTAATCACTGTGTCACCATGCTGCCCCGGGCCCCTGCCACTGTGAGACAGCAGTGGGAATCACTGTGTCACCGTGCTGCCACGGGACCCTGGCACTGTGAGACAGCAGTGCTAATCACTGTGTCACCGTGCTGCCCCGGGTCCCTGGCACTGTGAGACAGCAGTGCTAATCACTGTGTCACCGTGCTGCCCCGGGTCCCTGGCACAGTGAGACAGCAGTGTGAATCACTGTGTCACCGTGCTGCCCCTGGTCCCTGGCACTATGAGACAGCAGTGCTAATCACTGTGTCACCGTGCTGCCCCGGGTCCCTGGCACTATGAGACAGCAGTGCTAATCACTGTGTCACCGTGCTGCCCCGGGTCCCTGGCACTATGAGACAGCAGTGCTAATCACTGTGTCACCGTGCTGCCCCGGGTCCCTGGCACTGTGAGACAGCAGTGCTAATCACTGTGTCACCGTGCTGCCCCTGGTCCCTGGCACTGTGAGACAGCAGTGCTAATCACTGTGTCACCGTGCTGCCCCGGGTCCCTGGCACTGTGAGACAGCAGTGTGAATCACTGTGTCACCGTGCTGCCCCGGGTCCCTGGCACTGTGAGACAGCAGTGCTAATCACTGTGTCACCGTGCTGCCCCGCGTCCCTGGCACTGTGAGACAGCAAAGCTAATCACTGTGTCACCGTGCTGCCCCGGGTCCCTGGCACTGTGAGACAGCAGTGCTAATCACTGAGTCACCGTGCTGCCCCGGGTCCCTGGCACTGTGAGACAGCAGTGCTAATCACTGTATCACCGTGCTGCCCTGGGTCCCTGGCACTGTGAGACAGCAGTGTGAATCACTGTGTCACCGTGCTGCCCTGGGTACCTGGCACTGTGAGAGAGCAGTGCTAACCACTGTGTCATTGAGCTGCCCCGGGTCCATGGCACTGTGAGACAGCACTGTGTCACCGTACTGCCTCAGGTCCCTTCCACTGTGAGACAGCAGTGCAAATCACTGTGTCACCGTGCTGCCCCGAGTCCCTGGCACTGAGAGACAGCAGTGCTAATCAGTGTGTCACAGTGCTGCCCCGGGTCCCTGGCACTGTGAGACAGCAGTGCTAATCACTGTGTCACCGTGCTGCCCCGGGTCCCTGGCACTGTGAGACAGCAGTGCTAATCACTGTGTCACCGTGCTGCCCCGGGTCCCTGGCACTGTGAGACAGCAGTGTGAATCACTGTGTCACCGTGCTGCCCTGTGTCCCTGGCACTGTGAGACAGCAGTGTGAATCACTGTGTCACCGTGCTGCCCCGGGTCCCTGGCACTGTGAGAAGCAGTGCTAATCACTGTGTCACCGTGCTGCCCTGTGCCCCTGGCACTGTGAGACAGCAGTGCTAATCACTGTGTCACCGTGCTGCCCCGGGTCCCTGGCACTGTGAGACAGCAGTGCTTCCCACTGTGTCACCGTGCTGCCCCGGGTCCCTGGCACTGTGAGACAGCAGTGCTAATCACTGTGTCACCGTGCTGCCCCGGGTCCCTGGCACTGTGAGACAGCAGTGCTAATCACTGAGTCACCGTGCTGCCCCGGGTCCCTGGCACTGTGAGACAGCAGTGCTAATCACTATATCACCGTGCTGCCCTGGGTCCCTGGCACTGTGAGACAGCAGTGTGAATCACTGTGTCACCGTGCTGCCCCGGGTCCCTGGCACTGTGAGAGAGCAGTGCTAATCACTGTGTCACCGTGCTGCCCCGGGTCCCTGGCACTGTGAGACAGCAGTGCTAATCACTGTGTCACCGTGCTGCCCCGGGTCCCTGGCACTGTGAGACAGCAGTGCTAACCACTGAGTCACCGTGCTGCCCCGGGTCCCTGGCACTGTGAGACAGCAGTGATAATCACTGTGTCACCGTGCTGCCCCGGGTCCCTGGCACTGTGAGACAGCAGTGCTAATCACTGTGTCACCGTGCTGCCCCGGGTCCCTGGCACTGTGAGACAGCAGTGCTAATCACTGTGTCACCGTGCTGCCCCGGGTCCCTGGCACTGTGAGACAGCAGTTGTAACCACTGTGTCACCGTGCTGCCCCGGGTCCCTGACACTGTGAGACAGCAGTGCTAATCACTGTGTCACCATGCTGCCTCGGGTCCCTGGCGCTGTGAGACAGTAGTGCTAATCACTGTGTCACCGTGCTGCCCCGGGACCCTGGCACTGTGAGTCAGCACTGCTAATCACTGTGTCACCATGCTGCCCCGGGCCCCTGCCACTGTGAGACAGCAGTGGGAATCACTGTGTCACCGTGCTGCCACGGGACCCTGGCACTGTGAGACAGCAGTGCTAATCACTGTGTCACCGTGCTGCCCCGGGTCCCTGGCACTGTGAGACAGCAGTGCTAATCACTGTGTCACCGTGCTGCCCCGGGTCCCTGGCACAGTGAGACAGCAGTGTGAATCACTGTGTCACCGTGCTGCCCCTGGTCCCTGGCACTATGAGACAGCAGTGCTAATCACTGTGTCACCGTGCTGCCCCGGGTCCCTGGCACTATGAGACAGCAGTGCTAATCACTGTGTCACCGTGCTGCCCCGGGTCCCTGGCACTATGAGACAGCAGTGCTAATCACTGTGTCACCGTGCTGCCCCGGGTCCCTGGCACTGTGAGACAGCAGTGCTAATCACTGTGTCACCGTGCTGCCCCTGGTCCCTGGCACTGTGAGACAGCAGTGCTAATCACTGTGTCACCGTGCTGCCCCGGGTCCCTGGCACTGTGAGACAGCAGTGTGAATCACTGTGTCACCGTGCTGCCCCGGGTCCCTGGCACTGTGAGACAGCAGTGCTAATCACTGTGTCACCGTGCTGCCCCGCGTCCCTGGCACTGTGAGACAGCAAAGCTAATCACTGTGTCACCGTGCTGCCCCGGGTCCCTGGCACTGTGAGACAGCAGTGCTAATCACTGAGTCACCGTGCTGCCCCGGGTCCCTGGCACTGTGAGACAGCAGTGCTAATCACTGTATCACCGTGCTGCCCTGGGTCCCTGGCACTGTGAGACAGCAGTGTGAATCACTGTGTCACCGTGCTGCCCTGGGTACCTGGCACTGTGAGAGAGCAGTGCTAACCACTGTGTCATTGAGCTGCCCCGGGTCCATGGCACTGTGAGACAGCACTGTGTCACCGTGCTGCCTCAGGTCCCTTCCACTGTGAGACAGCAGTGCAAATCACTGTGTCACCGTGCTGCCCCGAGTCCCTGGCACTGAGAGACAGCAGTGCTAATCAGTGTGTCACCGTGCTGCCCCGGGTCCCTGGCACTGTGAGACAGCAGTGCTAATCACTGTGTCACCGTGCTGCCCCGGGTCCCTGGCACTGTGAGACAGCAGTGCTAATCACTGTGTCACCGTGCTGCCCCGGGTCCCTGGCACTGTGAGACAGCAGTGTGAATCACTGTGTCACCGTGCTGCCCTGTGTCCCTGGCACTGTGAGACAGCAGTGTGAATCACTGTGTCACCGTGCTGCCCCGGGTCCCTGGCACTGTGAGAAGCAGTGCTAATCACTGTGTCACCATGCTGCCCTGTGCCCCTGGCACTGTGAGACAGTAGTGCTAATCACTGTGTCACCGTGCTGCCCCGGGACCCTGGCACTGTGAGTCAGCACTGCTAATCACTGTGTCACCATGCTGCCCCGGGCCCCTGCCACTGTGAGACAGCAGTGGGAATCACTGTGTCACCGTGCTGCCACGGGACCCTGGCACTGTGAGACAGCAGTGCTAATCACTGTGTCACCGTGCTGCCCCGGGTCCCTGGCACTGTGAGACAGCAGTGCTAATCACTGTGTCACCGTGCTGCCCCGGGTCCCTGGCACAGTGAGACAGCAGTGTGAATCACTGTGTCACCGTGCTGCCCCTGGTCCCTGGCACTATGAGACAGCAGTGCTAATCACTGTGTCACCGTGCTGCCCCGGGTCCCTGGCACTATGAGACAGCAGTGCTAATCACTGTGTCACCGTGCTGCCCCGGGTCCCTGGCACTATGAGACAGCAGTGCTAATCACTGTGTCACCGTGCTGCCCCGGGTCCCTGGCACTGTGAGACAGCAGTGCTAATCACTGTGTCACCGTGCTGCCCCTGGTCCCTGGCACTGTGAGACAGCAGTGCTAATCACTGTGTCACCGTGCTGCCCCGGGTCCCTGGCACTGTGAGACAGCAGTGTGAATCACTGTGTCACCGTGCTGCCCCGGGTCCCTGGCACTGTGAGACAGCAGTGCTAATCACTGTGTCACCGTGCTGCCCCGCGTCCCTGGCACTGTGAGACAGCAAAGCTAATCACTGTGTCACCGTGCTGCCCCGGGTCCCTGGCACTGTGAGACAGCAGTGCTAATCACTGAGTCACCGTGCTGCCCCGGGTCCCTGGCACTGTGAGACAGCAGTGCTAATCACTGTATCACCGTGCTGCCCTGGGTCCCTGGCACTGTGAGACAGCAGTGTGAATCACTGTGTCACCGTGCTGCCCTGGGTACCTGGCACTGTGAGAGAGCAGTGCTAACCACTGTGTCATTGAGCTGCCCCGGGTCCATGGCACTGTGAGACAGCACTGTGTCACCGTGCTGCCTCAGGTCCCTTCCACTGTGAGACAGCAGTGCAAATCACTGTGTCACCGTGCTGCCCCGAGTCCCTGGCACTGAGAGACAGCAGTGCTAATCAGTGTGTCACCGTGCTGCCCCGGGTCCCTGGCACTGTGAGACAGCAGTGCTAATCACTGTGTCACCGTGCTGCCCCGGGTCCCTGGCACTGTGAGACAGCAGTGCTAATCACTGTGTCACCGTGCTGCCCCGGGTCCCTGGCACTGTGAGACAGCAGTGTGAATCACTGTGTCACCGTGCTGCCCTGTGTCCCTGGCACTGTGAGACAGCAGTGTGAATCACTGTGTCACCGTGCTGCCCCGGGTCCCTGGCACTGTGAGAAGCAGTGCTAATCACTGTGTCACCGTGCTGCCCTGTGCCCCTGGCACTGTGAGACAGCAGTGCTAATCACTGTGTCACCGTGCTGCCCCGGGTCCCTGGCACTGTGAGACAGCAGTGCTTCCCACTGTGTCACCGTGCTGCCCCGGGTCCCTGGCACTGTGAGACAGCAGTGCTAATCACTGTGTCACCGTGCTGCCCCGGGTCCCTGGCACTGTGAGACAGCAGTGCTAATCACTGAGTCACCGTGCTGCCCCGGGTCCCTGGCACTGTGAGACAGCAGTGCTAATCACTATATCACCGTGCTGCCCTGGGTCCCTGGCACTGTGAGACAGCAGTGTGAATCACTGTGTCACCGTGCTGCCCCGGGTCCCTGGCACTGTGAGAGAGCAGTGCTAATCACTGTGTCACCGTGCTGCCCCGGGTCCCTGGCACTGTGAGACAGCAGTGCTAATCACTGTGTCACCGTGCTGCCCCGGGTCCCTGGCACTGTGAGACAGCAGTGCTAACCACTGAGTCACCATGCTGCCCCGGGTCCCTGGCACTGTGAGACAGCAGTGATAATCACTGTGTCACCGTGCTGCCCCGGGTCCCTGGCACTGTGAGACAGCAGTGCTAATCACTGTGTCACCGTGCTGCCCCGGGTCCCTGGCACTGTGAGACAGCAGTGCTAATCACTGTGTCACCGTGCTGCCCCGGGTCCCTGGCACTGTGAGACAGCAGTTGTAACCACTGTGTCACCGTGCTGCCCCGGGTCCCTGGCACTGTGAGACAGCAGTTGTAACCACTGTGTCACCGTGCTGCCCCGGGTCCCTGGCACTGTGAGACAGCAGTGCTAATCACTGTGTCACCGTGCTGCCCCGGGTCCCTGGCACTGTGAGACAGCAGTGCTAATCAGTGTGTCACCATGCTGCCCTGTATCCCTGGCACTGTGAGACAACAGTGCTAATCAGTGTGTCACCGTGCTGCCCCGGGTCCCTGGCACTGTGAGACAGCAGTGCTAATCACTGTATCACCGTGCTGCCCCGGGTCCCTGGCCCTGTGAGACAGCAGTGCTAATCACTGTGTCACCGTGCTGCCCCGGGTCCCTGGTACTGTGAGACAGCAGTGCTAATCACTGTATCACCGTGCTGCCCCGGGTCCCTGGCACTGTGAGACAACAGTGCTAATCACTGTGTCACCGTGCTGCCCCGGGTCCCTGGCACTGTGAGACAGCAGTGCTAATCACTGAGTCACCGTGCTGCCCCGGGTCCCTGGCACTGTGAGACAGCAGTGCTAATCACTATATCACCGTGCTGCCCCGGGTCCCTGGCACTGTGAGACAGCAGTGATAATCACTGTATCACCGTGCTGCCCTGGGTCCCTGGCACTGTGAGACAGCAGTGTGAATCACTGTGTCACCGTGCTGCCCCGGGTCCCTGGCACTGTGAGAGAGCAGTGCTAATCACTGTGTCACCGTGCTGCCCCGGGTCCCTGGCACTGTGAGACAGCAGTGCTAATCACTGTGTCACCGTGCTGCCCCGGCTCCCTGGCACTGTGAGACAGCAGTGCTAACCACTGAGTCACCATGCTGCCCCGGGTCCCTGGCACTGTGAGACAGCAGTGATAATCACTGTGTCACCGTGCTGCCCCGGGTCCCTGGCACTGTGAGACAGCAGTGCTAATCACTGTGTCACCGTGCTGCCCCGGGTCACTGGCACTGTGAGACAGCAGTGCTAATCACTGTGTCACCGTGCTGCCCCGGGTCCCTGGCACTGTGAGACAGCAGTTGTAACCACTGTGTCACCGTGCTGCCTCAGGTCCCTGGCACTGTGAGACAGCAGTGCTAATCAGTGTGTCACCATGCTGCCCTGTATCCCTGGCACTGTGAGACAACAGTGCTAATCAGTGTGTCACCGTGCTGCCCCGGGTCCCTGGCACTGTGAGACAGCAGTGCTAATCACTGTATCACCGTGCTGCCCCGGGTCCCTGGCCCTGTGAGACAGCAGTGCTAATCACTGTGTCACCGTGCTGCCCCGGGTCCCTGGTACTGTGAGACAGCAGTGCTAATCACTGTATCACCGTGCTGCCCCGGGTCCCTGGCACTGTGAGACAACAGTGCTAATCACTGTGTCACCGTGGTGCCCCGGATCCCTGGCACTGTGAGACAGCAGTGCTCATCACTGAGTCACCGTGCTGCCCCGGGTCCCTGGCACTGTGAGACCGCAGTGCTAATCACTGTGTCACCGTGCTGCCCCGGGTCCCTGGCACTGTGAGACAGCAGTGCTTATCACTGTATCACCGTGCTGCCCCGGGTCCCTGGCACTGTCAGACAGCAGTTGTAACCACTGTGTCACCGTGCTGCCCCGGTCCCTGGCACTGTGAGACAGCAGTGCTAATCACTGTGTCACCGTGCTGCCACGGGTCCCTGGCACTGTGAGACAGCAGTTGTAACCACTGTGTCACCGTGCTGCCCCGGGTCCCTGACACTGTGAGACAGCAGTGCTAATCACTGTGTCACCGTGCTGCCCCGGGTCCCTGGCACTGTGAGACAGCAGTGCTAATCACTGTGTCACCGTGCTGCCCCGGGTCCATAAGAACATAAGAACATAAGAAATAGGAGCAGGAGTAGGCCATCTGGCCCTTCGAGCCTGCCCCGCCATTCAATAGATCATGGCTGATCTGTCGTGACTCAGCTCCACCTTCCCGCCCTCTCCCCATAACCCTTAATCCCTTCTCTTATCAAAAACCCATCAACCCGTTTCTTAAAAATATTTAGCGAGGCAGCCTCCACCACTTCAACGGGCAGAGAATTCCAGAGATTCACCACCCTTTGAGTGAAGAAGTTCCTCCTCAACTCTGTTCTGAACCGCCCCCCCTTTATCTTGAGGCTGTGCCCCCTAGTCCTACTGTCTTTTTTGAGCGGGAACAGTCTCTCCACCTCTATCCTATCCATCCCATTCATCATCTTATACGTCTCAATGAGATCTCCCCTCATTCTTCTAAACTCTAACGAGTACAAGCCTAGTTTATTCAGCCTCTTCTCATAGCTCAATCCCCTCAACTCCGGTATCAGCCGAGTAAACCTCCTCTGCACTCCCTCCAGGGCCAAAACATCCTTGCGCAGGTGCGGCGCCCAAAACTGCACACAGTACTCCAGCTGCGGCCTCACCAATGCCCTATACAGCTGCAGCAAGACCTCCATACTTTTATATTTAATCCCCTTCGCTATGAAGGCCAGCATCCCATTCGCCTTCCTGACCACCTGCTGCACCTGCAAGCTGGGTTTTTGCGACTCATGCACAAGGACCCCGAGGTCCCTCTGCACCGTCGCCTGCTGCAGTTTTTCGCCCCATAAGTAATAGTCCTTCCTACCATTCCTCCTACCAAAGTGGACCACCTCACACTTGCCAACATTAAATTCCATTTGCCATTTCCTGGCCCATTCGCCCAGCCTATCTAGATCCTTCTGCAGACTCTCCACACCCTCCGCACAATTTGCCTTTCCCCCAATCTTGGTGTCATCAGCAAATTTCGACACCCTGCACTCGGTTCCCTCCTCCAGATCATCTATATAAATGGTAAATAGCTGAGGCCCCAGCACCGACCCCTGGGGCACCCCACTAGTCACCAACCGCCAATCCGAATAGCATCCATTGACCCCCACTCTCTGCCTCCTATTTGACAACCAATCCTCTATCCACGCTAACACCCTACCCCCAACTCCATGTCCCCTGACCTTCTGCAATAACCTCTTGTGAGGTACCTTGTCAAACGCCTTCTGAAAATCCAGAAAGACCACATCCACCGGCTCTCCTCCATCCACTGCCCTAGACACATCCTCATAGAACTCCAGTAAATTTGTCAGACACGACTTCCCTTTAATGAAACCGTGTTGCGTCCGCCCTATCAAGCAATTCCCCTCAAGATGCCTCGCTATTTCCTCCTTAATGACGGTTTCTAACATTTTACCTACCACAGACGTTAAACTAACCGGCCTATAATTCCCCGCCTTTTGCCTGGCACCCTTCTTAAACAACGGCGTAACATTAGCCGTTTTCCAATCTTCCGGCACTTCCCCGGAATCCAGCGACGTCTGGAAAATAACCACCAAGGCATCCACTATCACCTCCGCCATTTCTTTCAGAACCCTCGGATGCATTCCATCCGGTCCTGGGGACTTGTCCACAATCAGCCCCTCCAGTCTGTCGAGCACCACCTCTCTAGTAACAGTAATGTCATTAAGACCCTCCATTCCTACCACCTTTCCATCGCTAACACCCGGCAAATTATTCACGTCCTCCTCCGTGAAGACAGAAACAAAGAAGTTATTCAAGACCTTAGCCATATTCCTATCCCCTACCACTAGCTCCCCTTTCTCATCCTCTAAAGGACCAACGTTTACCCTAGCCAGCCTCTTCCTTTTTATATATTTATAAAAACTCTTGCTATCCTTTTTTATATTAAGTGCTAGCCCAGCCTCATAGCTTCTCCTACCCTCCTTTATCAATTTCTTTGTCAATCTTTGTTGACATTTAAACCTTTCCCAATCCTCTTCTCGCCCACTGCTCTTAGCTACTCTAAACTCCTCCGCTTTTAATTTAACACTTTCCTTCACCTCCTTCGTTATCCACGGCTTATTACCTCTCCTCCTACTGTCCTTTTTAACCATCGGAATAAATTTCTGCTGAGCACCAAGAAAGATCTCCTTAAAGATCCTCCACTGCTCCTCAGCAGACCTACCTTCCAACGCGTTCCCCCAGTCCACATTCGCCAATTCTTCTCTCATCCTACCATACTCCCCTCTATTCAAACAAAGGACGCGTGTCTGGGAACCCACTTTCTCCTCCTCCATCTGCACCAGAAACTCCACCATACAATGATCACTCTCTCCAAGAGGATCCTTCACCGCAAGGTCCCTAATTCTACCCGCCTCATTACATAGCACCAGATCCAAGATAGCTCGCTCCCTCGTCGGCTCCAACACACACTGTTCAAGGAAATTATCCCGGCAGCATTCCAAGAACTCCTCCTCGAGCCCACCTCGTCTAACATGGGTCGACCAATCAATATGCAGATTGAAATCTCCCATAACTACTGCCGTCCCATTCCTGCACGCTGCACTTATTTGCGCGTTAACAGCCCGCCCCACCTCCAGATCATTATTCGGGGGCCTATAGACGACACCCATTAGCGTCTTCCTCCCTTTTCTGTTCCTAATCTCCACCCACAACGATTCCACTTTCTGCTCCTTGGCTCTGATATCATCCCTTGCTACCACCTTGATACTATCCTTAATCAGCAGAGCTACTCCACCCCCTCTTTCCTCCTGCCTATCCTTCCTGAACACTTGATAACCCTGTACATTCATCTCCCAGTCCCTGTCACCTTGCAGCCACGTCTCTGTAATGGCCACCAGATCGTACCATTTGTGTCGATCTGCGCCATCAGCTCATCCACTTTATTCCGAATGCTTCGTGCATTCAGATAAAGCGCTTTCATCCCAGCCTTCACCTGGACCCTACTTGCCGTAACGCCACCAATTGGGACATCCTTTGCCTCTTCCCTTACCTGTACCCTATCCTTAACTTTAGACCTCATAGCGTCACCTACCCTCGCACCCTCCCCCCCAGTGCTAATCAGTGTGTCACCATGCTGCCCTGTGACCCTGGCACTGTGAGACAACAGTGCTAATCACTGAATCACCGTGCTGCCCCGGGTCCCTGGCACTTGAGACAGCAGTGCTAATCACTGTGTCACCGTGCTGTCCCGGGTCCCTCGAACTGTGAGGCAGCAGTGCTAATCACTGTGTCACCGTGCTGCCCCGGGTCCCTGGCACTGTGAGACAGCAGTGCTAATCACTGTGTCACCGTGCTGCCCCGGGTCCCTGGCACTTGAGACAGCAGTGCTAATCACTGTATCACCGTGATGCCCCGGGTCCCTGGCACTGTGAGACAGCAGTGCTAATCACTGTGTCACCGTGCTGCCCCGGGTCCCTGGCACTTGAGACAGCAGTGCTAATCACTGTGTCACCGTGCTGCCCCGGGTCCCTGGCACTTGAGACAGCAGTGCTAATCACTGTGTCACCGTGCTGCCCCGGGTCCATGGCACTGTGAGACAGCAGTGCTAATCACTGTATCACCGTGCTGCCCTGGGTTCCTGGCACTGTGAGACAGCAGTGCTAATCACTGTGTCACCGTCCTGCCCCGGGTCCCTGGCACTGTGAGACAGCAGTGCTAATCACTGTGTCACCGTGCTGCCCTGGGTCCCTGGCACTGTGAGACAGCAGTGCTAATCACTGTGTCACCGTGCTGCCCCGGGTCCCTGGCACTGTGAGACAGCAGCGTTAACCACTGTGTCACCGTGCTGCCCCGGGTCCCTGGCACTGTGAGACAGCAGTGCTAATCACTGTGTCACCGTGCTGCCCCGGGTCCCTGGCACTGTGAGACAGCAGTGCTAATCACTGTGTCACCGTGCTGCCCCGGGTCCCTGGCACTGTGAGACAGCAGTGCTAATCACTGTGTCACCGTGCTGCCCCGGGTCCCTGGCACTGTGAGACAACAGTGCTAATCACTGTATCACCGTGCTGCCCCGGGTCCCTGGCACTTGAGACAGCAGTGCTAATCACTGTATCAACGTGCTGCCCTGGGTCCCTGGCACTGTGAGACAGCAGTGCGAATCACTGTGTCACCGTGCAGCCCCGGGTCCCTGGTACTGTGAGACAGCAGTGCTAATCACTGTATCAACGTGCTGCCCTGGGTCCCTGGCACTGTGAGACAGCAGTGCGAATCACTGTGTCACCGTGCTGCCCCGGGTCCCTGGCACTGTGAGACAGCAGTGCTAATCACTATGTCACCGTGCTGCCCTGGGTTCCTGGCACTGTGAGACAGCAGTGCTAATCACTGTGTCACTGTGCTGCCCTGGGTTCCTGGCACTGTGAGACAGCAGTGCTAACCACTGCGTCAAAATGCTGCCCCGGGTCCCTGGCACTGTGAGACAGCAGTGCTAATCAGTGTGTCACCGTGCTGCCCTGTGTCCCTGGCACTGTGAGACAGCAGTGCTAACCACTGTGTCACCGTGCTGCCCCGGGTCCCTGGCACTTGAGACAGCAGTGCTAATCACTGTGTCACTGTGCTGTCCCGGGTCCCTGGCACTGTGAGGCAGCAGTGCTACCCACAGTGTCACCCTGCTGCCCCGGGTCCCTGGCACTGTGAGACAGCAGTGCTAATCACTGTGTCACCGTGCTGCCCCGGGTCCCTGGCACTGTGAGACCGCAGTGCTAATCACTGTGTCACTGTGCTGTCCCGGGTCCCTGGCACTTGAGACAGCAGTGCTAATCACTGTGTCACTGTGCTGTCCCGGGTCCCTGGCACTGTGAGGCAGCAGTGCCAACCACTGTGTCATCCTGCTGCCCCGGGTCACTGGCACTGTGAGTCAGCAGTGTGAATCACAGTGTCACCGTGCTGCCCCGCGTCCCTGACGCTGTGAGACAGCAGTGCTAATCACTGTGTCACCGTGCTGCCCCGGGTCCGTGGCGCTGTGTGACAGCAGTGCTAATCACTGTGTCACTGTGCTGCCCCGGGTCCCTGGCACTGTGAGACAGCAGTGCTAATCACTGTGTCACCGTGCTGCCCCGGGTCCCTGGCACTGTGAGACAACAGTGCTAATCACTGTATCACCGTGCTGCCCCGGGTCCCTGGCACTTGAGACAGCAGTGCTAATCACTGTATCAACGTGCTGCCCTGGGTCCCTGGCACTGTGAGACAGCAGTGCTAATTACTGTGTCACCGTGCTGCCCTGGGTCCCTGGCACTGTGAGACAGCAGTGCTAATCACTGTGTCACCGTGCTGCCCTGTGTCCCTGGCACTGTGAGACAGCAGTGCTAACCACTGTGTCACCGTGCTGCCCCGGGTCCCTGGCACTGTGAGACAGCAGTGCTAATCACTGTGTCACTGTGCTGTCCCGGGTCCCTGGCACTGTGAGGCAGCAGTGCTACCCACAGTGTCACCGTGCTGCCCCGGGTCCCTGGCACTGTGAGACAGCAGTGCTAATCACTGTGTCACCGTGCTGCCCCGGGTCCCTGGCACTGTGAGACCGCAGTGCTAATCACTGTGTCACTGTGCTGTCCCGGTTCCCTGGCACTTGAGACAGCAGTGCTAATCACTGTGTCACTGTGCTGTCCCGGGTCCCTGGCACTGTGAGGCAGCAGTGCCACCCACTGTGTCACCCTGCTGCCCCGGGTCACTGGCACTGTGAGTCAGCAGTGTGAATCACAGTGTCACCGTGCTGCCCCGGGTCCCAGACGCTGTGAGACAGCAGTGCTAATCACTGTGTCACCCTGCTGGCCCGCGTCCCTGGCACTGTGAGACAGCAGTGCTAATCACTGTGTCACCGTGCTGCCCCGGGTCCCTGACGCTGTGAGACAGCAGTGCTAATCACTGTGTCACCGTGCTGCCCCGGGTCCGTGGCGCTGTGAGACAGCAGTGCTAATCACTGTGTCACTGTGCTGCCCCGGGTCCCAGACGCTGTGAGACAGCAGTGCTAATCACTGTGTCACCGTGCTGCCCCGGGTCCCAGACGCTGTGAGACAGCAGTGCTAATCACTGTGTCACCGTGCTGCCCCGGGTCCGTGGCGCTGTGAGACAGCAGTGCTAATCACTGTGTCACTGTGCTGCCCCGGGTCCCTGGCACTGTGAGACAGCAGTGCTAATCACTGTGTCACCGTGCTGCCCCGGGTCACTGGCACTGTGAGACAGCAGTACTAATCACTGTGTCACCGTGCTGCCCCGGGTCCCTGACGCTGTGAGACATCAGTGCTAATCACTGTGTCACCGTGCTACCCCGGGTCACTGGCACTGTGAGACAGCAGTGCTAATCACTGTGTCACCCTGCTGCCCCGGGTCCCTGACGCTGTGAGACAGCAGTGCTAATCACAGTGTCACCGTGCTGCCCCGGGTCCCTGGCGCTGTGAGACAGCAATGCTACCCACTGTGTCACCGTGCTGCCCCGGGTCCCTGGCACTGTGAGACAGAGTGCTAATCACTGTGTCACCGTGCTGCCCTGGGTCACTGGCAGAGTGAGACAGCAGTGCTAATCACTGTGTCACCCTGCTGCCCCGGGTCCCTGACGCTGTGAGACAGCAGTACTAATCACTGTGTCACCGTGCTGCCCCGGGTCCCTGACGCTGTGAGACATCAGTGCTAATCACTGTGTCACCGTGCTGCCCCGGGTCACTGGCACTGTGAGACAGCAGTGCTAATCACTGTGTCACCCTGCTGCCCCGGGTCCCTGACGCTGTGAGACAGCAGTGCTAATCACAGTGTCACCGTGCTGCCCCGGGTCCCTGGCGCTGTGAGACAGCAATGCTACCCACTGTGTCACCGTGCTGCCCCGGGTCCCTGGCACTGTGAGACAGAGTGCTAATCACTGTGTCACCGTGCTGCCCTGGGTCACTGGCAGAGTGAGACAGCAGTGCTAATCACTGTGTCACCGTGCTGCCCCGGGTCCCTGACGCTGTGAGACAGCAGTGCTAATCATTGTGTCACCGTGCTGCCCCGGGTCCCTGGCGCTGTGAGACAGCAATGCTACCCACTGTGTCACCGTGCTGCCCCGGGTCCCTGGCACTGTGAGACAGCAGTGCCAATCACTGTGTCACCGTGCTGCCCCGGGTCCCTGGCACTGTGAGACAGCAATGTGAATCACTGTGTCACCGTGCTGCCCCGGGTCCCTGGCACTGTTAGACAGCAGTGTGAATCACTGTGTCACCGTGCTGCCCCGGGTCCCTGGCACTGTGAGACAGCAGTGCTAATCACTGTGTCACCGTGCTGCCCCGGGTCCCTGGCACTGTGAGACAGCAGCGTTAATCACTGTGTCACCGTGCTGCCCCGGGTCCCTGGCACTGTGAGACAGCAGTGCTAATCACTGTGTCACCGTGCTGCCCTGGGTCCCTGGCACTGTGAGACAGCAGTGCTAATCACTGTATCACCGTGCTGCCCTGTGTCCCTGGCACTGTGAGACAGCATTGCTAATCACTGTGTCACCTTGCTGCCCTGGGTCCCTGGCACTGTGAGACAGCAGTGCTAATCACTGTGTCACCGTGCTGCCCCGGGTCACTGGCACTGTGAGACAGCATTGCTAATCACTGTATCACCGTGCTGCCCTGGGTCCCTGGCACTGTGAGACAGCAGTGCTAATCACTGTGTTACCGTGCTGCCATGGGTCCCTGGTACTGTGAGACAGCAGTGTGAATCACTGTGTCACCGTGCTGCCCCGGGTCCCTGGCACTGTGAGACAGCAGTGCTAATCACTGTGTCACCGTGCTGCCCCGGGTCCCTGGCACTGTGAGATAGCAGTAGCCCCCAATGTGTCACCGTGTCGCCCCAGGTCCCTGGCACTGTGAGGCAGCAGTGCTAATCACTGTGTCACCGTGCTGCCCCGGGTCCCTGGCACTGTGAGACAGCAGTGCTAATCACTGTGTCACCGTGCTGCCCCGGGTCCCTGGCGCTGTGAGACAGCAGTGCTACCCACTGTGTCACCATGCTGCCCCAGGTCCCTGGCACTGTGAGGCAGCAGTGCTAATCACTGTGTCACCGTGCTGCCCCGGGTCCCTGGCACTGTGAGACAGCAGTGCTAATCACTGTGTCACCGTGCTGCCCCGGGTCCCTGGCACTGAGAGACAGCAGTGCTAATCAGTGTGTCACCGTGCTGCCCCGGGTCCCTGGCACTGTGAGACAGCAGTGCCAATCACTGTGTCACCGTGCTGCCCCGGGTCCCTGGCACTGTGAGACAGCAGTGCTAATCACTGTGTCAACGTGCTGCCCCGGGTCCCTGGCACTGAGAGACAGCAGGGCTAATCAGTGTGTCACCGTGCTGCCCCGGGTCCCTGGCACTGTGAGACAGCAGTGCTAATCACTGTGTCACCGTGCTGCCCCGGGTCCCTGGCACTGTGAGACAGCAGTGCTAATCACTGTGTCACCGTGCTGCCCCGGGTCCCTGGTACTGGGAGACAGCAGTGTGAATCACTGTGTCACCATTCTGCCCCGGGTCCCTGGCACTGAGAGACAGCAGCGCTAATCACTGTGTCACCGTGCTGCCCCGGGTCCCTGGCACTGTGAGACAGCAGTGCTAATCACTGTGTCACCGTGCTGCCCCGGGTCCCTGGCACTGTGAGACAGCAGTGCTAATCACTGAGTCACCGTTGTGCCCCGGGTCCCTGGCACTGTGAGACAGCAATGCTAATCACTGTGTCACCGTGCTGCCCCGGGTCCCTGGCACTGTGAGACAGCAGTGCTAATCACTGAGTCACCGTGCTGCCCCGGGTCCCTGGCACTGTGAGACAGCAGTGCTAATCACTGTATCACGTGCTGCCCCGGGTCCCTGGCACTGTAAGACGGCAGTGCTAATCACTGTATCACCGTGCTGCCCTGGGTCCCTGGCACTGTGAGACAGCAGTGTGAATCACTGTGTCACCGTGCTGCCCTGGGTCCCTGGCACTGTGAGAGAGCAGTGCTAACCACTGTGTCACCGTGCTGCCCCGGGTCCCTGGCACTGTGAGACAGCAGTTGTAACCACTGTGTCACCGTGCTGCCCCGGGTCCCTGGCACTGTGAGATAGCAGTGCTAATCACTGTGTCACCGTGCTGCCCCGGGTCCCTGGCACTGTGAGACAGCAGTGCTAATCACTGTGTCACTGTGCTGCCCCGGGACCCTGGCACTGTGAGACAGCAGTGCTAATCACTGTGTCACCGTGCTGCCCCGGGTCCCTGGCACTGTGAGACAGCAGTGCTAATCACTGTGTCACCGTGCTGCCCCGGGTCCCTGGCACTGTGAGACAGCAGTGCTAATCACTGTGTCACCGTGCTGCCCCGGGTCCCTGGCACTGTGAGACAGCAGTGCTAATCACTGTGTCACCGTGCTGCCCGGGTCCCTGGCACTGTGAGACAGCAGTGCTAATCACTGTGTCACCGTGCTGCCCCAGGTCCCTGGCACTGTGAGACAGCAGTATGAATCACTGTGTCACCGTGCTGCCCTGGGTCCCTGGCACTGTGAGACAGCAGTGCTAATTACTGTGTCACCGTGCTGCCCCAGGTCCCTGGCACTGTGAGACAGCAGTGCTAATCACTGTGTCACCGTGCTGCCCCGGGTCCCTGGCACTGTGAGACAGCAGTGCTACCCACAGTGTCACCCTGCTGCCCCGGGTCCCTGGCACTGTGAGACAGCAGTGCTAATCACTGTGTCACCGTGCTGCCCCGGGTCCCTGGCACTGTGAGACCGCAGTGCTAATCACTGTGTCACTGTGCTGTCCCGGTTCCCTGGCACTTGAGACAGCAGTGCTAATCACTGTGTCACTGTGCTGTCCCGGGTCCCTGGCACTGTGAGGCAGCAGTGCCACCCACTGTGTCACCCTGCTGCCCCGGGTCACTGGCACTGTGAGTCAGCAGTGTGAATCACAGTGTCACCGTGCTGCCCCGGGTCCCAGACGCTGTGAGACAGCAGTGCTAATCACTGTGTCACCCTGCTGGCCCGCGTCCCTGGCACTGTGAGACAGCAGTGCTAATCACTGTGTCACCGTGCTGCCCCGGGTCCCTGACGCTGTGAGACAGCAGTGCTAATCACTGTGTCACCGTGCTGCCCCGGGTCCGTGGCGCTGTGAGACAGCAGTGCTAATCACTGTGTCACTGTGCTGCCCCGGGTCCCAGACGCTGTGAGACAGCAGTGCTAATCACTGTGTCACCGTGCTGCCCCGGGTCCCAGACGCTGTGAGACAGCAGTGCTAATCACTGTGTCACCGTGCTGCCCCGGGTCCGTGGCGCTGTGAGACAGCAGTGCTAATCACTGTGTCACTGTGCTGCCCCGGGTCCCTGGCACTGTGAGACAGCAGTGCTAATCACTGTGTCACCGTGCTGCCCCGGGTCACTGGCACTGTGAGACAGCAGTACTAATCACTGTGTCACCGTGCTGCCCCGGGTCCCTGACGCTGTGAGACATCAGTGCTAATCACTGTGTCACCGTGCTGCCCCGGGTCACTGGCACTGTGAGACAGCAGTGCTAATCACTGTGTCACCCTGCTGCCCCGGGTCCCTGACGCTGTGAGACAGCAGTGCTAATCACAGTGTCACCGTGCTGCCCCGGGTCCCTGGCGCTGTGAGACAGCAATGCTACCCACTGTGTCACCGTGCTGCCCCGGGTCCCTGGCACTGTGAGACAGAGTGCTAATCACTGTGTCACCGTGCTGCCCTGGGTCACTGGCAGAGTGAGACAGCAGTGCTAATCACTGTGTCACCGTGCTGCCCCGGGTCCCTGACGCTGTGAGACAGCAGTACTAATCACTGTGTCACCGTGCTGCCCCGGGTCCCTGACGCTGTGAGACATCAGTGCTAATCACTGTGTCACCGTGCTGCCCCGGGTCACTGGCACTGTGAGACAGCAGTGCTAATCACTGTGTCACCCTGCTGCCCCGGGTCCCTGACGCTGTGAGACAGCAGTGCTAATCACAGTGTCACCGTGCTGCCCCGGGTCCCTGGCGCTGTGAGACAGCAATGCTACCCACTGTGTCACCGTGCTGCCCCGGGTCCCTGGCACTGTGAGACAGAGTGCTAATCACTGTGTCACCGTGCTGCCCTGGGTCACTGGCAGAGTGAGACAGCAGTGCTAATCACTGTGTCACCGTGCTGCCCCGGGTCCCTGACGCTGTGAGACAGCAGTGCTAATCATTGTGTCACCGTGCTGCCCCGGGTCCCTGGCGCTGTGAGACAGCAATGCTACCCACTGTGTCACCGTGCTGCCCCGGGTCCCTGGCACTGTGAGACAGCAGTGCCAATCACTGTGTCACCGTGCTGCCCCGGGTCCCTGGCACTGTGAGACAGCAATGTGAATCACTGTGTCACCGTGCTGCCCCGGGTCCCTGGCACTGTTAGACAGCAGTGTGAATCACTGTGTCACCGTGCTGCCCCGGGTCCCTGGCACTGTGAGACAGCAGTGCTAATCACTGTGTCACCGTGCTGCCCCGGGTCCCTGGCACTGTGAGACAGCAGCGTTAATCACTGTGTCACCGTGCTGCCCCGGGTCCCTGGCACTGTGAGACAGCAGTGCTAATCACTGTGTCACCGTGCTGCCCTGGGTCCCTGGCACTGTGAGACAGCAGTGCTAATCACTGTATCACCGTGCTGCCCTGTGTCCCTGGCACTGTGAGACAGCATTGCTAATCACTGTGTCACCTTGCTGCCCTGGGACCCTGGCACTGTGAGACAGCAGTGCTAATCACTGTGTCACCGTGCTGCCCCGGGTCACTGGCACTGTGAGACAGCATTGCTAATCACTGTATCACCGTGCTGCCCTGGGTCCCTGGCACTGTGAGACAGCAGTGCTAATCACTGTGTTACCGTGCTGCCATGGGTCCCTGGTACTGTGAGACAGCAGTGTGAATCACTGTGTCACCGTGCTGCCCCGGGTCCCTGGCACTGTGAGACAGCAGTGCTAATCACTGTGTCACCGTGCTGCCCCGGGTCCCTGGCACTGTGAGATAGCAGTAGCCCCCAATGTGTCACCGTGTCGCCCCAGGTCCCTGGCACTGTGAGGCAGCAGTGCTAATCACTGTGTCACCGTGCTGCCCCGGGTCCCTGGCACTGTGAGACAGCAGTGCTAATCACTGTGTCACCGTGCTGCCCCGGGTCCCTGGCGCTGTGAGACAGCAGTGCTACCCACTGTGTCACCATGCTGCCCCAGGTCCCTGGCACTGTGAGGCAGCAGTGCTAATCACTGTGTCACCGTGCTGCCCCGGGTCCCTGGCACTGTGAGACAGCAGTGCTAATCACTGTGTCACCGTGCTGCCCCGGGTCCCTGGCACTGAGAGACAGCAGTGCTAATCAGTGTGTCACCGTGCTGCCCCGGGTCCCTGGCACTGTGAGACAGCAGTGCCAATCACTGTGTCACCGTGCTGCCCCGGGTCCCTGGCACTGTGAGACAGCAGTGCTAATCACTGTGTCAACGTGCTGCCCCGGGTCCCTGGCACTGAGAGACAGCAGGGCTAATCAGTGTGTCACCGTGCTGCCCCGGGTCCCTGGCACTGTGAGACAGCAGTGCTAATCACTGTGTCACCGTGCTGCCCCGGGTCCCTGGCACTGTGAGACAGCAGTGCTAATCACTGTGTCACCGTGCTGCCCCGGGTCCCTGGTACTGGGAGACAGCAGTGTGAATCACTGTGTCACCATTCTGCCCCGGGTCCCTGGCACTGAGAGACAGCAGCGCTAATCACTGTGTCACCGTGCTGCCCCGGGTCCCTGGCACTGTGAGACAGCAGTGCTAATCACTGTGTCACCGTGCTGCCCCGGGTCCCTGGCACTGTGAGACAGCAGTGCTAATCACTGAGTCACCGTTGTGCCCCGGGTCCCTGGCACTGTGAGACAGCAATGCTAATCACTGTGTCACCGTGCTGCCCCGGGTCCCTGGCACTGTGAGACAGCAGTGCTAATCACTGAGTCACCGTGCTGCCCCGGGTCCCTGGCACTGTGAGACAGCAGTGCTAATCACTGTATCACGTGCTGCCCCGGGTCCCTGGCACTGTAAGACGGCAGTGCTAATCACTGTATCACCGTGCTGCCCTGGGTCCCTGGCACTGTGAGACAGCAGTGTGAATCACTGTGTCACCGTGCTGCCCTGGGTCCCTGGCACTGTGAGAGAGCAGTGCTAACCACTGTGTCACCGTGCTGCCCCGGGTCCCTGGCACTGTGAGACAGCAGTTGTAACCACTGTGTCACCGTGCTGCCCCGGGTCCCTGGCACTGTGAGATAGCAGTGCTAATCACTGTGTCACCGTGCTGCCCCGGGTCCCTGGCACTGTGAGACAGCAGTGCTAATCACTGTGTCACTGTGCTGCCCCGGGACCCTGGCACTGTGAGACAGCAGTGCTAATCACTGTGTCACCGTGCTGCCCCGGGTCCCTGGCACTGTGAGACAGCAGTGCTAATCACTGTGTCACCGTGCTGCCCCGGGTCCCTGGCACTGTGAGACAGCAGTGCTAATCACTGTGTCACCGTGCTGCCCCGGGTCCCTGGCACTGTGAGACAGCAGTGCTAATCACTGTGTCACCGTGCTGCCCGGGTCCCTGGCACTGTGAGACAGCAGTGCTAATCACTGTGTCACCGTGCTGCCCCAGGTCCCTGGCACTGTGAGACAGCAGTATGAATCACTGTGTCACCGTGCTGCCCTGTGTCCCTGGCACTGTGAGACAGCAGTGCTAATCACTGTGTCACCGTGCTGCCCTGGGTCCCTGGCACTGTGAGGCAGCAGTGCTAATCCCTGTGTCACCGTGCTGCCCCGGGTCCCTGGCAATGTGAGACAGCACTGCTACCCACTGTATCACAGTGCTGCCCCGGGTCCCTGGCACTGTGAGACAGCAGTGCTAAGCACTGTATCACAGTGCTGCCCCGGGTCACTGACGCTGTGAGACAGCAGTGCTACCCACTGTCTCACCGTGCTGCCCCGGGTCCCTGGCACTGTGAGACAGCACTGCTACCCACTGTGTTACCGTGCTGCCCCGGGTCCCTGACGCTGTGAGACAGCAGTACTACACACTGTGTCAGCATGCTGCCCCGGGTCCCTGACGCTGTGAGGCAGCAGTGCTAATCACTGTGTCACCGTGCTGCCCCAGGTCCCTGGCATTGTGAGACAGCAGTGCTAATCACTGTATCACCGTGCTGCCCTGGGTCCCTGGCACTGTGAGACAGCAGTGCTAATTACTGTGTCACCGTGCTGCCCCAGGTCCCTGGCACTGTGAGACAGCAGTGCTAATCACTGTGTCACCGTGCTGCCCCGGGTCCCTGGCACTGTGAGACAGCAGTGCTAATCACTGTGTCACCGTGCTGCCCCGGGTCCCAGGCACTGTGAGACAGCAGTGCTAATCACTGTGTCACCGTGCTGCCCCGGGTCCCTGGCACTGTGAGACAGCAGTGCTAATTACTGTGTCACCGTGCTGCCCCAGGTCCCTGGCACTGTGAGACAGCAGTGCTAATCACTGTGTCACCGTGCTGCACTGGGTCCCTGGCACTGTGAGACAGCAGTGCTAATCACTGTGTCACCGTGCTGCCCCGGGTCCCTGGCACTGTGAGACAGCAGTGCTAATCACTGTGTCACCGTGCTGCCCCGGGTCCCTGGCACTGTGAGACAGCAGTGCTAATCACTGTGTCACCGTGCTGCCCCGGGTCCCTGGGACTGTGAGATAGCAGTGCTAATCACTGTGTTACCGTGCTGCCCCGGGTCCCTGGCACTGTGAGACAGCAGTGCTAATCATTGTGTCACCATGCTGCCCCGGGTCCCTGGCGCTGTGAGACAGCAGTGCTAATCACTGTGTCACCGTGCTGCCCGGGTCCCTGGCACTGTGAGACAGCAGTGCTAATCACTGAGTCACCGTGCTGCCCCGGGTCCCTGGTACTGTGAGACAGAAGTGCTAATCACTGTGTCACCGTGCTGCCCCGGGTCCCTGGCACTGTGAGACAGCAGTGCTAATCACTGTGTCACCGTGCTGCCCCGGGTCCCTGGCACAGTGAGACAGCAGTGTGAATCACTGTGTCACCGTGCTGCCCCGGGTCCCTGGCACTGTGAGACAGCAGTGCTAATCACTGTGTCACCGTGCTGCCCCGGGACCCTGGCACTGTGAGACAGCAGTGCTAATCACTGTGTCACCGTGCTGCCCCGGGTCCCTGGCACTGTGAGACAGCAGTGCTAATCACTGTGTCACCGTGCTGCCCCGGGTCCCTGGCACTGTGAGACAGCAGTGCTAATCACTGTGTCACCGTGCTGCCCCGGGTCACTGGCACTGTGAGACAGCAGTGCTAATCACTGTGTCACCGTGCTGCCCCAGGTCCCTGGCACTGTGAGACAGCAGTATGAATCACTGTGTCACCGTGCTGCCCTGTGTCCCTGGCACTGTGAGACAGCAGTGCTAATCACTGTATCACCGTGCTGCCCTGGGTCCCTGGCACTGTGAGGCAGCAGTGCTAATCCCTGTGTCACCGTGCTGCCCCGGGTCCCTGGCACTGTGAGACAGCACTGCTACCCACTGTGTCACCGTGCTGCCCCGGGTCCCTGGCACTGTGAGACAGCAGTGCTAAGCACTGTATCACCGTGCTGCCCCGGGTCACTGACGCTGTGAGACAGCAGTACTACCCACTGTCTCACCGTGCTGCCCCGGGTCCCTGGCACTGTGAGACAGCACTGCTACCCACTGTGTTACCGTGCTGCCCCGGGTCCCTGACGCTGTGAGACAGCAGTACTAATCACTGTGTCACCGTGCTGCCCCAGGTCCCTGGCACTGTGAGACAGCAGTGCTAATCACTGTATCACCGTGCTGCCCTGGGTCCCTGGCACTGTGAGACAGCAGTGCTAATTACTGTGTCACCGTGCTGCCCCAGGTCCCTGGCATTGTGAGACAGCAGTGCTAATCACTGTATCACCGTGCTGCCCTGGGTCCCTGGCACTGTGAGACAGCAGTGCTAATCACTGTGTCACCGTGCTGCACTGGGTCCCTGGCACTGTGAGGCAGCAGTGCTAATCACTGTGTCACCGTGCTGCCCCAGGTCCCTGGCATTGTGAGACAGCAGTGCTAATCACTGTATCACCGTGCTGCCCTGGGTCCCTGGCACTGTGAGACAGCAGTGCTAATTACTGTGTCACCGTGCTGCCCCAGGTCCCTGGCACTGTGAGACAGCAGTGCTAATCACTGTGTCACCGTGCTGCCCCGGGTCCCTGGCACTGTGAGACAGCAGTGCTAATCACTGTGTCACCGTGCTGCCCCAGGTCCCTGGCACTGTGAGACAGCAGTGCTAATCACTGTATCACCGTGCTGCCCTGGGTCCCTGGCACTGTGAGACAGCAGTGCTAATTACTGTGTCACCGTGCTGCCCCAGGTCCCTGGCACTGTGAGACAGCAGTGCTAATCACTGTGTCACCGTGCTGCACTGGGTCCCTGGCACTGTGAGACAGCAGTGCTAATCACTGTGTCACCGTGCTGCCCCGGGTCCCTGGCACTGTGAGACAGCAGTGCTAATCACTGTGTCACCGTGCTGCCCCGGGTCCCTGGCACTGTGAGACAGCAGTGCTAATCACTGTGTCACCGTGCTGCCCCGGGTCCCTGGGACTGTGAGATAGCAGTGCTAATCACTGTGTTACCGTGCTGCCCCGGGTCCCTGGCACTGTGAGACAGCAGTGCTAATCATTGTGTCACCATGCTGCCCCGGGTCCCTGGCGCTGTGAGACAGCAGTGCTAATCACTGTGTCACCGTGCTGCCCGGGTCCCTGGCACTGTGAGACAGCAGTGCTAATCACTGAGTCACCGTGCTGCCCCGGGTCCCTGGTACTGTGAGACAGAAGTGCTAATCACTGTGTCACCGTGCTGCCCCGGGTCCCTGGCACTGTGAGACAGCAGTGCTAATCACTGTGTCACCGTGCTGCCCCGGGTCCCTGGCACAGTGAGACAGCAGTGTGAATCACTGTGTCACCGTGCTGCCCCGGGTCCCTGGCACTGTGAGACAGCAGTGCTAATCACTGTGTCACCGTGCTGCCCCGGGACCCTGGCACTGTGAGACAGCAGTGCTAATCACTGTGTCACCGTGCTGCCCCGGGTCCCTGGCACTGTGAGACAGCAGTGCTAATCACTGTGTCACCGTGCTGCCCCGGGTCCCTGGCACTGTGAGACAGCAGTGCTAATCACTGTGTCACCGTGCTGCCCCGGGTCACTGGCACTGTGAGACAGCAGTGCTAATCACTGTGTCACCGTGCTGCCCCAGGTCCCTGGCACTGTGAGACAGCAGTATGAATCACTGTGTCACCGTGCTGCCCTGTGTCCCTGGCACTGTGAGACAGCAGTGCTAATCACTGTATCACCGTGCTGCCCTGGGTCCCTGGCACTGTGAGGCAGCAGTGCTAATCCCTGTGTCACCGTGCTGCCCCGGGTCCCTGGCACTGTGAGACAGCACTGCTACCCACTGTGTCACCGTGCTGCCCCGGGTCCCTGGCACTGTGAGACAGCAGTGCTAAGCACTGTATCACCGTGCTGCCCCGGGTCACTGACGCTGTGAGACAGCAGTACTACCCACTGTCTCACCGTGCTGCCCCGGGTCCCTGGCACTGTGAGACAGCACTGCTACCCACTGTGTTACCGTGCTGCCCCGGGTCCCTGACGCTGTGAGACAGCAGTACTACGCACTGTGTCAGCATGCTGCCCCGGGTCCCTGACGCTGTGAGGCAGCAGTGCTAATCACTGTGTCACCGTGCTGCCCCAGGTCCCTGGCACTGTGAGACAGCAGTGCTAATCACTGTATCACCGTGCTGCCCTGGGTCCCTGGCACTGTGAGACAGCAGTGCTAATTACTGTGTCACCGTGCTGCCCCAGGTCCCTGGCACTGTGAGACAGCAGTGCTAATCACTGTGTCACCGTGCTGCCCCGGGTCCCTGGCACTGTGAGACAGCAGTGCTAATCACTGTGTCACCGTGCTGCCCCGGGTCCCAGGCACTGTGAGACAGCAGTGCTAATCACTGTGTCACCGTGCTGCCCCGGGTCCCTGGCACTGTGAGACAGCAGTGCTAATTACTGTGTCACCGTGCTGCCCCAGGTCCCTGGCACTGTGAGACAGCAGTGCTAATCACTGTGTCACCGTGCTGCCCTGGGTCCCTGGCACTGTGAGACAGCAGTGCTCATCACTGTGTCACCGTGCTGCCCCTGGTCCCTGGCACTGTGAGACAGCAGTGCTAATCACTGTGTCACCGTGCTGCCCCGGGTCCCTGGCACTGTGAGACAGCAGTGCTAATCACTGTGTCACCGTGCTGCCCCGGGTCCCTGGGACTGTGAGATAGCAGTGCTAATCACTGTGTTACCGTGCTGCCCCGGGTCCCTAGCACTGTGAGACAGCAGTGCTAATCATTGTGTCACCATGCTGCCCCGGGTCCCTGGCGCTGTGAGACAGCAGTGCTAATCACTGTGTCACCGTGCTGCCCCGGGCCCCTGCCACTGTGAGACAGCAGTGGGAATCACTGTGTCACCGTGCTGCCACGGGACCCTGGCACTGTGACACAGCAGTGCTAATCACTGTGTCACCGTGCTGCCCCGGGTCCCTGGCACTGTGAGACAGCAGTGCTAATCACTGAGTCACCGTGCTGCCCCGGGTCCCTGGTACTGTGAGACAGAAGTGCTAATCACTGTGTCACCGTGCTGCCCCGGGTCCCTGGCACTGTGAGACAGCAGTGCTAATCACTGTGTCACCGTGCTGCCCCGGGTCCCTGGCACAGTGAGACAGCAGTGCTAATCACTGTGTCAGCGTGCTGCCCCGGGTCCCTGGCACTATGAGACAGCAGTGCTACTCACTGTGTCACCTTGCTGCCCCGGGTCCCTGGCACTGTGAGATAGCAGTGCTAATCACTGTGTCACCGTGCTGCCCCGGGTCCCTGGCACTGTGAGACAGCATTGCTAATCACTGTGTCACCGTGCTGCCCCGGGTCCCTGGCACTGTGAGACAGCAGTGTGAATCACTGTGTCACCGTGCTGCCCCGGGTCCCTGGCACTGTGAGACAACAGTGCTAATCACTGTGTCACCGTGCTGCCCCGGGTCCCTGGCGCTGTGAGACAGCAGTGCTAATCACTGTGTCACCGTGCTGCCCCGGGTCCCTGGCACTGAGAGACAGCAGTGCTAATCACTGTGTCACCGTGCTGCCCCGGGTACCTGGCACTGTGAGACAGCAGTGCTAATCACTGTGTCACCGTGCTGCCCCGGGTCCCTGGCACTGTGAGACAGCAGTGCTAATCACTGTATCACCGTGCTGCCCTGGGTCCCTGGCACTCTGAGACAGCAGTGTGAATCACTGTGTCACCGTGCTGCCCCGGGTACCTGGCACTGTGAGAGAGCAGTGCTAATCACTGTGTCATCCTGCTGCCCCGGGTCCCTGGCACTGTGAGACAGCAGTTGTAACCACTGTGTCACCGTGCTGCCTCAGGTCCCTGGCACTGTGAGACAGCAGTGCAAATCACTCTGTCACCGTGCTGCCCCGGGTCCCTGGCACTGAGAGACAGCAGTGCTAATCAATGTGTCACCGTGCTGCCCCGGGTCCCTGGCACTGTGAGACAGCAGTGCTAATCACTGTGTCACCGTGCTGCCCCGGGTCCCTGGCACTGTGAGACAGCAGTGCTAATCACTGTATCACCGTAGTGCCCCGGGTCCCTGGCACTGTGAGACAGCAGTGCTAATCACTGTGTCACCGTGCTGCCCTGTGTCCCTGGCACTGTGAGACAGCAGTGTGAATCACTGTGTCACCGTGCTGCCCCGGGTCCCTGGCACTGTGAGACAGCAATGCTAATCACTGTATCACCGTACTGCCCCGGGTCCCTGGCACTGTGAGACAGCAGTGCTAATCACTGTATCACCGTACTGCCCCGGGTCCCTGGCACTGTGAGACAGCAATGCTAATGACTGTGTCACCGTGCTGCCCCGGGTCCCTGGTACTGGGAGACAGCAATGCTAATCACTGTGTCACCGTGCTGCCCCGGGTCCCTGGCACTGTGAGACAGCAGTGCTAATCACTGTGTCACCGTGCTGCCCCGGGTCCCTGGCACAGTGAGACAGCAGTGTGAATCACTGTGTCACCGTGCTGCCCCGGGTCCCTGGCACTATGAGACAGCAGTGCTAATCACTGTGTCACCGTGCTGCCCCGGGTCCCGGGCACTATGAGACAGCAGTGCTAATCACTGTGTCACCGTGCTGCCCCGGGTCCCTGGCACTATGAGACAGCAGTGCTACTCACTGTGTCACCTTGCTGCCCCGGGTCCCTGGCACTGTGAGATAGCAGTGCTAATCACTGTGTCACCGTGCTGCCCCGGGTCCCTGGCACTGTGAGACAGCAGTGCTAATCACTGTGTCACCGTGCTGCCCCGGGTCCCTGGCACTGTGAGACAGCAGTGTGAATCACTGTGTCACCGTGCTGCCCCGGGTCCCTGGCACTGTGAGACAGCAGTGCTAATCACTGTGTCACCGTGCTGCCCCGGGTCCCTGGCGCTGTGAGACAGCAGTGCTAATCACTGTGTCACCGTGCTGCCCCGGGTCCCTGGCACTGAGAGACAGCAGTGCTAATCACTGTGTCACCGTGCTGCCCCGGGTACCTGGCACTGTGAGACAGCAGTGCTAATCACTGTGTCACCGTGCTGCCCCGGGTCCCTGGCACTGTGAGACAGCAGTGCTAATCACTGTATCACCGTGCTGCCCTGGGTTCCTGGCACTCTGAGACAGCAGTGTGAATCACTGTGTCACCGTGCTGCCCCGGGTACCTGGCACTGTGAGAGAGCAGTGCTAACCACTGTGTCATCGTGCTGCCCCGGGTCCCTGGCACTGTGAGACAGCAGTTGTAACCACTGTGTCACCGTGCTGCCTCAGGTCCCTGGCACTGTGAGACAGCAGTGCAAATCACTGTGTCACCGTGCTGCCCCGGGTCCCTGGCACTGAGAGACAGCAGTGCTAATCAATGTGTCACCGTGCTGCCCCGGGTCCCTGGCACTGTGAGACAGCAGTGCTAATCACTGTGTCACCGTGCTGCCCCGGGTCCCTGGCACTGTGAGACAGCAGTGCTAATCACTGTATCACCGTACTGCCCCGGGTCCCTGGCACTGTGAGACAGCAGTGCTAATCACTGTGTCACCGTGCTGCCCTGTGTCCCTGGCACTGTGAGACAGCAGTGTGAATCAGTGTGTCACCGTGCTGCCCCGGGTCCCTGGCACTGTGAGACAGCAATGCTAATCACTGTATCACCGTACTGCCCCGGGTCCATGGCACTGTGAGACAGCAGTGCTAATCACTGTATCACCGTACTGCCCCGGGTGCCTGGCACTGTGAGACAGCAATGCTAATGACTGTGTCACCGTGCTGCCCCGGGTCCCTGGTACTGGGAGACAGCAATCCTAATCACTGTGTCACCGTGCTGCCCCGGGTCCCTGGCACTGTGAGACAGCAGTGCTAATCACTGTGTCACCGTGCTGCCCCGGGTCCCTGGCACTGTGAGACAGCAGTGCTAATCACTGTGTCACCGTGCTGCCCCGGGTCCCTGGCACTGTGAGACAGCAATGCTAATCACTGTATCACCGTACTGCCCCGGGTCCCTGGCACTGTGAGACAGCAGTGCTAATCACTGTGTCACCGTGCTGCCCCGGGTCCCTGGTACTGGGAGACAGCAGCGCTAATCACTGTGTCACCGTGCTGCCCCGGGTCCCTGGCACTGTGAGACAGCAATGCTAATCACTGTATCACCGTACTGCCCCGGGTCCCGGGCACTGTGAGACAGCAGTGCTAATCACTGTATCACCGTGCTGCCCTGGGTCCCTGGCACTGTGAGACAGCAGTGTGAATCACTGTGTCACCGTGCTGCCCCGGGTCCCTGGCACTGTGAGAGAGCAGTGCTAACCACTGTGTCACCGTGCTGCCCCGGGTCCCTGGCACTGTCAGACAGCAGTTGTAACCACTGTGTCACCGTGCTGCCCCGGGACCCTGGCACTGTGAGACACCAGTGCTAACCACTGTATCACCGTGCTGCCCCGGGTCCCTGGCACTGTGAGACAGCAGTGATAATCACTGTGTCACCGTGCTGCCCCGGGTCCCTGGCACTGTGAGACAGCAGTGCTAATCACTGTGTCACCGTGCTGCCCCGGGTCCCTGGCACTGTGAGACAGCAGTGCTAATCACTGTGTCACCGTGCTGCCCCGGGTCCCTGGCACTGTGAGACAGCAGTGCTAATCACTGTGTCACTGTGCTGCCCCGGGACCCTGGCACTGTGAGACACCAGTGCTAACCACTGTATCACCGTGCTGCCCCGGGTCCCTGGCACTGTGAGACAGCAGTGATAATCACTGTGTCACCGTGCTGCCCCGGGTCCCTGGCACTGCGAGACAGCAGTGCTAATCACTGTGTCACCGTGCTGCCCCGGGTCACTGGCACTGTGAGTCAGCAGTGTGAATCACAGTGTCACCGTGCTGCCCCGGGTCCCTGACGCTGTGAGACAGCAGTGCTAATCACTGTGTCAACGTGCTGCCCCGCGTCCCTGGCACTGTGAGACAGCACTGCTAATCACTGTGTCACCGTGCTGCCCCGGGTCCCTGATGCTGTGAGACAGCAGTGCTAATCACTGTGTCACCGTGCTGCCCCGGGTCCGTGGCGCTGTGAGACAGCAGTGCTAATCACTGTGTCACTGTGCTGCCCCGGGTCCCTGGCACTGTGAGACAGCAGTGCTAATCACTGTGTCACCGTGCTGCCCCGGGTCACTGGCACTGTGAGACAGCAGTACTAATCACTGTGTCACCGTGCTGGCCCGGGTCCCTGACGCTGTGAGACAGCAGTGCTAATCACTGTGTCACCGTGCTGCCCCGGGTCATTGGCACTGTGAGACAGCAGTGCTAATCACTGTGTCACCGTGCTGCCCCGGGTCCCTGACGCTGTGAGACAGCAGTGCTAATCACAGTGTCACCGTGCTGCCCAGGGTCACTGGCGCTGTGAGACAGCAATGCTACCCACTGTGTCACCGTGCTGCCCCGGGTCCCTGGCACTGTGAGACAGCAGTGCTAATCACTGTGTCACCGTGCTGCCCCGGGTCCCTGGCACTGTGAGACAGCAGTGCTACCCACTGTGTCACCGTGCTGCCCCAGGTCCCTGGCACTGTGAGGCAGCAGTGCTAATCACTGTGTCACCGTGCTGCCCCGGGTCCCTGGCACTGTGAGACCGCAGTGCTAATCACTGTGTCACCGTGCTGCCCCGTGTCCCTGGCACTGTGAGACAGCAGTGCAAATCACTGTGTCACCGTGCTGCCCCGGGTCCCTGGCACTGAGAGACAGCAGTGCTAATCAGTGTGTCACCGTGCTGCCCCGGGTCCCTGGCACTGTGAGACAGCAGTGCCAATCACTGTGTCACCGTGCTGCCCCGGGTCGCTGGCACTGTGAGACAGCATTGCTAATCACTGTATCACCGTGCTGCCCCGGGTCCCTGGCACTGTCAGACAGCAGTTGTAACCACTGTGTCACCGTGCTGCCCCGGGTCCCTGGCACTGTGAGAGAGCAGTGCTAATCACTGTGTCACCGTGCTGCCACGGGTCCCTGGCACTGTGAGACAGCAGTTGTAACCACTGTGTCACCGTGCTGCCCCGGGTCCCTGGCACTGTGAGAGAGCAGTGCTAATCGCTGTGTCACCGTGCTGCCCCGTGTCCCTGGCACTGTGAGACAGCAGTGCAAATCACTGTGTCACCGTGCTGCCCCGGGTCCCTGGCACTGTGAGACATCATTGCTAATCACTGTGTCACCTTGCTGCCCTGGGTCCCTGGCACTGTGAGACAGCAGTGCTAATCAGTGTGTCACCGTGCTGCCCCGGGTCACTGGCACTGTGAGACAGCATTGCTAATCACTGTGTCACCGTGCTGCCCTGGGTCCCTGGCACTGTGAGACAGCAGTGCTAATCACTGTGTTACCGTGCTGCCCTGGGTCCCTGGTACTGTGAGACAGCAGTGTGAATCACTGTGTCACCGTGCTGCCCCGGGTCCATGGCACTATGAGACAGCAGTGCTAATCACTGTGTCACCGTGCTGCCCCGGGTCCCTGGCACTGTGAGACAGCAGTGCTAATCACTGTGTCACCGTGCTGCCCCGGGTCCCTGGCACTGTGAGACAGCAGTGTGAATCACTGTGTCACCGTGCTGCCCCGGGTCCCTGGCACTGTGAGACAGCAGTGCTAATCACTGTGTCACCGTGCTGCCCCGGGTCCCTGGCACTGTGAGACAGCAGTGCTACCCACTGTGTCACCGTGCTGCCCAGGTCCCTGGCACTGTGAGGCAGCAGTGCTAATCACTGTGTCACCGTGCTGCCCCGGGTCCCTTGCACTGTGAGACCGCAGTGGTAATCACTGTGTCACCGTGCTGCCCCGGGTCCCTGGCGCTGTGAGACAGCAGTGTGAATCACTGTGTCACCGTGCTGCCCCGGGTCCATGGCACTGAGAGACAGCAGTGCTAATCAGTGTGTCACCGTGCTGCCCCGGGTCCCTGGCACTGTGAGACAGCAGTGCCAATCACTGTGTCACCGTGCTGCCCCGGGTCACTGGCACTGTGAGACAGCATTGCTAATCACTGTATCACCGTGCTGCCCCGTGTCCCTGGCACTGTGAGACAGCAGTGCAAAACACTGTGTCACCGTGCTGCCCCGGGTCACTGGCACTGTGAGACAGCATTGCTAATCACTGTATCACCGTGCTGCCCCGGGTCCCTGGCACTGTCAGACAGCAGTTGTAACCACTGTGTCACCGTGCTGCCCCGGGTCCCTGGCACTGTGAGAGAGCAGTGCTAATCACTGTGTCACCGTGCTGCCACGGGTCCCTGGCACTGTGAGACAGCAGATGTAACCACTGTGTCACCGTGCTGCCCCGGGTCCCTGGCACTGTGAGACAGCAGTGCTAATCACTGTGTCACCGTGCTGCCCCGGGTCCCTGGCACTGTGAGACAGCAGTGCCAATCACTGTGTCACCGTGCTGCCCCGGGTCCCTGACGCTGTGAGACAGCAGTGCTAATCACAGTGTCACCGTGCTGCCCCGGGTCCCTGGCGCTGTGAGACAGCAATGCTAATCACTGTGTCACCGTGCTGCCCCGGGTCCCTGGCACTGTGAGACCGCAGTGCTAATCACTGTGTCACCGTGCTGCCCCGGGTCCCTGGCGCTGTGAGACAGCAGTGCTAATCACTGTGTCACCGTGCTGCCCCAGGTCCCTGGCACTGTGAGACAGCAGTGCTAATCACAGTGTCACCGTGCTGCCCCGTGTCCCTGGCACTGTGAGACAGCAGTGCAAATCACTGTGTCACCGTGCTGCCCCGGGTCCCTGGCACTGAGAGACAGCAGTGCTAATCAGTGTGTCACCGTGCTGCCCCGGGTCCCTGGCACTGTGAGACAGCAGTGCCAATCACTGTGTCACCGTGCTGCCCCGGGTCTCTGGCACTGTGAGACAGCATTGCTAATCACTGTATCACCGTGCTGCCCCGGGTCCCTGGCACTGTCAGACAGCAGTTGCAACCACTGTGTCACCGTGCTGCCCCGGGTCCCTGGCACTGTGAGAGAGCAGTGCTAATCACTGTGTCACCGTGCTGCCACGGGTCCCTGGCACTGTGAGACAGCAGTTGTAACCACTGTGTCACCGTGCTGCCCCGGGTCCCTGGCACTGTGAGACAGCAGTGCTAATCGCTGTGTCACCGTGCTGCCCCGTGTCCCTGGCACTGTGAGACAGCAGTGCAAATCACTGTGTCACCGTGCTGCCCCGGGTCCCTGGCACTGTGAGACACCATTGCTAATCACTGTGTCACCTTGCTGCCCTGGGTCCCTGGCACTGTGAGACAGCAGTGCTAATCACTGTGTCACCGTGCTGCCCCGGGTCACTGGCACTGTGAGACAGCATTGCTAATCACTGTGTCACCGTGCTGCCCTGGGTCCCTGGCACTGTGAGACAGCAGTGCTAATCACTGTGTTACCGTGCTGCCCTGGGTCCCTGGTACTGTGAGACAGCAGTGTGAATCACTGTGTCACCGTGCTGCCCCGGGTCCATGGCACTGTGAGACAGCAGTGCTAATCACTGTGTCACCGTGCTGCCCCGGGTCCCTGGCACTGTGAGACAGCAGTGCTAATCACTGTGTCACCGTGCTGCCCCGGGTCCCTGGCACTGTGAGACAGCAGTGCTACCCACTGTGTCACCGTGCTGCCCAGGTCCCTGGCACTGTGAGGCAGCAGTGCTAATCACTGTGTCACCGTGCTGCCCTGGGTCCCTTGCACTGTGAGACCGCAGTGGTAATCACTGTGTCACCGTGCTGCCCCGGGTCCCTGGCGCTGTGAGACAGCAGTGTGAATCACTGTGTCACCGTGCTGCCCCGGGTCCATGGCACTGAGAGACAGCAGTGCTAATCAGTGTGTCACCGTGCTGCCCCGGGTCCCTGGCACTGTGAGACAGCAGTGCCAATCACTGTGTCACCGTGCTGCCCCGGGTCACTGGCACTGTGAGACAGCATTGCTAATCACTGTATCACCGTGCTGCCCCGGGTCCCTGGCACTGTCAGACAGCAGTTGTAACCACTGTGTCACCGTGCTGCCCCGGGTCCCTGGCACTGTGAGAGAGCAGTGCTAATCACTGTGTCACCGTGCTGCCACGGGTCCCTGGCAGTGTGAGACAGCAGATGTAACCACTGTGTCACCGTGCTGCCCCAGGTCCCTGGCACTGTGAGACAGCAGTGCCAATCGCTGTGTCACCGTGCTGCCCCGTGTCCCTGGCACTGTGAGACAGCAGTGCAAAACACTGTGTCACCGTGCTGCCCCGGGTCCCTGGCACTGAGAGACAGCAGTGCTAATCAGTGTGTCACCGTGCTGCCCCGGGTCCCTGGCACTGTGAGACAGCAGTGCCAATCACTGTGTCACCGTGCTGCCCCGGGTCCCTGACGCTGTGAGACAGCAGTGCTAATCACAGTGTCACCGTGCTGCCCCGGGTCCCTGGCGCTGTGAGACAGCAATGCTACCCACTGTGTCACCGTGCTGCCCCGGGTCCCTGGCACTGTGAGACAGCAGTGCTAATCACTGTGTCACCGTGCTGCCCCGGGTCCCTGGCACTGTGAGACAGCAGTGCTACCCACTGTGTCACCGTGCTGCCCCAGGTCCCTGGCACTGTGAGGCAGCAGTGCTAATCACTGTGTCACCGTGCTGCCCCGGGTCCCTGGCACTGTGAGACCGCAGTGCTAATCACTGTGTCACCGTGCTGCCCCGGGTCCCTGGCGCTGTGAGACAGCAGTGCTAATCACTGTGTCACCGTGCTGCCCCAGGTCCCTGGCACTGTGAGACAGCAGTGCTAATCACAGTGTCACCGTGCTGCCCCGTGTCCCTGGCACTGTGAGACAGCAGTGCAAATCACTGTGTCACCGTGCTGCCCCGGGTCCCTGGCACTGAGAGACAGCAGTGCTAATCAGTGTGTCACCGTGCTGCCCCGGGTCCCTGGCACTGTGAGACAGCAGTGCCAATCACTGTGTCACCGTGCTGCCCCGGGTCACTGGCACTGTGAGACAGCATTGCTAATCACTGTATCACCGTGCTGCCCCGGGTCCCTGGCACTGTCAGACAGCAGTTGTAACCACTGTGTCACCGTGCTGCCCCGGGTCCCTGGCACTGTGAGAGAGCAGTGCTAATCACTGTGTCACCGTGCTGCAACGGGTCCCTGGCACTGTGAGACAGCAGTTGTAACCACTGTGTCACCGTGCTGCCCCGGGTCCCTGGCACTGTGAGACAGCAGTGCTAATCGCTGTTTCACCGTGCTGCCCCGTGTCCCTGGCACTGTGAGACAGCAGTGCAAATCACTGTGTCACCGTGCTGCCCCGGGTCCCTGGCACTGTGAGACACCATTGCTAATCACTGTGTCACCTTGCTGCCCTGGGTCCCTGGCACTGTGAGACAGCAGTGCTAATCACTGTGTCACCGTGCTGCCCCGGGTCACTGGCACTGTGAGACAGCATTGCTAATCACTGTGTCACCGTGCTGCCCTGGGTCCCTGGCACTGTGAGACAGCAGTGCTAATCACTGTGTTACCGTGCTGCCCTAGGTCCCTGGTACTGTGAGACAGCAGTGTGAATCACTGTGTCACCGTGCTGCCCCGGGTCCATGGCACTGTGAGACAGCAGTGCTAATCACTGTGTCACCGTGCTGCCCCGGGTCCCTGGCACTGTGAGACAGCAGTGCTAATCACTGTGTCACCGTGCTGCCCCGGGTCCCTGGCACTGTGAGACAACAGTGTGAATCACTGTGTCACCGTGCTGCCCCGGGTCCCTGGCACTGTGAGGCAGCAGTGCTAATCAGTGTACCACCGTGCTGCCCCGGGTCCCTGGCACTGTGAGACCGCAGTGCTAATCACTGTGTCACCGTGCTGCCCCGGGTCCCTGGCGCTGTGAGACAGCAGTGTGAATCACTGTGTCACCGTGCTGCCCCGGGTCCATGGCACTGAGAGACAGCAGTGCTAATCAGTGTGTCACCGTGCTGCCCCGGGTCCCTGGCACTGTGAGACAGCAGTGCCAATCACTGTATCACCGTGCTGCCCCGGGTCACTGGCACTGTGAGACAGCATTGCTAATCACTGTATCACCGTGCTGCCCCGGGTCCCTGGCACTGTCAGACAGCAGTTGTAACCACTGTGTCACCGTGCTGCCCCGGGTCCCTGGCACTGTGAGAGAGCAGTGCTAATCACTGTGTCACCGTGCTGCCACGGGTCCCTGGCACTGTGAGACAGCAGATGTAACCACTGTGTCACCGTGCTGCCCCAGGTCCCTGGCACTGTGAGACAGCAGTGCTAATCGCTGTGTCACCGTGCTGCCCTGTGTCCCTGGCACTGTGAGACAGCAGTGCAAAACACTGTGTCACCGTGCTGCCCCGGGTCCCTGGCACTGAGAGACAGCAGTGCTAATCAGTGTGTCACCGTGCTGCCCCGGGTCCCTGGCACTGTGAGACAGCAGTGCCAATCACTGTGTCACCGTGCTGCCCCGGGTCCCTGGCACTGTGAGACAGCAGTGTGAATCACTGTGTCACCGTGCTGCCCCGGGTCCCTGGCACTGTGAGACAGCAGTGCTAATCACTGTGTCAACGTGCTGCCCCGGGTCCCTGGCACTGAGAGACAGCAGTGCTAATCAGTGTGTCACCGTGCTGCCCCGGGTCCCTGCCACTGTCAGACAGCAGTGCTAATCACTGTGTCACCGTGCTGCCCCGGGTCCCTGGCACTGTGAGACAGCAGTGCCAATCACTGTGTCACCGTGCTGCCCCGGGTCACTGGCACTGTGAGACAGCATTGCTAATCACTGTATCACCGTGCTGCCCCGGGTCCCTGGCACTGTCAGACAGCAGTTGTAACCACTGTGTCACCGTGCTGCCCCGGGTCCCTGGCACTGTGAGAGAGCAGTGCTAATCACTGTGTCACCGTGCTGCCACGGGTCCCTGGCACTGTGAGACAGCAGTTGTAACCACTGTGTCACCGTGCTGCCCCGGGTCCCTGGCACTGTGAGACAGCAGTGCTAATCGCTGTGTCACCGTGCTGCCCCGTGTCCCTGGCACTGTGAGACAGCAGTGCAAATCACTGTGTCACCGTGCTGCCCCGGGTCCCTGGCACTGTGAGACACCATTGCTAATCACTGTGTCACCTTGCTGCCCTGGGTCCCTGGCACTGTGAGACAGCAGTGCTAATCACTGTGTCACCGTGCTGCCCCGGGTCACTGGCACTGTGAGACAGCATTGCTAATCACTGTGTCACCGTGCTGCCCTGGGTCCCTGGCACTGTGAGACAGCAGTGCTAATCACTGTGTTACCGTGCTGCCCTGGGTCCCTGGTACTGTGAGACAGCAGTGTGAATCACTGTGTCACCGTGCTGCCCCGGGTCCATGGCACTGTGAGACAGCAGTGCTAATCACTGTGTCACCGTGCTGCCCCGGGTCCCTGGCACTGTGAGACAGCAGTGCTAATCACTGTGTCACCGTGCTGCCCCGGGTCCCTGGCACTGTGAGACAGCAGTGCTACCCACTGTGTCACCGTGCTGCCCAGGTCCCTGGCACTGTGAGGCAGCAGTGCTAATCACTGTGTCACCGTGCTGCCCCGGGTCCCTTGCACTGTGAGACCGCAGTGGTAATCACTGTGTCACCGTGCTGCCCCGGGTCCCTGGCGCTGTGAGACAGCAGTGTGAATCACTGTGTCACCGTGCTGCCCCGGGTCCATGGCACTGAGAGACAGCAGTGCTAATCAGTGTGTCACCGTGCTGCCCCGGGTCCCTGGCACTGTGAGACAGCAGTGCCAATCACTGTGTCACCGTGCTGCCCCGGGTCACTGGCACTGTGAGACAGCATTGCTAATCACTGTATCACCGTGCTGCCCCGGGTCCCTGGCACTGTGAGACAGCAGATGTAACCACTGTGTCACCGTGCTGCCCCAGGTCCCTGGCACTGTGAGACAGCAGTGCTAATCGCTGTGTCACCGTGCTGCCCCGTGTCCCTGGCACTGTGAGACAGCAGTGCAAAACACTGTGTCACCGTGCTGCCCCGGGTCACTGGTACTGTGAGACAGCATTGCTAATCACTGTATCACCGTGCTGTCCCGGGTCCCTGGCACTGTCAGACAGCAGTTGTAACCACTGTGTCACCGTGCTGCCCCGGGTCCCTGGCACTGTGAGAGAGCAGTGCTAATCACTGTGTCACCGTGCTGCCACGGGTCCCTGGCACTGTGAGACAGCAGATGTAACCACTGTGTCACCGTGCTGCCCCGGGTCCCTGACGCTGTGAGACAGCAGTGCTAATCACAGTGTCACCGTGCTGCCCCGGGTCCCTGGCGCTGTGAGACAGCAATGCTACCCACTGTGTCACCGTGCTGCCCCGGGTCCCTGGCACTGTGAGACAGCAGTGCTAATCACTGTGTCACCGTGCTGCCCCGGGTCCCTGGCGCTGTGAGACAGCAGTGCTAATCACTGTGTCACCGTGCTGCCCCGTGTCCCTGGCACTGTGAGACAGCAGTGCAAATCACTGTGTCACCGTGCTGCCCCGGGTCCCTGGCACTGAGAGACAGCAGTGCTAATCAGTGTGTCACCGTGCTGCCCCGGGTCCCTGGCACTGTGAGACAGCAGTGCCAATCACTGTGTCACCGTGCTGCCCCGGGTCACTGGCACTGTGAGACAGCATTGCTAATCACTGTATCACCGTGCTGCCCCGGGTCCCTGGCACTGTCAGACAGCAGTTGTAACCACTGAGTCACCGTGCTGCCCCGGGTCCCTGGCACTGTGAGAGAGCAGTGCTAATCACTGTGTCACCGTGCTGCCACGGGTCCCTGGCACTGTGAGACAGCAGTTGTAACCACTGTGTCACCGTGCTGCCCCGGGTCCCTGGCACTGTGAGACAGCAGTGCTAATCGCTGTGTCACCGTGCTGCCCCGTGTCCCTGGCACTGTGAGACAGCAGTGCAAATCACTGTGTCACCGTGCTGCCCCGGGTCCCTGGCACTGTGAGACACCATTGCTAATCACTGTGTCACCTTGCTGCCCTGGGTCCCTGGCACTGTGAGACAGCAGTGCTAATCACTGTGTCACCGTGCTGCCCCGGGTCACTGGCACTGTGAGACAGCATTGCTAATCACTGTGTCACCGTGCTGCCCTGGGTCCCTGGCACTGTGAGACAGCAGTGCTAATCACTGTGTTACCGTGCTGCCCTGGGTCCCTGGTACTGTGAGACAGCAGTGTGAATCACTGTGTCACCGTGCTGCCCCGGGTCCATGGCACTGTGAGACAGCAGTGCTAATCACTGTGTCACCGTGCTGCCCCGGGTCCCTGGCACTGTGAGACAGCAGTGCTAATCACTGTGTCACCGTGCTGCCCCGGGTCCCTGGCACTGTGAGACAGCAGTGTGAATCACTGTGTCACCGTGCTGCCCCGGGTCCCTGGCACTGTGAGGCAGCAGTGCTAATCAGTGTGTCACCGTGCTGCCCCGGGTCCCTGGCACTGTGAGACCGCAGTGCTAATCACTGTGTCACCGTGCTGCCCCGGGTCCCTGGCACTGTTAGACATCAGTGCTAATCACTGTGTCACCGTGCTGCCCCGGGTCCCTGGCGCTGTGAGACAGCAGTGTGAATCACTGTGTCACCGTGCTGCCCCGGGTCCATGGCACTGAGAGACAGCAGTGCTAATCAGTGTGTCACCGTGCTGCCCCGGGTCCCTGGCACTGTGAGACAGCAGTGCCAATCACTGTGTCACCGTGCTGCCCCGGGTCACTGGCACTGTGAGACAGCATTGCTAATCACTGTATCACCGTGCTGCCCCGGGTCCCTGGCACTGTCAGACAGCAGTTGTAACCACTGTGTCACCGTGCTGCCCCGGGTCCCTGGCACTGTGAGAGAGCAGTGCTAATCACTGTGTCACCGTGCTGCCACTGGTCCCTGGCACTGTGAGACAGCAGATGTAACCACTGTGTCACCGTGCTGCCCCAGGTCCCTGGCACTGTGAGACAGCAGTGCTAATCGCTGTGTCACCGTGCTGCCCCGTGTCCCTGGCACTGTGAGACAGCAGTGCAAAACACTGTGTCACCGTGCTGCCCCGGGTCCCTGGCACTGAGAGACAGCAGTGCTAATCAGTGTGTCACCGTGCTGCCCCGGGTCCCTGGCACTGTGAGACAGCAGTGCCAATCACTGTGTCACCGTGCTGCCCCGGGTCCCTGGCGCTGTGAGACAGCAGTGCTAATCACTGTGTCACCGTGCTGCCCCGTGTCCCTGGCACTGTGAGACAGCAGTGCAAATCACTGTGTCACCGTGCTGCCCCGGGTCCCTGGCACTGAGAGACAGCAGTGCTAATCAGTGTGTCACCGTGCTGCCCCGGGTCCCTGGCACTGTGAGACAGCAGTGCCAATCACTGTGTCACCGTGCTGCCCCGGGTCACTGGCACTGTGAGACAGCATTGCTAATCACTGTATCACCGTGCTGCCCCGGGTCCCTGGCACTGTCAGACAGCAGTTGTAACCACTGAGTCACCGTGCTGCCCCGGGTCCCTGGCACTGTGAGAGAGCAGTGCTAATCACTGTGTCACCGTGCTGCCACGGGTCCCTGGCACTGTGAGACAGCAGTTGTAACCACTGTGTCACCGTGCTGCCCCGGGTCCCTGGCACTGTGAGACAGCAGTGCTAATCGCTGTGTCACCGTGCTGCCCCGTGTCCCTGGCACTGTGAGACAGCAGTGCAAATCACTGTGTCACCGTGCTGCCCCGGGTCCCTGGCACTGTGAGACACCATTGCTAATCACTGTGTCACCTTGCTGCCCTGGGTCCCTGGCACTGTGAGACAGCAGTGCTAATCACTGTGTCACCGTGCTGCCCCGGGTCACTGGCACTGTGAGACAGCATTGCTAATCACTGTGTCACCGTGCTGCCCTGGGTCCCTGGCACTGTGAGACAGCAGTGCTAATCACTGTGTTACCGTGCTGCCCTGGGTCCCTGGTACTGTGAGACAGCAGTGTGAATCACTGTGTCACCGTGCTGCCCCGGGTCCATGGCACTGTGAGACAGCAGTGCTAATCACTGTGTCACCGTGCTGCCCTGGGTCCCTGGCACTGTGAGACAGCAGTGCTAATCACTGTGTTACCGTGCTGCCCTGGGTCCCTGGTACTGTGAGACAGCAGTGTGAATCACTGTGTCACCGTGCTGCCCCGGGTCCATGGCACTGTGAGACAGCAGTGCTAATCACTGTGTCACCGTGCTGCCCCGGGTCCCTGGCACTGTGAGACAGCAGTGCTAATCACTGTGTCACCGTGCTGCCCCGGGTCCCTGGCACTGTGAGACAGCAGTGTGAATCACTGTGTCACCGTGCTGCCCCGGGTCCATGGCACTGTGAGACAGCAGTGCTAATCACTGTGTCACCGTGCTGCCCCGGGTCCCTGGCACTGTGAGACAGCAGTGCTAATCACTGTGTCACCGTGCTGCCCCGGGTCCCTGGCACTGTGAGACAGCAGTGTGAATCACTGTGTCACCGTGCTGCCCCGGGTCCCTGGCACTGTGAGGCAGCAGTGCTAATCAGTGTGTCACCGTGCTGCCCCGGGTCCCTGGCACTGTGAGACCGCAGTGCTAATCACTGTGTCACCGTGCTGCCCCGGGTCCCTGGCACTGTTAGACATCAGTGCTAATCACTGTGTCACCGTGCTGCCCCGGGTCCCTGGCGCTGTGAGACAGCAGTGTGAATCACTGTGTCACCGTGCTGCCCCGGGTCCATGGCACTGAGAGACAGCAGTGCTAATCAGTGTGTCACCGTGCTGCCCCGGGTCCCTGGCACTGTGAGACAGCAGTGCCAATCACTGTGTCACCGTGCTGCCCCGGGTCACTGGCACTGTGAGACAGCATTGCTAATCACTGTATCACCGTGCTGCCCCGGGTCCCTGGCACTGTCAGACAGCAGTTGTAACCACTGTGTCACCGTGCTGCCCCGGGTCCCTGGCACTGTGAGAGAGCAGTGCTAATCACTGTGTCACCGTGCTGCCACTGGTCCCTGGCACTGTGAGACAGCAGATGTAACCACTGTGTCACCGTGCTGCCCCAGGTCCCTGGCACTGTGAGACAGCAGTGCTAATCGCTGTGTCACCGTGCTGCCCCGTGTCCCTGGCACTGTGAGACAGCAGTGCAAAACACTGTGTCACCGTGCTGCCCCGGGTCCCTGGCACTGAGAGACAGCAGTGCTAATCAGTGTGTCACCGTGCTGCCCCGGGTCCCTGGCACTGTGAGACAGCAGTGCCAATCACTGTGTCACCGTGCTGCCCCGGGTCCCTGGCGCTGTGAGACAGCAATGCTAATCACTGTGTCACCGTGCTGCCCCGTGTCCCTGGCACTGTGAGACAGCAGTGCAAATCACTGTGTCACCGTGCTGCCCCGGGTCCCTGGCACTGAGAGACAGCAGTGCTAATCAGTGTGTCACCGTGCTGCCCCGGGTCCCTGGCACTGTGAGACAGCAGTGCCAATCACTGTGTCACCGTGCTGCCCCGGGTCACTGGCACTGTGAGACAGCATTGCTAATCACTGTATCACCGTGCTGCCCCGGGTCCCTGGCACTGTCAGACAGCAGTTGTAACCACTGAGTCACCGTGCTGCCCCGGGTCCCTGGCACTGTGAAAGAGCAGTGCTAATCACTGTGTCACCGTGCTGCCACGGGTCCCTGGCACTGTGAGACAGCAGTTGTAACCACTGTGTCACCGTGCTGCCCCGGGTCCCTGGCACTGTGAGACAGCAGTGCTAATCGCTGTGTCACCGTGCTGCCCCGTGTCCCTGGCACTGTGAGACAGCAGTGCAAATCACTGTGTCACCGTGCTGCCCCGGGTCCCTGGCACTGTGAGACACCATTGCTAATCACTGTGTCACCTTGCTGCCCTGGGTCCCTGGCACTGTGAGACAGCAGTGCTAATCACTGTGTCACCGTGCTGCCCCGGGTCACTGGCACTGTGAGACAGCATTGCTAATCACTGTGTCACCGTGCTGCCCTGGGTCCCTGGCACTGTGAGACAGCAGTGCTAATCACTGTGTTACCGTGCTGCCCTGGGTCCCTGGTACTGTGAGACAGCAGTGTGAATCACTGTGTCACCGTGCTGCCCCGGGTCCATGGCACTTTGAGACAGCAGTGCTAATCACTGTGTCACCGTGCTGCCCCGGGTCCCTGGCACTGTGAGACAGCAGTGCTAATCACTGTGTCACCGTGCTGCCCCGGGTCCCTGGCACTGTGAGACAGCAGTGTGAATCACTGTGTCACCGTGCTGCCCCGGGTCCCTGGCACTGTGAGGCAGCAGTGCTAATCAGTGTGTCACCGTGCTGCCCCGGGTCCCTGGCACTGTGAGACCGCAGTGCTAATCACTGTGTCACCGTGCTGCCCCGGGTCCCTGGCGCTGTGAGACAGCAGTGTGAATCACTGTGTCACCGTGCTGCCCCGGGTCCATGGCACTGAGAGACAGCAGTGCTAATCAGTGTGTCACCGTGCTGCCCCGGGTCCCTGGCACTGTGAGACAGCAGTGCCAATCACTGTGTCACCGTGCTGCCCCGGGTCACTGGCACTGTGAGACAGCATTGCTAATCACTGTATCACCGTGCTGCCCTGGGTCCCTGGCACTGTCAGACAGCAGTTGTAACCACTGTGTCACCGTGCTGCCCCGGGTCCCTGGCACTGTGAGAGAGCAGTGCTAATCACTGTGTCACCGTGCTGCCACGGGTCCCTGGCACTGTGAGACAGCAGATGTAACCACTGTGTCACCGTGCTGCCCCAGGTCCCTGGCACTGTGAGACAGCAGTGATAATCGCTGTGTCACCGTGCTGCCCCGTGTCCCTGGCACTGTGAGACAGCAGTGCAAAACACTGTGTCACCGTGCTGCCCCGGGTCCCTGGCACTGAGAGACAGCAGTGCTAATCAGTGTGTCACCGTGCTGCCCCGGGTCCCTGGCACTGTGAGACAGCAGTGCCAATCACTGTGTCACCGTGCTGCCCCGGGTCCCTGGCACTGTGAGACAGCAGTGCTAATCACTGTGTCACTGTGCTGCCCTGTGTCCCTGGCACTGTGAGACAGCAGTGTGAATCACTGTGTCACCGTGCTGCCCTGTGTCCCTGGCACTGTGAGACAGCAGTGTGAATCACTGTGTCACCGTGCTGCCCCGGGTCCCTGGCACTGTGAGACAGCAGTGCTAATCACTGTGTCACCGTGCTGCCCCGGGTCCCTGGCACTGTGAGACAGCAGTGCTACCCACTGTGTCACCGTGCTGCCCCGGGTCCCTGGCACTGTGAGACAGCAGTGCTAATCACTGTGTCACCGTGCTGCCCCGGGTCCCTGGTACTGGGAGACAGCAGTGTGAATCACTGTGTCACCGTGCTGCCCCGGGTCCCTGGCACTGTGAGACAGCAGTGCTAATCACTGTGTCACCGTGCTGCCCCGGGTCCCTGGCACTGTGAGACAGCAGTGTGAATCACTGAGTCACCGTGCTGCCCCGGGTCCCTGGCACTGTGAGACAGCAATGCTAATCACTGTGTCACCGTGCTGCCCCGGGTCCCTGGCACTGTGAGACAGCAATGCTAATCACTGTGTCACCGTGCTGCCCCGGGTCCCTGGCACTGTGAGACAGCAGTGCTAATCACTGAGTCACCGTGCTGCCCCGGGTCCCTGGCACTGTGAGACAGCAGTGCTAATCACTGAGTCACCGTGCTGCCCCGGGTCCCTGGCACTGTGAGACAGCAATGCTAATCACTGTGTCACCGTGCTGCCCCGGGTCCCTGGCACTGTGAGACAGCAGTGTGAATCACTGTGTCACCGTGCTGCCCCGGGTCCCTGGCACTGTGAGACAGCAGTGCTAATCACTGAGTCACCGTGCTGCCCCGGGTCCCTGGCACTGTGAGACAGCAGTGCTAATCACTATATCACCGTGCTGTCCCGGGTCCCTGGCACTGTGAGACAGCTGTGCTAATCACTGTATCACCGTGCTGCCCCGGGACCCTGGCACTGTGAGACAGCAGTGCTAACCACTGTGTCACCGTGCTGCCCCGGGTCCCTGGCACTGTGAGACAGCAGTGCTAATCACTGTGTCACCGTGCTGCCCCGGGTCCCTGGCACTGTGAGACAGCAGTGCTAATCACTGTGTCACCGTGCTGCCCCGGGTCCCTGGCACTGTGAGACAGCAGTGCTAATCACTGTGTCACCGTGCTGCCCCGGGTCCCTGGCACTGTGAGACAGCAGTTGTAACCACTGTGTCACCGTGCTGCCTCAGGCCCCTGGCACTGTGAGACAGCAGTGCTAATCACTGTGTCACCGTGCTGCCCCGGGTCCCTGGCACTGTGAGACAACAGTGCTAATCACTGTGTCACCGTGCTGCCCCGGGTCCCTGGCACTGTGAGACAGCAGTGCTAATCACTGAGTCACCGTGCTGCCCCGGGTCCATGGCACTGTGAGACAGCACTGCTAATCACTGTATCACCGTGCTGCCCCGGGTCCCTGGCACTGTCAGACAGCAGCTGTAACCACTGTGTCACCGTGCTGCCCCGGGTCCCTGGCACTGTGAGAGCGCAGTGCTAATCACTGTGTCACCGTGCTGCCCCGGGTCCCTGGCACTGTGAGACAACAGTGCTAATCACTGTGTCACCGTGCTGCCCCGGGTCCCTGGCACTGTGAGACAGCAGTGCTAATCACTGAGTCACCGTGCTGCCCCGGGTCCATGGCACTGTGAGACAGCACTGCTAATCACTGTATCACCGTGCTGCCCCGGGTCCCTGGCACTGTCAGACAGCAGCTGTAACCACTGTGTCACCGTGCTGCCCCGGGTCCCTGGCACTGTGAGAGCGCAGTGCTAATCACTGTGTCACCGTGCTGCCCCGGGTCCCTGGCACTGTGAGACAGCAGTGCTAATCACTGTATCACCGTGCTGCCCAGGGTCCCTGGCACTGTGAGACAGCAGTTGTAACCACTGTGTCATCGTGCTGCCCCGGGTCCCTGGCACTGTGAGACAGCAATGCTAATCACTGTGTCACCGTGCTGCCCCGGGTCCCTGGCACTGTGAGACAGCAGTGCTAATCACTGTGTCACCGTGCTGCCCCGGGTCCCTGGCACTGAGAGACAGCAGTGCTAATCAGTGTGTCACCATGCTGCCCTGTGTCCCTGGCACTGTGAGACAACAGTGCTAATCGCTGTGTCACCGTGCTGCCCCGGGTCCCTGGCACTGTGAGACAGCAGTGCTAATCGCTGTGTCACCGTGCTGCCCTGGGTCCCTGGCACTGTGAGACAGCAGTGCTAATCACTGTGTCACCGTGCTGCCCCGGGTCCCTGGCACTGAGAGACAGCAGTGCTAATCAGTGTGTCACCATGCTGCCCTGTGTCCCTGGCACTGTGAGACAGCAGTGCTAATCGCTGTGTCACCGTGCTGCCCTGGGTCCCTGGCGCTGTGAGACAGCAGTGCTAATCACTCTGTCACCGTGCTGCCCCGGGTCCCTGGCACTGTGAGACAGCAATGCTAATCACTGTGTCACCGTGCTGCCCCGGGTCCCTGGCACTGTGAGACAGCAGTGTGAATCACTGTGTCACCGTGCTGCCCCGGGTCCCTGGCACTGTGAGACAGCAGTGCTAATCACTGAGTCACCGTGCTGCCCCGGGTCCCTGGCACTGTGAGACAGCAGTGCTAATCACTATATCACCGTGCTGCCCCGGGTCCCTGGCACTGTGAGACAGCTGTGCTAATCACTGTATCACCGTGCTGCCCTGGGTCCCTGGCACTGTGAGACAGCAGTGTGAATCACTGTGTCACCGTGCTGCCCCGGGTCCCTGGCACTGTGAGAGAGCAGTGCTAACCACTGTGTCACCGTGCTGCCCCGGGTCCCTGGCACTGTGAGACAGCAGTTGTAACCACTGTGTCACCGTGCTGCCCCGGGACCCTGGCACTGTGAGACAGCAGTGCTAACCACTGTGTCACCGTGCTGCCCCGGGTCCCTGGCACTGTGAGACAGCAGTGCTAATCACTGTGTCACCGTGCTGCCCCGGGTCCCTGGCACTGTGAGACAGCAGTGCTAATCACTGTGTCACCGTGCTGCCCCGGGTCCCTGGCACTGTGAGACAGCAGTGCTAATCACTGTGTCACCGTGCTGCCCCGGGTCCCTGGCACTGTGAGACAGCAGTTGTAACCACTGTGTCACCGTGCTGCCTCAGGCCCCTGGCACTGTGAGACAGCAGTGCTAATCACTGTGTCACCGTGCTGCCCCGGGTCCCTGGCACTGAGAGACAGCAGTGCTAATCAGTGTGTCACCATGCTGCCCTGTATCCCTGGCACTGTGAGACAACAGTGCTAATCACTGTGTCACCGTGCTGCCCCGGGTCCCTGGCACTGTGAGAGAGCAGTGCTAATCACTGTGTCACCGTGCTGCCCCGGGTCCCTGGCACTGTGAGACAGCAGTGCTAATCACTGTATCACCGTGCTGCCCAGGGTCCCTGGCACTGTGAGACAGCAGTTGTAACCACTGTGTCACCGTGCTGCCCCGGGTCCCTGGCACTGTGAGACAGCAGTGCTAATCACTGTGTCACCGTGCTGCCCCGGGTCCCTGGCACTGTGAGACAGCAGTGCTAATCACTGTGTCAACGTGCTGCCCCGGGTCCCTGGCACTGAGAGACAGCAGTGCTAATCAGTGTGTCACCATGCTGCCCTGTGTCCCTGGCACTGTGAGACAACAGTGCTAATCGCTGTGTCACCGTGCTGCCCCGGGTCCCTGGCACTGTGAGACAGCAGTGCTAATCGCTGTGTCACTGTGCTGCCCTGGGTCCCTGGCACTGTGAGACAGCAGTGCTAATCACTGTGTCACCGTGCTGCCCCGGGTCCCTGGCACTGAGAGACAGCAGTGCTAATCAGTGTGTCACCATGCTGCCCTGTGTCCCTGGCACTGTGAGACAGCAGTGCTAATCGCTGTGTCACCGTGCTGCCCTGGGTCCCTGGCGCTGTGAGACAGCAGTGCTAATCACTCTGTCACCGTGCTGCCCCGGGTCCCTGGCACTGTGAGACAGCAGTGCTAATCACTGTGTCACCGTGCTGCCCCGGGTCCCTGGCACTGTGAGACAGCAGTGCTAATCACTGTGTCACCGTGCTGCCCCGGGTCCCTGGCACTGTGAGACAGCAGTGCTAATCACTGTGTCACCGTGCTGCCCCAGGTCCCTGGCACTGTGAGACAGCAGTGTGAATCACTGTGTCACCGTGCTGCCCTGTGTCCCTGGCACAGTGAGACAGCAGTGCTAATCACTGTATCACCGTGCTGCCCCGGGTCCCTGGCACTGTCAGACAGCAGTGTGAATCACTGTATCACCGTGCTGCCCTGTGTCCCTGGCACAGTGAGACAGCAGTGTGAATCACTGTGTCACCGTGCTGCCCTGGGTTCCTGGCACTGTGAGACAGCAGTGCTAATCACTGTGTCACCGTGCTGCCCCGGGTCCCTGGCACTGTCAGACAGCAGTTGTAACCACTGTGTCACCGTGCTGCCCCGGGTCCCTGGCACTGTGAGTCAGCAGTGCTAATCACTGTGTCACCGTGCTGCCCCGGGTCCCTGGCACTGTGAGACAGCAGTGCTAATCACTGTGTCACCGTGCTGCCCCGGGTCCCTGACACTGTGAGACAGCAGTGCTAATCACTGTGTCACCGTGCTGCCCCGTGTCCCTGGCACTGTGAGACAGCAGTGCTAATCACTGTGTCACCGTGCTGCCCCGGGTCCCTGACACTGTGAGACAGCAGTGCTAATCACTGTGTCACCGTGCTGCCCGGGTCCCTGGCACTGTGAGACAGCAGTGCTAATCACTGTTTCACCGTGCTGCCCCAGGTCCCTGGCACTGTGAGGCAGCAGTGTGAATCACTGTGTCACCGTGCTGCCCTGTGTCCCTGGCACTGTGAGACAGCAGTGCTAATCACTGTGTCACCGTGCTGCCCTGGGTTCCTGGCACTGTGAGACAGCAGTGTGAATCACTGTGTCACCTTGCTGCCCTGGGTCCCCGGCACTGTGAGGCAGCAGTGCTAATCACTGTGTCACCGTGCTGCCCTGGGTTCCTGGCACTGTGAGACAGCAGTGTGAATCACTGTGTCACCGTGCTGCCCCGGGTCCCTGGCACTATGAGACAGCAGTGCTAATCACTGTGTCACCGTGCTGCCCCGGCTCCCTGGCACTATGAGACAGCAGTGCTAATCACTGTGTCACCGTGCTGCCCCGGGTCCCTGGCACTGTGAGACAGCAATGCTAATCACTGTGTCACCGTGCTGCCCCGGGTCCCTGGCACTGTGAGACAGCAGTGCTAATCACTGAGTCACCGTGCTGCCCCGGGTCCCTGGCACTGTGAGACAGCAGTGCTAATCACTGTATCACTCTGCTGCCCTGGGTCCCTGGCACTGTGAGACAGCAGTGTGAATCACTGTGTCACCGTGCTGCCCTGGGTACCTGGCACTGTGAGAGAGCAGTGCTAAGCACTGTGTCATTGTGCTGCCCCGCGTCCCTGGCACTGTGAGACAGCAGTTGTAACCACTGTGTTACCGTGCTGCCTCAGGTCCCTGGCACTGTGAGACAGCAGTGCAAATCACTGTGTCACCGTGCTGCCCCGGGTCCCTGGCACTGAGAGACAGCAGTGCTAATCAGTGTGTCACCGTGCTGCCCCGGGTTCTTGGCACTGTGAGACAGCAGTGCTAATAACTGTGTCACCGTGCTGCCCCGGGTCCCTGGCACTGTGAGACAGCAGTGCTAATCACTGTGTCACCGTGCTGCCCCGGGTCCCTGGCACTGTGAGACAGCAGTGCTAATCAGTGTGTCACCGTGCTGCCCCGGGTCCCTGGCACAGTGAGACAGCAGTGTGAATCACTGTGTCACCGTGCTGCCCTGTGTCCCTGGCACTGTGAGACAGCAGTGTGAATCACTGTGTCACCGTGCTGCCCCGGGTCCCTGGCACTGTGAGACAGCAGTGCTAATCACTGTGTCACCGTGCTGCCCTGTGCCCCTGGCACTGTGAGACAGCAGTGTGAATCACTGTGTCACCGTGCTGCCCCGGGTCCCTGGCACTGTGAGACAGCAGTGCTTCCCACTGTGTCACCGTGCTGCCCCGGGTCCCTGGCACTGTGAGACAGCAGTGCTAATCACTGTGTCACCGTGCTGCCCCGGGTCCCTGGCACTGTGAGACAGCAGTGCTAATCACTGTGTCACCGTGCTGCCCCGGGTCCCTGGAACTGTGAGACAGCAATGCTAATCACTGTGTCACCGTGCTGCCCCGGGTCCCTGGCACTGTGAGACAGCAGTGCTAATCACTGAGTCACCGTGCTGCCCCGGGTCCCTGGCACTGTGAGACAGCAGTGCTAATCACTGTATCACTGTGCTGCCCTGGGTCCCTGGCACTGTGAGACAGCAGTGTGAATCACTGTGTCACTGTGCTGCCCTGGGTACCTGGCACTGTGAGAGAGCAGTGCTAACCACTGTGTCATTGTGCTGCCCCGAGTCCCTGGCACTGTGAGACAGCAGTGCTAATCAGTGTGTCACCGTGCTGCCCCGGGTCCTTGGCACTGTGAGACAGCAGTGCTAATCACTGTGTCACCGTGCTGCCCTGGGTCCCTGGCACTGTGAGACAGCAGTGCTAATCACTGTGTCACCGTGCTGCCCCGGGTCCCTGGCACTGTGAGACAGCAGTGCTAATCAGTGTGTCACCGTGCTGCCCCGGGTCCCTGGCACAGTGAGACAGCAGTGTGAATCACTGTGTCACCGTGCTGCCCTGTGTCCCTGGCACTGTGAGACAGCAGTGTGAATCACTGTGTCACCGTGCTGCCCCGGGTCCCTGGCACTGTGAGACAGCAGTGTGAATCACTGTGTCACCGTGCTGCCCCGGGTCCCTGGCACTGTGAGACAGCAGTGTGAATCACTGTGTCACCGTGGTGCCCCGGGTCCCTGGCACTGTGAGACAGCAGTGCTTCCCACTGTGTCACCGTTCTGCCCCGGGTCCCTGGCACTGTGAGACAGCAGTGCTAATCACTGAGTCACCGTGCTGCCCCGGGTCCCTGGCACTGTGAGACAGCAGTGCTAATCACTGAGTCACCGTGCTGCCCCGGGTCCCTGGCACTGTGAGACAGCAATGCTAATCACTGTGTCACCGTGCTGCCCCCGGTCCCTGGCACTGTGAGACAGCAGTGCTAATCACTGTTTCACCGTGCTGCCCCGGGTCCCTGGCACTGTGAGACAGCAGTGCTAATCACTGTATCACCGTGCTGCCCTGGGTCCCTGGCACTGTGAGACAGCTGTGTGAATCACTGTGTCACCGTGCTGCCCCGGGTCCCTGGCACTGTGAGACAGCAGTGCTAATCACTGTGTCACCGTGCTGCTCCGGGTCCCTGGCACTGTGAGACAGCAGTGTGAATCACTGTGTCACCGTGCTGCCCCGGGTCCCTGGCACTGTGAGACAGCAGTGCTAATCACTGTGTCACCGTGCTGCCCCGGGTCCCTGGCGCTGTGAGACAGCAGTGCTAATCACTGTGTCACCGTGCCGCCCCGGGTCCCTGGCATTGTGAAACAGCAATGATAATCACTGTGTCACCGTGCTGCCCCGGGTCCCTGGCACTGTGAGACAGCAGTGCTAATCACTGTATCACTGTGCTGCCCTGGGTCCCTGGCACTGTGAGACAGCAGTGTGAATCACTGTGTCACCGTGCTGCCCTGGGTACCTGGCACTGTGAGAGAGCAGTGCTAACCACTGTGTCATTGTGCTCCCCGGGTCCCTGGCACTGTGAGACAGCAGTTGTAACACTGTGTCACCGTGCTGCCTCAGGTCCCTGGCACTGTGAGACAGCAGTGCAAATCACTGTGTCACCGTGCTGCCCCGGGTCCCTGGCACTGAGAGACAGCAGTGCTAATCAGTGTGTCACCGTGCTTCCCCCGGTCCTTGGCACTGTGAGACAGCAGTGCTAATCACTGTGTCACCGTGCTGCCCCGGGTCCCTGGCACTGTGAGACAGCAGTGCGAATCACTGTGTCACCGTGCTGCCCCGGGTCCCTGGCACTGTGAGACAGCAGTGTTAATCAGTGTGTCACCGTGCTGCCCCGGGTCCCTGGCACAGTGAGACAGCAGTGTGAATCACTGTGTCACCGTGCTGCCCTGTGTCCCTGGCACTGTGAGACAGCAGTGCTAATCACTGTGTCACCGTGCTGCCCTGTGCCCCTGGCACTGTGAGACAGCAGTGCTAATCACTGTGTCACCGTGCTGCCCCGGGTCCCTGGCACTATAAGACAGCAATGCTAATCACTGTGTCACCGTGCTGCCCCGGGTCCCTGGCACTGTGAGACAGCAGTGCTAATCACTGAGTCACCGTGCTGCCCCGGGTCCCTGGCACTGTGAGACAGCAGTGCTAATCACTGTATCACTGTGCTGCCCTGGGTCCCTGGCACTGTGAGACAGCAGTGTGAATCACTGTGTCACCGTGCTGCCCTGGGTACCTGGCACTGTGAAAGAGCAGTGCTAACCACTGTGTCATTGTGCTGCCCCGGGTCCCTGGCACTGTGAGACAGCAGTTGTAACCACTGTGTCACCGTGCTGCCTGAGGTCCCTGGCACTGTGAGACAGCAGTGCAAATCACTGTGTCACCGTGCTGCCCCGGGTCCCTGGCACTGAGAGACAGCAGTGCTAATCAGTGTGTCACCGTGCTGCCCCGGGTCCTTGGCACTGTGTGACAGCAGTGCTAATCACTGTGTCACCGTGCTGCCCCGGGTCCCTGGCACTGTGAGACAGCAGTGCTAATCACTGTGTCACCGTGCTGCCCCGGGTCCCTGGCACTGTGAGACAGCAGTGCTAATCAGTGTGTCACCGTGCTGCCCCGGGTCCCTGGCACAGTGAGACAGCAGTGTGAATCACTGTGTCACCGTGCTGCCCTGTGTCCCTGGCACTGTGAGACAGCAGTGATAATCACTGTGTCACCGTGCTGCCCTGTGTCCCTGGCACTGTGAGACAGCAGTGTGAATCACTGTGTCACCGTGCTGCCCCGGGTCCCTGGCACTGTGAGACAGCAGTGTTAATCACTGTGTCACCGTGCTGCCCTGTGCCCCTGGCACTGTGAGACAGCAGTGTGAATCACTGTGTCACCGTGCTGCCCCGGGTCCCTGGCACTGTGAGACAGCAGTGTGAATCACTGTGTCACCGTGCTGCCCCGGGTCCCTGGCACTGTGAGACAGCAGTGCTAATCACTGTGTCACCGTGCTGCCCCGGGTCCCTGGCACTGTGAGACAGCAGTGCTAATCACTGAGTCACCGTGCTGCTCCGGGTCCCTGGCACTGTGAGACAGCAGTGCTAATCACTGAGTCACCGTGCTGCCCCGGGTCCCTGGCACTGTGAGACAGCAATGCTAATCACTGTGTCACCGTGCTGCCCCGGGTCCCTGGCACTGTGAGACAGCAGTGCTAATCACTATATCACCGTGCTGCCCCGGGTCCCTGGCACTGTGAGAGAGCAGTGCTAACCACTGTGTCACCGTGCTGCCCCGGGTCCCTGGCACTGTGATACATCAGTTGTAACCACTGTGTCACCGTGCTGCCCCGGGACCCTGGCACTGTGAGACAACAGTGCTAACCACTGTATCACCGTGCTGCACCGGGTCCCTGGCACTGTGAGAAAGCAGTGATAATCACTGTGTCACCGTGCTGCCCCGGGTCCCTGGCACTGTGAGACAGCAGTGCTAATCACTGTGTCACCGTGCTGCCCCGGGTCCCTGGCACTGTGAGACAGCAGTGCTAATCACTGTGTCACCGTGCTGCCCCGGGTCCCTGGCACTGTGAGACAGCAGTTGTAACCACTGTGTCACCCTGCTGCCTCAGGTCCCTGGCACTGTGAGACAGCAGTGCTAATCACTGTGTCACCGTGCTGCCCCGGGTCCCTGGCACTGTGAGACAGCAGTGCTAATCACTGTGTCACCGTGCTGCCCCGGGTCCCTGGCACTGTGAGACAGCAGTTGTAACCACTGTGTCACCGTGCTGCCTCAGGTCCCTGGCACTGTGAGACAGCAGTGCTAATCACTGTGTCACCGTGCTGCCCCGGGTCCCTGGCACTGAGAGACAGCAGTGCTAATCAGTGTGTCACCATGCTGCCCTGTATCCCTGGCACTGTGAGACAACAGTGCTAATCACTGTGTCACCGTGCTGCCCCGGGTCCCTGGGACTGTGAGACAGCAGTGCTAATCACTGTGTCACCGTGCTGCCCCGGGTCCCTGGCACTGTGAGACAGCAGTGCTAATCACTGTGTCACCGTGCTGCCCCGGGTCCCTGGCACTGTGAGACAGCAGTGCTAATCACTGTGTCACCGTGCTGCCCCGGGTCCCTGGCACTGTGAGACAGCAGTGCTAATCACTGTATCACCGTGCTGCCCCGGGTCCCTGGCACTGTGAGACAGCAGTGCTAATCACTGTGTCACCGTGCTGCCCCGGGTCCCTGGCACTGTGAGACAGCAGTGCTAATCACTGTGTCACCGTGCTGCCCTGGGTCCCTGGCACTGTGAGACAGCAGTGCTAATCACTGTGTCACCGTGCTGTCCCGGGTCACTCGAACTGTGAGGCAGCAGTGCTAATCACTGTGTCACCGTGCTGCCCCGGGTCCCTGGCACTGTGAGACAGCAGTGCTAATCACTGTGTCACCGTGCTGCCCCGGGTCCCTGGCACTTGAGACAGCAGTGCTAATCACTGTGTCACCGTGCTGCCCCGGGTCCCTGGCACTGTGAGACAGCAGTGCTAATCACTGTATCACCGTGCTGCCCCGGGTCCCTGGCACTGTGAGACAACAGTGCTAATCACTGTGTCACCGTGCTGCCCCGGGTCCCTGGCACTGTGAGACAGCAGTGCTCATCACTGAGTCACCGTGCTGCCCCGGGTCCCTGGCACTGTGAGACAGCAGTGCTAATCACTGTATCACCGTGCTGCCCCGGGTCCCTGGCACTGTCAGACAGCAGTTGTAACCACTGTGTCACCGTGCTGCCCCGGGTCCCTGGCACTGTGAGACAGCAGTGCTAATCACTGTGTCACCGTGCTGCCACGGGTCCCTGGCACTGTGAGACAGCAGTGCTAATCACTGTGTCACCGTGCTGCCCCGGGTCCCTGGCACTGTGAGACAGCAGTGCTAATCACTGTGTCACCGTGCTGCCCCGGGTCCCTGGCACTGTGAGACAGCAGTTGTAACCACTGTGTCACCGTGCTGCCCCGGGTCCCTGACACTGTGAGACAGCAGTGCTAATCACTGTGTCACCGTGCTGCCCCGGGTCCCTGGCACTGTGAGACAGCAGAGCTAATCACTGTGTCACCGTGCTGCCCCGGGTCCCCGGCACTGTGAGACAGCAGTTGTAACCACTGTGTCACCGTGCTGCCTCAGGTCCCTGGCACTGTGAGACAGCAGTGCTAATCACTGTGTCACCGTGCTGCCCCGGGTCCCTGGCACTGAGAGACAGTAGTGCTAATCAGTGTGTCACCATGCTGCCCTGTATCCCTGGCACTGTGAGACAACAGTGCTAATCACTGTGTCACCGTGCTGCCCCGGGTCCCTGGCACTGTGAGACAGCAGTGCTAATCACTGTGTCACCGTGCTGCCCCGGGTCCCTGGCACTGTGAGACAACAGTGCTAATCACTGTATCACCGTGCTGCCCCGGGTCCCTGGCACTGTGAGACAACAGTGCTAATCACTGTATCACCGTGCTGCCCCGGGTCCCTGGCACTGTGAGACAACAGTGCTAATCACTGTGTCACCGTGCTGCCCCGGGTCCCTGGCACTGTGAGACAACAGTGCTAATCACTGTGTCACCGTGCTGCCCCGGGTCCCTGGCACTGTGAGACAGCAGTGCTAATCACTGTATCACCGTGCTGCCCCGGGTCCCTGGCACTGTGAGACAACAGTGCTAATCACTGTGTCACCGTGCTGCCCCGGGTCCCTGGCACTGTGAGACAGCAGTGCTCATCACTGAGTCACCGTGCTGCCCCGGGTCCCTGGCACTGTGAGACAGCAGTGCTAATCACTGTATCACCGTGCTGCCCCGGGTCCCTGGCACTGTGAGACAACAGTGCTAATCACTGTGTCACCGTGCTGCCCCGGGTCCCTGGCACTGTGAGACAGCAGTGCTCATCACTGAGTCACCGTGCTGCCCCGGGTCCCTGGCACTGTGAGACAGCAGTGCTAATCACTGTATCACCGTGCTGCCCCGGGTCCCTGGCACTGTCAGACAGCAGTTGTAACCACTGTGTCACCGTGCTGCCCCGGGTCCCTGGCACTGTGAGACAGCAGTGCTAATCACTGTGTCACTGTGCTGCCACGGGTCCCTGGCACTTGAGACAGCAGTGCTAATCACTGTATCACCGTGCTGCCCCGGGTCCCTGGCACTGTGGGACAGCAGTGCTAATCACTGTGTCACCGTGCTGCCCCGGGTCCCTGGCACTGTCAGACAGCAGTTGTAACCACTGTGTCACCGTGCTGCCCCAGGTCCCTGGCACTGTGAGACAGCAGTGCTAATCACTGTATCACCGTGCTGCCACGGGTCCCTGGCACTGTGAGACAGCAGTTGTAACCACTGTGTCACCGTGCTGCCCCGGGTCCCTGACACTGTGAGACAGCAGTGCTAATCACTGTGTCACTGTGCTGCCCCGGGTCCCTGGCACTGTGAGACAGCAGTGCTAATCACTGTGTCACCGTGCTGCCCCGGGTCCCTGGCACTGTGAGACAGCAGTGCTAATCACTGTGTCACCGTGCTGCCCCGTGTCCCTGGCACTGTGAGATAGCAGTGCTAATCACTGTGTCACCGTGCTGCCCCGGGTCCCTGGCACTGTGAGACAGCAGTGCTAATCACTGTGTCACCGTGCTGCCCCAGGTCCCTGCACTGTGAGACAGCAGTGCTAATCACTGTGTCACCGTGCTGCCCCGGGTCCCAGGTACTGTGAGACAGCAGTGCTAATCACTGTGTCACCGTGCTGCCCCGGGTCCCTGGCACTGTGAGACAGCAGTGCTAATCACTGTGTCACCGTGCTGCCCCGGGTCCCTGACACTGTGAGACAGCAGTGCTAATCACTGTGTCACCATGCTGCCTCGGGTCCCTGGCGCTGTGAGACAGTAGTGCTAATCACTGTGTCACCGTGCTGCCCCGGGACCCTGGCACTGTGAGTCAGCACTGCTAATCACTGTGTCACCATGCTGCCCCGGGCCCCTGCCACTGTGAGACAGCAGTGGGAATCACTGTGTCACCGTGCTGCCACGGGACCCTGGCACTGTGAGACAGCAGTGCTAATCACTGTGTCACCGTGCTGCCCCGGGTCCCTGGCACTGTGAGACAGCAGTGCTAATCACTGTGTCACCGTGCTGCCCCGGGTCCCTGGCACAGTGAGACAGCAGTGTGAATCACTGTGTCACCGTGCTGCCCCTGGTCCCTGGCACTATGAGACAGCAGTGCTAATCACTGTGTCACCGTGCTGCCCCGGGTCCCTGGTACTATGAGACAGCAGTGCTAATCACTGTGTCACCGTGCTGCCCCGGGTCCCTGGCACTATGAGACAGCAGTGCTAATCACTGTGTCACCGTGCTGCCCCGGGTCCCTGGCACTGTGAGACAGCAGTGCTAATCACTGTGTCACCGTGCTGCCCCTGGTCCCTGGCACTGTGAGACAGCAGTGCTAATCACTGTGTCACCGTGCTGCCCCGGGTCCCTGGCACTGTGAGACAGCAGTGTGAATCACTGTGTCACCGTGCTGCCCCGGGTCCCTGGCACTGTGAGACAGCAGTGCTAATCACTGTGTCACCGTGCTGCCCCGCGTCCCTGGCACTGTGAGACAGCAATGCTAATCACTGTGTCACCGTGCTGCCCCGGGTCCCTGGCACTGTGAGACAGCAGTGCTAAACACTGAGTCACCGTGCTGCCCCGGGTCCCTGGCACTGTGAGACAGCAGTGCTAATCACTGTATCACCGTGCTGCCCTGTGTCCCTGGCACTGTGAGACAGCAGTGTGAATCACTGTGTCACCGTGCTGCCCTGGGTACCTGGCACTGTGAGAGAGCAGTGCTAACCACTGTGTCATTGAGCTGCCCCGGGTCCATGGCACTGTGAAACAGCACTGTGTCACCGTGCTGCCTCAGGTCCCTTCCACTGTGAGACAGCAGTGCAAATCACTGTGTCACCGTGCTGCCCCGAGTCCCTGGCACTGAGAGACAGCAGTGCTAATCAGTGTGTCACCGTGCTGCCCCGGGTCCCTGGCACTGTGAGACAGCAGTGCTAATCACTGTATCACCGTGCTGCCCCGGGTCCCTGGCACTGTGAGACAACAGTGCTAATCACTGTGTCACCGTGCTGCCCCGGGTCCCTGGCACTGTGAGACAGCAGTGCTCATCACTGAGTCACCGTGCTGCCCCGGGTCCCTGGCACTGTGAGACAGCAGTGCTAATCACTGTATCACCGTGCTGCCCCGGGTCCCTGGCACTGTCAGACAGCAGTTGTAACCACTGTGTCACCGTGCTGCCCCGGGTCCCTGGCACTGTGAGACAGCAGTGCTAATCACTGTGTCACCGTGCTGCCACGGGTCCCTGGCACTTGAGACAGCAGTGCTAATCACTGTATCACCGTGCTGCCCCGGGTCCCTGGCACTGTGGGACAGCAGTGCTAATCACTGTGTCACCGTGCTGCCCCGGGTCCCTGGCACTGTCAGACAGCAGTTGTAACCACTGTGTCACCGTGCTGCCCCAGGTCCCTGGCACTGTGAGACAGCAGTGCTAATCACTGTATCACCGTGCTGCCACGGGTCCCTGGCACTGTGAGACAGCAGTTGTAACCACTTTGTCACCGTGCTGCCCCGGGTCCCTGACACTGTGAGACAGCAGTGCTAATCACTGTGTCACTGTGCTGCCCCGGGTCCCTGGCACTGTGAGACAGCAGTGCTAATCACTGTGTCACCGTGCTGCCCCGGGTCCCTGGCACTGTGAGACAGCAGTGCTAATCACTGTGTCACCGTGCTGCCCCGGGTCCCTGGCACTGTGAGATAGCAGTGCTAATCACTGTGTCACCGTGCTGCCCCGGGTCCCTGGCACTGTGAGACAGCAGTGCTAATCACTGTGTCACCGTGCTGCCCCAGGTCCCTGCACTGTGAGACAGCAGTGCTAATCACTGTGTCACCGTGCTGCCCCGGGTCCCAGGTACTGTGAGACAGCAGTGCTAATCACTGTGTCACCGTGCTGCCCCGGGTCCCTGGCACTGTGAGACAGCAGTGCTAATCACTGTGTCACCGTGCTGCCCCGGGTCCCTGACACTGTGAGACAGCAGTGCTAATCACTGTGTCACCATGCTGCCTCGGGTCCCTGGCGCTGTGAGACAGTAGTGCTAATCACTGTGTCACCGTGCTGCCCCGGGACCCTGGCACTGTGAGTCAGCACTGCTAATCACTGTGTCACCATGCTGCCCCGGGCCCCTGCCACTGTGAGACAGCAGTGGGAATCACTGTGTCACCGTGCTGCCACGGGACCCTGGCACTGTGAGACAGCAGTGCTAATCACTGTGTCACCGTGCTGCCCCGGGTCCCTGGCACTGTGAGACAGCAGTGCTAATCACTGTGTCACCGTGCTGCCCCGGGTCCCTGGCACAGTGAGACAGCAGTGTGAATCACTGTGTCACCGTGCTGCCCCTGGTCCCTGGCACTGTGAGACAGCAGTGCTAATCACTGTGTCACCGTGCTGCCCCGGGTCCCTGGCACTATGAGACAGCAGTGCTAATCACTGTGTCACCGTGCTGCCCCGGGTCCCTGGCACTATGAGACAGCAGTGCTAATCACTGTGTCACCGTGCTGCCCCGGGTCCCTGGCACTGTGAGACAGCAGTGCTAATCACTGTGTCACCGTGCTGCCCCTGGTCCCTGGCACTGTGAGACAGCAGTGCTAATCACTGTGTCACCGTGCTGCCCCGGGTCCCTGGCACTGTGAGACAGCAGTGTGAATCACTGTGTCACCGTGCTGCCCCGGGTCCCTGGCACTGTGAGACAGCAGTGCTAATCACTGTGTCACCGTGCTGCCCCGCGTCCCTGGCACTGTGAGACAGCAATGCTAATCACTGTGTCACCGTGCTGCCCCGGGTCCCTGGCACTGTGAGACAGCAGTGCTAATCACTGAGTCACCGTGCTGCCCCGGGTCCCTGGCACTGTGAGACAGCAGTGCTAATCACTGTATCACCGTGCTGCCCTGGGTCCCTGGCACTGTGAGACAGCAGTGTGAATCACTGTGTCACCGTGCTGCCCTGGGTACCTGGCACTGTGAGAGAGCAGTGCTAACCACTGTGTCATTGAGCTGCCCCGGGTCCATGGCACTGTGAGACAGCACTGTGTCACCGTGCTGCCTCAGGTCCCTTCCACTGTGAGACAGCAGTGCAAATCACTGTGTCACCGTGCTGCCCCGAGTCCCTGGCACTGAGAGACAGCAGTGCTAATCAGTGTGTCACCGTGCTGCCCCGGGTCCCTGGCACTGTGAGACAGCAGTGCTAATCACTGTGTCACCGTGCTGCCCCGGCTCCCTGGCACTGTGAGACAGCAGTGCTAATCACTGTGTCACCGTGCTGCCCCGGGTCCCTGGCACTGTGAGACAGCAGTGCTAATCACTGTGTCACCGTGCTGCCCCGGGTCCATGGCACTGTGAGACAGCAGTGTGAATCACTGTGTCACCGTGCTGCCCTGTGTCCCTGGCACTGTGAGACAGCAGTGTGAATCACTGTGTCACCGTGCTGCCCCGGGTCCCTGGCACTGTGAGAAGCAGTGCTAATCACTGTGTCACCGTGCTACCCTGTGCCCCTGGCACTGTGAGACAGCAGTGCTAATCACTGTGTCACCGTGCTGCCCCGGGTCCCTGGCACTGTGAGACAGCAGTGCTAATCACTGTGTCACCGTGCTGCCCCGGGTCCCTGGCACTGTGAGACAGCAGTGCTAATCACTGAGTCACCGTGCTGCCCCGGGTCCCTGGCACTGTGAGACAGCAGTGCTAATCACTATATCACCGTGCTGCCCCGGGTCCCTGGCACTGTGAGACAGCAGTGCTAATCACTGTATCACCGTGCTGCCCTGGGTCCCTGGCACTGTGAGACAGCAGTGTGAATCACTGTGTCACCGTGCTGCCCCGGGTCCCTGGCACTGTGAGACAGCAGTGCTAATCACTGTGTCACCGTGCTGCCCCGCGTCCCTGGCACTGTGAGACAGCAATGCTAATCACTGTGTCACCGTGCTGCCCCGGGTCCCTGGCACTGTGAGACAGCAGTGCTAATCACTGAGTCACCGTGCTGCCCCGGGTCCCTGGCACTGTGAGACAGCAGTGCTAATCACTGTATCACCGTGCTGCCCTGGGTCCCTGGCACTGTGAGACAGCAGTGTGAATCACTGTGTCACCGTGCTGCCCTGGGTACCTGGCACTGTGAGAGAGCAGTGCTAACCACTGTGTCATTGAGCTGCCCCGGGTCCATGGCACTGTGAAACAGCACTGTGTCACCGTGCTGCCTCAGGTCCCTTCCACTGTGAGACAGCAGTGCAAATCACTGTGTCACCGTGCTGCCCCGAGTCCCTGGCACTGAGAGACAGCAGTGCTAATCAGTGTGTCACCGTGCTGCCCCGGGTCCCTGGCACTGTGAGACAGCAGTGCTAATCACTGTATCACCGTGCTGCCCCGGGTCCCTGGCACTGTGAGACAACAGTGCTAATCACTGTGTCACCGTGCTGCCCCGGGTCCCTGGCACTGTGAGACAGCAGTGCTCATCACTGAGTCACCGTGCTGCCCCGGGTCCCTGGCACTGTGAGACAGCAGTGCTAATCACTGTATCACCGTGCTGCCCCGGGTCCCTGGCACTGTCAGACAGCAGTTGTAACCACTGTGTCACCGTGCTGCCCCGGGTCCCTGGCACTGTGAGACAGCAGTGCTAATCACTGTGTCACCGTGCTGCCACGGGTCCCTGGCACTTGAGACAGCAGTGCTAATCACTGTATCACCGTGCTGCCCCGGGTCCCTGGCACTGTGGGACAGCAGTGCTAATCACTGTGTCACCGTGCTGCCCCGGGTCCCTGGCACTGTCAGACAGCAGTTGTAACCACTGTGTCACCGTGCTGCCCCAGGTCCCTGGCACTGTGAGACAGCAGTGCTAATCACTGTATCACCGTGCTGCCACGGGTCCCTGGCACTGTGAGACAGCAGTTGTAACCACTGTGTCACCGTGCTGCCCCGGGTCCCTGACACTGTGAGACAGCAGTGCTAATCACTGTGTCACTGTGCTGCCCCGGGTCCCTGGCACTGTGAGACAGCAGTGCTAATCACTGTGTCACCGTGCTGCCCCGGGTCCCTGGCACTGTGAGACAGCAGTGCTAATCACTGTGTCACCGTGCTGCCCCGGGTCCCTGGCACTGTGAGATAGCAGTGCTAATCACTGTGTCACCGTGCTGCCCCGGGTCCCTGGCACTGTGAGACAGCAGTGCTAATCACTGTGTCACCGTGCTGCCCCAGGTCCCTGCACTGTGAGACAGCAGTGCTAATCACTGTGTCACCGTGCTGCCCCGGGTCCCAGGTACTGTGAGACAGCAGTGCTAATCACTGTGTCACCGTGCTGCCCCGGGTCCCTGGCACTGTGAGACAGCAGTGCTAATCACTGTGTCACCGTGCTGCCCCGGGTCCCTGACACTGTGAGACAGCAGTGCTAATCACTGTGTCACCATGCTGCCTCGGGTCCCTGGCGCTGTGAGACAGTAGTGCTAATCACTGTGTCACCGTGCTGCCCCGGGACCCTGGCACTGTGAGTCAGCACTGCTAATCACTGTGTCACCATGCTGCCCCGGGCCCCTGCCACTGTGAGACAGCAGTGGGAATCACTGTGTCACCGTGCTGCCACGGGACCCTGGCACTGTGAGACAGCAGTGCTAATCACTGTGTCACCGTGCTGCCCCGGGTCCCTGGCACTGTGAGACAGCAGTGCTAATCACTGTGTCACCGTGCTGCCCCGGGTCCCTGGCACAGTGAGACAGCAGTGTGAATCACTGTGTCACCGTGCTGCCCCTGGTCCCTGGCACTGTGAGACAGCAGTGCTAATCACTGTGTCACCGTGCTGCCCCGGGTCCCTGGCACTATGAGACAGCAGTGCTAATCACTGTGTCACCGTGCTGCCCCGGGTCCCTGGCACTATGAGACAGCAGTGCTAATCACTGTGTCACCGTGCTGCCCCGGGTCCCTGGCACTGTGAGACAGCAGTGCTAATCACTGTGTCACCGTGCTGCCCCTGGTCCCTGGCACTGTGAGACAGCAGTGCTAATCACTGTGTCACCGTGCTGCCCCGGGTCCCTGGCACTGTGAGACAGCAGTGTGAATCACTGTGTCACCGTGCTGCCCCGGGTCCCTGGCACTGTGAGACAGCAGTGCTAATCACTGTGTCACCGTGCTGCCCCGCGTCCCTGGCACTGTGAGACAGCAATGCTAATCACTGTGTCACCGTGCTGCCCCGGGTCCCTGGCACTGTGAGACAGCAGTGCTAATCACTGAGTCACCGTGCTGCCCCGGGTCCCTGGCACTGTGAGACAGCAGTGCTAATCACTGTATCACCGTGCTGCCCTGGGTCCCTGGCACTGTGAGACAGCAGTGTGAATCACTGTGTCACCGTGCTGCCCTGGGTACCTGGCACTGTGAGAGAGCAGTGCTAACCACTGTGTCATTGAGCTGCCCCGGGTCCATGGCACTGTGAGACAGCACTGTGTCACCGTGCTGCCTCAGGTCCCTTCCACTGTGAGACAGCAGTGCAAATCACTGTGTCACCGTGCTGCCCCGAGTCCCTGGCACTGAGAGACAGCAGTGCTAATCAGTGTGTCACCGTGCTGCCCCGGGTCCCTGGCACTGTGAGACAGCAGTGCTAATCACTGTGTCACCGTGCTGCCCCGGCTCCCTGGCACTGTGAGACAGCAGTGCTAATCACTGTGTCACCGTGCTGCCCCGGGTCCCTGGCACTGTGAGACAGCAGTGCTAATCACTGTGTCACCGTGCTGCCCCGGGTCCCTGGCACTGTGAGACAGCAGTGTGAATCACTGTGTCACCGTGCTGCCCTGTGTCCCTGGCACAGTGAGACAGCAGTGTGAATCACTGTGTCACCGTGCTGCCCCGGGTCCCTGGCACTGTGAGAAGCAGTGCTAATCACTGTGTCACCGTGCTACCCTGTGCCCCTGGCACTGTGAGACAGCAGTGCTAATCACTGTGTCACCGTGCTGCCCCGGGTCCCTGGCACTGTGAGACAGCAGTGCTAATCACTGTGTCACCGTGCTGCCCCGGGTCCCTGGCACTGTGAGACAGCAGTGCTAATCACTGAGTCACCGTGCTGCCCCGGGTCCCTGGCACTGTGAGACAGCAGTGCTAATCACTATATCACCGTGCTGCCCCGGGTCCCTGGCACTGTGAGACAGCAGTGCTAATCACTGTATCACCGTGCTGCCCTGGGTCCCTGGCACTGTGAGACAGCAGTGTGAATCACTGTGTCACCGTGCTGCCCCGGGTCCCTGGCACTGTGAGAGAGCAGTGCTAATCACTGTGTCACCGTGCTGCCCCGGGTCCCTGGCACTGTGAGACAGCAGTGCTAATCACTGTGTCACCGTGCTGCCCCGGGTCCCTGGCACTGTGAGACAGCAGTGCTAATCACTGAGTCACCGTGCTGCCCCGGGTCCCTGGCACTGTGAGACAGCAGTGCTAATCACTATATCACCGTGCTGCCCCGGGTCCCTGGCACTGTGAGACAGCAGTGCTAATCACTGTATCACCGTGCAGCCCTGGGTCCCTGGCACTGTGAGACAGCAGTGTGAATCACTGTGTCACCGTGCTGCCCCGGGTCCCTGGCACTGTGAGAGAGCAGTGCTAACCACTGTGTCACCGTGCTGCCCCGGGTCCCTGGCACTGTGAGACAGCAGTTGTAACCACTGTGACACCGTGCTGCCCCGGGACCCTGGCACTGTGAGACAGCAGTGCTAACCACTGTATCACCGTGCTGCCCCGGGTCACTGGCACTGTGAGACAGCAGTGATAATCACTGTGTCACCGTGCTGCCCCGGGTCCCTGGCACTGTGAGACAGCAGTGCTAATCACTGTGTCACCGTGCTGCCTCAGGTCCCTGGCACTGTGATACAGCAGTGCTAATCAGTGTGTCACCATGCTGCCCTGTATCCCTGGCACTGTGAGACAACAGTGCTAATCAGTGTGTCACCGTGCTGCCCCGGGTCCCTGGCACTGTGAGACAGCAGTGCTAATCACTGTATCACCGTGCTGCCCCGGGTCCCTGGCCCTGTGAGACAGCAGTGCTAATCACTGTGTCACCGTGCTGCCCCGGGTCCCTGGTACTGTGAGACAGCAGTGCTAATCACTGTATCACCGTGCTGCCCCGGGTCCCTGGCACTGTGAGACAACAGTGCTAATCACTGTGTCACCGTGGTGCCCCGGATCCCTGGCACTGTGAGACAGCAGTGCTCATCACTGAGTCACCGTGCTGCCCCGGGTCCCTGGCACTGTGAGACCGCAGTGCTAATCACTGTGTCACCGTGCTGCCCCGGGTCCCTGGCACTGTGAGACAGCAGTGCTTATCACTGTATCACCGTGCTGCCCCGGGTCCCTGGCACTGTCAGACAGCAGTTGTAACCACTGTGTCACCGTGCTGCCCCGGTCCCTGGCACTGTGAGACAGCAGTGCTAATCATTGTGTCACCGTGCTGCCACGGGTCCCTGGCACTGTGAGACAGCAGTTGTAACCACTGTGTCACCGTGCTGCCCCGGGTCCCTGACACTGTGAGACAGCAGTGCTAATCACTGTGTCACCGTGCTGCCCCGGGTCCCTGGCACTGTGAGACAGCAGTGCTAATCACTGTGTCACCGTGCTGCCCCGGGTCCATAAGAACATAAGAACATAAGAAATAGGAGCAGGAGTAGGCCATCTGGCCCTTCGAGCCTGCCCCGCCATTCAATAGATCATGGCTGATCTGTCGTGACTCAGCTCCACCTTCCCGCCCTCTCCCCATAACCCTTAATCCCTTCTCTTATCAAAAACCCATCAACCCGTTTCTTAAAAATATTTAGCGAGGCAGCCTCCACCACTTCAACGGGCAGAGAATTCCAGAGATTCACCACCCTTTGAGTGAAGAAGTTCCTCCTCAACTCTGTTCTGAACCGCCCCCCCTTTATCTTGAGGCTGTGCCCCCTAGTCCTACTGTCTTTTTTGAGCGGGAACAGTCTCTCCACCTCTATCCTATCCATCCCATTCATCATCTTATACGTCTCAATGAGATCTCCCCTCATTCTTCTAAACTCTAACGAGTACAAGCCTAGTTTATTCAGCCTCTTCTCATAGCTCAATCCCCTCAACTCCGGTATCAGCCGAGTAAACCTCCTCTGCACTCCCTCCAGGGCCAAAACATCCTTGCGCAGGTGCGGCGCCCAAAACTGCACACAGTACTCCAGCTGCGGCCTCACCAATGCCCTATACAGCTGCAGCAAGACCTCCATACTTTTATATTTAATCCCCTTCGCTATGAAGGCCAGCATCCCATTCGCCTTCCTGACCACCTGCTGCACCTGCAAGCTGGGTTTTTGCGACTCATGCACAAGGACCCCGAGGTCCCTCTGCACCGTCGCCTGCTGCAGTTTTTCGCCCCGTAAGTAATAGTCCTTCCTACCATTCCTCCTACCAAAGTGGACCACCTCACACTTGCCAACATTAAATTCCATTTGCCATTTCCTGGCCCATTCGCCCAGCCTATCTAGATCCTTCTGCAGACTCTCCACACCCTCCGCACAATTTGCCTTTCCCCCAATCTTGGTGTCATCAGCAAATTTCGACACCCTGCACTCGGTTCCCTCCTCCAGATCATCTATATAAATGGTAAATAGCTGAGGCCCCAGCACCGACCCCTGGGGCACCCCACTAGTCACCAACCGCCAATCCGAATAGCATCCATTGACCCCCACTCTCTGCCTCCTATTTGACAACCAATCCTCTATCCACGCTAACACCCTACCCCCAACTCCATGTCCCCCAACCTTCTGCAATAACCTCTTGTGAGGTACCTTGTCAAACGCCTTCTGAAAATCCAGAAAGACCACATCCACCGGCTCTCCTCCATCCACTGCCCTAGACACATCCTCATAGAACTCCAGTAAATTTGTCAGACACGACTTCCCTTTAATGAAACCGTGTTGCGTCCGCCCTATCAAGCAATTCCCCTCAAGATGCCTCGCTATTTCCTCCTTAATGACGGTTTCTAACATTTTACCTACCACAGACGTTAAACTAACCGGCCTATAATTCCCCGCCTTTTGCCTGGCACCCTTCTTAAACAACGGCGTAACATTAGCCGTTTTCCAATCTTCCGGCACTTCCCCGGAATCCAGCGACGTCTGGAAAATAACCACCAAGGCATCCACTATCACCTCCGCCATTTCTTTCAGAACCCTCGGATGCATTCCATCCGGTCCTGGGGACTTGTCCACAATCAGCCCCTCCAGTCTGTCGAGCACCACCTCTCTAGTAACAGTAATGTCATTAAGACCCTCCATTCCTACCACCTTTCCATCGCTAACACCCGGCAAATTATTCACGTCCTCCTCCGTGAAGACAGAAACAAAGAAGTTATTCAAGACCTTAGCCATATTCCTATCCCCTACCACTAGCTCCCCTTTCTCATCCTCTAAAGGACCAACGTTTACCCTAGCCAGCCTCTTCCTTTTTATATATTTATAAAAACTCTTGCTATCCTTTTTTATATTAAGTGCTAGCCCAGCCTCATAGCTTCTCCTACCCTCCTTTATCAATTTCTTTGTCAATCTTTGTTGACATTTAAACCTTTCCCAATCCTCTTCTCGCCCACTGCTCTTAGCTACTCTAAACTCCTCCGCTTTTAATTTAACACTTTCCTTCACCTCCTTCGTTATCCACGGCTTATTACCTCTCCTCCTACTGTCCTTTTTAACCATCGGAATAAATTTCTGCTGAGCACCAAGAAAGATCTCCTTAAAGATCCTCCACTGCTCCTCAGCAGACCTACCTTCCAACGCGTTCCCCCAGTCCACATTCGCCAATTCTTCTCTCATCCTACCATACTCCCCTCTATTCAAACAAAGGACGCGTGTCTGGGAACCCACTTTCTCCTCCTCCATCTGCACCAGAAACTCCACCATACAATGATCACTCTCTCCAAGAGGATCCTTCACCGCAAGGTCCCTAATTCTACCCGCCTCATTACATAGCACCAGATCCAAGATAGCTCGCTCCCTCGTCGGCTCCAACACACACTGTTCAAGGAAATTATCCGGCAGCATTCCAAGAACTCCTCCTCGAGCCCACCTCGTCTAACATGGGTCGACCAATCAATATGCAGATTGAAATCTCCCATAACTACTGCCGTCCCATTCCTGCACGCTGCACTTATTTGCGCGTTAACAGCCCGCCCCACCTCCAGATCATTATTCGGGGGCCTATAGACGACACCCATTAGCGTCTTCCTCCCTTTTCTGTTCCTAATCTCCACCCACAACGATTCCACTTTCTGCTCCTTGGCTCCGATATCATCCCTTGCTACCACCTTGATACTATCCTTAATCAGCAGAGCTACTCCACCCCCTCTTTCCTCCTGCCTATCCTTCCTGAACACTTGATAACCCTGTACATTCATCTCCCAGTCCCTGTCACCTTGCAGCCACGTCTCTGTAATGGCCACCAGATCGTATCCATTTGTGTCGATCTGCGCCATCAGCTCATCCACTTTATTCCGAATGCTTCGTGCATTCAGATAAAGCGCTTTCATCCCAGCCTTCACCTGGACCCTACTTGCCGTAACGCCACCAATTGGGACATCCTTTGCCTCTTCCCTTACCTGTACCCTATCCTTAACTTTAGACCTCATAGCGTCACCTACCCTCGCACCCTCCCCCCCAGTGCTAATCAGTGTGTCACCATGCTGCCCTGTGACCCTGGCACTGTGAGACAACAGTGCTAATCACTGAATCACCGTGCTGCCCCGGGTCCCTGGCACTTGAGACAGCAGTGCTAATCACTGTGTCACCGTGCTGTCCCGGGTCCCTCGAACTGTGAGGCAGCAGTGCTAATCACTGTGTCACCGTGCTGCCCCGGGTCCCTGGCACTGTGAGACAGCAGTGCTAATCACTGTGTCACCGTGCTGCCCCGGGTCCCTGGCACTTGAGACAGCAGTGCTAATCACTGTATCACGGTGATGCCCCGGGTCCCTGGCACTGTGAGACAGCAGTGCTAATCACTGTGTCACCGTGCTGCCCCAGGTCCCTGGCACTTGAGACAGCAGTGCTAATCACTGTGTCACCGTGCTGCCCCGGGTCCCTGGCACTTGAGACAGCAGTGCTAATCACTGTGTCACCGTGCTGCCCCGGGTCCATGGCACTGTGAGACAGCAGTGCTAATCACTGTATCACCGTGCTGCCCTGGGTTCCTGGCACTGTGAGACAGCAGTGCTAATCACTGTGTCACCGTCCTGCCCCGGGTCCCTGGCACTGTGAGACAGCAGTGCTAATCACTGTGTCACCGTGCTGCCCTGGGTCCCTGGCACTGTGAGACAGCAGTGCTAATCACTGTGTCACCGTGCTGCCCCGGGTCCCTGGCGCGGTGAGACAGCAGCGTTAACCACTGTGTCACCGTGCTGCCCCGGGTCCCTGGCACTGTGAGACAGCAGTGCTAATCACTGTGTCACCGTGCTGCCCCGGGTCCCTGGCACTGTGAGACAGCAGTGCTAATCACTGTGTCACCGTGCTGCCCCGGGTCCCTGGCACTGTGAGACAGCAGTGCGAATCACTGTGTCACCGTGCTGCCCCGGGTCCCTGGTACTGTGAGACAGCAGTGCTAATCACTGTATCAACGTGCTGCCCTGGGTCCCTGGCACTGTGAGACAGCAGTGCGAATCACTGTGTCACCGTGCTGCCCCGGGTCCCTGGCACTGTGAGACAGCAGTGCTAATCACTATGTCACCGTGCTGCCCTGGGTTCCTGGCACTGTGAGACAGCAGTGCTAATCACTGTGTCACTGTGCTGCCCTGGGTTCCTGGCACTGTGAGACAGCAGTGCTAACCACTGCGTCACCATGCTGCCCCGGGTCCCTGGCACTGTGAGACAGCAGTGCTAATCAGTGTGTCACCGTGCTGCCCTGTGTCCCTGGCACTGTGAGACAGCAGTGCTAACCACTGTGTCACCGTGCTGCCCCGGGTCCCTGGCACTTGAGACAGCAGTGCTAATCACTGTGTCACTGTGCTGTCCCGGGTCCCTGGCACTGTGAGGCAGCAGTGCTACCCACAGTGTCACCCTGCTGCCCCGGGTCCCTGGCACTGTGAGACAGCAGTGCTAATCACTGTGTCACCGTGCTGCCCCGGGTCCCTGGCACTGTGAGACCGCAGTGCTAATCACTGTGTCACTGTGCTGTCCCGGGTCCCTGGCACTTGAGACAGCAGTGCTAATCACTGTGTCACTGTGCTGTCCCGGGTCCCTGGCACTGTGAGGCAGCAGTGCCAACCACTGTGTCACCCTGCTGCCCCGGGTCACTGGCACTGTGAGTCAGCAGTGTGAATCACAGTGTCACCGTGCTGCCCCGCGTCCCTGATGCTGTGAGACAGCAGTGCTAATCACTGTGTCACCGTGCTGCCCCGGGTCCGTGGCGCTGTGAGACAGCAGTGCTAATCGCTGTGTCACTGTGCTGCCCCGGGTCCCTGGCACTGTGAGACAGCAGTGCTAATCACTGTGTCACTGTGCTGCCCCGGGTCCCTGGCACTGTGAGACAGCAGTGCTAATCACTGTGTCACCGTGCTGCCCGGGGTCCCTGGCACTTGAGACAGCAGTGCTAATCACTGTATCAACGTGCTGCCCTGGGTCCCTGGCACTGTGAGACAGCAGTGCTAATCACTGTGTCACCGTGCTGCCCTGGGTCCCTGGCACTGTGAGACAGCAGTGCTAATCAGTGTGTCACCATGCTGCCCTGTGTCCCTGGCACTGTGAGACAGCAGTGCTAACCACTGTGTCACCGTGCTGCCCCGGGTCCCTGGCACTGTGAGACAGCAGTGCTAATCACTGTGTCACTGTGCTGTCCCGGGTCCCTGGCACTGTGAGGCAGCAGTGCTACCCACAGTGTCACCCTGCTGCCCCGGGTCCCTGGCACTGTGAGACAGCAGTGCTAATCACTGTGTCACCGTGCTGCCCCGGGTCCCTGGCACTGTGAGACCGCAGTGCTAATCACTGTGTCACTGTGCTGTCCCGGGTCCCTGGCACTTGAGACAGCAGTGCTAATCACTGTGTCACTGTGCTGTCCCGGGTCCCTGGCACTGTGAGGCAGCAGTGCCACCCACTGTGTCACCCTGCTGCCCCGGGTCACTGGCACTGTGAGTCAGCAGTGTGAATCACAGTGTCACCGTGCTGCCCCGGGTCCCAGACGCTGTGAGACAGCAGTGCTAATCACTGTGTCACCCTGCTGGCCCGCGTCCCTGGCACTGTGAGACAGCAGTGCTAATCACTGTGTCACCGTGCTGCCCCGGGTCCCTGACGCTGTGAGACAGCAGTGCTAATCACTGTGTCACCGTGCTGCCCCGGGTCCGTGGCGCTGTGAGACAGCAGTGCTAATCACTGTGTCACTGTGCTGCCCCGGGTCCCTGGCACTGTGAGACAGCAGTGCTAATCACTGTGTCACCGTGCTGCCCCGGGTCACTGGCACTGTGAGACAGCAGTACTAATCACTGTGTCACCGTGCTGCCCCGGGTCCCTGACGCTGTGAGACATCAGTGCTAATCACTGTGTCACTGTGCTGCCCCGGGTCACTGGCACTGTGAGACAGCAGTGCTAATCACTGTGTCACCCTGCTGCCCCGGGTCCCTGACGCTGTGAGACAGCAGTGCTAATCACAGTGTCACCGTGCTGCCCCGGGTCCCTGGCGCTGTGAGACAGCAATGCTACCCACTGTGTCACCGTGCTGCCCCGGGTCCCTGGCACTGTGAGACAGAGTGCTAATCACTGTGTCACCGTGCTGCCCTGGGTCACTGGCACAGTGAGACAGCAGTGCTAATCACTGTGTCACCGTGCTGCCCCGGGTCCCTGACGCTGTGAGACAGCAGTGCTAATCACTGTGTCACCGTGCTGCCCCGGGTCCCTGGCGCTGTGAGACAGCAATGCTACCCACTGTGTCACCGTGCTGCCCCGGGTCCCTGGCACTGTGAGACAGCAGTGCTAATCACTGTGTCACCGTGCTGCCCCGGGTCCCTGGCACTGTGAGACAGCAATGTGAATCACTGTGTCACCGTGCTGCCCCGGGTCCCTGGCACTGTTAGACAGCAGTGTGAATCACTGTGTCACCGTGCTGCCCCGGGTCCCTGGCACTGTGAGACAGCAGTGCTAATCACTGTGTCACCGTGCTGCCCCGGGTCCCTGGCACTGTGAGACAGCAGCGTTAATCACTGTGTCACCGTGCTGCCCCGGGTCCCTGGCACTGTGAGACAGCAGTGCTAATCACTGTGTCACCGTGCTGCCCTGGGTCCCTGGCACTGTGAGACAGCAGTTCTAATCACTGTATCACCGTGCTGCCCTGTGTCCCTGGCACTGTGAGACAGCATTGCTAATCACTGTGTCACCTTGCTGCCCTGGGTCCCTGGCACTGTGAGACAGCAGTGCTAATCACTGTGTCACCGTGCTGCCCCGGGTCACTGGCACTGTGAGACAGCATTGCTAATCACTGTATCACCGTGCTGCCCTGGGTCCCTGGCACTGTGAGACAGCAGTGCTAATCACTGTGTTACCGTGCTGCCATGGGTCCCTGGTACTGTGAGACAGCAGTGTGAATCACTGTGTCACCGTGCTGTCCCGGGTCCCTGGCACTGTGAGACAGCAGTGCTAATCACTGTGTCACCGTGCTGCCCCGGGTCCCTGGCACTGTGAGATAGCAGTGCTACCCACTGTGTCACCGTGTCGCCCCAGGTCCCTGGCACTGTGAGGCAGCAGTGCTAATCACTGTGTCACCGTGCTGCCCCGGGTCCCTGGCACTGTGAGACAGCAGTGCTAATCACTGTGTCACCGTGCTGCCCCGGGTCCCTGGCGCTGTGAGACAGCAGTGCTACCCACTGTGTCACCATGCTGCCCCAGGTCCCTGGCACTGTGAGGCAGCAGTGCTAATCACTGTGTCACCGTGCTGCCCCGGGTCCCTGGCACTGTGAGACAGTAGTGCTAATCACTGTGTCACCGTGCTGCCCCGGGTCCCTGGCACTGAGAGACAGCAGTGCTAATCAGTGTGTCACCGTGCTGCCCCGGGTCCCTGGCACTGTGAGACAGCAGTGCCAATCACTGTGTCACCGTGCTGCCCCGGGTCCCTGGCACTGTGAGACAGCAGTGCTAATCACTGTGTCAACGTGCTGCCCCGGGTCCCTGGCACTGAGAGACAGCAGGGCTAATCAGTGTGTCACCGTGCTGCCCCGGGTCCCTGGCACTGTGAGACAGCAGTGTGAATCACTGTGTCACCATTCTGCCCCGGGTCCCTGGCACTGAGAGACAGCAGCGCTAATCACTGTGTCACCGTGCTGCCCCGGGTCCCTGGCACTGTGAGACAGCAGTGCTAATCACTGTGTCACCGTGCTGCCCCGGGTCCCTGGCACTGTGAGACAGCAGTGCTAATCACTGAGTCACCGTGCTGCCCCGGGTCCCTGGCACTGTGAGACAGCAATGCTAATCACTGTGTCACCGTGCTGCCCCGGGTCCCTGGCACTGTGAGACAGCAGTGCTAATCACTGAGTCACCGTGCTGCCCCGGGTCCCTGGCACTGTGAGACAGCAGTGCTAATCACTGTATCACTTGCTGCCCCGGGTCCCTGGCACTGTGAGACGGCAGTGCTAATCACTGTATCACCGTGCTGCCCTGGGTCCCTGGCACTGTGAGACAGCAGTGTGAATCACTGTGTCACCGTGCTGCCCTGGGTCCCTGGCACTGTGAGAGAGCAGTGCTAACCACTGTGTCACCGTGCTGCCCCGGGTCCCTGGCACTGTGAGACAGCAGTTGTAACCACTGTGTCACCGTGCTGCCCCGGGTCCCTGGCACTGTGAGATAGCAGTGCTAATCACTGTGTCACCGTGCTGCCCCGGGTCCCTGGCACTGTGAGACAGCAGTGCTAATCACTGTGTCACCGTGCTGCCCCGGGACCCTGGCACTGTGAGACAGCAGTGCTAATCACTGTGTCACCGTGCTGCCCCGGGTCCCTGGCACTGTGAGACAGCAGTGCTAATCACTGTGTCACCGTGCTGCCCCGGGTCCCTGGCACTGTGAGACAGCAGTGCTAATCACTGTGTCACCGTGCTGCCCCGGGTCCCTGGCACTGTGAGACAGCAGTGCTAATCACTGTGTCACCGTGCTGCCCGGGTCCCTGGCACTGTGAGACAGCAGTGCTAATCACTGTGTCACCGTGCTGCCCCAGGTCCCTGGCACTGTGAGACAGCAGTATGAATCACTGTGTCACCGTGCTGCCCTGTGTCCCTGGCACTGTGAGACAGCAGTGCTAATCACTGTATCACCGTGCTGCCCTGGGTCCCTGGCACTGTGAGGCAGCAGTGCTAATCCCTGTGTCACCGTGCTGCCCCGGGTCCCTGGCAATGTGAGACAGCACTGCTACCCACTGTGTCACCGTGCTGCCCCGGGTCCCTGGCACTGTGAGACAGCAGTGCTAAGCACTGTATCACAGTGCTGCCCCGGGTCACTGACGCTGTGAGACAGCAGTGCTACCCACTGTCTCACCGTGCTGCCCCGGGTCCCTGGCACTGTGAGACAGCACTGCTACCCACTGTATTACCGTGCTGCCCCGGGTCCCTGACGCTGTGAGACAGCAGTACTACGCACTGTGTCAGCATGCTGCCCCGGGTCCCTGACGCTGTGAGGCAGCAGTGCTAATCACTGTGTCACCGTGCTGCCCCAGGTCCCTGGCACTGTGAGACAGCAGTGCTAATCACTGTATCACCGTGCTGCCCTGGGTCCCTGGCACTGTGAGACAGCAGTGCTAATTACTGTGTCACCGTGCTGCCCCAGGTCCCTGGCACTGTGAGACAGCAGTGCTAATCACTGTGTCACCGTGCTGCCCCGGGTCCCTGGCACTGTGAGACAGCAGTGCTAATCACTGTGTCACCGTGCTGCCCCGGGTCCCAGGCACTGTGAGACAGCAGTGCTAATCACTGTGTCACCGTGCTGCCCCGGGTCCCTGGCACTGTGAGACAGCAGTGCTAATTACTGTGTCACCGTGCTGCCCCAGGTCCCTGGCACTGTGAGACAGCAGTGCTAATCACTGTGTCACCGTGCTGCACTGGGTCCCTGGCACTGTGAGACAGCAGTGCTAATCACTGTGTCACCGTGCTGCCCCGGGTCCCTGGCACTGTGAGACAGCAGTACTAATCACTGTGTCACCCTGCTGCCCCGGGTCCCTGGCACTGTGAGACAGCAGTGCTAATTACTGTGTCACCGTGCTGCCCCAGGTCCCTGGCACTGTGAGACAGCAGTGCTAATCACTGTGTCACCGTGCTGCACTGGGTCCCTGGCACTGTGAGACAGCAGTGCTAATCACTGTGTCACCGTGCTGCCCCGGGTCCCTGGCACTGTGAGACAGCAGTGCTAATCACTGTGTCACCGTGCTGCCCCGGGTCCCTGGCACTGTGAGACAGCAGTGCTAATCACTGTGTCACCGTGCTGCCCCGGGTCCCTGGGACTGTGAGATAGCAGTGCTAATCACTGTGTTACCGTGCTGCCCCGGGTCCCTGGCACTGTGAGACAGCAGTGCTAATCATTCTGTCACCATGCTGCCCCGGGTCCCTGGCGCTGTGAGACAGCAGTGCTAATCACTGTGTCACCGTGCTGCCCGGGTCCCTGGCACTGTGAGACAGCAGTGCTAATCACTGAGTCACCGTGCTGCCCCGGGTCCCTGGCACTGTGAGACAGCAGTGCTAATCACTGTATCACGTGCTGCCCCGGGTCCCTGGCACTGTGAGACGGCAGTGCTAATCACTGTATCACCGTGCTGCCCTGGGTCCCTGGCACTGTGAGACAGCAGTGTGAATCACTGTGTCACCGTGCTGCCCTGGGTCCCTGGCACTGTGAGAGAGCAGTGCTAACCACTGTGTCACCGTGCTGCCCCGGGTCCCTGGCACTGTGAGACAGCAGTTGTAACCACTGTGTCACCGTGCTGCCCCGGGTCCCTGGCACTGTGAGATAGCAGTGCTAATCACTGTGTCACCGTGCTGCCCCGGGTCCCTGGCACTGTGAGACAGCAGTGCTAATCACTGTGTCACCGTGCTGCCCCGGGACCCTGGCACTGTGAGACAGCAGTGCTAATCACTGTGTCACCGTGCTGCCCCGGGTCCCTGGCACTGTGAGACAGCAGTGCTAATCACTGTGTCACCGTGCTGCCCCGGGTCCCTGGCACTGTGAGACAGCAGTGCTAATCACTGTGTCACCGTGCTGCCCCGGGTCCCTGGCACTGTGAGACAGCAGTGCTAATCACTGTGTCACCGTGCTGCCCGGGTCCCTGGCACTGTGAGACAGCAGTGCTAATCACTGTGTCACCGTGCTGCCCCAGGTCCCTGGCACTGTGAGACAGCAGTATGAATCACTGTGTCACCGTGCTGCCCTGTGTCCCTGGCACTGTGAGACAGCAGTGCTAATCACTGTATCACCGTGCTGCCCTGGGTCCCTGGCACTGTGAGGCAGCAGTGCTAATCCCTGTGTCACCGTGCTGCCCCGGGTCCCTGGCAATGTGAGACAGCACTGCTACCCACTGTGTCACCGTGCTGCCCCGGGTCCCTGGCACTGTGAGACAGCAGTGCTAAGCACTGTATCACAGTGCTGCCCCGGGTCACTGACGCTGTGAGACAGCAGTGCTACCCACTGTCTCACCGTGCTGCCCCGGGTCCCTGGCACTGTGAGACAGCACTGCTACCCACTGTGTTACCGTGCTGCCCCGGGTCCCTGACGCTGTGAGACAGCAGTACTACGCACTGTGTCAGCATGCTGCCCCGGGTCCCTGACGCTGTGAGGCAGCAGTGCTAATCACTGTGTCACCGTGCTGCCCCAGGTCCCTGGCACTGTGAGACAGCAGTGCTAATCACTGTATCACCGTGCTGCCCTGGGTCCCTGGCACTGTGAGACAGCAGTGCTAATTACTGTGTCACCGTGCTGCCCCAGGTCCCTGGCACTGTGAGACAGCAGTGCTAATCACTGTGTCACCGTGCTGCCCCGGGTCCCTGGCACTGTGAGACAGCAGTGCTAATCACTGTGTCACCGTGCTGCCCCGGGTCCCAGGCACTGTGAGACAGCAGTGCTAATCACTGTGTCACCGTGCTGCCCCGGGTCCCTGGCACTGTGAGACAGCAGTGCTAATTACTGTGTCACCGTGCTGCCCCAGGTCCCTGGCACTGTGAGACAGCAGTGCTAATCACTGTGTCACCGTGCTGCACTGGGTCCCTGGCACTGTGAGACAGCAGTGCTAATCACTGTGTCACCGTGCTGCCCCGGGTCCCTGGCACTGTGAGACAGCAGTGCTAATCACTGTGTCACCGTGCTGCCCCGGGTCCCTGGCACTGTGAGACAGCAGTGCTAATCACTGTGTCACCGTGCTGCCCCGGGTCCCTGGGACTGTGAGATAGCAGTGCTAATCACTGTGTTACCGTGCTGCCCCGGGTCCCTGGCACTGTGAGACAGCAGTGCTAATCATTCTGTCACCATGCTGCCCCGGGTCCCTGGCGCTGTGAGACAGCAGTGCTAATCACTGTGTCACCGTGCTGCCCGGGCCCCTGCCACTGTGAGACAGCAGTGGGAATCACTGTGTCACCGTGCTGCCACGGGACCCTGGCGCTGTGAGACAGCAGTGCTACCCACTGTGTCACCATGCTGCCCCAGGTCCCTGGCACTGTGAGGCAGCAGTGCTAATCACTGTGTCACCGTGCTGCCCCGGGTCCCTGGCACTGTGAGACAGCAGTGCTAATCACTGTGTCACCGTGCTGCCCCGGGTCCCTGGCACTGAGAGACAGCAGTGCTAATCAGTGTGTCACCGTGCTGCCCCGGGTCCCTGGCACTGTGAGACAGCAGTGCCAATCACTGTGTCACCGTGCTGCCCCGGGTCCCTGGCACTGTGAGACAGCAGTGCTAATCACTGTGTCAACGTGCTGCCCCGGGTCCCTGGCACTGAGAGACAGCAGGGCTAATCAGTGTGTCACCGTGCTGCCCCGGGTCCCTGGCACTGTGAGACAGCAGTGCTAATCACTGTGTCACCGTGCTGCCCCGGGTCCCTGGCACTGTGAGACAGCAGTGCTAATCACTGTGTCACCGTGCTGCCCCGGGTCCCTGGTACTGGGAGACAGCAGTGTGAATCACTGTGTCACCATTCTGCCCCGGGTCCCTGGCACTGAGAGACAGCAGCGCTAATCACTGTGTCACCGTGCTGCCCCGGGTCCCTGGCACTGTGAGACAGCAGTGCTAATCACTGTGTCACCGTGCTGCCCCGGGTCCCTGGCACTGTGAGACAGCAGTGCTAATCACTGAGTCACCGTGCTGCCCCGGGTCCCTGGCACTGTGAGACAGCAATGCTAATCACTGTGTCACCGTGCTGCCCCGGGTCCCTGGCACTGTGAGACAGCAGTGCTAATCACTGAGTCACCGTGCTGCCCCGGGTCCCTGGCACTGTGAGACAGCAGTGCTAATCACTGTATCACGTGCTGCCCCGGGTCCCTGGCACTGTGAGACGGCAGTGCTAATCACTGTATCACCGTGCTGCCCTGGGTCCCTGGCACTGTGAGACAGCAGTGTGAATCACTGTGTCACCGTGCTGCCCTGGGTCCCTGGCACTGTGAGAGAGCAGTGCTAACCACTGTGTCACCGTGCTGCCCCGGGTCCCTGGCACTGTGAGACAGCAGTTGTAACCACTGTGTCACCGTGCTGCCCCGGGTCCCTGGCACTGTGAGATAGCAGTGCTAATCACTGTGTCACCGTGCTGCCCCGGGTCCCTGGCACTGTGAGACAGCAGTGCTAATCACTGTGTCACCGTGCTGCCCCGGGACCCTGGCACTGTGAGACAGCAGTGCTAATCACTGTGTCACCGTGCTGCCCCGGGTCCCTGGCACTGTGAGACAGCAGTGCTAATCACTGTGTCACCGTGCTGCCCCGGGTCCCTGGCACTGTGAGACAGCAGTGCTAATCACTGTGTCACCGTGCTGCCCCGGGTCCCTGGCACTGTGAGACAGCAGTGCTAATCACTGTGTCACCGTGCTGCCCGGGTCCCTGGCACTGTGAGACAGCAGTGCTAATCACTGTGTCACCGTGCTGCCCCAGGTCCCTGGCACTGTGAGACAGCAGTATGAATCACTGTGTCACCGTGCTGCCCTGTGTCCCTGGCACTGTGAGACAGCAGTGCTAATCACTGTATCACCGTGCTGCCCTGGGTCCCTGGCACTGTGAGGCAGCAGTGCTAATCCCTGTGTCACCGTGCTGCCCCGGGTCCCTGGCAATGTGAGACAGCACTGATACCCACTGTGTCACCGTGCTGCCCCGGGTCCCTGGCACTGTGAGACAGCAGTGCTAAGCACTGTATCACAGTGCTGCCCCGGGTCACTGACGCTGTGAGACAGCAGTGCTACCCACTGTCTCACCGTGCTGCCCCGGGTCCCTGGCACTGTGAGACAGCACTGCTACCCACTGTGTTACCGTGCTGCCCCGGGTCCCTGACGCTGTGAGACAGCAGTACTACGCACTGTGTCAGCATGCTGCCCCGGGTCCCTGACGCTGTGAGGCAGCAGTGCTAATCACTGTGTCACCGTGCTGCCCCAGGTCCCTGGCACTGTGAGACAGCAGTGCTAATCACTGTATCACCGTGCTGCCCTGGGTCCCTGGCACTGTGAGACAGCAGTGCTAATTACTGTGTCACCGTGCTGCCCCAGGTCCCTGGCACTGTGAGACAGCAGTGCTAATCACTGTGTCACCGTGCTGCCCCGGGTCCCTGGCACTGTGAGACAGCAGTGCTAATCACTGTGTCACCGTGCTGCCCCGGGTCCCAGGCACTGTGAGACAGCAGTGCTAATCACTGTGTCACCGTGCTGCCCCGGGTCCCTGGCACTGTGAGACAGCAGTGCTAATTACTGTGTCACCGTGCTGCCCCAGGTCCCTGGCACTGTGAGACAGCAGTGCTAATCACTGTGTCACCGTGCTGCACTGGGTCCCTGGCACTGTGAGACAGCAGTGCTAATCACTGTGTCACCGTGCTGCCCCGGGTCCCTGGCACTGTGAGACAGCAGTGCTAATCACTGTGTCACCGTGCTGCCCCGGGTCCCTGGCACTGTGAGACAGCAGTGCTAATCACTGTGTCACCGTGCTGCCCCGGGTCCCTGGGACTGTGAGATAGCAGTGCTAATCACTGTGTTACCGTGCTGCCCCGGGTCCCTGGCACTGTGAGACAGCAGTGCTAATCATTGTGTCACCATGCTGCCCCGGGTCCCTGGCACTGTGAGACAGCAGTGCTAATCACTGTGTCACCGTGCTGCCCCGGGTCCCTGGCACAGTGAGACAGCAGTGTGAATCACTGTGTCACCGTGCTGCCCCGGGTCCCTGGCACTGTGAGACAGCAGTGCTAATCACTGTGTCACCGTGCTGCCCCGGGACCCTGGCACTGTGAGACAGCAGTGCTAATCACTGTGTCACCGTGCTGCCCCGGGTCCCTGGCACTGTGAGACAGCAGTGCTAATCACAGTGTCACCGTGCTGCCCCGGGTCCCTGGCACTGTGAGACAGCAGTGCTAATCACTGTGTCACCGTGCTGCCCCGGGTCACTGGCACTGTGAGACAGCAGTGCTAATCACTGTGTCACCGTGCTGCCCGGGTCCCTGGCACTGTGAGACAGCAGTGCTAATCACTGTGTCACCGTGCTGCCCCAGGTCCCTGGCACTGTGAGACAGCAGTACGAATCACTGTGTCACCGTGCTGCCCTGTGTCCCTGGCACTGTGAGACAGCAGTGCTAATCACTGTATCACCGTGCTGCCCTGGGTCCCTGGCACTGTGAGGCAGCAGTGCTAATCCCTGTGTCACCGTGCTGCCCCGGGTCCCTGGCACTGTGAGACAGCACTGCTACCCACTGTGTCACCGTGCTGCCCCGGGTCCCTGGCACTGTGAGACAGCAGTGCTAAGCACTGTATCACCGTGCTGCCCCGGGTCACTGACGCTGTGAGACAGCAGTACTACCCACTGTCTCACCGTGCTGCCCCGGGTCCCTGGCACTGTGAGACAGCACTGCTACCCACTGTGTTACCGTGCTGCCCCGGGTCCCTGACGCTGTGAGACAGCAGTACTACGCACTGTGTCAGCATGCTGCCCCGGGTCCCTGACGCTGTGAGGCAGCAGGGCTAATCACTGTGTCACCGTGCTGCCCCAGGTCCCTGGCACTGTGAGACAGCAGTGCTAATCACTGTGTCACCGTGCTGCCCCGGGTCCCTGGCACTGTGAGACAGCAGTGCTAATCACTGTGTCACCGTGCTGCCCCGGGTCCCAGGCACTGTGAGACAGCAGTGCTAATCACTGTGTCACCGTGCTGCCCCGGGTCCCTGGCACTGTGAGACAGCAGTGCTAATTACTGTGTCACCGTGCTGCCCCAGGTCCCTGGCACTGTGAGACAGCAGTGCTAATCACTGTGTCACCGTGCTGCCCTGGGTCCCTGGCACTGTGAGACAGCAGTGCTCATCACTGTGTCACCGTGCTGCCCCTGGTCCCTGGCACTGTGAGACAGCAGTGCTAATCACTGTGTCACCGTGCTGCCCCGGGTCCCTGGCACTGTGAGACAGCAGTGCTAATCACTGTGTCACCGTGCTGCCCCGGGTCCCTGGGACTGTGAGATAGCAGTGCTAATCACTGTGTTACCGTGCTGCCCCGGGTCCCTGGCACTGTGAGACAGCAGTGCTAATCATTGTGTCACCATGCTGCCCCGGGTCCCTGGCGCTGTGAGACAGCAGTGCTAATCACTGTGTCACCGTGCTGCCCCGGGCCCCTGCCACTGTGAGACAGCAGTGGGAATCACTGTGTCACCGTGCTGCCACGGGACCCTGGCACTGTGACACAGCAGTGCTAATCACTGTGTCACCGTGCTGCCCCGGGTCCCTGGCACTGTGAGACAGCAGTGCTAATCACTGAGTCACCGTGCTGCCCCGGGTCCCTGGTATTGTGAGACAGAAGTGCTAATCACTGTGTCACCGTGCTGCCCCGGGTCCCTGGCACTGTGAGACAGCAGTGCTAATCACTGTGTCACCGTGCTGCCCCGGGTCCCTGGCACAGTGAGACAGCAGTGTGAATCACTGTGTCACCGTGCTGCCCCGGGTCCCTGGCACTATGAAACAGCAGTGCTAATCACTGTGTCACCGTGCTGCCCCGGGTCCCGGGCACTATGAGACAGCAGTGCTAATCACTGTGTCACCGTGCTGCCCCGGGTCCCTGGCACTATGAGACAGCAGTGCTACTCACTGTATCACCTTGCTGCCCCGGGTCCCTGGCACTGTGAGATAGCAGTGCTAATCACTGTGTCACCGTGCTGCCCCGGGTCCCTGGCACTGTGAGACAGCAGTGCTAATCACTGTGTCACCGTGCTGCCCCGGGTCCCTGGCACTGTGAGACAGCAGTGTGAATCACTGTGTCACCGTGCTGCCCCGGGTCCCTGGCACTGTGAGACAGCAGTGCTAATCACTGTGTCACCGTGCTGCCCCGGGTCCCTGGCGCTGTGAGACAGCAGTGCTAATCACTGTGTCACCGTGCTGCCCCGGGTCCCTGGCACTGAGAGACAGCAGTGCTAATCACTGTGTCACCGTGCTGCCCCGGGTACCTGGCACTGTGAGACAGCAGTGCTAATCACTGTGTCACCGTGCTGCCCCGGGTCCCTGGCACTGTGAGACAGCAGTTCTAATCACTGTATCACCGTGCTGCCCTGGGTCCCTGGCACTCTGAGACAGCAGTGTGAATCACTGTGTCACCGTGCTGCCCCGGGTACCTGGCACTGTGAGAGAGCAGTGCTAACCACTATGTCATCGTGCTGCCCCGGGTCCCTGGCACTGTGAGACAGCAGTTGTAACCACTGTGTCACCGTGCTGCCTCAGGTCCCTGGCACTGTGAGACAGCAGTGCAAATCACTGTGTCACCGTGCTGCCCCGGGTCCCTGGCACTGAGAGACAGCAGTGCTAATCAATGTGTCACCGTGCTGCCCCGGGTCCCTGGCACTGTGAGACAGCAGTGCTAATCACTGTGTCACCGTGCTGCCCCGGGTCCCTGGCACTGTGAGACAGCAGTGCTAATCACTGTATCACCGTAGTGCCCCGGGTCCCTGGCACTGTGAGACAGCAGTGCTAATCACTGTGTCACCGTGCTGCCCTGTGTCCCTGGCACTGTGAGACAGCAGTGTGAATCACTGTGTCACCGTGCTGCCCCGGGTCCCTGGCACTGTGAGACAGCAATGCTAATCACTGTATCACCGTACTGCCCCGGGTCCCTGGCACTGTGAGACAGCAGTGCTAATCACTGTATCACCGTACTGCCCCGGGTCCCTGGCACTGTGAGACAGCAATGCTAATGACTGTGTCACCGTGCTGCCCCGGGTCCCTGGTACTGGGAGACAGCAATGCTAATCACTGTGTCACCGTGCTGCCCCGGGTCCCTGGCACTGTGAGACAGCAGTGCTAATCACTGTGTCACCGTGCTGCCCCGGGTCCCTGGCACAGTGAGACAGCAGTGTGAATCACTGTGTCACCGTGCTGCCCCGGGTCCCTGGCACTATGAGACAGCAGTGCTAATCACTGTGTCACCGTGCTGCCCCGGGTCCCGGGCACTATGAGACAGCAGTGCTAATCACTGTGTCACCGTGCTGCCCCGGGTCCCTGGCACTATGAGACAGCAGTGCTACTCACTGTGTCACCTTGCTGCCCCGGGTCCCTGGCACTGTGAGATAGCAGTGCTAATCACTGTGTCACCGTGCTGCCCCGGGTCCCTGGCACTGTGAGACAGCAGTGCTAATCACTGTGTCACCGTGCTGCCCCGGGTCCCTGGCACTGTGAGACAGCAGTGTGAATCACTGTGTCACCGTGCTGCCCCGGGTCCCTGGCACTGTGAGACAGCGGTGCTAATCACTGTGTCACCGTGCTGCCCCGGGTCCCTGGCGCTGTGAGACAGCAGTGCTAATCACTGTGTCACCGTGCTGCCCCGGGTCCCTGGCACTGAGAGACAGCAGTGCTAATCACTGTGTCACCGTGCTGCCCCGGGTACCTGGCACTGTGAGACAGCAGTGCTAATCACTGTGTCACCGTGCTGCCCCGGGTCCCTGGCACTGTGAGACAGCAGTGCTAATCACTGTATCACCGTGCTGCCCTGGGTCCCTGGCACTCTGAGACAGCAGTGTGAATCACTGTGTCACCGTGCTGCCCCGGGTACCTGGCACTGTGAGAGAGCAGTGCTAACCACTGTGTCATCGTGCTGCCCTGGGTCCCTGGCACTGAGAGACAGCAGGGCTAATCAGTGTGTCACCGTGCTGCCCCGGGTCCCTGGCACTGTGAGACAGCAGTGCTAATCACTGTGTCACCGTGCTGCCCCGGGTCCCTGGCACTGTGAGACAGCAGTGCTAATCACTGTGTCACCGTGCTGCCCCGGGTCACTGGTACTGGGAGACAGCAGTGTGAATCACTGTGTCACCATTCTGCCCCGGGTCCCTGGCACTGAGAGACAGCAGCGCTAATCACTGTGTCACCGTGCTGCCCCGGGTCCCTGGCACTGTGAGACAGCAGTGCTAATCACTGTGTCACCGTGCTGCCCCGGGTCCCTGGCACTGTGAGACAGCAGTGCTAATCACTGAGTCACCGTGCTGCCCCGGGTCCCTGGCACTGTGAGACAGCAATGCTAATCACTGTGTCACCGTGCTGCCCCGGGTCCCTGGCACTGTGAGACAGCAGTGCTAATCACTGAGTCACCGTGCTGCCCCGGGTCCCTGGCACTGTGAGACAGCAGTGCTAATCACTGTATCACGTGCTGCCCCGGGTCCCTGGCACTGTGAGACGGCAGTGCTAATCACTGTATCACCGTGCTGCCCTGGGTCCCTGGCACTGTGAGACAGCAGTGTGAATCACTGTGTCACCGTGCTGCCCTGGGTCCCTGGCACTGTGAGAGAGCAGTGCTAACCACTGTGTCACCGTGCTGCCCCGGGTCCCTGGCACTGTGAGACAGCAGTTGTAACCACTGTGTCACCGTGCTGCCCCGGGTCCCTGGCACTGTGAGACAGCAGTGCTAATCACTGTGTCACCGTGCTGCCCCGGGTCCCTGGCACTGTGAGACAGCAGTGCTAATCACTGTGTCACCGTGCTGCCCCGGGTCCCTGGCACTGTGAGACAGCAGTGCTAATCACTGTGTCACCGTGCTGCCCCGGGTCCCTGGCACTGTGAGACAGCAGTGCTAATCACTGTGTCACCGTGCTGCCCGGGTCCCTGGCACTGTGAGACAGCAGTGCTAATCACTGTGTCACCGTGCTGCCCCAGGTCCCTGGCACTGTGAGACAGCAGTATGAATCACTGTGTCACCGTGCTGCCCTGTGTCCCTGGCACTGTGAGACAGCAGTGCTAATCACTGTATCACCGTGCTGCCCTGGGTCCCTGGCACTGTGAGGCAGCAGTGCTAATCCCTGTGTCACCGTGCTGCCCCGGGTCCCTGGCAATGTGAGACAGCACTGCTACCCACTGTGTCACCGTGCTGCCCCGGGTCCCTGGCACTGTGAGACAGCAGTGCTAAGCACTGTATCACAGTGCTGCCCCGGGTCACTGACGCTGTGAGACAGCAGTGCTACCCACTGTCTCACCGTGCTGCCCCGGGTCCCTGGCACTGTGAGACAGCACTGCTACCCACTGTGTTACCGTGCTGCCCCGGGTCCCTGACGCTGTGAGACAGCAGTACTACGCACTGTGTCAGCATGCTGCCCCGGGTCCCTGACGCTGTGAGGCAGCAGTGCTAATCACTGTGTCACCGTGCTGCCCCAGGTCCCTGGCACTGTGAGACAGCAGTGCTAATCACTGTATCACCGTGCTGCCCTGGGTCCCTGGCACTGTGAGACAGCAGTGCTAATTACTGTGTCACCGTGCTGCCCCAGGTCCCTGGCACTGTGAGACAGCAGTGCTAATCACTGTGTCACCGTGCTGCCCCGGGACCCTGGCACTGTGAGACAGCAGTGCTAATCACTGTGTCACCGTGCTGCCCCGGGTCCCTGGCACTGTGAGACAGCAGTGCTAATCACAGTGTCACCGTGCTGCCCCGGGTCCCTGGCACTGTGAGACAGCAGTGCTAATCACTGTGTCACCGTGCTGCCCCGGGTCACTGGCACTGTGAGACAGCAGTGCTAATCACTGTGTCACCGTGCTGCCCGGGTCCCTGGCACTGTGAGACAGCAGTGCTAATCACTGTGTCACCGTGCTGCCCCAGGTCCCTGGCACTGTGAGACAGCAGTATGAATCACTGTGTCACCGTGCTGCCCTGTGTCCCTGGCACTGTGAGACAGCAGTGCTAATCACTGTATCACCGTGCTGCCCTGGGTCCCTGGCACTGTGAGGCAGCAGTGCTAATCCCTGTGTCACCGTGCTGCCCCGGGTCCCTGGCACTGTGAGACAGCACTGCTACCCACTGTGTCACCGTGCTGCCCCGGGTCCCTGGCACTGTGAGACAGCAGTGCTAAGCACTGTATCACCGTGCTGCCCCGGGTCACTGACGCTGTGAGACAGCAGTACTACCCACTGTCTCACCGTGCTGCCCCGGGTCCCTGGCACTGTGAGACAGCACTGCTACCCACTGTGTTACCGTGCTGCCCCGGGTCCCTGACGCTGTGAGACAGCAGTACTACGCACTGTGTCAGCATGCTGCCCCGGGTCCCTGACGCTGTGAGGCAGCAGTGCTAATCACTGTGTCACCGTGCTGCCCCAGGTCCCTGGCACTGTGAGACAGCAGTGCTAATCACTGTGTCACCGTGCTGCCCCGGGTCCCTGGCACTGTGAGACAGCAGTGCTAATCACTGTGTCACCGTGCTGCCCCGGGTCCCAGGCACTGTGAGACAGCAGTGCTAATCACTGTGTCACCGTGCTGCCCCGGGTCCCTGGCACTGTGAGACAGCAGTGCTAATTACTGTGTCACCGTGCTGCCCCAGGTCCCTGGCACTGTGAGACAGCAGTGCTAATCACTGTGTCACCGTGCTGCCCTGGGTCCCTGGCACTGTGAGACAGCAGTGCTCATCACTGTGTCACCGTGCTGCCCCTGGTCCCTGGCACTGTGAGACAGCAGTGCTAATCACTGTGTCACCGTGCTGCCCCGGGTCCCTGGCACTGTGAGACAGCAGTGCTAATCACTGTGTCACCGTGCTGCCCCGGGTCCCTGGGACTGTGAGATAGCAGTGCTAATCACTGTGTTACCGTGCTGCCCCGGGTCCCTGGCACTGTGAGACAGCAGTGCTAATCATTGTGTCACCATGCTGCCCCGGGTCCCTGGCGCTGTGAGACAGCAGTGCTAATCACTGTGTCACCGTGCTGCCCCGGGCCCCTGCCACTGTGAGACAGCAGTGGGAATCACTGTGTCACCGTGCTGCCACGGGACCCTGGCACTGTGACACAGCAGTGCTAATCACTGTGTCACCGTGCTGCCCCGGGTCCCTGGCACTGTGAGACAGCAGTGCTAATCACTGAGTCACCGTGCTGCCCCGGGTCCCTGGTATTGTGAGACAGAAGTGCTAATCACTGTGTCACCGTGCTGCCCCGGGTCCCTGGCACTGTGAGACAGCAGTGCTAATCACTGTGTCACCGTGCTGCCCCGGGTCCCTGGCACAGTGAGACAGCAGTGTGAATCACTGTGTCACCGTGCTGCCCCGGGTCCCTGGCACTATGAGACAGCAGTGCTAATCACTGTGTCACCGTGCTGCCCCGGGTCCCGGGCACTATGAGACAGCAGTGCTAATCACTGTGTCACCGTGCTGCCCCGGGTCCCTGGCACTATGAGACAGCAGTGCTACTCACTGTGTCACCTTGCTGCCCCGGGTCCCTGGCACTGTGAGATAGCAGTGCTAATCACTGTGTCACCGTGCTGCCCCGGGTCCCTGGCACTGTGAGACAGCAGTGCTAATCACTGTGTCACCGTGCTGCCCCGGGTCCCTGGCACTGTGAGACAGCAGTGTGAATCACTGTGTCACCGTGCTGCCCCGGGTCCCTGGCACTGTGAGACAGCAGTGCTAATCACTGTGTCACCGTGCTGCCCCGGGTCCCTGGCGCTGTGAGACAGCAGTGCTAATCACTGTGTCACCGTGCTGCCCCGGGTCCCTGGCACTGAGAGACAGCAGTGCTAATCACTGTGTCACCGTGCTGCCCCGGGTACCTGGCACTGTGAGACAGCAGTGCTAATCACTGTGTCACCGTGCTGCCCCGGGTCCCTGGCACTGTGAGACAGCAGTTCTAATCACTGTATCACCGTGCTGCCCTGGGTCCCTGGCACTCTGAGACAGCAGTGTGAATCACTGTGTCACCGTGCTGCCCCGGGTACCTGGCACTGTGAGACAGCAGTGCTAACCACTATGTCATCGTGCTGCCCCGGGTCCCTGGCACTGTGAGACAGCAGTTGTAACCACTGTGTCACCGTGCTGCCTCAGGTCCCTGGCACTGTGAGACAGCAGTGCTAATCAATGTGTCACCGTGCTGCCCCGGGTCCCTGGCACTGTGAGACAGCAGTGCTAATCACTGTGTCACCGTGCTGCCCCGGGTCCCTGGCACTGTGAGACAGCAGTGCTAATCACTGTATCACCGTAGTGCCCCGGGTCCCTGGCACTGTGAGACAGCAGTGCTAATCACTGTGTCACCGTGCTGCCCTGTGTCCCTGGCACTGTGAGACAGCAGGGTGAATCACTGTGTCACCGTGCTGCCCCGGGTCCCTGGCACTGTGAGACAGCAATGCTAATCACTGTATCACCGTACTGCCCCGGGTCCCTGGCACTGTGAGACAGCAGTGCTAATCACTGTATCACCGTACTGCCCCGGGTCCCTGGCACTGTGAGACAGCAATGCTAATGACTGTGTCACCGTGCTGCCCCGGGTCCCTGGTACTGGGAGACAGCAATGCTAATCACTGTGTCACCGTGCTGCCCCGGGTCCCTGGCACTGTGAGACAGCAGTGCTAATCACTGTGTCACCGTGCTGCCCCGGGTCCCTGGCACAGTGAGACAGCAGTGTGAATCACTGTGTCACCGTGCTGCCCCGGGTCCCTGGCACTATGAGACAGCAGTGCTAATCACTGTGTCACCGTGCTGCCCCGGGTCCCGGGCACTATGAGACAGCAGTGCTAATCACTGTGTCACCGTGCTGCCCCGGGTCCCTGGCACTATGAGACAGCAGTGCTACTCACTGTGTCACCTTGCTGCCCCGGGTCCCTGGCACTGTGAGATAGCAGTGCTAATCACTGTGTCACCGTGCTGCCCCGGGTCCCTGGCACTGTGAGACAGCAGTGCTAATCACTGTGTCACCGTGCTGCCCCGGGTCCCTGGCACTGTGAGACAGCAGTGTGAATCACTGTGTCACCGTGCTGCCCCGGGTCCCTGGCACTGTGAGACAGCGGTGCTAATCACTGTGTCACCGTGCTGCCCCGGGTCCCTGGCGCTGTGAGACAGCAGTGCTAATCACTGTGTCACCGTGCTGCCCCGGGTCCCTGGCACTGAGAGACAGCAGTGCTAATCACTGTGTCACCGTGCTGCCCCGGGTACCTGGCACTGTGAGACAGCAGTGCTAATCACTGTGTCACCGTGCTGCCCCGGGTCCCTGGCACTGTGAGACAGCAGTGCTAATCACTGTATCACCGTGCTGCCCTGGGTCCCTGGCACTCTGAGACAGCAGTGTGAATCACTGTGTCACCGTGCTGCCCCGGGTACCTGGCACTGTGAGAGAGCAGTGCTAACCACTGTGTCATCGTGCTGCCCTGGGTCCCTGGCACTGAGAGACAGCAGGGCTAATCAGTGTGTCACCGTGCTGCCCCGGGTCCCTGGCACTGTGAGACAGCAGTGCTAATCACTGTGTCACCGTGCTGCCCCGGGTCCCTGGCACTGTGAGACAGCAGTGCTAATCACTGTGTCACCGTGCTGCCCCGGGTCCCTGGTACTGGGAGACAGCAGTGTGAATCACTGTGTCACCATTCTGCCCCGGGTCCCTGGCACTGAGAGACAGCAGCGCTAATCACTGTGTCACCGTGCTGCCCCGGGTCCCTGGCACTGTGAGACAGCAGTGCTAATCACTGTGTCACCGTGCTGCCCCGGGTCCCTGGCACTGTGAGACAGCAGTGCTAATCACTGAGTCACCGTGCTGCCCCGGGTCCCTGGCACTGTGAGACAGCAATGCTAATCACTGTGTCACCGTGCTGCCCCGGGTCCCTGGCACTGTGAGACAGCAGTGCTAATCACTGAGTCACCGTGCTGCCCCGGGTCCCTGGCACTGTGAGACAGCAGTGCTAATCACTGTATCACGTGCTGCCCCGGGTCCCTGGCACTGTGAGACGGCAGTGCTAATCACTGTATCACCGTGCTGCCCTGGGTCCCTGGCACTGTGAGACAGCAGTGTGAATCACTGTGTCACCGTGCTGCCCTGGGTCCCTGGCACTGTGAGAGAGCAGTGCTAACCACTGTGTCACCGTGCTGCCCCGGGTCCCTGGCACTGTGAGACAGCAGTTGTAACCACTGTGTCACCGTGCTGCCCCGGGTCCCTGGCACTGTGAGACAGCAGTGCTAATCACTGTGTCACCGTGCTGCCCCGGGTCCCTGGCACTGTGAGACAGCAGTGCTAATCACTGTGTCACCGTGCTGCCCCGGGTCCCTGGCACTGTGAGACAGCAGTGCTAATCACTGTGTCACCGTGCTGCCCCGGGTCCCTGGCACTGTGAGACAGCAGTGCTAATCACTGTGTCACCGTGCTGCCCGGGTCCCTGGCACTGTGAGACAGCAGTGCTAATCACTGTGTCACCGTGCTGCCCCAGGTCCCTGGCACTGTGAGACAGCAGTATGAATCACTGTGTCACCGTGCTGCCCTGTGTCCCTGGCACTGTGAGACAGCAGTGCTAATCACTGTATCACCGTGCTGCCCTGGGTCCCTGGCACTGTGAGGCAGCAGTGCTAATCCCTGTGTCACCGTGCTGCCCCGGGTCCCTGGCAATGTGAGACAGCACTGCTACCCACTGTGTCACCGTGCTGCCCCGGGTCCCTGGCACTGTGAGACAGCAGTGCTAAGCACTGTATCACAGTGCTGCCCCGGGTCACTGACGCTGTGAGACAGCAGTGCTACCCACTGTCTCACCGTGCTGCCCCGGGTCCCTGGCACTGTGAGACAGCACTGCTACCCACTGTGTTACCGTGCTGCCCCGGGTCCCTGACGCTGTGAGACAGCACTACTACGCACTGTGTCAGCATGCTGCCCCGGGTCCCTGACGCTGTGAGGCAGCAGTGCTAATCACTGTGTCACCGTGCTGCCCCAGGTCCCTGGCACTGTGAGACAGCAGTGCTAATCACTGTATCACCGTGCTGCCCTGGGTCCCTGGCACTGTGAGACAGCAGTGCTAATTACTGTGTCACCGTGCTGCCCCAGGTCCCTGGCACTGTGAGACAGCAGTGCTAATCACTGTGTCACCGTGCTGCCCCGGGTCCCTGGCACTGTGAGACAGCAGTGCTAATCACTGTGTCACCGTGCTGCCCCGGGTCCCAGGCACTGTGAGACAGCAGTGCTAATCACTGTGTCACCGTGCTGCCCCGGGTCCCTGGCACTGAGAGACAGCAGTGCTAATCACTGTGTCACCGTGCTGCCCCGGGTACCTGGCACTGTGAGACAGCAGTGCTAATCACTGTGTCACCGTGCTGCCCCGGGTCCCTGGCACTGTGAGACAGCAGTTCTAATCACTGTATCACCGTGCTGCCCTGGGTCCCTGGCACTCTGAGACAGCAGTGTGAATCACTGTGTCACCGTGCTGCCCCGGGTACCTGGCACTGTGAGAGAGCAGTGCTAACCACTATGTCATCGTGCTGCCCCGGGTCCCTGGCACTGTGAGACAGCAGTTGTAACCACTGTGTCACCGTGCTGCCTCAGGTCCCTGGCACTGTGAGACAGCAGTGCAAATCACTGTGTCACCGTGCTGCCCCGGGTCCCTGGCACTGAGAGACAGCAGTGCTAATCAATGTGTCACCGTGCTGCCCCGGGTCCCTGGCACTGTGAGACAGCAGTGCTAATCACTGTGTCACCGTGCTGCCCCGGGTCCCTGGCACTGTGAGACAGCAGTGCTAATCACTGTATCACCGTAGTGCCCCGGGTCCCTGGCACTGTGAGACAGCAGTGCTAATCACTGTGTCACCGTGCTGCCCTGTGTCCCTGGCACTGTGAGACAGCAGTGTGAATCACTGTGTCACCGTGCTGCCCCGGGTCCCTGGCACTGTGAGACAGCAATGCTAATCACTGTATCACCGTACTGCCCCGGGTCCCTGGCACTGTGAGACAGCAGTGCTAATCACTGTATCACCGTACTGCCCCGGGTCCCTGGCACTGTGAGACAGCAATGCTAATGACTGTGTCACCGTGCTGCCCCGGGTCCCTGGTACTGGGAGACAGCAATGCTAATCACTGTGTCACCGTGCTGCCCCGGGTCCCTGGCACTGTGAGACAGCAGTGCTAATCACTGTGTCACCGTGCTGCCCCGGGTCCCTGGCACAGTGAGACAGCAGTGTGAATCACTGTGTCACCGTGCTGCCCCGGGTCCCTGGCACTATGAGACAGCAGTGCTAATCACTGTGTCACCGTGCTGCCCCGGGTCCCGGGCACTATGAGACAGCAGTGCTAATCACTGTGTCACCGTGCTGCCCCGGGTCCCTGGCACTATGAGACAGCAGTGCTACTCACTGTGTCACCTTGCTGCCCCGGGTCCCTGGCACTGTGAGATAGCAGTGCTAATCACTGTGTCACCGTGCTGCCCCGGGTCCCTGGCACTGTGAGACAGCAGTGCTAATCACTGTGTCACCGTGCTGCCCCGGGTCCCTGGCACTGTGAGACAGCAGTGTGAATCACTGTGTCACCGTGCTGCCCCGGGTCCCTGGCACTGTGAGACAGCGGTGCTAATCACTGTGTCACCGTGCTGCCCCGGGTCCCTGGCGCTGTGAGACAGCAGTGCTAATCACTGTGTCACCGTGCTGCCCCGGGTCCCTGGCACTGAGAGACAGCAGTGCTAATCACTGTGTCACCGTGCTGCCCCGGGTACCTGGCACTGTGAGACAGCAGTGCTAATCACTGTGTCACCGTGCTGCCCCGGGTCCCTGGCACTGTGAGACAGCAGTGCTAATCACTGTATCACCGTGCTGCCCTGGGTCCCTGGCACTCTGAGACAGCAGTGTGAATCACTGTGTCACCGTGCTGCCCCGGGTACCTGGCACTGTGAGAGAGCAGTGCTAACCACTGTGTCATCGTGCTGCCCTGGGTCCCTGGCACTGAGAGACAGCAGGGCTAATCAGTGTGTCACCGTGCTGCCCCGGGTCCCTGGCACTGTGAGACAGCAGTGCTAATCACTGTGTCACCGTGCTGCCCCGGGTCCCTGGCACTGTGAGACAGCAGTGCTAATCACTGTGTCACCGTGCTGCCCCGGGTCCCTGGTACTGGGAGACAGCAGTGTGAATCACTGTGTCACCATTCTGCCCCGGGTCCCTGGCACTGAGAGACAGCAGCGCTAATCACTGTGTCACCGTGCTGCCCCGGGTCCCTGGCACTGTGAGACAGCAGTGCTAATCACTGTGTCACCGTGCTGCCCCGGGTCCCTGGCACTGTGAGACAGCAGTGCTAATCACTGAGTCACCGTGCTGCCCCGGGTCCCTGGCACTGTGAGACAGCAATGCTAATCACTGTGTCACCGTGCTGCCCCGGGTCCCTGGCACTGTGAGACAGCAGTGCTAATCACTGAGTCACCGTGCTGCCCCGGGTCCCTGGCACTGTGAGACAGCAGTGCTAATCACTGTATCACGTGCTGCCCCGGGTCCCTGGCACTGTGAGACGGCAGTGCTAATCACTGTATCACCGTGCTGCCCTGGGTCCCTGGCACTGTGAGACAGCAGTGTGAATCACTGTGTCACCGTGCTGCCCTGGGTCCCTGGCACTGTGAGAGAGCAGTGCTAACCACTGTGTCACCGTGCTGCCCCGGGTCCCTGGCACTGTGAGACAGCAGTTGTAACCACTGTGTCACCGTGCTGCCCCGGGTCCCTGGCACTGTGAGACAGCAGTGCTAATCACTGTGTCACCGTGCTGCCCCGGGTCCCTGGCACTGTGAGACAGCAGTGCTAATCACTGTGTCACCGTGCTGCCCCGGGTCCCTGGCACTGTGAGACAGCAGTGCTAATCACTGTGTCACCGTGCTGCCCCGGGTCCCTGGCACTGTGAGACAGCAGTGCTAATCACTGTGTCACCGTGCTGCCCGGGTCCCTGGCACTGTGAGACAGCAGTGCTAATCACTGTGTCACCGTGCTGCCCCAGGTCCCTGGCACTGTGAGACAGCAGTATGAATCACTGTGTCACCGTGCTGCCCTGTGTCCCTGGCACTGTGAGACAGCAGTGCTAATCACTGTATCACCGTGCTGCCCTGGGTCCCTGGCACTGTGAGGCAGCAGTGCTAATCCCTGTGTCACCGTGCTGCCCCGGGTCCCTGGCAATGTGAGACAGCACTGCTACCCACTGTGTCACCGTGCTGCCCCGGGTCCCTGGCACTGTGAGACAGCAGTGCTAAGCACTGTATCACAGTGCTGCCCCGGGTCACTGACGCTGTGAGACAGCAGTGCTACCCACTGTCTCACCGTGCTGCCCCGGGTCCCTGGCACTGTGAGACAGCACTGCTACCCACTGTGTTACCGTGCTGCCCCGGGTCCCTGACGCTGTGAGACAGCAGTACTACGCACTGTGTCAGCATGCTGCCCCGGGTCCCTGACGCTGTGAGGCAGCAGTGCTAATCACTGTGTCACCGTGCTGCCCCAGGTCCCTGGCACTGTGAGACAGCAGTGCTAATCACTGTATCACCGTGCTGCCCTGGGTCCCTGGCACTGTGAGACAGCAGTGCTAATTACTGTGTCACCGTGCTGCCCCAGGTCCCTGGCACTGTGAGACAGCAGTGCTAATCACTGTGTCACCGTGCTGCCCCGGGTCCCTGGCACTGTGAGACAGCAGTGCTAATCACTGTGTCACCGTGCTGCCCCGGGTCCCAGGCACTGTGAGACAGCAGTGCTAATCACTGTGTCACCGTGCTGCCCCGGGTCCCTGGCACTGTGAGACAGCAGTGCTAATTACTGTGTCACCGTGCTGCCCCAGGTCCCTGGCACTGTGAGACAGCAGTGCTAATCACTGTGTCACCGTGCTGCACTGGGTCCCTGGCACTGTGAGACAGCAGTGCTAATCACTGTGTCACCGTGCTGCCCCGGGTCCCTGGCACTGTGAGACAGCAGTGCTAATCACTGTGTCACCGTGCTGCCCCGGGTCCCTGGCACTGTGAGACAGCAGTGCTAATCACTGTGTCACCGTGCTGCCCCGGGTCCCTGGGACTGTGAGATAGCAGTGCTAATCACTGTGTTACCGTGCTGCCCCGGGTCCCTGGCACTGTGAGACAGCAGTGCTAATCATTGTGTCACCATGCTGCCCCGGGTCCCTGGCGCTGTGAGACAGCAGTGCTAATCACTGTGTCACCGTGCTGCCCGGGCCCCTGCCACTGTGAGACAGCAGTGGGAATCACTGTGTCACCGTGCTGCCACGGGACCCTGGCACTGTGACACAGCAGTGCTAATCACTGTGTCACCGTGCTGCCCCGGGTCCCTGGCACTGTGAGACAGCAGTGCTAATCACTGAGTCACCGTGCTGCCCCAGGTCCCTGGTACGGTGAGACAGAAGTGCTAATCACTGTGTCACCGTGCTGCCCCGGGTCCCTGGCACTGTGAGACAGCAGTGCTAATCACTGTGTCACCGTGCTGCCCCTGGTCCCTGGCACAGTGAGACAGCAGTGTGAATCACTGTGTCACCGTGCTGCCCCGGGTCCCTGGCACTGTGAGACAGCAGTGCTAATCACTGTGTCACCGTGCTGCCCCGGGACCCTGGCACTGTGAGACAGCAGTGCTAATCACTGTGTCACCGTGCTGCCCCGGGTCCCTGGCACTGTGAGACAGCAGTGCTAATCACAGTGTCAACGTGCTGCCCCGGGTCCCTGGCACTGTGAGACAGCAGTGCTAATCACTGTGTCACCGTGCTGCCCCGGGTCACTGGCACTGTGAGACAGCAGTGCTAATCACTGTGTCACCGTGCTGCCCGGGTCCCTGGAACTGTGAGACAGCAGTGCTAATCACTGTGTCACCGTGCTGCCCCAGGTCCCTGGCACTGTGAGACAGCAGTATGAATCACTGTGTCACCGTGCTGCCCTGTGTCCCTGGCACTGTGAGACAGCAGTGCTAATCACTGTATCACCGTGCTGCCCTGGGTCCCTGGCACTCTGAGACAGCAGTGTGAATCACTGTGTCACCGTGCTGCCCCGGGTCCCTGGCACTGTGAGACAGCACTGCTACCCACTGTGTCACCGTGCTGCCCCGGGTCCCTGGCACTGTGAGACAGCAGTGCTAAGCACTGTATCACCGTGCTGCCCCGGGTCACTGACGCTGTGAGACAGCAGTACTACCCACTGTCTCACCGTGCTGCCCCGGGTCCCTGGCACTGTGAGACAGCACTGCTACCCACTGTGTTACCGTGCTGCCCCGGGTCCCTGACGCTGTGAGACAGCAGTACTACGCACTGTGTCAGCATGCTGCCCCGGGTCCCTGACGCTGTGAGGCAGCAGTGCTAATCACTGTGTCACCGTGCTGCCCCAGGTCCCTGGCAATGTGAGACAGCAGTGCTAATCACTGTATCACCGTGCTGCCCTGGGTCCCTGGCACTGTGAGACAGCAGTGCTAATTACTGTGTCACCGTGCTGCCCCAGGTCCCTGGCACTGTGAGACAGCAGTGCTAATCACTGTGTCACCGTGCTGCCCCGGGTCCCTGGCACTGTGAGACAGCAGTGCTAATCACTGTGTCACCGTGCTGCCCCGGGTCCCAGGCACTGTGAGACAGCAGTGCTAATCACTGTGTCACCGTGCTGCCCCGGGTCCCTGGCACTGTGAGACAGCAGTGCTAATTACTGTGTCACCGTGCTGCCCCAGGTCCCTGGCACTGTGAGACAGCAGTGCTAATCACTGTGTCACCGTGCTGCCCTGGGTCCCTGGCACTGTGAGACAGCAGTGCTCATCACTGTGTCACCGTGCTGCCCCTGGTCCCTGGCACTGTGAGACAGCAGTGCTAATCATTGTGTCACCATGCTGCCCGGGCCCCTGCCACTGTGAGACAGCAGTGGGAATCACTGTGTCACCGTGCTGCCACGGGACCCTGGCACTGTGACACAGCAGTGCTAATCACTGTGTCACCGTGCTGCCCCGGGTCCCTGGCACTGTGAGACAGCAGTGCTAATCACTGAGTCACCGTGCTGCCCCAGGTCCCTGGTACGGTGAGACAGCAGTGCTAATCACTGTGTCACCGTGCTGCCCCGGGTCCCTGGCACTGTGAGACAGCAGTGCTAATCACTGTGTCACCGTGCTGCCCCTGGTCCCTGGCACAGTGAGACAGCAGTGTGAATCACTGTGTCACCGTGCTGCCCCGGGTCCCTGGCACTGTGAGACAGCAGTGCTAATCACTGTGTCACCGTGCTGCCCCGGGACCCTGGCACTGTGAGACAGCAGTGCTAATCACTGTGTCACCGTGCTGCCCCGGGTCCCTGGCACTGTGAGACAGCAGTGCTAATCACAGTGTCAACGTGCTGCCCCGGGTCCCTGGCACTGTGAGACAGCAGTGCTAATCACTGTGTCACCGTGCTGCCCCGGGTCACTGGCACTGTGAGACAGCAGTGCTAATCACTGTGTCACCGTGCTGCCCGGGTCCCTGGCACTGTGAGACAGCAGTGCTAATCACTGTGTCACCGTGCTGCCCCAGGTCCCTGGCACTGTGAGACAGCAGTATGAATCACTGTGTCACCGTGCTGCCCTGTGTCCCTGGCACTGTGAGACAGCAGTGCTAATCACTGTATCACCGTGCTGCCCTGGGTCCCTGGCACTGTGAGGCAGCAGTGCTAATCCCTGTGTCACCGTGCTGCCCCGGGTCCCTGGCACTGTGAGACAGCACTGCTACCCACTGTGTCACCGTGCTGCCCCGGGTCCCTGGCACTGTGAGACAGCAGTGCTAAGCACTGTATCACCGTGCTGCCCCGGGTCACTGACGCTGTGAGACAGCAGTACTACCCACTGTCTCACCGTGCTGCCCCGGGTCCCTGGCACTGTGAGACAGCACTGCTACCCACTGTGTTACCGTGCTGCCCCGGGTCCCTGACGCTGTGAGACAGCAGTACTACGCACTGTGTCAGCATGCTGCCCCGGGTCCCTGACGCTGTGAGGCAGCAGTGCTAATCACTGTGTCACCGTGCTGCCCCAGGTCCCTGGCACTGTGAGACAGCAGTGCTAATCACTGTATCACCGTGCTGCCCTGGGTCCCTGGCACTGTGAGACAGCAGTGCTAATTACTGTGTCACCGTGCTGCCCCAGGTCCCTGGCACTGTGAGACAGCAGTGCTAATCACTGTGTCACCGTGCTGCCCCGGGTCCCTGGCACTGTGAGACAGCAGTGCTAATCACTGTGTCACCGTGCTGCCCCGGGTCCCAGGCACTGTGAGACAGCAGTGCTAATCACTGTGTCACCGTGCTGCCCCGGGTCCCTGGCACTGTGAGACAGCAGTGCTAATTACTGTGTCACCGTGCTGCCCCAGGTCCCTGGCACTGTGAGACAGCAGTGCTAATCACTGTGTCACCGTGCTGCCCTGGGTCCCTGGCACTGTGAGACAGCAGTGCTCATCACTGTGTCACCGTGCTGCCCCTGGTCCCTGGCACTGTGAGACAGCAGTGCTAATCACTGTGTCACCGTGCTGCCCCGGGTCCCTGGCACTGTGAGACAGCAGTGCTAATCACTGTGTCACCGTGCTGCCCCGGGTCCCTGGGACTGTGAGATAGCAGTGCTAATCACTGTGTTACCGTGCTGCCCAGGGTCCCTGGCACTGTGAGACAGCAGTGCTAATCATTGTGTCACCATGCTGCCCCGGGTCCCTGGCGCTGTGAGACAGCAGTGCTAATCACTGTGTCACCGTGCTGCCCCGGGCCCCTGCCACTGTGAGACAGCAGTGGGAATCACTGTGTCACCGTGCTGCCACGGGACCCTGGCACTGTGACACAGCAGTGCTAATCACTGTGTCACCGTGCTGCCCCGGGTCCCTGGCACTGTGAGACAGCAGTGCTAATCACTGAGTCACCGTGCTGCCCCGGGTCCCTGGTATTGTGAGACAGAAGTGCTAATCACTGTGTCACCGTGCTGCCCCGGGTCCCTGGCACTGTGAGACAGCAGTGCTAATCACTGTGTCACCGTGCTGCCCCGGGTCCCTGGCACAGTGAGACAGCAGTGTGAATCACTGTGTCACCGTGCTGCCCCGGGTCCCTGGCACTATGAGACAGCAGTGCTAATCACTGTGTCACCGTGCTGCCCCGGGTCCCGGGCACTATGAGACAGCAGTGCTAATCACTGTGTCACCGTGCTGCCCCGGGTCCCTGGCACTATGAGACAGCAGTGCTACTCACTGTGTCACCTTGCTGCCCCGGGTCCCTGGCACTGTGAGATAGCAGTGCTAATCACTGTGTCACCGTGATGCCCCGGGTCCCTGGCACTGTGAGACAGCAGTGCTAATCACTGTGTCACCGTGCCTCCCGGGTCCCTGGCACTGTGAGACAGCAGTGTGAATCACTGTGTCACCGTGCTGCCCCGGGTCCCTGGCACTGTGAGACAGCAGTGCTAATCACTGTGTCACCGTGCTGCCCCGGGTCCCTGGCGCTGTGAGACAGCAGTGCTAATCACTGTGTCACCGTGCTGCCCCGGGTCCCTGGCACTGAGAGACAGCAGTGCTAATCACTGTGTCACCGTGCTGCCCCGGGTACCTGGCACTGTGAGACAGCAGTGCTAATCACTGTGTCACCGTGCTGCCCCGGGTCCCTGGCACTGTGAGACAGCAGTTCTAATCACTGTATCACCGTGCTGCCCTGGGTCCCTGGCACTCTGAGACAGCAGTGTGAATCACTGTGTCACCGTGCTGCCCCGGGTACCTGGCACTGTGAGAGAGCAGTGCTAACCACTATGTCATCGTGCTGCCCCGGGTCCCTGGCACTGTGAGACAGCAGTTGTAACCACTGTGTCACCGTGCTGCCTCAGGTCCCTGGCACTGTGAGACAGCAGTGCAAATCACTGTGTCACCGTGCTGCCCCGGGTCCCTGGCACTGAGAGACAGCAGTGCTAATCAATGTGTCACCGTGCTGCCCCGGGTCCCTGGCACTGTGAGACAGCAGTGCTAATCACTGTGTCACCGTGCTGCCCCGGGTCCCTGGCACTGTGAGACAGCAGTGCTAATCACTGTATCACCGTAGTGCCCCGGGTCCCTGGCACTGTGAGACAGCAGTGCTAATCACTGTGTCACCGTGCTGCCCTGTGTCCCTGGCACTGTGAGACAGCAGTGTGAATCACTGTGTCACCTTGCTGCCCCGGGTCCCTGGCACTGTGAGACAGCAATGCTAATCACTGTATCACCGTACTGCCCCGGGTCCCTGGCACTGTGAGACAGCAGTGCTAATCACTGTATCACCGTACTGCCCCGGGTCCCTGGCACTGTGAGACAGCAATGCTAATGACTGTGTCACCGTGCTGCCCCGGGTCCCTGGTACTGGGAGACAGCAATGCTAATCACTGTGTCACCGTGCTGCCCCGGGTCCCTGGCACTGTGAGACAGCAGTGCTAATCACTGTGTCACCGTGCTGCCCCGGGTCCCTGGCACAGTGAGACAGCAGTGTGAATCACTGTGTCACCGTGCTGCCCCGGGTCCCTGGCACTATGAGACAGCAGTGCTAATCACTGTGTCACCGTGCTGCCCCGGGTCCCGGGCACTATGAGACAGCAGTGCTAATCACTGTGTCACCGTGCTGCCCCGGGTCCCTGGCACTATGAGACAGCAGTGCTACTCACTGTGTCACCTTGCTGCCCCGGGTCCCTGGCACTGTGAGATAGCAGTGCTAATCACTGTGTCACCGTGCTGCCCCGGGTCCCTGGCACTGTGAGACAGCAGTGCTAATCACTGTGTCACCGTGCTGCCCCGGGTCCCTGGCACTGTGAGACAGCAGTGTGAATCACTGTGTCACCGTGCTGCCCCGGGTCCCTGGCACTGTGAGACAGCAGTGCTAATCACTGTGTCACCGTGCTGCCCCGGGTCCCTGGCGCTGTGAGACAGCAGTGCTAATCACTGTGTCACCGTGCTGCCCCGGGTCCCTGGCACTGAGAGACAGCAGTGCTAATCACTGTGTCACCGTGCTGCCCCGGGTACCTGGCACTGTGAGACAGCAGTGCTAATCACTGTGTCACCGTGCTGCCCCGGGTCCCTGGCACTGTGAGACAGCAGTGCTAATCACTGTATCACCGTGCTGCCCTGGGTCCCTGGCACTCTGAGACAGCAGTGTGAATCACTGTGTCACCGTGCTGCCCCGGGTACCTGGCACTGTGAGAGAGCAGTGCTAACCACTGTGTCATCGTGCTGCCCCGGGTCCCTGGCACTGTGAGACAGCAGTTGTAACCACTGTGTCACCGTTGTGCCTCAGGTCCCTGGCACTGTGAGACAGCAGTGCAAATCACTGTGTCACCGTGCTGCCCCGGGTCCCTGGCACTGAGAGACAGCAGTGCTAATCAATGTGTCACCGTGCTGCCCCGGGTCCCTGGCACTGTGAGACAGCAGTGCTAATCCCTGTGTCACCGTGCTGCCCCGGGTCCCTGGCACTGTGAGACAGCAGTGCTAATCACTGTGTCACCGTGCTGCCCCGGGTCCCTGGCACTGTGAGACAGCAGTGCTAATCACTGTGTCACCGTGCTGCCCCGGGTCCCTGGCACTGTGAGACAGCAGTGCTAATCACTGTGTCACCGTGCTGCCCGGGTCCCTGGCACTGTGAGACAGCAGTGCTAATCACTGTGTCACCGTGCTGCCCCAGGTCCCTGGCACTGTGAGACAGCAGTATGAATCACTGTGTCACCGTGCTGCCCTGTGTCCCTGGCACTGTGAGACAGCAGTGCTAATCACTGTATCACCGTGCTGCCCTGGGTCCCTGGCACTGTGAGGCAGCAGTGCTAATCCCTGTGTCACCGTGCTGCCCCAGGTCCCTGGCACTGTGAGACAGCAGTATGAATCACTGTGTCACCGTGCTGCCCCGGGTCCCTGGCAATGTGAGACAGCAGTGCTAAGCACTGTATCACAGTGCTGCCCCGAGTCACTGACGCTGTGAGACAGCACTGCTACCCACTGTGTTACCGTGCTGCCCCGGGTCCCTGACGCTGTGAGACAGCAGTACTACGCACTGTGTCAGCATGCTGCCCCGGGTCCCTGATGCTGTGAGGCAGCAGTGCTAATCACTGTGTCACCGTGCTGCCCCAGGTCCCTGGCACTGTGAGACAGCAGTGCTAATCACTGTATCACCGTGCTGCCCTGGGTCCCTGGCACTGTGAGACAGCAGTGCTAATTACTGTGTCACCGTGCTGCCCCAGGTCCCTGGCACTGTGAGACAGCAGTGCTAATCACTGTGTCACCGTGCTGCCCCGGGTCCCTGGCACTGTGAGACAGCAGTGCTAATCACTGTGTCACCGTGCTGCCCCGGGTCCCAGGCACTGTGAGACAGCAGTGCTAATCACTGTGTCACCGTGCTGCCCCGGGTCCCTGGCACTGTGAGACAGCAGTGCTAATTACTGTGTCACCGTGCTGCCCCAGGTCCCTGGCACTGTGAGATAGCAGTGCTAATCACTGTGTCACCGTGCTGCCCTGGGTCCCTGGCACTGTGAGACAGCAGTGCTAATCACTGTGTCACCGTGCTGCCCCGGGTCCCTGGCACTGTGAGACAGCAGTGCTAATCACTGTGTCACCGTGCTGCCCCGGGTCCCTGGCACTGTGAGACAGCAGTGCTAATCACTATGTCACCGTGCTGCCCCGGGTCCCTGGGACTGTGAGATAGCAGTGCTAATCACTGTGTTACCGTGCTGCCCCGGGTCCCTGGCACTGTGAGACAGCAGTGCTAATCATTGTGTCACCATGCTGCCCCGGGTCCCTGGCGCTGTGAGACAGCAGTGCTAATCACTGTGTCACCGTGCTGCCCGGGCCCCGGCCACTGTGAGACAGCAGTGGGAATCACTGTGTCACCGTGCTGCCACGGGACCCTGGCACTGTGACACAGCAGTGCTAATCACTGTGTCACCGTGCTGCCCCGGGTCCCTGGCACTGTGAGACAGCATTGCTAATCACTGAGTCACCGTGCTGCCCCGGGTCCCTGGTACTGTGAGACAGAAGTGCTAATCACTGTGTCACCGTGCTGCCCCGGGTCCCTGGCACTGTGAGACAGCAGTGCTAATCACTGTGTCACCGTGCTGCCCCGGGTCCCTGGCACTGTGAGACAGCAGTGCTAATCACTGTGTCACCGTGCTGCCCCGGGACCCTGGCACTGTGAGACAGCAGTGCTAATCACTGTGTCACCGTGCTGCCCCGGGTCCCTGGCACTGTGAGACAGCAGTGCTAATCACTGTGTCACCGTGCTGCCCCGGGTCCCTGGCACTGTGAGACAGCAGTGCTAATCACTGTGTCACCGTGCTGCCCCGGGTCACTGGCACTGTGAGACAGCAGTGCTAATCACTGTGTCACCGTGCTGCCCGGGTCCCTGGCACTGTGAGACAGCAGTGCTAATCACTGTGTCACCGTGCTGCCCCAGGTCCCTGGCACTGTGAGACAGCAGTATGAATCACTGTGTCACCGTGCTGCCCTGTGTCCCTGGCACTGTGAGACAGCAGTGCTAATCACTGTATCACCGTGCTGCCCTGGGTCCCTGGCACTGTGAGGCAGCAGTGCTAATCCCTGTGTCACCGTGCTGCCCCGGGTCCCTGGCACTGTGAGACAGCACTGCTACCCACTGTGTCACCGTGCTGCCCCGGGTCCCTGGCACTGTGAGACAGCAGTGCTAAGCACTGTATCACCGTGCTGCCCCGGGTCACTGACGCTGTGAGACAGCAGTACTACCCACTGTCTCACCGTGCTGCCCCGGGTCCCTGGCACTCTGAGACAGCACTGCTACCCACTGTGTTACCGTGCTGCCCCGGGTCCCTGACGCTGTGAGACAGCAGTACTACGCACTGTGTCAGCATGCTGCCCCGGGTCCCTGACGCTGTGAGGCAGCAGTGCTAATCACTGTGTCACCGTGCTGCCCCAGGTCCCTGGCACTGTGAGACAGCAGTGCTAATCACTGTATCACCGTGCTGCCCTGGGTCCCTGGCACTGTGAGACAGCAGTGCTAATTACTGTGTCACCGTGCTGCCCCAGGTCCCTGGCACTGTGAGACAGCAGTGCTAATCACTGTGTCACCGTGCTGCCCCGGGTCCCTGGCACTGTGAGACAGCAGTGCTAATCACTGTGTCACCGTGCTGCCCCGGGTCCCAGGCACTGAGAGACAGCAGTGCTAATCACTGTGTCACCGTGCTGCCCCGGGTCCCTGGCACTGTGAGACAGCAGTGTTAATTACTGTGTCACCGTGCTGCCCCAGGTCCCTGGCACTGTGAGACAGCAGTGCTAATCACTGTGTCACCGTGCTGCCCTGGGTCCCTGGCACTGTGAGACAGCAGTGCTCATCACTGTGTCACCGTGCTGCCCCTGGTCCCTGGCACTGTGAGACAGCAGTGCTAATCACTGTGTCACCGTGCTGCCCCGGGTCCCTGGCACTGTGAGACAGCAGTGCTAATCACTGTGTCACCGTGCTGCCCCGGGTCCCTGGGACTGTGAGATAGCAGTGCTAATCACTGTGTTACCGTGCTGCCCCGGGTCCCTGGCACTGTGAGACAGCAGTGCTAATCATTGTGTCACCATGCTGCCCCGGGTCCCTGGCGCTGTGAGACAGCAGTGCTAATCACTGTGTCACCGTGCTGCCCCGGGCCCCTGCCACTGTGAGACAGCAGTGGGAATCACTGTGTCACCGTGCTGCCACGGGACCCTGGCACTGTGACACAGCAGTGCTAATCACTGTGTCACCGTGCTGCCCCGGGTCCCTGGCACTGTGAGACAGCAGTGCTAATCACTGAGTCACCGTGCTGCCCCGGGTCCCTGGTACTGTGAGACAGAAGTGCTAATCACTGTGTCACCGTGCTGCCCCGGGTCCCTGGCACTGTGAGACAGCAGTGCTAATCACTGTGTCACCGTGCTGCCCCGGGTCCCTGGCACAGTGAGACAGCAGTGTGAATCACTGTGTCACCGTGCTGCCCCGGGTCCCTGGCACTATGAGACAGCAGTGCTAATCACTGTGTCACCGTGCTGCCCCGGGTCCCGGGCACTATGAGACAGCAGTGCTAATCACTGTGTCACCGTGCTGCCCCGGGTCCCTGGCACTATGAGACAGCAGTGCTACTCACTGTGTCACCTTGCTGCCCCGGGTCCCTGGCACTGTGAGATAGCAGTGCTAATCACTGTGTCACCGTGCTGCCCCGGGTCCCTGGCACTGTGAGACAGCAGTGCTAATCACTGTGTCACCGTGCTGCCCCGGGTCCCTGGCACTGTGAGACAGCAGTGTGAATCACTGTGTCACCGTGCTGCCCCGGGACCCTGGCACTGTGAGACAGCAGTGCTAATCACTGTGTCACCGTGCTGCCCCGGGTCCCTGGCGCTGTGAGACAGCAGTGCTAATCACTGTGTCACCGTGCTGCCCCGGGTCCCTGGCACTGAGAGACAGCAGTGCTAATCACTGTGTCACCGTGCTGCCCCGGGTACCTGGCACTGTGAGACAGCAGTGCTAATCACTGTGTCACCGTGCTGCCCCGGGTCCCTGGCACTGTGAGACAGCAGTGCTAATCACTGTATCACCGTGCTGCCCTGGGTCCCTGGCACTCTGAGACAGCAGTGTGAATCACTGTGTCACCGTGCTGCCCCGGGTACCTGGCACTGTGAGAGAGCAGTGCTAACCACTGTGTCATCGTGCTGCCCCGGGTCCCTGGCACTGTGAGACAGCAGTTGTAACCACTGTGTCACCGTGCTGCCTCAGGTCCCTGGCACTGTGAGACAGCAGTGCAAATCACTGTGTCACCGTGCTGCCCCGGGTCCCTGGCACTGAGAGACAGCAGTGCTAATCAATGTGTCACCGTGCTGCCCCGGGTCCCTGGCACTGTGAAACAGCAGTGCTAATCACTGTGTCACCGTGCTGCCCCGGGTCCCTGGCACTGTGAGACAGCAGTGCTAATCACTGTATCACCGTAGTGCCCCGGGTCCCTGGCACTGTGAGACAGCAGTGCTAATCACTGTGTCACCGTGCTGCCCTGTGTCCCTGGCACTGTGAGACAGCAGTGTGAATCACTGTGTCACCGTGCTGCCCCTGGTCCCTGGCACTGTGAGACAGCAATGCTAATCACTGTATCACCGTACTGCCCCGGGTCCCTGGCACTGTGAGACAGCAGTGCTAATCACTGTATCACCGTACTGCCCCGGGTCCCTGGCACTGTGAGACAGCAATGCTAATGACTGTGTCACCGTGCTGCCCCGGGTCCCTGGTACTGGGAGACAGCAATGCTAATCACTGTGTCACCGTGCTGCCCCGGGTCCCTGGCACTGTGAGACAGCAGTGCTAATCACTGTGTCACCGTGCTGCCCCGGGTCCCTGGCACAGTGAGACAGCAGTGTGAATCACTGTGTCACCGTGCTGCCCCGGGTCCCTGGCACTATGAGACAGCAGTGCTAATCGCTGTGTCACCGTGCTGCCCCGGGTCCCGGGCACTATGAGACAGCAGTGCTAATCACTGTGTCACCGTGCTGCCCCGGGTCCCTGGCACTATGAGACAGCAGTGCTACTCACTGTGTCACCTTGCTGCCCCGGGTCCCTGGCACTGTGAGATAGCAGTGCTAATCACTGTGTCACCGTGCTGCCCCGGGTCCCTGGCACTGTGAGACAGCAGTGCTAATCACTGTGTCACCGTGCTGCCCCGGGTCCCTGGCACTGTGAGACAGCAGTGCTAATCACTGTGTCACCGTGCTGCCCCGGGTCCCTGGCGCTGTGAGACAGCAGTGCTAATCACTGTGTCACCGTGCTGCCCCGGGTCCCTGGCACTGAGAGACAGCAGTGCTAATCACTGTGTCACCGTGCTGCCCCGGGTACCTGGCACTGTGAGACAGCAGTGCTAATCACTGTGTCACCGTGCTGCCCCGGGTCCCTGGCACTGTGAGACAGCAGTGCTAATCACTGTATCACCGTGCTGCCCTGGGTCCCTGGCACTCTGAGACAGCAGTGTGAATCACTGTGTCACCGTGCTGCCCCGGGTACCTGGCACTGTGAGAGAGCAGTGCTAACCACTGTGTCATCGTGCTGCCCCGGGTCCCTGGCACTGTGAGACAGCAGTTGTAACCACTGTGTCACCGTGCTGCCTCAGGTCCCTGGCACTGTGAGACAGCAGTGCAAATCACTGTGTCACCGTGCTGCCCCGGGTCCCTGGCACTGAGAGACAGCAGTGCTAATCAATGTGTCACCGTGCTGCCCCGGGTCCCTGGCACTGTGAGACAGCAGTGCTAATCACTGTGTCACCGTGCTGCCCCGGGTCCCTGGCACTGTGAGACAGCAGTGCTAATCACTGTATCACCGTGCTGCCCTGGGTCCCTGGCACTCTGAGACAGCAGTGTGAATCACTGTGTCACCGTGCTGCCCCGGGTACCTGGCACTGTGAGAGAGCAGTGCTAACCACTGTGTCATCGTGCTGCCCCGGGTCCCTGGCACTGTGAGACAGCAGTTGTAACCACTGTGTCACCGTGCTGCCTCAGGTCCCTGGCACTGTGAGACAGCAGTGCAAATCACTGTGTCACCGTGCTGCCCCGGGTCCCTGGCACTGAGAGACAGCAGTGCTAATCAATGTGTCACCGTGCTGCCACGGGTCCCTGGCACTGTGAAACAGCAGTGCTAATCACTGTGTCACCGTGCTGCCCCGGGTCCCTGGCACTGTGAGACAGCAGTGCTAATCACTGTATCACCGTAGTGCCCCGGGTCCCTGGCACTGTGAGACAGCAGTGCTAATCACTGTGTCACCGTGCTGCCCTGTGTCCCTGGCACTGTGAGACAGCAGTGTGAATCACTGTGTCACCGTGCTGCCCCGGGTCCCTGGCACTGTGAGACAGCAATGCTAATCACTGTATCACCGTACTGCCCCGGGTCCCTGGCACTGTGAGACAGCAGTGCTAATCACTGTATCACCGTACTGCCCCGGGTCCCTGGCACTGTGAGACAGCAATGCTAATGACTGTGTCACCGTGCTGCCCCGGGTCCCTGGTACTGGGAGACAGCAATGCTAATCACTGTGTCACCGTGCTGCCCCGGGTCCCTGGCACTGTGAGACAGCAGTGCTAATCACTGTGTCACCGTGCTGCCCCGGGTCCCTGGCACAGTGAGACAGCAGTGTGAATCACTGTGTCACCGTGCTGCCCCGGGTCCCTGGCACTATGAGACAGCAGTGCTAATCACTGTGTCACCGTGCTGCCCCGGGTCCCGGGCACTATGAGACAGCAGTGCTAATCACTGTGTCACCGTGCTGCCCCGGGTCCCTGGCACTATGAGACAGCAGTGCTACTCACTGTGTCACCTTGCTGCCCCGGGTCCCTGGCACTGTGAGATAGCAGTGCTAATCACTGTGTCACCGTGCTGCCCCGGGTCCCTGGCACTGTGAGACAGCAGTGCTAATCACTGTGTCACCGTGCTGCCCCGGGTCCCTGGCACTGTGAGACAGCAGTGCTAATCACTGTGTCACCGTGCTGCCCCGGGTCCCTGGCGCTGTGAGACAGCAGTGCTAATCACTGTGTCACCGTGCTGCCCCGGGTCCCTGGCACTGAGAGACAGCAGTGCTAATCACTGTGTCACCGTGCTGCCCCGGGTACCTGGCACTGTGAGACAGCAGTGCTAATCACTGTGTCACCGTGCTGCCCCGGGTCCCTGGCACTGTGAGACAGCAGTGCTAATCACTGTATCACCGTGCTGCCCTGGGTCCCTGGCACTCTGAGACAGCAGTGTGAATCACTGTGTCACCGTGCTGCCCCGGGTACCTGGCACTGTGAGAGAGCAGTGCTAACCACTGTGTCATCGTGCTGCCCCGGGTCCCTGGCACTGTGAGACAGCAGTTGTAACCACTGTGTCACCGTGCTGCCTCAGGTCCCTGGCACTGTGAGACAGCAGTGCAAATCACTGTGTCACCGTGCTGCCCCGGGTCCCTGGCACTGAGAGACAGCAGTGCTAATCAATGTGTCACCGTGCAGCCCCGGGTCCCTGGCACTGTGAGACAGCAGTGCTAATCACTGTGTCACCGTGCTGCCCCGGGTCCCTGGCACTGTGAGACAGCAGTGCTAATCACTGTATCACCGTACTGCCCCGGGTCCCTGGCACTGTGAGACAGCAGTGCTAATCACTGTGTCACCGTGCTGCCCTGTGTCCCTGGCACTGTGAGACAGCAGTGTGAATCACTGTGTCACCGTGCTGCCCCGGGTCCCTGGCACTGTGAGACAGCAATGCTAATCACTGTATCACCGTACTGCCCCGGGTCCCTGGCACTGTGAGACAGCAGTGCTAATCATCACCGTACTGCCCCGGGTGCCTGGCACTGTGAGACAGCAATGCTAATGACTGTGTCACCGTGCTGCCCCGGGTCCCTGGTACTGGGAGACAGCAATGCTAATCACTGTGTCACCGTGCTGCCCCGGGTCCCTGGCACTGTGAGACAACAGTGCTAATCACTGTGTCACCGTGCTGCCCCGGGTCCCTGGCACTGTGAGACAGCAGTGCTAATCACTGTGTCACCGTGCTGCCCCGGGTCCCTGGCACTGTGAGACAGCAATGCTAATCACTGTATCACCGTACTGCCCCGGGTCCCTGGCACTGTGAGACAGCAGCGCTAATCACTGTGTCACCGTGCTGCCCCGGGTCCCTGGCACTGTGAGACAGCAATGCTAATCACTGTATCACCGTACTGCCCCGGGTCCCGGGCACTGTGAGACAGCAGTGCTAATCACTGTATCACCGTGCTGCCCTGGGTCCCTGGCACTGTGAGACAACAGTGTGAATCACTGTGTCACCGTGCTGCCCCGGGTCCCTGGCACTGTGAGAGAGCAGTGCTAACCACTGTGTCACCGTGCTGCCCCGGGTCCCTGGCACTGTGAGACAGCAGTTGTAACCACTGTGCCACCGTGCTGCCCCGGGACCCTGGCACTGTGAGACACCAGTGCTAACCACTGTATCACCGTGCTGCCCCGGGTCCCTGGCACTGTGAGACAGCAGTGATAATCACTGTGTCACCGTGCTGCCCCGGGTCCCTGGCACTGTGAGACAGCAGTGCTAATCACTGTGTCACCGTGCTGCCCCGGGTCCCTGGCACTGCGAGACAGCAGTGCTAATCACTGTGTCACCGTGATGCTCCGGGTCCCTGGCACTGTGAGACAGCAGTTGTAACCACTGTGTCACCGTGCTGCCTCAGGTCCCTGGCACTGTGAGACAGCAGTGCTAATCACTGTGTCACCGTGCTGCCCCGGGTCCCTGGCACTGAGAGACAGCAGTGCTAATCAGTGTGTCACCATGCTGCCCTGTATCCCTGGAACTGTGAGGCAGCAGTGCTAATCACTGTGTCACCGTGCTGCCCCGGGTCCCTGGCACTGTGAGACAGCAGTGCTCATCACTGAGTCACCGTGCTGCCCCGGTTCCCTGGCACTGTGAGACAGCAGTGCTAATCACTGTATCACCGTGCTGCCCCGGGTCCCTGGCACTGTGAGACAGCAGTGCTAATCACTGTGTCACCGTGCTGCCCCGGGTCCCTGGCACTGTGAGACAGCAGTGCTAATCACTGTGTCACCGTGCTGACCCGGGTCCCTGGCACTGTGAGACAGCAGTTGTAACCACTGTGTCACCGTGCTGCCCCGGGTCCCTGGCACTGTGAGACAGCAGTGCTAATCACTGTGTCACCGTGCTGCCCCGGGTCCCTGGCACTGTGAGACAACAGTGCTAATCACTGAATCACCGTGCTGCCCCGGGTCCCTGGCACTTGAGACAGCAGTGCTAATCACTGTGTCACCGTGCTGTCCCGGGTCCCTGGAACTGTGAGGCAGCAGTGCTAATCACTGTGTCACCGTGCTGCCCCGGGTCCCTGGCACTGTGAGACAGCAGTGCTAATCACTGTGTCACCGTGCTGCCCCGGGTCCCTGGCACTGTGAGACAGCAGTGCTAATCACTGTATCACCGTGCTGCCCTGGGTCCCTGGCACTGTGAGACAGCAGTGCTAATCACTGTGTCACCGTGCTGTCCCGGGCCCCGGCACTGTTAGACAGCAGAGCTAATCACTGTGTCACCGTGATGCCCCGGGTCCATGGCACTGTGAGACAGCAGCGCGAATCACTGTATCACCGTGCTGCCCTGGGTCCCTGGCACTGTGAGACAGCAGTGTGAATCACTGTGTCACCGTGCTGCCCTGGGTACCTGGCACTGTGAGAGAGCAGTGCTAACCACTGTGTCATTGTGCTGCCGCGGGTCCCTGGCACTGTGAGACAGCAGTTGTAACCACTGTGTCACCGTGCTGCCTCAGGTCCCTGGCACTGTGAGACAGCAGTGCAAATCACTGTGTCACCGTGCTGCCCCGAGTCCCTGGCACTGAGAGACAGCAGTGCTAATCAGTGTGTCACCGTGCTGCCCCGGGTCCCTGGCACTGTTGGACAGCAGTGCTAATCACTGTGTCACCGTGCTGCCCCGGGTCCCTGGCACTGTGAGACAGCAGTGCTAATCACTGTGTCACCGTGCTGCCCCGGGTCCCTGGCACTGTGAGACAGCAGTGCTAATCAGTGTGTCACCGTGCTGCCCCGGGTCCCTGGCACTGTGAGACAGCAGTGTGAATCACTGTGTCACCGTGCTGCCCCGGGTCCCTGGCACTGTGAGACAGCAGTGCTAATCACTGTGTCGCCGTGCTGCCCTGTGCCCCTGGCACTGTGAGACAGCAGTGCTAATCACTGTGTCACCGTGCTGCCCCGGGTCCCTGGCACTGTGAGACAGCAGTGCTTCCCACTGTGTCACCGTGCTGCCCCGGGTCCCTGGCACTGTGAGACAGCAGTGCTAATTACTGTGTCACCGTGCTGCCCCGGGTCCCTGGCAGTGTGAGACAGCAGTGCTAATCACTGAGTCACCGTGCTGCCCCGGGTCCCTGGCACTGTGAGACAGCAGTGCTAATTACTGTGTCACCGTGCTGCCCTGGGTCCCTGGCACTGTGAGACAACAGTGCTAATCACTGTGTCACCGTGCTGCCCCGGGTCCCTGGCACTGTGAGACAGCAGTGCTAATCACTGTGTCACCGTGCTGCCCCGGGTCCCTGGCACTGTGAGACAGCAATGCTAATCACTGTATCACCGTACTGCCCCGGGTCCCTGGCACTGTGAGACAGCAGTGCTAATCACTGAGTCACCGTGCTGCCCCGGGTCCCTGGCACTGTGAGACAGCAGTGCTAATCACTGTATCACCGTGCTGCCCTGGGTCCCTGGCACTGTGAGACAGCAGTGTGAATCACTGTGTCACCGTGCTGCCCCGGGTCCCTGGCACTGTGAGAGAGCAGTGCTAACCACTGTGTCACCGTGCTGCCTCGGGTCCCTGGCACTGTGAGACAGCAGTTGTAACCACTGTGTCACCGTGCTGCCCCGGGACCCTGGCACTGTGAGACACCAGTGCTAACCACTGTATCACCGTGCTGCCCCGGGTCCCTGGCACTGTGAGACAGCAGTGATAATCACTGTGTCACCGTGCTGCCCTGTGTCCCTGGCACTGTGAGGCAGCAGTGTGAATCACTGTGTCACCGTGCTGCCCCGGGTCCCTGGCACTGTGAGACAGCAGTTGTAACCACTGTGTCACCGTGCTGCCTCAGGTCCCTGGCACTGTGAGACACCAGTGCTAATCACTGTATCACCGTGCTGCCCCGGGTCCCTGGCAGTGTGAGACAACAGTGCTAATCACTGTGTCACCGTGCTGCCCCGGGTCCCTGGCACTGTGAGACAACAGCGCTAATCACTGTGTCACCGTGCTGCCCCGGGTCCCTGGCACTGTGAGACAACAGTGCTAATCACTGTGTCACCGTGCTGCCCCGGTTCCCTGGCACTGTGAGACAGCAGTGCTAATCACTGTATCACCGTGCTGCCCCGGGTCCCTGGCACTGTCAGACAGCAGTTGTAACCACTGTGTCACCGTGCTGCCCCGGGGTCCCTGGCACTGTGAGACAGCAGTGCTAATCACTGTGTCACCGTGCTGCCCCGGGTCCGTGGCACTGTGAGACAGCAGTTGTAACCACTGTGTCACCGTGCTGCCCCGGGTCCCTGGCACTGTGAGACAGCAGTGCTAATCACTGTGTCACCGTGCTGCCCCGGGTCCCTGGCACTGTGAGACAGCAGTGCTAATCACTGTGTCACCGTGCTGCCCCGGGTCCCTGGCACTGAGAGACAGCAGTGCTAATCAGTGTGTCACCATGCTGCCCTGTGTCCCTGGTACTGTGAGACAGCAGCACTAATCACTGTGTCACCGTGCTGCCCCGTGTCCCTGGCACTGTGAGACAACAGTGCTAATCACTGAATCACCGTGCTGCCCCGGGTCCCTGGCACTTGAGACAGCAGTGCTAATCACTGTGTCACCGTGCTGTCCCGGGTCCCTGGAACTGTGAGGCAGCAGTGCTAATCACTGTGTCACCGTGCTGCCCCGGGTCCCTGGCACTGTGAGACAGCAGTGCTAATCACTGTGTCACCGTGCTGCCCCGGGTCCCTGGCACTTGAGACAGCAGTGCTAATCACTGTATCACCGTGCTGCCCCGGGTCCCTGGCACTGTGAGACAGCAGTGCTAATCACTGTGTCACCGTGCTGTCCCGGGCCCCGGCACTGTTAGACAGCAGAGCTAATCACTGTGTCACCGTGAGGCCCCGGGTCCATGGCACTGTGAGACAGCAGTGTGAATCACTGTGTCACCGTGCTGCCCCGGGTCCCTGGCACTTGAGACAGCAGTGCTAATCACTGTATCACCGTGCTGCCCCGGGTCCCTGGCACTGTGAGACAGCAGTGCTAATCACTGTGTCACCGTGCTGTCCCGGGCCCCGGCACTGTTAGACAGCAGAGCTAATCACTGTGTCACCGTGATGCCCCGGGTACATGGCACTGTGAGACAGCAGTGTGAATCACTGTGTCACCGTGCTGCCCCGGGTTCCTGGCACTGTGAGACAGCAGTGCTAATCACTGTGTCACCGTACTGCCCCGGGTCCCTGGCACTGTGAGACAGCAGTGCTAATCACTGTGTCACCGTGCTGCCCCGGGTCCCAGGCGCTGTGAGACAGCAGTGTGAATCACTGCGTCACCGTGCTGCCCCGGGTCACTGGCACTGTGAGACAGCAGTGTGAATCACTGTGTCACCGTGCTGCCCTGGGTCCCTGGCACTGTGAGACAGCAGTGCTAATCACTGTGTCACCGTGCTGCCCCGGGTCCCTGGCACAGTGAGACAGCAGTGCTAATCGCTGTGTCACCGTGCTGCCCCGGGTCCCTGGCACTGTGAGACAGCAGTGCTAATCACTGTGTCACCGTGCTGCCCCGGGTCCCTGGCACTGTGAGACAGCAGTGCTAATCACTGTGTCACCGTGCTGCCCTGGGTCCCTGGCACAGTGAGACAGCAGTGCTAATCACTGTGTCACCGTGCTGCTCCGGGTCCCTGGCACTGTGAGACAGCAGTGCTAATCACTGTGTCACCGTGCTGCCCTGGGTCCCTGGCACTGTGAGACAGCAGTGCTAATCACTGTGTCACCGTGCTGCCTCGGGTCCCTGGCACTGTGAGACAGCAGTGCTAATCACTGTGTCACCGTGCTGCCCCGGGTCCCTGGCACTGTGAGACAGCAGTGCTAATCACTGTGTCGCCGTGCTGCCCCGGGTCCCTGGCACTGTGAGACAGCAGTGCTAATCACTGTGTCACCGTGCTGCCCCGGGTTCCTGGCACTGTGAGACAGCAGTGCTCATCACTGAGTCACCGTGCTGCCCCGGGTCCCTGGCACTGTGAGACAGCAGTGCTACCCACTGTGTCACCGTGCTCCCCCGGGTCCCTGGCACTGTGAGATAGCAGTGCTAATCTCTGTGTCACCGTGCTGCCCCGGGTCCCTGGCACTGTGAGACAGCAATGCTAACCACTGTGTCACCGTGCTGCCCCGGGTCCCTGGCACTGTGAGACAGCAGTGCTAATCACTGTGTCACCGTGCTGCCCTGGGTCCCTGGCACTGTGAGACAGCAGTGCTAATCACTGTGTCACCATGCTGCCCCGGGTCCCTGGCACTGTGAGACAGCAGTGCTAATCACTGTGTCACCGTGCTGCCCCGGGTCCCTGGCACTGTGAGACAGCAGTGCTAATCACTGTGTCACCGTGCTGCCCCAGGTCCCTGGCACTGTGAGACATCTGTTGTAAGCACTGTGTCACCGTGCTGCCCCGGGTCCCTGGCGCTGTGAGACAGCAGTGCTAATCACTGTGTCACTGTGCTGCCCCGGGTCCCTGGCACTGTGAGACAGCAGTGCTAATCACTGTGTCACCGTGCTGCCCCGGGTCCCTGGCACTGTGAGACAGCAGTGCTAATCACTGTGTCACCGTGCTGACCCGGGTCCCTGGCACTGTGAGACAGCAGTTGTAACCACTGTGTCACCGTGCTGCCCCGGGTCCCTGGCACTGTGAGACAGCAGTGCTAATCACTGTGTCACCGTGCTGCCCCGGGTCCCTGGCACTGTGAGACAACAGTGCTAATCACTGAATCACCGTGCTGCCCCGGGTCCCTGGCACTTGAGACAGCAGTGCTAATCACTGTGTCACCGTGCTGTCCCGGGTCCCTGGAACTGTGAGGCAGCAGTGCTAATCACTGTGTCACCGTGCTGCCCCGGGTCCCTGGCACTGTGAGACAGCAGTGCTAATCACTGTGTCACCGTGCTGCCCCGGGTCCCTGGCACTGTGAGACAGCAGTGCTAATCACTGTATCACCGTGCTGCCCTGGGTCCCTGGCACTGTGAGACAGCAGTGCTAATCACTGTGTCACCGTGCTGTCCCGGGCCCCGGCACTGTTAGACAGCAGAGCTAATCACTGTGTCACCGTGATGCCCCGGGTCCATGGCACTGTGAGACAGCAGCGCGAATTACTGTATCACCGTGCTGCCCTGGGTCCCTGGCACTGTGAGACAGCAGTGTGAATCACTGTGTCACCGTGCTGCCCTGGGTACCTGGCACTGTGAGAGAGCAGTGCTAACCACTGTGTCATTGTGCTGCCGCGGGTCCCTGGCACTGTGAGACAGCAGTTGTAACCACTGTGTCACCGTGCTGCCTCAGGTCCCTGGCACTGTGAGACAGCAGTGCAAATCACTGTGTCACCGTGCTGCCCCGAGTCCCTGGCACTGAGAGACAGCAGTGCTAATCAGTGTGTCACCGTGCTGCCCCGGGTCCCTGGCACTGTTGGACAGCAGTGCTAATCACTGTGTCACCGTGCTGCCCCGGGTCCCTGGCACTGTGAGACAGCAGTGCTAATCACTGTGTCACCGTGCTGCCCCGGGTCCCTGGCACTGTGAGACAGCAGTGCTAATCAGTGTGTCACCGTGCTGCCCCGGGTCCCTGGCACTGTGAGACAGCAGTGTGAATCACTGTGTCACCGTGCTGCCCCGGGTCCCTGGCACTGTGAGACAGCAGTGCTAATCACTGTGTCGCCGTGCTGCCCTGTGCCCCTGGCACTGTGAGACAGCAGTGCTAATCACTGTGTCACCGTGCTGCCCCGGGTCCCTGGCACTGTGAGACAGCAGTGCTTCCCACTGTGTCACCGTGCTGCCCCGGGTCCCTGGCACTGTGAGACAGCAGTGCTAATTACTGTGTCACCGTGCTGCCCCGGGTCCCTGGCAGTGTGAGACAGCAGTGCTAATCACTGAGTCACCGTGCTGCCCCGGGTCCCTGGCACTGTGAGACAGCAGTGCTAATTACTGTGTCACCGTGCTGCCCTGGGTCCCTGGCACTGTGAGACAACAGTGCTAATCACTGTGTCACCGTGCTGCCCCGGGTCCCTGGCACTGTGAGACAGCAGTGCTAATCACTGTGTCACCGTGCTGCCCCGGGTCCCTGGCACTGTGAGACAGCAATGCTAATCACTGTATCACCGTACTGCCCCGGGTCCCTGGCACTGTGAGACAGCAGTGCTAATCACTGAGTCACCGTGCTGCCCCGGGTCCCTGGCACTGTGAGACAGCAGTGCTAATCACTGTATCACCGTGCTGCCCTGGGTCCCTGGCACTGTGAGACAGCAGTGTGAATCACTGTGTCACCGTGCTGCCCCGGGTCCCTGGCACTGTGAGAGAGCAGTGCTAACCACTGTGTCACCGTGCTGCCTCGGGTCCCTGGCACTGTGAGACAGCAGTTGTAACCACTGTGTCACCGTGCTGCCCCGGGACCCTGGCACTGTGAGACACCAGTGCTAACCACTGTATCACCGTGCTGCCCCGGGTCCCTGGCACTGTGAGACAGCAGTGATAATCACTGTGTCACCGTGCTGCCCTGTGTCCCTGGCACTGTGAGGCAGCAGTGTGAATCACTGTGTCACCGTGCTGCCCCGGGTCCCTGGCACTGTGAGACAGCAGTTGTAACCACTGTGTCACCGTGCTGCCTCAGGTCCCTGGCACTGTGAGACACCAGTGCTAATCACTGTATCACCGTGCTGCCCCGGGTCCCTGGCAGTGTGAGACAACAGTGCTAATCACTGTGTCACCGTGCTGCCCCGGGTCCCTGGCACTGTGAGACAACAGCGCTAATCACTGTGTCACCGTGCTGCCCCGGGTCCCTGGCACTGTGAGACAACAGTGCTAATCACTGTGTCACCGTGCTGCCCCGGTTCCCTGGCACTGTGAGACAGCAGTGCTAATCACTGTATCACCGTGCTGCCCCGGGTCCCTGGCACTGTCAGACAGCAGTTGTAACCACTGTGTCACCGTGCTGCCCCGGGGTCCCTGGCACTGTGAGACAGCAGTGCTAATCACTGTGTCACCGTGCTGCCCCGGGTCCGTGGCACTGTGAGACAGCAGTTGTAACCACTGTGTCACCGTGCTGCCCCGGGTCCCTGGCACTGTGAGACAGCAGTGCTAATCACTGTGTCACCGTGCTGCCCCGGGTCCCTGGCACTGTGAGACAGCAGTGCTAATCACTGTGTCACCGTGCTGCCCCGGGTCCCTGGCACTGAGAGACAGCAGTGCTAATCAGTGTGTCACCATGCTGCCCTGTGTCCCTGGTACTGTGAGACAGCAGCACTAATCACTGTGTCACCGTGCTGCCCCGTGTCCCTGGCACTGTGAGACAACAGTGCTAATCACTGAATCACCGTGCTGCCCCGGGTCCCTGGCACTTGAGACAGCAGTGCTAATCACTGTGTCACCGTGCTGTCCCGGGTCCCTGGAACTGTGAGGCAGCAGTGCTAATCACTGTGTCACCGTGCTGCCCCGGGTCCCTGGCACTGTGAGACAGCAGTGCTAATCACTGTGTCACCGTGCTGCCCCGGGTCCCTGGCACTTGAGACAGCAGTGCTAATCACTGTATCACCGTGCTGCCCCGGGTCCCTGGCACTGTGAGACAGCAGTGCTAATCACTGTGTCACCGTGCTGTCCCGGGCCCCGGCACTGTTAGACAGCAGAGCTAATCACTGTGTCACCGTGAGGCCCCGGGTCCATGGCACTGTGAGACAGCAGTGTGAATCACTGTGTCACCGTGCTGCCCCGGGTCCCTGGCACTTGAGACAGCAGTGCTAATCACTGTATCACCGTGCTGCCCCGGGTCCCTGGCACTGTGAGACAGCAGTGCTAATCACTGTGTCACCGTGCTGTCCCGGGCCCCGGCACTGTTAGACAGCAGAGCTAATCACTGTGTCACCGTGATGCCCCGGGTACATGGCACTGTGAGACAGCAGTGTGAATCACTGTGTCACCGTGCTGCCCCGGGTTCCTGGCACTGTGAGACAGCAGTGCTAATCACTGTGTCACCGTACTGCCCCGGGTCCCTGGCACTGTGAGACAGCAGTGCTAATCACTGTGTCACCGTGCTGCCCCGGGTCCCAGGCGCTGTGAGACAGCAGTGTGAATCACTGCGTCACCGTGCTGCCCCGGGTCACTGGCACTGTGAGACAGCAGTGTGAATCACTGTGTCACCGTGCTGCCCTGGGTCCCTGGCACTGTGAGACAGCAGTGCTAATCACTGTGTCACCGTGCTGCCCCGGGTCCCTGGCACAGTGAGACAGCAGTGCTAATCGCTGTGTCACCGTGCTGCCCCGGGTCCCTGGCACTGTGAGACAGCAGTGCTAATCACTGTGTCACCGTGCTGCCCCGGGTCCCTGGCACTGTGAGACAGCAGTGCTAATCACTGTGTCACCGTGCTGCCCTGGGTCCCTGGCACAGTGAGACAGCAGTGCTAATCACTGTGTCACCGTGCTGCTCCGGGTCCCTGGCACTGTGAGACAGCAGTGCTAATCACTGTGTCACCGTGCTGCCCTGGGTCCCTGGCACTGTGAGACAGCAGTGCTAATCACTGTGTCACCGTGCTGCCTCGGGTCCCTGGCACTGTGAGACAGCAGTGCTAATCACTGTGTCACCGTGCTGCCCCGGGTCCCTGGCACTGTGAGACAGCAGTGCTAATCACTGTGTCGCCGTGCTGCCCCGGGTCCCTGGCACTGTGAGACAGCAGTGCTAATCACTGTGTCACCGTGCTGCCCCGGGTTCCTGGCACTGTGAGACAGCAGTGCTCATCACTGAGTCACCGTGCTGCCCCGGGTCCCTGGCACTGTGAGACAGCAGTGCTACCCACTGTGTCACCGTGCTCCCCCGGGTCCCTGGCACTGTGAGATAGCAGTGCTAATCTCTGTGTCACCGTGCTGCCCCGGGTCCCTGGCACTGTGAGACAGCAATGCTAACCACTGTGTCACCGTGCTGCCCCGGGTCCCTGGCACTGTGAGACAGCAGTGCTAATCACTGTGTCACCGTGCTGCCCTGGGTCCCTGGCACTGTGAGACAGCAGTGCTAATCACTGTGTCACCATGCTGCCCCGGGTCCCTGGCACTGTGAGACAGCAGTGCTAATCACTGTGTCACCGTGCTGCCCCGGGTCCCTGGCACTGTGAGACAGCAGTGCTAATCACTGTGTCACCGTGCTGCCCCAGGTCCCTGGCACTGTGAGACATCTGTTGTAAGCACTGTGTCACCGTGCTGCCCCGGGTCCCTGGCGCTGTGAGACAGCAGTGCTAATCACTGTGTCACTGTGCTGCCCCGGGTCCCTGGCACTGTGAGACAGCAGTGCTAATCACTGTGTCACCGTGCTGCCTCGGGTCCCTGGCACTGTGAGACAGCAGTGCTACCTACTGTGTCACCGTGCTCCCCCGGGTCACTGGCACTGTGAGACAGCAGTGCTAATGACTGTATCACCGTGCTGCCCCGGGCCCCTGGCACTGTGAGAACATAAGAACATAAGAACATAAGAAATAGGATCAGGAGTAGGCCTTCTGGCCCTTCGAGCCTGCCCCGCCATTCAATAAGATCGTGGCTGATCTGTCGTGACTCAGTTCCACCTTCCCGCCCTCTCCCCATAACGCTTAATCCCTTCTCTTATCAAAAACCCATCAACCCGTTTCTTAAAAATATTTAGCGAGGCAGCCTCCACCACTTCAACGGGCAGAGAATTCCAGAGATTCACCACCCTTTGAGTGAAGAAGTTCCTCCTCAACTCCGTTCTAAACCGCCCCCCTTTTATCTTGAGGCTGTGCCCCCTAGTCCTACTGTCTTTTTTGAGCGGGAAGAGTCTCTCCACCTCTATCCTATCCATCCCATTCATCATCTTATACGTCTCAATGAGATCTCCCCTCATTCTTCTAAACTCTAACGAGTACAAGCCTAGTTATTTCAGCCTCTCCTCATAGCTCAATCCCCTCAACTCCGGTATCAGCCGAGTAAACCTCCTCTGCACTCCCTCCAGGGCCAAAATATCCTTGCGCAGGTGCGGCGCCCAAAACTGCACACACTACTCCAGCTGCAGCCTCACCAATGCCCTATACAGCTGTAGCAAGACCTCCCTACTTTTATATTCAATCCCCCTCGCTATGAAGGCCAGCATCCCATTCGCCTTCCTGACCACCTGCTGCACCTGCAAGCTGGGTTTTTGCGACTCATGCACAAGGACCCCTAGGTCCCTCTGCACCGTCGCCTGCTGCAGTTTTTTGCCCCGTAAGTAATAGTCCTTCCTACCATTCCTCCTACCAAAGTGGACCACCTCACACTTGCCAACATTAAATTCCATTTGCCATTTCCTGGCCCATTCGCCCAGCCTATCTAGATCCTTCTGCAGACTCTCCACACCCTCCGCACAATTTGCCTTTCCCCCAATCTTGGTGTCATCAGCAAATTTCGACACCCTGCACTCGGTTCCCTCCTCCAGATCATCTATATAAATGGTAAATAGCTGAGGCCCCAGCACCGACCCCTGGGGCACCCCACTAGTCACCAGCCGCCAATCCGAATAGCATCCATTGACCTCCACTCTCTGCCTCCTATTTGACAACCAATCCTCTATCCACGCTAACACCCTACCCCCAACTCCATGTCCCCTGACCTTCTGCAATAACCTCTTGTGAGGTACCTTGTCAAACGCCTTCTGAAAATCCAGAAAGACCACATCCACCGGCTCTCCTCTATCCACTGCCCTAGACACATCCTCATAGAACTCCAGTAAATTTGTCAGACACGACTTCCCTTGAATGAAACCGTGTTGCGTCCGCCCTATCAAGCAATTCCCCTCAAGATGCCTCGCTATTTCCTCCATAATGACGGATTCTAACATTTTACCTACCACAGACGTTAAACTAACCGGCCTATAATTCCCCGCCTTTTGCCTGGCACCCTTCTTAAACAACGGCGTAACATTAGCCGTTTTCCAATCTTCCGGTACTTCCCCGGAATCCAGCGACGTCTGGAAAATAACCACCAAGGCATCCACTATCACCTCCGCCATTTCTTTCAGAACCCTCGGATGCATTCCATCCGGTCCTGGGGACTTGTCCACAATCAGCCCCTCCAGTCTGTCGAGCACCGCCTCTCTAGTAACAGTAATGTCATTAAGACCCTCCAGTCCTACCACCTTTCCATCGCTAACACCCGGCAAATTATTCACGTCCTCCTCCGTGAAGACAGAAACAAAGAAGTTATTCAAGACCTTAGCCATATCCCCATCCCCTACCACTAGCTCCCCTTTCTCATCCTCTAAAGGACCAACGTTCACCCTAGACAGCCTCTTCCTTTTTATATATTTATAAAAACTCTTGCTATCCTTTTTTATATTAAGTGCTAGCCCAGCCTCTTACCTTCTCCTACCCTGCTTTATCAATTTCTTTGTCAATCTTTGTTGACATTTAAACCTTTCCCAATCCTCTTCTCGCCCACTGCTCTTAGCTACTCTAAACTCCTCCGCTTTTAATTTAACACTTTCCTTCACCTCCTTCGTTATCCACGGCTTATTACCTCTCCTCCTACTGTCCTTTTTAACCATCGGAATAAATTTCTGCTGAGCACCAAGAAAGATCTCCTTAAAGATCCTCCACTGCTCCTCAGCAGACCTACCTTCCAACGCGCTCCCCCAGTCCACATTCGCCAATTCTTCTCTCATCCTACCATACTCCCCTCTATTCAAACAAAGGACGCGTGTCTGGGAACCCACTTTCTCCTCCTCCATCTGCACCAGAAACTCCACCATACAATGATCACTCTCTCCAAGAGGATCCTTCACCACAAGGTCCCTAATTCTACCCACCTCATTACATAGCACCAGATCCAAGATAGCTCGCTCCCTCGTCGGCTCCAACACACACTGTTCAAGGAAATTATCCCTGCAGCATTCCAAGAACTCCTCCTCGAGCCCACCTCGTCCAACATGGGTCGACCAATCAATATGCAGATTGAAATCTCCCATAACTACTGCCATCCCATTCCTCCACGCCGCACTTATTTGCGCGTTAACAGCCCGCCCCACCTCCAGATCATTATTCGGGGGCCTATAGACGACACCCACCAGCGTCTTCCTCCCTTTTCTGTTCCTAATCTCCACCCACAACGATTCCACTTTCTGCTCCTTGGCTCCAATATCATCCCTTGCTACCACCTTGATGCTATCCTTAATCAGCAGAGCTACGCCACCCCCTCTTTCCTCCTGCCTATCCTTCCTAAACACTTGATAGCCCTGTACATTCATCTCCCAGTCCCTGTCACCTTGCAGCCACGTCTCTGTAATGGCCACCAGATCATATCCATTTGTGTCGATCTGCGCCATCAGCTCATCCACTTTATTCCGAATGCTTCGTGCATTCAGATAAAGCGCTTTCATCCCAGCCTTCACCTGGACCCTACTTGCCGTAACGCCACCAATTGGGACATCCTTGGCCTCTTCCCTTACCTGTACCCTCTCCTTAACTTTAGACCTCGAAAGGTCACCTACCCTCGCACCCCCCCCCCCCCCCCCCCCCAATTAGTTTAAAGCCCTGCCTACAGTCCTCTTTACTCGATTCGCCAGCACTCTGGTCCCAGCATGATTCAGACCAACCCCATCCCGCCCGAACAGGTCCCACCTACCCCAATACTGGTGCCAATGCCCCATAAATTCAAACCCATTCCTCCCACACCAATCCCTGAGCCACCCATTCACTTCCTTAATCCTGTCAACCCTACGCCCGTCTGCACTCGGTTCAGGCAGTAGCCCAGAGATAACTACCTTGTCGGTTCTACTCTTTAATTCCATTCCCAGCTTTTCATACTCCCTTCCCAGATCCTCAGTCCGCATTTTGCCTACGTCGCCGGCACCCACATGTACCACAACGACCGGGTTCTCACCCTCCCACTCCAGATTCCTCTGCAGCCCAGCTGCGACATCCTGTACCCGAGCACCAGGCAGACAACACACCCTTCTGTGCACTTTGTCATTGTGACAAAGGACAGTGTCAATACCCTTCACCCCACTATCCCCAATCACTACTACGTTCCTTTTCCCCTTCTCTTTGCCTATGTCCTGCTGCATCACTGTACCGTGTGCAGTTTGCTCACCAACCTCTCTTGCCTCGTCCTCTTCCAGACTGGCAGCAAGAACCTCAAACCTGTTATGTAGGTTAAGAGGCTGAGGCCTCCGCTCCCCACCCTCCTTCCTCCTCTCCCCACTCTCCTTCCTCCGCTCCCCACCCCCCTTCCTCTTCGCAGCAGCCCCCTCTTGTCCCTGACCCTTAGAGTTAGCCAGTCTAGGGGGGGTAGATGTCACTTGCACCCCATTGACAATGGCACCCTCTCTCCCCCTGATGAGCCTCAGTGTCTGTAGCTCAGAGGCCAGCTCATTTACCCTGAGCTGGAGCTCCTCCAGCAACCTGCACTTACTGCAGACATGGTCACTGGGAAGGACCCTGGGGTCCACCAGTTCCCACATCATACAGAAACCACACATCACATGCCCCTCCATTATTCACTGTAGTAGTATTGAGAAAAAAATTTTTTTTTTCTTTGTTTTTTCAAACGAACTCACCTGGCCTTTTTTCCTTCCAGCCCTTTTTTGATATTAAGCCCTATTAACTCACTCTGCTTCCCACTCACTCCGCTGCCCGCTGTCTACACCAGGCCTCTTTTTAAACCTGGCGCTGACTTAAAGCAGGCTAGTCCACAACTCGGTTCTAAACACTCCCTCGGAATTCTTAAAGCAGTAAATACAATAAAATAAATGCTTTAAACAGTTCTACAAAGAACAAAGTGCTTTAAACTTATTTTAAACAGGTTTTTAATAGTTTCTCCTACCCTCCTTTATCAACTTCTTTGTCAATCTTTGTTGACATTTAAACCTCTCCCAATCCTCTTCTCGCTCACTCCTCTTCGCTACTCTAAATGCCTCCGCTTTTAATTTAACACTTTCCTTCACCTCCTTCATTATCCACGGCTTATTACCTCTCCTCCTACTGTCCTTTTTGACCATCGGAATAAATTTCTGCTGAGCACCAAGAGAGATCTCCTTAAAGATCCTCCACTGCTCCTCAGCAGACCCTCCCTCCAACGCGTTCCCCCAGTCCACATTCGCAAATTCTTCTCTTATCCTACTGTACTCCCCTCTATTCAAACAGAGGACGCGTGTCTGGGAACCCACTTTCTCCTCCTCCATCTGCACCAGAAACTCTACCATACAATGATCACTCTCTCCAAGAGAATCCTTCACCGAAAGGTCCCTAATTCTACCCGCCTCATTACATAGCACCAGAACAATACCAATCTCCTTCAAATCCACTGATGCTTAACTCCTAAACTGCACTGTTCAGAGCAAGCTCTCAATATTACTGAATGGAAAACCAGCACCCTCTTCCTCACCTGAAGCAGCATCTTCTCCAGTGGAAATCGCTCCTTCAATCCCGGTGTCCCAGTCAGCTCCTGGTGAGTGGCTGTTACTGGTAAGTGGTCCATTACTGCGGACAGTTAACAATGTGCCATTGCTCAGAATTAGCACATTACCTGCCTGAGTCTCTTCATTTGTTGCTGCTGAATAATTTAAAAGCTGGCACCAGATCAGAAATACCAAACAGACAAAGCTGCAAAGCATTGTGAATAATCACAGCTCTGAACTCGCCACTCAAATGTTCTCTCTCTATGAACACAACTTTCTGTGTGTGTGTGTGTTCCTGGTCAGCTTGTCTTTCCCTGCTGTCTCTTTGTCCTGTTCACTGCCTCTGTCAGCTTGTTTTTAAACCTGTTAGTCTGTGTCTTGTGTCAGGAGTAACTTTGTAACAGCCCCAGTCTCACCCAGGAAGTAAGAGGAGGAAGTGAAACACAGGAGATAGGTTCCAACAAGTTGGGAGTTCGGATGAAGCAATGCATTCGACTGGTACACCATAAACTCCTACGGTACAGAATGTACAGCTGTGTGTTCATCCATTATCCATTATCCAGGAGCATTTAGAGAGCAGTGGCAGGATCAGAGTCAGCATGGAGTTATGAAGGAGAAATCATGCTTAGAATCTGTTGGAGTTCTTTGAAGATGTAACCAGTCAAGTTGACAAGGGGGAATCAGTCGATGTGGTATATTTATACTTCCAGAAAGCATTTCACAAAGTCCCGTGCAAGAGATTATCGTGCAAGATTAAAGCGCATGGGATTGGGCGTAGGATATTGAGATGGATAGACAACTGGTTGGCAGAGAGGAAACAAAGAGTAGGAATTAATGGGTGCTTTTCACATCGGCAGGCAGTAACTAGTGGGGTGCCACAGGGATCAGTGCTGGGACCCCAGCTATTCACAATGTATATTAATGGTTTGGATGAGGGAACAAAATCTAACAACTCAAAGTTTGCAGATGAGACCAAGTTGGGTGGGAGGGTGAACTGTGAGGAGGGTGCAGAGATTCTTCAGAATGATCTGGACAGGTTGGGTGAGTGGGCTAATCAACGGCAGATGCAGTATAAGTTGGATAAATGTGAGATTATTCACTTTGGATGCAAGAACAAGGTGGCAGATTACTACCTGAATGCTGTAAATTGGCACTGTTTTTCCTGGAGTTCAGACGAATGGGGGGGGGGGGGGATCTGATAGAGACTTATAAAATTCTAACATGACTAGACAGGGTAGCTGCAGGGAGCAAATTCCTGAAGGTAGGGGGAGTCCAGAACCAGGGGTCACAGTCTGAGGATTCAGCATAGACCATTTAGGATGGCGACGAGGAGACATTTCTTCACCCAAAGAGTGGTGAGCCTGTGGAATTCATTACCACAGGAAGTAGATGATATCAAAACATTGAATTTATTCAAGTAGCAGTCTGGATATAGCAATTGGAGCGAATGTGATCAAAGGTTATAGGGAAAAAGCAGGAGTTGTATGATCAGCCATGATTTTAATGAATGGCGGAGCAGACTCAAAGAGCCAAATAACCTCTTCCTGCTCCTAACTTCTATTTTTCGATGTTTGTATCTCTACTTCCTTGTTAAATTACTCCTTCCAAAGTGCTTCACCTCACACTTTTCAAGGTTAAATTCTATCTGCTACTTATCCACCCATTTGACCATCTCGCCTATATCGTTAATCACCCGGCCAATCTTTGTGTCAACGGCAAACTTACTGATCCTACCCCCATATCATCCTGATTCATGAAGTCTAATGGGATTCGACATATCAGAACGGCACCTTATCATCTATCGATTGGCCTCATGGAGAGTGTGGATATGTTACGGAACTAACCAGGGAGCAGATTATTTTAGATTTAATATATGATGAAGAAGGATTGATAAATAGTCTTGTTGTTAAAGATCCTCTTGGAAAGAGTGTCCACAATATGCTAGAGTTTCAGATTCAGATTGAGTGAGAGAAGACAAGAGTGCCAGACTAGAGTTTTAGCGTTGGACAGAGGCAGTTAGATAGGCCTGAGGAAAGAGTTGGCCCAAATAAACTGGACAGAAGTAACTGAGGGCAGGATAGTTGAGGGACATGATGGATGTCCAGGGAGATATTGAATACCTCTCATTAAAGTATCTTCCTATGAGGAAGAAGAATTGAAAAAGGAAGAAAAACATTCCAAAACAATGAAGGGGACATAAAGGCAGAAACGAGGACATACCAATAACCTGTCCTGGTCCCCCCACGCTGACACTATAGTTAAGAAAGCACAGCAACACCTCTACTTTCTCAGAAGACTAAGGAAATTTGGCATGTCAGCTACGACTCTTACAGATGCACCTTAGGAAGCATTCTTCCTGGTTGTTTCACAGCTTGGTATGGGCTCCTGCTCTGCCCAAGACCACAAGGAACTACAAAAGGTCATGAATATAGCCCAATCCATCACGCAAAACAACCTCCCATCCACTGACTCTGTCTATACTTCCTGATACCTCGGCAAAGCAGCCAGCATAATTAAGTACCCCACACACCCCGGACATTCTCTCTTCCACCTTCTTCCTTCGGGAAAAAATACAAAAGTCTGAGGTCACGTACCAACCGACTCAAGAACAGCTTCTTCCCTGCTGCTATCAGACTTTTGTATTGTATTAAGTTGATCTTTCTCTACACTCTAGCTATGAGTGTAACTCTCCATTCTGCACTCTTTCCTTCCCTTCTCTATGAATGGTATGTTTTGTCTCTATAGCGCGCAAAAAACAATACTTTTCACTGTATGTTAATACATGTGACAATAAATCAAATCAAACTGCAAAAGTGGAGGAGTAAAAAGTGACTAATAATAAAACCAAAAGAATGAAGACGGACAATGAAAGGAAACTAGCAGACAACAAACACTGAAAAGTAGAACCGACAAGGTGGTTATCTCTGGGCTACTGCCTGAACCGTGTGCAGACGGGTGTAGGGTTGATAAGATTAATGAAGTGAATGGGTGGCTCAGGGATTGGTGTGGGAGGAATGGGTTCGAATTTATGGGGCATTGGCACCAGTATTGGGGTAGGTGGGACCTGTTCGGGCGGGATGGGATTGGTCTGAACCGTGCTGGGACCAGAGTGCTGGCGAATCGAGTAAAAAGGACTGTAGACAGGGCTTTAAACTAATTAGAGGGGGGAGGGTGCGAGGGTAGGTGAAATTACAGGGTCGAAAGTAAACAAGAGGGTACAGGTAAGGGAAGAGGCCGAGGATGTCCCAATAATAAAAGGAGTAGGGGGCGTGAGTATGGTTGGTGGCGTTCTGGCAAATAGGGTCCAGGTGAAGGCTGGGATGAAGACACTTTATCTAAACGCATGAAGCATTTGGAACAAAGTGATTGAGTTGGTGGCGCAGATCAGCACAAATGGATATGATCTGGTGGCCATTACAGAGACGTGGCTGCAAGGTGACAGGGACTGGGAGCTGAATGTACAGGGGTATCAAGTGTTTAGGAAGGATAGGCAGGAGGGAAAAGTGGGGGCGTAGCTCTGCTGATTAAGGATAGTATCAGGGTGGTAGCAAGGGATGATATAGGAACCAGGGAGCAGAACGTGGAATTGTTGTGGGTGGAGATTAGGAACAGCAAAGGGAGGAAGACGCTGGTGGGTGTCGTTGGAGGGAGTGCAGAGGAGGTTTACTAGGCTGATACCGGAGTTGAACTATGAGGAGAGGCTGAATAAACTAGGCTTGTACTCATTAGAGTTTAGAAGAATGAGGGGAGATCTCATTGAGACGTATAAGATGATGAATGGGATGGATAGGATAGAGGTGGAGAGACTCTTCCCGCTCAGAAAGGACAGTAGGACTAGGGGGCACAGCCTCAAGATAAAGGGGGGGCGTTTTAGATCAGAGTTGAGGAGGAACTTCTTCACTCAAAGGGTGGTGAATCTCTGGAATTCTCTACCCGTTGAAGTGGTGGAGGCTGCCTCGCTAAATATATTTAAGATGCGGGTTGATGGGTTTTTGATAAGAGAGGGGATTAAGGGTTATGGGGAACAGGGTCGGAATGTGGAACTGAGCCACGACAGATCAGCCATGATCTTATTGAATGGCGGGGCAGGCTCGGAGGGCTGGATGGCCTACTCCTGCTCCTATTTCTTATGTTCTTATGTTCTTACTTCAAAAAGGAGATTTTCACAGTAACTTCATTGCAGTGTCAATGTGAGCCTACTTGTGACACTAATAAATAAACTATAACCTTCAACTGTTTAGGAAGGATAGGCAGGAGGAAAGAGGGGGTGGCGTAGCTCTGCTGATTAAGGATAACATCAAGGTGGTAGCAAGGGATGATATCGGAGACAAGGAGCAGAAAGTGGAATCGTTGTGGGTGGAGATTAGGAACAGAAAAGGGAGGAAGACGCTGGTGGGTGTCGTCTATAGGCCCCCGAATAATGATCTGGAGGTGGGGCGGGCTGTTAACGCGCAAATAAGTGCGGCGTGCAGGAATGGGACGGCAGTAGTTATGGGGGATTTCAATCTGCATATTGATTGGTCGACCCATGTTGGACACGGTGGGCTCGAGGAGGAGTTCTTGGAATGCTGCAGGGATAATTTCCTTGAACAGTGTGTGTTGGAGCCGACGAGGGAGCGAGCTATCTTGGATCTGGTGCTATGTAATGAGGCAGGTAGAATTAGGGACCTTGTGGTGAAGGATCCTCTTGGAGAGAGTGATCATTGTATGGTGGAGTTTCTGGTGCAGATGGAGGAGGAGAAAGTGGGTTCCCAGACACGCGTCCTTTGTTTGAATAGAGGGGAGTATGGTAGGATGAGAGAAGAATTGGCGAATGTGGACTGGGGGAGCGCGTTAGAAGGTAGGTCTGCTGAGGAGCAGTGGAGGATCTTTAAGGAGATCTTTCTTGGTGCTCAGCAGAAATTTATTCCGATGGTTAAAAAGGACAGTAGGAGGAGAGGTAATAAGCCGTGGATAACGAAGGAGGTGAAGGAAAGTGTTAAATTAAAAGCGGAGGAGTTTAGAGTAGCTAAGAGCAGTGGGCGAGAAGAGGATTGGGAAAGGTTTAAATGTCAACAAAGATTGACAAAGAAATTGATAAAGGAGGGTAGGAGAAGCTATGAGGCTGGGCTAGCACTTAATATAAAAAAGGATAGCAAGAGTTTTTATAAATATATAAAAAGGAAGAGGCTGGCTAGGGTGAACGTTGGTCCTTTAGAGGATGAGAAAGGGGAGCTAGTGGTAGGGGATGGGGATATGGCTAAGGTCTTGAATAACTTTTTTGTTTCTGTCTTCACGGAGGAGGACGTGAATAATTTGCCGGGTGTTAGCGATGGAAAGGTGGTAGGAATGGAGGGTCTTAATGACATTACTGTTACTAGAGAGGTGGTGCTCGACAGATTGGAGGGGCTGATTGTGGACAAGTCCCCAGGACCGAATGGAATGCATCCGAGGGTTCTGAAAGAAATGGCGGAGTTGATAGTGGATGCCTTGGTGGTTATTTTCCAGACGTCGCTGGATTCCGGGGAAGTGCCGGAAGATTGGAAAACGGCTAATGTTACGTCGTTGTTTAAGAAGGGTGCCAGGCAAAAGGCGGGGAATTATAGGCCGGTTAGTTTAACGTCTGTGGTAGGTAAAATGTTAGAATCCGTCATTAAGGAGGAAATAGCGAGGCATCTTGAGGGGAATTGCTTGATAGGGCAGACGCAACACGACTTCATTAAAGGGAAGTCGTGTCTGACAAATTTACTGGAGTTCTATGAGGATGTGTCTAGGGCAGTGGATAGAGGAGAGCCGGTGGATGTGGTCTTTCTGGATTCTCAGAAGGCGTTTGACAAGGTACCTCACAAGAGGTTATTGCAGAAGGTCAGGGGACATGGAGTTGGGGGTAGGGTTTTAGCGTGGATAGAGGATTGGTTGTCAAATAGGAGGCAGAGAGTGGGGGTCAATGGATGCTATTTGGATTGGCGGTTGGTGACTAGTGGGGTGCCCCAGGGGCTGGGGCCTCAGCTATTTACCATTTATATAGATGATCTGGAGGAGGGAACTGAGTGCAGGGTGTCGAAATTTGCTGATGACACCAAGATTGGGGGAAAGGCAAATTGTGCGGAGGGTGTGGAGAGTCTGCAGAAGGATCTAGATAGGCTGGGCGAATGGGTCAGGAAATGGCAAATGGAATTTAATGTTGGCAAGTGTGAGGTGGTCCACTTTGGTAGGAGGAATGGTAGGAAGGACTATTACTTACGGGGCAAAAAACTGCAGCAGGCGACGGTGCAGAGGGACCTCGGGGTCCTTGTGCATGAGTCGCAAAAACCCAGCTTGCAGGTGCAGCAGGTGGTCAGGAAGGTGAATGGGATGCTGGCCTTCATAGCGAGGGGGATTGAATATAAAAGTAGGGAGGTCTTGCTGCAGCTGTATAGGGCATTGGTGAGGCCGCAGCTGGAGTACTGTGTGCAGTTTTGGGTGCCGCACCTGCGCAAGGATATTTTGGCCCTGGAGGGAGTGCAGAGGAGGTTTACTAGGCTGATACCGGAGTTGAGGGGATTGAGCTATGAGGAGAGGCTGAATAAACTAGGCTTGTACTCGTTAGAGTTTAGAAGAATGAGGGGAGATCTCATTGAGACATATAAGATGATGAATGGGATGGATAGGATAGAGGTGGAGAGACTCTTCCCGCTCAAAAAAGACAGTAGGACTAGGGGGCACAGCCTCAAGATAAAGGGGAGGGCGGTTTAGAACAGAGTTGAGGAGGAACTTCTTCACTCAAAGGGTGGTGAATCTCTGGAATTCTCTGCCCGTTGAAATGGTGGAGGCTGCCTCGCTAAATATATTTAAGACACAGGTTGATGGGTTTTTGATAAGAGAGGGGATTAAGGGTTATGGGGAGAGGGCGGGAAGGTGGAGCTGAGCCACGACAGATCAGCCATGATCTTATTGAATGGCGGGGCAGGCTCGAAGGGCTAGATGGCCTACTCCTATTTCTAGGATGCTCCTATTTCTTATGTTCTTATGTTCTTAAACCTCATCTGTCAAAAGAAAGGGAATAGCTTTACAGGATGATACTGGTAGGATGTTAATGGGATAAACAGACATGGTGGAGACACTCAAGCAATATTTTGCCTCTGCATGGTTGAGAATAATAAGGATTCTCCAAAGACTGTAGTTAAGGCAGGAATTTGATGTAATAACACCATCACCAGGGAGAAGGTATTGAATAAACTAATGCAGATAAGTCTCTGGGACCTGATGACCTGCAGCCGAGGGTACTAAAGGAGGTGGCAGCAGAGGCAGTGGAAACATTGGTTGTAATATTCCAAAATTTCTTGGATTCTGGGAAGGTCCTGGTGGAGTTGAAACATGTTAATGTGATGGTCCGATTCGAAAAGGGAGAGAGGCAAAGAGTAGGAAACAAGAGGCCGGTTCGCTTGATTTCCAGAAAGTGTTCGATAAGGTGCCTCACAAAAGGTTGCTGCAGAAGGTTAGAGTGTACGGGGTTGGGGGTAAAGTGTTAGCGTGGATTGAGGATTGGTTATCTAACAGGAAGCAGAGAGTTGGAATCAATGGACACTTTTCTGGTTGGCAGTTGGTGACTAGTGGTGTGACGCAGTGATCGGTGCTGGGGCCTCAACTTTTACCATTTACATAGATGATCTGGTGGAGGGAGCTGAGTGTAGGGTAACAAAATTTGCGGATGACATGAAGATGAGCGGAAAAGCGAATTGCGTGGATGACGCAGGAAGTCTGCAGAGAGATTTGGATAGGCTGAGTGAGTGGGCGAGGCCCTGGCAGATGGAGTATAACGTTAGCAAATGTGAGGTTATCCACTTTGGAAGAAATAATAGTTGGAAGGAATATTATTTAAAAGGTGAAAAGTTGCAGCATGCTACGGTGCAGAGGGACCTGGGGGTCCTTGTATACGAATCGCAAAAACCCAGTCTGCAGGTGCAGAAGGTGATCAAGAAGGCGTTTGGGATGCTGGCCTTTATAGCGAGGGGGATAGAATATAAAAGTAGGGAGGTCTTGCTGCAGCTGTATAGGGCATTGGTGAGGCCGCAACTGGAGTACTGTGTGCAGTTTTGGTCGCCGCACTTGCGGAAGGATATATTGGCCTTGGAGGGAGTGCAGAGAAGGTTCACTAGGCTGAAACCGGAGATGAGGGGGTTGGACTATGAAGAGAGACTAAATAGACTGGGTCTGTACTCATTAGAGTTTAGGAGGCTGAGGGGGGATCTTATAGAGATGTACAAGATAATGAAGGGGCTAGACAGGGTAGAGTTGGAGAGATTCTTTCCGCTTAGAAAGGAAAGCAGAACTAGAGGGCACAGCCTAAAAATAAGGGGGGGACAGTTTAGAATGGAGTTGAGGAGGAACTTCTTCACTCAAATCTCTGAACCTCTGGAATTCTCTGCCCGTTGAAGTGGTGGAGGCTACCTCGCTAAATATTTTTAAGTCATGGGTAGATAGATTTCTGATAGACAGGGGAATTGAGGGTTATGGGGAGAAATCGAGAAAGTGGAACTGATCCACTTCACATCAGCCATGATCTTATTGAATAATGAAATAACAATGAAATAATGAAATGTAACTAGCGGGGAGTTACAGGGATCAGTCCCCGGACCCGGTGAAATGTAACTAGCGGGGAGTTACAGGGATCAGTCCCCAGACCCGGTGAAATGTAACTAGCGGGGAGTTACAGGGGTCAGTCCCCGGACCCGGTGAAATGTAACTAGCGGGGAGTTACAGGGGTCAGTCCCCAGACCCGGTGAAATGTAACTAGCGGGGAGTTACAGGGGTCAGTACCCGGACCCGGTGAAATGTAACTAGCGGGGAGTTACAGGGGTCAGTCCCCGGACCCGGTGAAATGTAACTAGCGGGGAGTTACAGGGGTCAGTCCCCGGACCCGGTGAAATGTAACTAGCGGGGAGTTACAGGGGTCAGTCCCCGGACCCGGTGAAATGTAACTAGCGGGGAGTTACAGGGATCAGTCCCCAGACCCGGTGAAATGTAACTAGCGGGGAGTTACAGGGGTCAGTCCCCAGACCCGGTGAAATGTAACTAGCGGGGAGTTACAGGGATCAGTCCCCGGACCCGGTGAAATGTAACTAGCGGGGAGTTACAGGGGTCAGTCCCCGGACCCGGTGAAATGTAACTAGCGGGGAGTTACAGGGATCAGTCCCCGGACCCGGTGAAATGTAACTAGCGGGGAGTTACAGGGATCAGTCCCCGGACCCGGTGAAATGTAACTAGCGGGGAGTTACAGGGGTCAGTCCCCTGACCCGGTGAAATGTAACTAGCGGGGAGTTACAGGGGTCAGTCCCCGGACCCGGTGAAATGTAACTAGCGGGGAGTTACAGGGATCAGTCCCCGGACCCGGTGAAATGTAACTAGCGGGGAGATACAGGGGTCAGTCCCCAGACCCCGGTGAAATGTAACTAGCGGGGAGTTACAGGGGTCAGTCCCCAGACCCCGGTGAAATGTAACTAGCGGGGAGTTACAGGGGTCAGTCCCCGGACCCGGTGAAATGTAACTAGCGGGGAGTTACAGGGGTCAGTCCCCAGACCCGGTGAAATGTAACTAGCGGGGAGTTACAGGGATCAGTCCCCAGACCCGGTGAAATGTAACTAGCGGGGAGTTACAGGAGTCAGTCCCCGGACCCGGTGAAATGTAACTAGCGGGGAGTTACAGGAGTCAGTCCCCGGACCCGGTGAAATGTAACAAGCGGGGAGTTACAGGGGTCAGTCCCCGGACCCGGTGAAATGTAACTAGCGGGGAGTTACAGGGATCAGTCCCCAGACCCGGTGAAATGTAACTAGCGGGGAGTTACAGGGGTCAGTCCCCAGACCCGGTGAAATGTAACTAGCGGGGAGTTACAGGGGTCAGTCCCCGGACCCGGTGAAATGTAACAAGCGGGGAGTTACAGGGGTCAGTCCCCGGTCCCGGTGAAATGTAACTAGCGGGGAGTTACAGGGGTCAGTCCCCGGACCCGGTGAAATGTAACTAGCGGGGAGTTACAGGGGTCAGTCCCCAGACCCGGTGAAATGTAACTAGCGGGGAGTTACAGGGGTCAGTCCCCAGACGAGGTGAAATGTAACTAGCGGGGAGTTACAGGGGTCAGTCCCCAGACCCGGTGAAATGTAACTAGCGGGGAGTTACAGGGGTCAGTCCCCGGACCCGGTGAAATGTAACTAGCGGGGAGTTACAGGGATCAGTCCCCAGACCCGGTGAAATGTAACTAGCGGGGAGTTACAGGGATCAGTCCCCAGACCCGGTGAAATGTAACTAGCGGGGAGTTACAGGGGTCAGTCCCCGGACCCGGTGAAATGTAACTAGCGGGGAGTTACAGGGGTCAGTCCCCAGACCCGGTGAAATGTAACTAGCGGGGAGTTACAGGGGTCAGTCCCCGGACCCCGGTGAAATGTAACTAGCGGGGAGTTACAGGGGTCAGTCCCCGGACCCGGTGAAATATAACTAGCGGGGAGTTACAGGGGTCAGTCCCCAGACCCGGTGAAATATAACTAGCGGGGAGTTACAGGGGTCAGTCCCCGGACCCGGTGAAATGTAACTAGCGGGGAGTTACAGGGGTCAGTCCCCAGACCCGGTGAAATGTAACTAGCGGGGAGTTACAGGGGTCAGTCCCCAGACCCGGTGAAATATAACTAGCGGGGAGTTACAGGGGTCAGTCCCCGGACCCGGTGAAATGTAACTAGCGGGGAGTTACAGGGGTCAGTCCCCAGACCCGGTGAAATGTAACTAGCGGGGAGTTACAGGGGTCAGTCCCCGGACCCGGTGAAATGTAACTAGCGGGGAGTTACAGGGGTCAGTCCCCGGACCCGGTGAAATGTAACTAGCGGGGAGTTACAGGGGTCAGTCCCCGGACCCGGTGAAATATAACTAGCGGGGAGTTACAGGGGTCAGTCCCCAGACCCGGTGAAATGTAACTAGCGGGGAGTTACAGGGGTCAGTCCCCAGACCCGGTGAAATGTAACTAGCGGGGAATTACAGGGGTCAGTCCCCAGATCCGGTGAAATGTAACTAGCGGGGAGTTACAGGGGTCAGTCCCCAGACCCGGTGAAATGTAACTAGCGGGGAGTTACAGGGATCAGTCCCCAGACCCGGTGAAATGTAACTAGCGGGGAGTTACAGGGGTCAGTCCCCGGACCCGGTGAAATGTAACTAGCGGGGAGTTACAGGGGTCAGTCCCCGGACCCGGTGAAATGTAACTAGCGGGGAGTTACAGGGGACAGTCCCCGGACCCGGTGAAATGTAACTAGCGGGGAGTTACAGGGATCAGTCCCCGGACCCGGTGAAATGTAACTAGCGGGGAGTTACAGGGATCAGTCCCCAGACCCGGTGAAATGTAACTAGCGGGGAGTTACAGGGGTCAGTCTCCGGACCCGGTGAAATGTAACTAGCGGGGAATTACAGGGGTCAGTCCCCAGACCCGGTGATATGTAACTAGCGGGGAGTTACAGGGGTCAGTCCCCGGACCCGGTGAAATGTAACTAACGGGGAGTTACAGGGGTCAGTCCTCGGACCCGGTGAAATGTAACTAGCGGGGAGTTACAGGGGTCAGTCCCCGGACCCGGTGAAATGTAACTAGCGGGGAGTTACAGGGGTCAGTCCCCGGACCCGGTGAAATGTAACTAGCGGGGAGTTACAGGGGTCAGTCCCCGGACCCGGTGAAATGTAACTAGCGGGGAGTTACAGGGGTCAGTCCCCGGACCCGGTGAAATGTAACTAGCGGGGAGTTACAGGGGTCAGTCCCCAGACCCGGTGAAATGTAACTAGCGGGGAGTTACAGGGATCAGCCCCCGGACCCGGTGAAATGTAACTAGCGGGGAGTTACAGGGGTCAGTCCCCGGACCCGGTGAAATGTAACTAGCGGGGAGTTACAGGGGTCAGTCCCCGGACCCGGTGAAATGTAAAAAGCGGGGAGTTACAGGGGTCAGTCCCCGGACCCGGTGAAATGTAACTAGCGGGGAGTTACAGGGGTCAGTCCCCGGACCCGGTGAAATGTAACTAGCGAGGAGTTACAGGGCTCAGTCCCCAGACCCGGTGAAATGTAACTAGCGGGGAGTTACAGGGATCAGTCCCCATACCCGGTGAAATGTAACTAGCGGGGAGTTACAGGGGTCAGTCTCCGGACCCGGTGAAATGTAACTAGCGGGGAGTTACAGGGGTCAGTCCCCGGACCCGGTGAAATGTAACTAGCGGGGTGTTACAGGGGTCAGTCCCCAGACCCGGTGAAATGTAACTAGCGGGGAGTTACAGGGGTCAGTCCCCGGACCCGGTGAAATGTAACTAGCGGGGAGTTACAGGGGTCAGTCCCCGGACCCGGTGAAATGTAACTAGCGGGGAGTTACAGGGGTCAGTCCCCAGACCCGGTGAAATGTAACTAGCGGGGAGTTACAGGGGTCAGTCCCCGGACCCCGTGAAATGTAACTAGCGAGGAGTTACAGGGGTCAGTCCCCAGACCCGGTGAAATGTAACTAGCGGGGAGTTACAGGGGTCAGTCCCCGGACCCGGTGAAATGTAACTAGCGGGGAGTTACAGGGGTCAGTCCCCGGACCCGGTGAAATGTAACTAGCGGGGAGTTACAGGGGTCAGTCCCCAGACCCGGTGAAATGTAACTAGCGGGGAGTTACAGGGATCAGTCCCCGGACCCGGTGAAATGTAACTAGCGGGGAGTTACAGGGGTCAGTCCCCAGACCCGGTGAAATGTAACTAGCGGGGAGTTACAGGGGTCAGTCCCCGGACCCGGTGAAATGTAACTAGCGGGGAGTTACAGGGATCAGTCCCCAGACCCGGTGAAATGTAACTAGCGGGGAGTTACAGGGGTCAGTCCCCGGACCCGGTGAAATGTAACTAGCGGGGAGTTACAGGGGTCAGTCCCCGGACCCGGTGAAATGTAACTAGCGGGGAGTTACAGGGGTCAGTCCCAAGACCCGGTGAAATGTAACTAGCGGGGAGTTACAGGGGTCAGTCCCCGGACCCGGTGAAATGTAACTAGCGGGGAGTTACAGGGATCAGTCCCGGACCCGGTGAAATGTAACTAGCGGGGAGTTACAGGGGTCAGTCCCCAGACCCGGTGAAATGTAACTAGCGGGGAGTTACAGGGATCAGTCCCCAGACCCGGTGAAATGTAACTAGCGGGGAGTTACAGGGGTCAGTCCCCGGACCCGGTGAAATGTAACTAGCGGGCAGTTACAGGGATCAGTCCCCGGACCCGGTGAAATGTAACTAGCGGGGAGTTACAGGGGTCAGTCCCCAGACCCGGTGAAATGTAACTAGCGGGGAGTTACAGGGATCAGTCCCCAGACCCGGTGAAATGTAACTAGCGGGGAGTTACAGGGATCAGTCCCCAGACCCGGTGAAATGTAACTAGCGGGGAGTTACAGGGGTCAGTCCCCGGTCCCGGTGAAATGTAACTAGCGGGGAGTTACAGGGATCAGTCCCCGGACCCGGTGAAATGTAACTAGCGGGGAGTTACAGGGATCAGTCCCCAGACCCGGTGAAATGTAACTAGCGGGGAGTTACAGGGCTCAGTCCCCAGACCCGGTGAAATGTAACTAGCGGGGAGTTACAGGGGTCAGTCCACAGACCCGGTGAAATGTAACTAGCGGGGAGTTACAGGGATCAGTCCCAGACCCGGTGAAATGTAACTAGCGGGGAGTTACAGGGGTCAGTCCCCAGACCCGGTGAAATGTAACTAGCGGGGAGTTACAGGGGTCAGTCCCCGGACCCGGTGAAATGTAACTAGAGGGGAGTTACAGGGGTCAGTCCCCGGACCCGGTGAAATGTAACTAGCGGGGAGTTACAGGGGTCAGTCCCCGGACCCGGTGAAATGTAACTAGCGGGGAGTTACAGGGGTCAGTCCCCGGACCCGGTGAAATGTAACTAGCGGGGAGTTACAGGGGTCAGTCCCCAGACCCCGGTGAAATGTAACTAGCGAGGAGTTACAGGGGTCAGTCCCCAGACCCCGGTGAAATGTAACTAGAGGAAAGTTACAGGGGTCAGTCCCCGGACCCGGTGAAATGTAACTAGCGGGGAGTTACAGGGGTCAGTCCCCGGACCCGGTGAAATGTAACTAGCGGGGAGTTACAGGGGTCAGTCCCCAGACCCGGTGAAATGTAACTAGCGGGGAGTTACAGGGGTCAGTCCCCAGACCCGATGAAATGTAACTAGCGGGGAGTTACAGGGATCAGTCCCCGGACCCGGTGAAATGTAACTAGCGGGGAGTTACAGGGGTCAGTCCCCAGACCCGGTGAAATGTAACTAGCGGGGAGTTACAGGGGTCAGTCCCCAGACCCGGTGAAATGTAACTAGCGGGGAGTTACAGGGGTCAGTCCCCGGACCCGGTGAAATGTAACTAGCGGGGAGTTACAGGGGTCAGTCCCCAGACCCGGTGAAATGTAACTAGCGGGGGGTTACAGGGGTCAGTCCCCAGACCCGGTGAAATGTAACTAGCGGGGAGTTACAGGGATCAGTCCCCGGACCCGGTGAAATGTAACTAGCGGGGAGTTACAGGGGTCAGTCCCCAGACCCGGTGAAATGTAACTAGCGGGGAGTTACAGGGATCAGTCCCGGACCCGGTGAAATGTAACTAGCGGGGAGTTACAGGGGTCAGTCCCCGGACCCGGTGAAATGTAACTAGCGGGGAGTTACAGGGATCAGTCCCCGGACCCGGTGAAATGTAACTAGCGGGGAGTTACAGGGGTCAGTCCCCGGACCCGGTGAAATGTAACTAGCGGGGAGTTACAGGGATCAGTCCCCCGGACCCGGTGAAATGTAACTAGCGGGGAGTTACAGGGATCAGTCCCCCGGACCCGGTGAAATGTAACTAGCGGGGAGTTACAGGGGTCAGTCCCCAGACCCGGTGAAATGTAACTAGCGGGGAGTTACAGGGGTCAGTCCCCGGACCCGGTGAAATGTAACTAGCGGGGAGTTACAGGGATCAGTCCCCGGACCCGGTGAAATGTAACTAGCGGGGAGTTACAGGGGTCAGTCCCCAGACCCGGTGAAATGTAACTAGCGGGGGGTTACAGGGGTCAGTCCCCAGACCCCGGTGAAATGTAACTAGCGGGGAGTTACAGGGATCAGTCCCCGGACCCGGTGAAATGTAACTAGCGGGGAGTTACAGGGGTCAGTCCCCAGACCCGGTGAAATGTAACTAGTGGGGAGTTACAGGGGTCAGTCCCCGGACCCGGTGAAATGTAACTAGCGGGGAGTTACAGGGGTCAGTCCCCGGACCCGGTGAAATGTAACTAGCGGGGAGTTACAGGGATCAGTCCCCGGACCCGGTGAAATGTAACTAGCGGGGAGTTACAGGGGTCAGTCCCCGGACCCGGTGAAATATAACTAGCGGGGAGTTACAGGGGTCAGTCCCCGGACCCGGTGAAATGTAACTAGCGGGGAGTTACAGGGGTCAGTCCCCGGACCCGGTGAAATATAACTAGCGGGGAGTTACAGGGGTCAGTCCCCAGACCCGGTGAAATGTAACTAGCGGGGAGTTACAGGGGTCAGTCCCCGGACCCGGTGAAATATAACTAGCGGGGAGTTACAGGGGTCAGTCCCCAGACCCGGTGAAATGTAACTAGCGGGGAGTTACAGGGGTCAGTCCCCAGACCCGGTGAAATGTAACTAGCGGGGAATTACAGGGGTCAGTCCCCAGATCCGGTGAAATGTAACTAGCGGGGAGTTACAGGGGTCAGTCCCCAGACCCGGTGAAATGTAACTAGCGGGGAGTTACAGGGATCAGTCCCCAGACCCGGTGAAATGTAACTAGCGGGGAGTTACAGGGGTCAGTCCCCGGACCCGGTGAAATGTAACTAGCGGGGAGTTACAGGGGTCAGTCCCCGGACCCGGTGAAATGTAACTAGCGGGGAGTTACAGGGGACAGTCCCCGGACCCGGTGAAATGTAACTAGCGGGGAGTTACAGGGATCAGTCCCCGGACCCGGTGAAATGTAACTAGCGGGGAGTTACAGGGGTCAGTCCCCAGACCCTGTGAAATGTAACTAGCGGGGAGTTACAGGGATCAGTCCCCGGACCCGGTGAAATGTAACTAGCGGGGAGTTACAGGGGTCAGTCCCCGGACCCGGTGAAATGTAACTAGCGGGGAATTACAGGGGTCAGTCCCCAGACCCGGTGATATGTAACTAGCGGGGAGTTACAGGGGTCAGTCCCCGGACCCGGTGAAATGTAACTAGCGGGGAGTTACAGGGGTCAGTCCCCGGACCCGGTGAAATGTAACTAGCGGGGAGTTACAGGGGTCAGTCCCCAGACCCGGTGAAATGTAACTAGCGGGGAGTTACAGGGGTCAGTCCCCGGACCCCGGTGAAATGTAACTAGCGGGGAGTTACAGGGGTCAGTCCCCGGACCCGGTGAAATATAACTAGCGGGGAGTTACAGGGGTCAGTCCCCAGACCCGGTGAAATATAACTAGCGGGGAGTTACAGGGGTCAGTCCCCGGACCCGGTGAAATGTAACTAGCGGGGAGTTACAGGGGTCAGTCCCCAGACCCGGTGAAATGTAACTAGCGGGGAGTTACAGGGGTCAGTCCCCAGACCCGGTGAAATATAACTAGCGGGGAGTTACAGGGGTCAGTCCCCGGACCCGGTGAAATGTAACTAGCGGGGAGTTACAGGGGTCAGTCCCCAGACCCGGTGAAATGTAACTAGCGGGGAGTTACAGGGGTCAGTCCCCGGACCCGGTGAAATGTAACTAGCGGGGAGTTACAGGGGTCAGTCCCCGGACCCGGTGAAATATAACTAGCGGGGAGTTACAGGGGTCAGTCCCCAGACCCGGTGAAATGTAACTAGCGGGGAGTTACAGGGGTCAGTCCCCAGACCCGGTGAAATGTAACTAGCGGGGAATTACAGGGGTCAGTCCCCAGATCCGGTGAAATGTAACTAGCGGGGAGTTACAGGGGTCAGTCCCCAGACCCGGTGAAATGTAACTAGCGGGGAGTTACAGGGATCAGTCCCCAGACCCGGTGAAATGTAACTAGCGGGGAGTTACAGGGGTCAGTCCCCGGACCCGGTGAAATGTAACTAGCGGGGAGTTACAGGGGTCAGTCCCCGGACCCGGTGAAATGTAACTAGCGGGGAGTTACAGGGGACAGTCCCCGGACCCGGTGAAATGTAACTAGCGGGGAGTTACAGGGATCAGTCCCCGGACCCGGTGAAATGTAACTAGCGGGGAGTTACAGGGGTCAGTCCCCAGACCCTGTGAAATGTAACTAGCGGGGAGTTACAGGGATCAGTCCCCGGACCCGGTGAAATGTAACTAGCGGGGAGTTACAGGGGTCAGTCTCCGGACCCGGTGAAATGTAACTAGCGGGGAATTACAGGGGTCAGTCCCCAGACCCGGTGATATGTAACTAGCGGGGAGTTACAGGGGTCAGTCCCCGGACCCGGTGAAATGTAACTAGCGGGGAGTTACAGGGGTCAGTCCCCGGACCCGGTGAAATGTAACTAGCGGGGAGTTACAGGGGTCAGTCCCCGGACCCGGTGAAATGTAACTAGCGGGGAGTTACAGGGGTCAGTCCCCAGACCCGGTGAAATGTAACTAGCGGGGAGTTACAGGGGTCAGTCCCCGGACCCGGTGAAATGTAACTAGCGGGGAGTTACAGGGGTCAGTCCCCAGACCCGGTGAAATGTAACTAGCGGGGAGTTACAGGGATCAGCCCCCGGACCCGGTGAAATGTAACTAGCGGGGAGTTACAGGGGTCAGTCCCCAGACACGGTGAAATGTAACTAGCGGGGAGTTACAGGGGTCAGTCCCCGGACCCGGTGAAATGTAACTAGCGGGGAGTTACAGGGGTCAGTCCCCGGACCCGGTGAAATGTAACTAGCGGGGAGTTACAGGGGTCAGTCCCCGGACCCGGTGAAATGTAACTAGCGGGGAGTTACAGGGGTCAGTCCCCGGACCCGGTGAAATGTAACTAGCGAGGAGTTACAGGGCTCAGTCCCCAGACCCGGTGAAATGTAACTAGCGGGGAGTTACAGGGATCAGTCCCCATACCCGGTGAAATGTAACTAGCGGGGAGTTACAGGGGTCAGTCTCCGGACCCGGTGAAATGTAACTAGCGGGGAGTTACAGGGGTCAGTCCCCGGACCCGGTGAAATGTAACTAGCGGGGTGTTACAGGGGTCAGTCCCCAGACCCGGTGAAATTTAACTAGCGGGGAGTTACAGGGGTCAGTCCCCGGACCCGGTGAAATGTAACTAGCGGGGAGTTACAGGGGTCAGTCCCCAGACCCGGTGAAATGTAACTAGCGGGGAGTTACAGGGGTCAGTCCCCGGACCCGGTGAAATGTAACTAGCGGGGAGTTACAGGGGTCAGTCCCCAGACCCGGTGAAATGTAACTAGCGGGGAGTTACAGGGGTCAGTCCCCGGACCCCGTGAAATGTAACTAGCGAGGAGTTACAGGGGTCAGTCCCCAGACCCGGTGAAATGTAACTAGCGGGGAGTTACAGGGGTCAGTCCCCGGACCCGGTGAAATGTAACTAGCGGGGAGTTACAGGGGTCAGTCCCCGGACCCGGTGAAATGTAACTAGCGGGGAGTTACAGGGGTCAGTCCCCAGACCCGGTGAAATGTAACTAGCGGGGAGTTACAGGGATCAGTCCCCGGACCCGGTGAAATGTAACTAGCGGGGAGTTACAGGGGTCAGTCCCCAGACCCGGTGAAATGTAACTAGCGGGGAGTTACAGGGGTCAGTCCCCGGACCCGGTGAAATGTAACTAGCGGGGAGTTACAGGGGTCAGTCCCCAGACCCGGTGAAATGTAACTAGCGGGGAGTTACAGGGATCAGTCCCCAGACCCGGTGAAATGTAACTAGCGGGGAGTTACAGGGGTCAGTCCCCGGACCCGGTGAAATGTAACTAGCGGGGAGTTACAGGGGTCAGTCCCCGGACCCGGTGAAATGTAACTAGCGGGGAGTTACAGGGGTCAGTCCCAAGACCCGGTGAAATGTAACTAGCGGGGAGTTACAGGGGTCAGTCCCCGGACCCGGTGAAATGTAACTAGCGGGGAGTTACAGGGATCAGTCCCGGACCCGGTGAAATGTAACTAGCGGGGAGTTACAGGGGTCAGTCCCCAGACCCGGTGAAATGTAACTAGCGGGGAGTTACAGGGATCAGTCCCCAGACCCGGTGAAATGTAACTAGCGGGGAGTTACAGGGGTCAGTCCCCGGACCCGGTGAAATGTAACTAGCGGGCAGTTACAGGGATCAGTCCCCGGACCCGGTGAAATGTAACTAGCGGGGAGTTACAGGGGTCAGTCCCCAGACCCGGTGAAATGTAACTAGCGGGGAGTTACAGGGATCAGTCCCCAGACCCGGTGAAATGTAACTAGCGGGGAGTTACAGGGATCAGTCCCCAGACCCGGTGAAATGTAACTAGCGGGGAGTTACAGGGGTCAGTCCCCGGTCCCGGTGAAATGTAACTAGCGGGGAGTTACAGGGATCAGTCCCCGGACCCGGTGAAATGTAACTAGCGGGGAGTTACAGGGATCAGTCCCCAGACCCGGTGAAATGTAACTAGCGGGGAGTTACAGGGCTCAGTCCCCAGACCCGGTGAAATGTAACTAGCGGGGAGTTACAGGGGTCAGTCCACAGACCCGGTGAAATGTAACTAGCGGGGAGTTACAGGGATCAGTCCCAGACCCGGTGAAATGTAACTAGCGGGGAGTTACAGGGGTCAGTCCCCAGACCCGGTGAAATGTAACTAGCGGGGAGTTACAGGGGTCAGTCCCCGGACCCGGTGAAATGTAACTAGAGGGGAGTTACAGGGGTCAGTCCCCGGACCCGGTGAAATGTAACTAGCGGGGAGTTACAGGGGTCAGTCCCCGGACCCGGTGAAATGTAACTAGCGGGGAGTTACAGGGGTCAGTCCCCGGACCCGGTGAAATGTAACTAGCGGGGAGTTACAGGGGTCAGTCCCCAGACCCCGGTGAAATGTAACTAGCGAGGAGTTACAGGGGTCAGTCCCCAGACCCCGGTGAAATGTAACTAGAGGAAAGTTACAGGGGTCAGTCCCCGGACCCGGTGAAATGTAACTAGCGGGGAGTTACAGGGGTCAGTCCCCGGACCCGGTGAAATGTAACTAGCGGGGAGTTACAGGGGTCAGTCCCCAGACCCGGTGAAATGTAACTAGCGGGGAGTTACAGGGGTCAGTCCCCAGACCCGATGAAATGTAACTAGCGGGGAGTTACAGGGATCAGTCCCCGGACCCGGTGAAATGTAACTAGCGGGGAGTTACAGGGGTCAGTCCCCAGACCCGGTGAAATGTAACTAGCGGGGAGTTACAGGGGTCAGTCCCCAGACCCGGTGAAATGTAACTAGCGGGGAGTTACAGGGGTCAGTCCCCGGACCCGGTGAAATGTAACTAGCGGGGAGTTACAGGGGTCAGTCCCCGGACCCCCTGAAATGTAACTAGCGGGGAGTTACAGGGGTCAGTCCCCGGACCCGGTGAAATGTAACTAGCGGGGAGTTACAGGGGTCAGTCCCCAGACACGGTGAAATGTAACTAGCGGGGGGTTACAGGGGTCAGTCCCCAGACCCGGTGAAATGTAACTAGCGGGGAGTTACAGGGATCAGTCCCCGGACCCGGTGAAATGTAACTAGCGGGGAGTTACAGGGGTCAGTCCCCAGACCCGGTGAAATGTAACTAGCGGGGAGTTGCAGGGGTCAGTCCCCGGACCCGGTGAAATGTAACAAGCGGGGAGTTACAGGGGTCAGTCCCCGGACCCGGTGAAATGTAACTAGCGGGGAGTTACAGGGGTCAGTCCCCGGACCCGGTGAAATGTAACTAGCGGGGAGTTACAGGGATCAGTCCCCGGACCCGGTGAAATGTAACTAGCGGGGAGTTACAGGGGTCAGTCCCCGGACCCGGTGAAATGTAACTAGCGGGGAGTTACAGGGATCAGTCCCCCGGACCCGGTGAAATGTAACTAGCGGGGAGTTACAGGGATCAGTCCCCCGGACCCGGTGAAATGTAACTAGCGGGGAGTTACAGGGGTCAGTCCCCAGACCCGGTGAAATGTAACTAGCGGGGAGTTACAGGGGTCAGTCCCCGGACCCGGTGAAATGTAACTAGCGGGGAGTTACAGGGATCAGTCCCCGGACCCGGTGAAATGTAACTAGCGGGGAGTTACAGGGGTCAGTCCCCAGACCCGGTGAAATGTAACTAGCGGGGGGTTACAGGGGTCAGTCCCCAGACCCCGGTGAAATGTAACTAGCGGGGAGTTACAGGGGTCAGTCCCCGGACCCGGTGAAATGTAACTAGCGGGGAGTTACAGGGATCAGTCCCCGGACCCGGTGAAATGTAACTAGCGGGGAGTTACAGGGGTCAGTCCCCAGACCCGGTGAAATGTAACTAGTGGGGAGTTACAGGGGTCAGTCCCCGGACCCGGTGAAATGTAACTAGCGGGGAGTTACAGGGGTCAGTCACCGGACCCGGTGAAATGTAACTAGCGGGGAGTTACAGGGATCAGTCCCCGGACCCGGTGAAATGTAACTAGCGGGGAGTTACAGGGGTCAGTCCCCGGACCCGGTGAAATATAACTAGCGGGGAGTTACAGGGGTCAGTCCCCAGACCCGGTGAAATGTAACTAGCGGGGAGTTACAGGGGTCAGTCCCCAGACCCGGTGAAATGTAACTAGCGGGGAATTACAGGGGTCAGTCCCCAGATCCGGTGAAATGTAACTAGCGGGGAGTTACAGGGGTCAGTCCCCAGACCCGGTGAAATGTAACTAGCGGGGAGTTACAGGGATCAGTCCCCAGACCCGGTGAAATGTAACTAGCGGGGAGTTACAGGGGTCAGTCCCCGGACCCGGTGAAATGTAACTAGCGGGGAGTTACAGGGGTCAGTCCCCGGACCCGGTGAAATGTAACTAGCGGGGAGTTACAGGGGACAGTCCCCGGACCCGGTGAAATGTAACTAGCGGGGAGTTACAGGGGTCAGTCCCCGGACCCGGTGAAATGTAACTAGCGGGGAGTTACAGGGATCAGTCCCCGGACCCGGTGAAATGTAACTAGCGGGGAGTTACAGGGGTCAGTCCCCAGACCCTGTGAAATGTAACTAGCGGGGAGTTACAGGGATCAGTCCCCGGACCCGGTGAAATGTAACTAGCGGGGAGTTACAGGGATCAGTCCCCAGACCCGGTGAAATGTAACTAGCGGGGAGTTACAGGGGTCAGTCCCCAGACCCTGTGAAATGTAACTAGCGGGGAGTTACAGGGATCAGTCCCCGGACCCGGTGAAATGTAACTAGCGGGGAGTTACAGGGCTCAGTCCCCAGACCCGGTGAAATGTAACTAGCGGGGAGTTACAGGGGTCAGTCCACAGACCCGGTGAAATGTAACTAGCGGGGAGTTACAGGGATCAGTCCCAGACCCGGTGAAATGTAACTAGCGGGGAGTTACAGGGGTCAGTCCCCAGACCCGGTGAAATGTAACTAGCGGGGAGTTACAGGGGTCAGTCCCCGGACCCGGTGAAATGTAACTAGAGGGGAGTTACAGGGGTCAGTCCCCGGACCCGGTGAAATGTAACTAGCGGGGAGTTACAGGGGTCAGTCCCCGGACCCGGTGAAATGTAACTAGCGGGGAGTTACAGGGGTCAGTCCCCGGACCCGGTGAAATGTAACTAGCGGGGAGTTACAGGGGTCAGTCCCCAGACCCCGGTGAAATGTAACTAGCGAGGAGTTACAGGGGTCAGTCCCCAGACCCCGGTGAAATGTAACTAGAGGAAAGTTACAGGGGTCAGTCCCCGGACCCGGTGAAATGTAACTAGCGGGGAGTTACAGGGGTCAGTCCCCGGACCCGGTGAAATGTAACTAGCGGGGAGTTACAGGGGTCAGTCCCCAGACCCGGTGAAATGTAACTAGCGGGGAGTTACAGGGGTCAGTCCCCAGACCCGATGAAATGTAACTAGCGGGGAGTTACAGGGATCAGTCCCCGGACCCGGTGAAATGTAACTAGCGGGGAGTTACAGGGGTCAGTCCCCAGACCCGGTGAAATGTAACTAGCGGGGAGTTACAGGGGTCAGTCCCCAGACCCGGTGAAATGTAACTAGCGGGGAGTTACAGGGGTCAGTCCCCGGACCCGGTGAAATGTAACTAGCGGGGAGTTACAGGGGTCAGTCCCCGGACCCGCTGAAATGTAACTAGCGGGGAGTTACAGGGGTCAGTCCCCGGACCCGGTGAAATGTAACTAGCGGGGAGTTACAGGGGTCAGTCCCCAGACACGGTGAAATGTAACTAGCGGGGGGTTACAGGGGTCAGTCCCCAGACCCGGTGAAATGTAACTAGCGGGGAGTTACAGGGATCAGTCCCCGGACCCGGTGAAATGTAACTAGCGGGGAGTTACAGGGGTCAGTCCCCAGACCCGGTGAAATGTAACTAGCGGGGAGTTGCAGGGGTCAGTCCCCGGACCCGGTGAAATGTAACAAGCGGGGAGTTACAGGGGTCAGTCCCCGGACCCGGTGAAATGTAACTAGCGGGGAGTTACAGGGGTCAGTCCCCGGACCCGGTGAAATGTAACTAGCGGGGAGTTACAGGGATCAGTCCCCGGACCCGGTGAAATGTAACTAGCGGGGAGTTACAGGGATCAGTCCCCCGGACCCGGTGAAATGTAACTAGCGGGGAGTTACAGGGGTCAGTCCCCAGACCCGGTGAAATGTAACTAGCGGGGAGTTACAGGGGTCAGTCCCCGGACCCGGTGAAATGTAACTAGCGGGGAGTTACAGGGATCAGTCCCCGGACCCGGTGAAATGTAACTAGCGGGGAGTTACAGGGGTCAGTCCCCAGACCCGGTGAAATGTAACTAGCGGGGGGTTACAGGGGTCAGTCCCCAGACCCCGGTGAAATGTAACTAGCGGGGAGTTACAGGGGTCAGTCCCCGGACCCGGTGAAATGTAACTAGCGGGGAGTTACAGGGATCAGTCCCCGGACCCGGTGAAATGTAACTAGCGGGGAGTTACAGGGGTCAGTCCCCAGACCCGGTGAAATGTAACTAGTGGGGAGTTACAGGGGTCAGTCCCCGGACCCGGTGAAATGTAACTAGCGGGGAGTTACAGGGGTCAGTCCCCGGACCCGGTGAAATGTAACTAGCGGGGAGTTACAGGGATCAGTCCCCGGACCCGGTGAAATGTAACTAGCGGGGAGTTACAGGGGTCAGTCCCCGGACCCGGTGAAATATAACTAGCGGGGAGTTACAGGGGTCAGTCCCCAGACCCGGTGAAATGTAACTAGCGGGGAGTTACAGGGGTCAGTCCCCAGACCCGGTGAAATGTAACTAGCGGGGAATTACAGGGGTCAGTCCCCAGATCCGGTGAAATGTAACTAGCGGGGAGTTACAGGGGTCAGTCCCCAGACCCGGTGAAATGTAACTAGCGGGGAGTTACAGGGATCAGTCCCCAGACCCGGTGAAATGTAACTAGCGGGGAGTTACAGGGGTCAGTCCCCGGACCCGGTGAAATGTAACTAGCGGGGAGTTACAGGGGTCAGTCCCCGGACCCGGTGAAATGTAACTAGCGGGGAGTTACAGGGGACAGTCCCCGGACCCGGTGAAATGTAACTAGCGGGGAGTTACAGGGGTCAGTCCCCGGACCCGGTGAAATGTAACTAGCGGGGAGTTACAGGGATCAGTCCCCGGACCCGGTGAAATGTAACTAGCGGGGAGTTACAGGGGTCAGTCCCCAGACCCTGTGAAATGTAACTAGCGGGGAGTTACAGGGATCAGTCCCCGGACCCGGTGAAATGTAACTAGCGGGGAGTTACAGGGATCAGTCCCCAGACCCGGTGAAATGTAACTAGCGGGGAGTTACAGGGGTCAGTCCCCAGACCCTGTGAAATGTAACTAGCGGGGAGTTACAGGGATCAGTCCCCGGACCCGGTGAAATGTAACTAGCGGGGAGTTACAGGGGTCAGTCCCCGGACCCGGTGAAATGTAACTAGCGGGGAATTACAGGGGTCAGTCCCCAGACCCGGTGATATGTAACTAGCGGGGAGTTACAGGGGTCAGTCCCCGGACCCGGTGAAATGTAACTAGCGGGGAGTTACAGGGGTCAGTCCTCGGACCCGGTGAAATGTAACTAGCGGGGAGTTACAGGGGTCAGTCCCCGGACCCGGTGAAATGTAACTAGCGGGGAGTTACAGGGGTCAGTCCCCAGACCCGGTGAAATGTAACTAGCGGGGAGTTACAGGGGTCAGTCCCCGGACCCGGTGAAATGTAACTAGCGGGGAGTTACAGGGGTCAGTCCCCAGACCCGGTGAAATGTAACTAGCGGGGAGTTACAGGGATCAGTCCCCGGACCCGGTGAAATGTAACTAGCGGGGAGTTACAGGGGTCAGTCCCCAGACACGGTGAAATGTAACTAGCGGGGAGTTACAGGGGTCAGTCCCCGGACCCGGTGAAATGTAACTAGCGGGGAGTTACAGGGGTCAGTCCCCGGACCCGGTGAAATGTAACTAGCGGGGAGTTACAGGGGTCAGTCCCCGGACCCGGTGAAATGTAACTAGCGGGGAGTTACAGGGGTCAGTCCCCGGACCCGGTGAAATGTAACTAGCGGGGAGTTACAGGGATCAGTCCCCGGACCCGGTGAAATGTAACTAGCGGGGAGTTACAGGGGTCAGTCCCCAGACCCGGTGAAATGTAACTAGCGGGGGGTTACAGGGGTCAGTCCCCAGACCCCGGTGAAATGTAACTAGCGGGGAGTTACAGGGATCAGTCCCCGGACCCGGTGAAATGTAACTAGCGGGGAGTTACAGGGGTCAGTCCCCAGACCCGGTGAAATGTAACTAACGGGGAGTTACAGGGATCAGTCCCCGGACCCGGTGAAATGTAACTAGCGGGGAGTTACAGGGGTCAGTCCCCGGACCCGGTGAAATGTAACTAGCGGGGAGTTACAGGGGTCAGTCCCCGGACCCGGTGAAATGTAACTAGCGGGGAGTTACAGGGGTCAGTCCCCAGACCCGGTGAAATGTAACTAGCGGGGAGTTACAGGGGTCAGTCCCCGGACCCGGTGAAATGTAACTAGCGGGGAGTTACAGGGGTCAGTCCCCAGACCCGGTGAAATGTAACTAGCGGGGAGTTACAGGGATCAGTCCCCGGACCCGGTGAAATGTAACTAGCGGGGAGTTACAGGGGTCAGTCCCCAGACACGGTGAAATGTAACTAGCGGGGAGTTACAGGGGTCAGTCCCCGGACCCGGTGAAATGTAACTAGCGGGGAGTTACAGGGGTCAGTCCCCGGACCCGGTGAAATGTAACTAGCGGGGAGTTACAGGGATCAGTCCCCAGACCCGGTGAAATGTAACTAGCGGGGAGTTACAGGGATCAGTCCCCAGACCCGGTGAAATGTAACTAGCGGGGAGTTACAGGGGTCAGTCCCCGGACCCGGTGAAATGTAACTAGCGGGGAGTTACAGGGGTCAGTCCCCGGACCCGGTGAAATGTAACTAGCGAGGAGTTACAGGGCTCAGTCCCCAGACCCGGTGAAATGTAACTAGCGGGGAGTTACAGGGATCAGTCCCCATACCCGGTGAAATGTAACTAGCGGGGAGTTACAGGGGTCAGTCTCCGGACCCGGTGAAATGTAACTAGCGGGGAGTTACAGGGGTCAGTCCCCGGACCCGGTGAAATGTAACTAGCGGGGAGTTACAGGGGTCAGTCCCCAGACCCGGTGAAATGTAACTAGCGGGGAGTTACAGGGGTCAGTCCCCGGACCCGGTGAAATGTAACTAGCGGGGAGTTACAGGGGTCAGTCCCCAGACCCGGTGAAATGTAACTAGCGGGGAGTTACAGGGGTCAGTCCCCGGACCCGGTGAAATGTAACTAGCGGGGAGTTACAGGGGTCAGTCCCCAGACCCGGTGAAATGTAACTAGCGGGGAGTTACAGGGGTCAGTCCCCGGACCCCGTGAAATGTAACTAGCGAGGAGTTACAGGGGTCAGTCCCCAGACCCGGTGAAATGTAACTAGCGGGGAGTTACAGGGATCAGTCCCCGGACCCGGTGAAATGTAACTAGCGGGGAGTTACAGGGGTCAGTCCCCAGACCCGGTGAAATGTAACTAGCGGGGAGTTACAGGGATCAGTCCCCAGACCCGGTGAAATGTAACTAGCGGGGAGTTACAGGGATCAGTCCCCAGACCCGGTGAAATGTAACTAGCGGGGAGTTACAGGGGTCAGTCCCCGGTCCCGGTGAAATGTAACTAGCGGGGAGTTACAGGGATCAGTCCCCGGACCCGGTGAAATGTAACTAGCGGGGAGTTACAGGGATCAGTCCCCAGACCCGGTGAAATGTAACTAGCGGGGAGTTACAGGGCTCAGTCCCCAGACCCGGTGAAATGTAACTAGCGGGGAGTTACAGGGGTCAGTCCCCGGACCCGGTGAAATGTAACTAGCGGGCAGTTACAGGGATCAGTCCCCGGACCCGGTGAAATGTAACTAGCGGGGAGTTACAGGGGTCAGTCCCCAGACCCGGTGAAATGTAACTAGCGGGGAGTTACAGGGATCAGTCCCCAGACCCGGTGAAATGTAACTAGCGGGGAGTTACAGGGATCAGTCCCCAGACCCGGTGAAATGTAACTAGCGGGGAGTTACAGGGGTCAGTCCCCGGTCCCGGTGAAATGTAACTAGCGGGGAGTTACAGGGATCAGTCCCCGGACCCGGTGAAATGTAACTAGCGGGGAGTTACAGGGATCAGTCCCCAGACCCGGTGAAATGTAACTAGCGGGGAGTTACAGGGCTCAGTCCCCAGACCCGGTGAAATGTAACTAGCGGGGAGTTACAGGGGTCAGTCCACAGACCCGGTGAAATGTAACTAGCGGGGAGTTACAGGGATCAGTCCCAGACCCGGTGAAATGTAACTAGCGGGGAGTTACAGGGGTCAGTCCCCAGACCCGGTGAAATGTAACTAGCGGGGAGTTACAGGGGTCAGTCCCCGGACCCGGTGAAATGTAACTAGAGGGGAGTTACAGGGGTCAGTCCCCGGACCCGGTGAAATGTAACTAGCGGGGAGTTACAGGGGTCAGTCCCCGGACCCGGTGAAATGTAACTAGCGGGGAGTTACAGGGGTCAGTCCCCGGACCCGGTGAAATGTAACTAGCGGGGAGTTACAGGGGTCAGTCCCCAGACCCCGGTGAAATGTAACTAGCGAGGAGTTACAGGGGTCAGTCCCCAGACCCCGGTGAAATGTAACTAGAGGAAAGTTACAGGGGTCAGTCCCCGGACCCGGTGAAATGTAACTAGCGGGGAGTTACAGGGGTCAGTCCCCGGACCCGGTGAAATGTAACTAGCGGGGAGTTACAGGGGTCAGTCCCCAGACCCGGTGAAATGTAACTAGCGGGGAGTTACAGGGGTCAGTCCCCAGACCCGATGAAATGTAACTAGCGGGGAGTTACAGGGATCAGTCCCCGGACCCGGTGAAATGTAACTAGCGGGGAGTTACAGGGGTCAGTCCCCAGACCCGGTGAAATGTAACTAGCGGGGAGTTACAGGGGTCAGTCCCCAGACCCGGTGAAATGTAACTAGCGGGGAGTTACAGGGGTCAGTCCCCGGACCCGGTGAAATGTAACTAGCGGGGAGTTACAGGGGTCAGTCCCCGGACCCGCTGAAATGTAACTAGCGGGGAGTTACAGGGGTCAGTCCCCGGACCCGGTGAAATGTAACTAGCGGGGAGTTACAGGGGTCAGTCCCCAGACACGGTGAAATGTAACTAGCGGGGGGTTACAGGGGTCAGTCCCCAGACCCGGTGAAATGTAACTAGCGGGGAGTTACAGGGATCAGTCCCCAGACCCGGTGAAATGTAACTAGCGGGGAGTTACAGGGGTCAGTCCCCAGACCCGGTGAAATGTAACTAGCGGGGAGTTGCAGGGGTCAGTCCCCGGACCCGGTGAAATGTAACAAGCGGGGAGTTACAGGGGTCAGTCCCCGGACCCGGTGAAATGTAACTAGCGGGGAGTTACAGGGGTCAGTCCCCGGACCCGGTGAAATGTAACTAGCGGGGAGTTACAGGGATCAGTCCCCGGACCCGGTGAAATGTAACTAGCGGGGAGTTACAGGGGTCAGTCCCCGGACCCGGTGAAATGTAACTAGCGGGGAGTTACAGGGATCAGTCCCCCGGACCCGGTGAAATGTAACTAGCGGGGAGTTACAGGGATCAGTCCCCCGGACCCGGTGAAATGTAACTAGCGGGGAGTTACAGGGGTCAGTCCCCAGACCCGGTGAAATGTAACTAGCGGGGAGTTACAGGGGTCAGTCCCCGGACCCGGTGAAATGTAACTAGCGGGGAGTTACAGGGATCAGTCCCCGGACCCGGTGAAATGTAACTAGCGGGGAGTTACAGGGGTCAGTCCCCAGACCCGGTGAAATGTAACTAGCGGGGGGTTACAGGGGTCAGTCCCCAGACCCCGGTGAAATGTAACTAGCGGGGAGTTACAGGGGTCAGTCCCCGGACCCGGTGAAATGTAACTAGCGGGGAGTTACAGGGATCAGTCCCCGGACCCGGTGAAATGTAACTAGCGGGGAGTTACAGGGGTCAGTCCCCAGACCCGGTGAAATGTAACTAGTGGGGAGTTACAGGGGTCAGTCCCCGGACCCGGTGAAATGTAACTAGCGGGGAGTTACAGGGGTCAGTCCCCGGACCCGGTGAAATGTAACTAGCGGGGAGTTACAGGGATCAGTCCCCGGACCCGGTGAAATGTAACTAGCGGGGAGTTACAGGGGTCAGTCCCCGGACCCGGTGAAATATAACTAGCGGGGAGTTACAGGGGTCAGTCCCCAGACCCGGTGAAATGTAACTAGCGGGGAGTTACAGGGGTCAGTCCCCAGACCCGGTGAAATGTAACTAGCGGGGAATTACAGGGGTCAGTCCCCAGATCCGGTGAAATGTAACTAGCGGGGAGTTACAGGGGTCAGTCCCCAGACCCGGTGAAATGTAACTAGCGGGGAGTTACAGGGATCAGTCCCCAGACCCGGTGAAATGTAACTAGCGGGGAGTTACAGGGGTCAGTCCCCGGACCCGGTGAAATGTAACTAGCGGGGAGTTACAGGGGTCAGTCCCCGGACCCGGTGAAATGTAACTAGCGGGGAGTTACAGGGGACAGTCCCCGGACCCGGTGAAATGTAACTAGCGGGGAGTTACAGGGGTCAGTCCCCGGACCCGGTGAAATGTAACTAGCGGGGAGTTACAGGGATCAGTCCCCGGACCCGGTGAAATGTAACTAGCGGGGAGTTACAGGGGTCAGTCCCCAGACCCTGTGAAATGTAACTAGCGGGGAGTTACAGGGATCAGTCCCCGGACCCGGTGAAATGTAACTAGCGGGGAGTTACAGGGATCAGTCCCCAGACCCGGTGAAATGTAACTAGCGGGGAGTTACAGGGGTCAGTCCCCAGACCCTGTGAAATGTAACTAGCGGGGAGTTACAGGGATCAGTCCCCGGACCCGGTGAAATGTAACTAGCGGGGAGTTACAGGGGTCAGTCCCCGGACCCGGTGAAATGTAACTAGCGGGGAATTACAGGGGTCAGTCCCCAGACCCGGTGATATGTAACTAGCGGGGAGTTACAGGGGTCAGTCCCCGGACCCGGTGAAATGTAACTAGCGGGGAGTTACAGGGGTCAGTCCTCGGACCCGGTGAAATGTAACTAGCGGGGAGTTACAGGGGTCAGTCCCCGGACCCGGTGAAATGTAACTAGCGGGGAGTTACAGGGGTCAGTCCCCAGACCCGGTGAAATGTAACTAGCGGGGAGTTACAGGGGTCAGTCCCCGGACCCGGTGAAATGTAACTAGCGGGGAGTTACAGGGGTCAGTCCCCAGACCCGGTGAAATGTAACTAGCGGGGAGTTACAGGGATCAGTCCCCGGACCCGGTGAAATGTAACTAGCGGGGAGTTACAGGGGTCAGTCCCCAGACACGGTGAAATGTAACTAGCGGGGAGTTACAGGGGTCAGTCCCCGGACCCGGTGAAATGTAACTAGCGGGGAGTTACAGGGGTCAGTCCCCGGACCCGGTGAAATGTAACTAGCGGGGAGTTACAGGGGTCAGTCCCCGGACCCGGTGAAATGTAACTAGCGGGGAGTTACAGGGGTCAGTCCCCGGACCCGGTGAAATGTAACTAGCGAGGAGTTACAGGGCTCAGTCCCCAGACCCGGTGAAATGTAACTAGCGGGGAGTTACAGGGATCAGTCCCCATACCCGGTGAAATGTAACTAGCGGGGAGTTACAGGGGTCAGTCTCCGGACCCGGTGAAATGTAACTAGCGGGGAGTTACAGGGGTCAGTCCCCGGACCCGGTGAAATGTAACTTGCGGGGTGTTACAGGGGTCAGTCCCCAGACCCGGTGAAATGTAACTAGCGGGGAGTTACAGGGGTCAGTCCCCGGACCCGGTGAAATGTAACTAGCGGGGAGTTACAGGGGTCAGTCCCCAGACCCGGTGAAATGTAACTAGCGGGGAGTTACAGGGGTCAGTCCCCGGACCCGGTGAAATGTAACTAGCGGGGAGTTACAGGGGTCAGTCCCCAGACCCGGTGAAATGTAACTAGCGGGGAGTTACAGGGGTCAGTCCCCGGACCCCGTGAAATGTAACTAGCGAGGAGTTACAGGGGTCAGTCCCCAGACCCGGTGAAATGTAACTAGCGGGGAGTTACAGGGGTCAGTCCCCGGACCCGGTGAAATGTAACTAGCGGGGAGTTACAGGGGTCAGTCCCCGGACCCCGTGAAATGTAACTAGCGAGGAGTTAGAGGGGTCAGTCCCCAGACCCGGTGAAATGTAACTAGCGGGGAGTTACAGGGGTCAGTCCCCGGACCCGGTGAAATGTAACTAGCGGGGAGTTACAGGGGTCAGTCCCCAGACCCGGTGAAATGTAACTAGCGGGGAGTTACAGGGGTCAGTCCCCGGACCCGGTGAAATGTAACTAGCGGGGAGTTACAGGGGTCAGTCCCCAGACCCGGTGAAATGTAACTAGCGGGGAGTTACAGGGATCAGTCCCCGGACCCGGTGAAATGTAACTAGCGGGGAGTTACAGGGGTCAGTCCCCAGACCCGGTGAAATGTAACTAGCGGGGAGTTACAGGGGTCAGTCCCCGGACCCGGTGAAATGTAACTAGCGGGGAGTTACAGGGGTCAGTCCCCAGACCCGGTGAAATGTAACTAGCGGGGAGTTACAGGGGTCAGTCCCCGGACCCGGTGAAATGTAACTAGCGGGGAGTTACAGGGGTCAGTCCCCGGACCCGGTGAAATGTAACTAGCGGGGAATTACAGGGGTCAGTCCCCGGACCCGGTGAAATGTAACTAGCGGGGAGTTACAGGGGTCAGTCCCCGGACCCGGTGAAATGTAACTAGCGGGGAGTTACAGGGATCAGTCCCCGGACCCGGTGAAATGTAACTAGCGGGGAGTTACAGGGGTCAGTCCCCAGACCCGGTGAAATGTAACTAGCGGGGAGTTACAGGGATCAGTCCCCAGACCCGGTGAAATGTAACTAGCGGGGAGTTACAGGGATCAGTCCCCAGACCCGGTGAAATGTAACTAGCGGGGAGTTACAGGGGTCAGTCCCCGGTCCCGGTGAAATGTAACTAGCGGGGAGTTACAGGGATCAGTCCCCGGACCCGGTGAAATGTAACTAGCGGGGAGTTACAGGGATCAGTCCCCAGACCCGGTGAAATGTAACTAGCGGGGAGTTACAGGGCTCAGTCCCCAGACCCGGTGAAATGTAACTAGCGGGGAGTTACAGGGGTCAGTTCCCAGACCCGGTGAAATGTAACTAGCGGGGAGTTACAGGGGTCAGTCCACAGACCCGGTGAAATGTAACTAGCGGGGAGTTACAGGGATCAGTCCCAGACCCGGTGAAATGTAACTAGCGGGGAGTTACAGGGGTCAGTCCCCAGACCCGGTGAAATGTAACTAGCGGGGAGTTACAGGGGTCAGTCCCCGGACCCGGTGAAATGTAACTAGAGGGGAGTTACAGGGGTCAGTCCCCGGACCCGGTGAAATGTAACTAGCGGGGATTTACAGGGGTCAGTCCCCGGACCCGGTGAAATGTAACTAGCGGGGAGTTACAGGGGTCAGTCCCCGGACCCGGTGAAATGTAACTAGCGGGGAGTTACAGGGGTCAGTCCCCAGACCCCGGTGAAATGTAACTAGCGAGGAGTTACAGGGGTCAGTCCCCAGACCCCGGTGAAATGTAACTAGAGGAAAGTTACAGGGGTCAGTCCCCGGACCCGGTGAAATGTAACTAGCGGGGAGTTACAGGGGTCAGTCCCCGGACCCGGTGAAATGTAACTAGCGGGGAGTTACAGGGGTCAGTCCCCAGACCCGGTGAAATGTAACTAGCGGGGAGTTACAGGGGTCAGTCCCCAGACCCGATGAAATGTAACTAGCGGGGAGTTACAGGGATCAGTCCCCGGACCCGGTGAAATGTAACTAGCGGGGAGTTACAGGGGTCAGTCCCCAGACCCGGTGAAATGTAACTAGCGGGGAGTTACAGGGGTCAGTCCCCAGACCCGGTGAAATGTAACTAGCGGGGAGTTACAGGGGTCAGTCCCCGGACCCGGTGAAATGTAACTAGCGGGGAGTTACAGGGGTCAGTCCCCAGACCCGGTGAAATGTAACTAGCGGGGGGTTACAGGGGTCAGTCCCCAGACCCGGTGAAATGTAACTAGCGGGGAGTTACAGGGATCAGTCCCCGGACCCGGTGAAATGTAACTAGCGGGGAGTTACAGGGGTCAGTCCCCAGACCCGGTGAAATGTAACTAGCGGGGAGTTGCAGGGGTCAGTCCCCGGACCCGGTGAAATGTAACAAGCGGGGAGTTACAGGGGTCAGTCCCCGGACCCGGTGAAATGTAACTAGCGGGGAGTTACAGGGGTCAGTCCCCGGACCCGGTGAAATGTAACTAGCGGGGAGTTACAGGGATCAGTCCCCGGACCCGGTGAAATGTAACTAGCGGGGAGTTACAGGGGTCAGTCCCCGGACCCGGTGAAATGTAACTAGCGGGGAGTTACAGGGATCAGTCCCCCGGACCCGGTGAAATGTAACTAGCGGGGAGTTACAGGGATCAGTCCCCAGACCCGGTGAAATGTAACTAGCGGGGAGTTACAGGGGTCAGTCCCCGGACCCGGTGAAATGTAACTAGCGGGGAGTTACAGGGGTCAGTCCCCAGACCCGGTGAAATGTAACTAGCGGGGAGTTACAGGGGTCAGTCCCCAGACCCGGTGAAATGTAACTAGCGGGGAGTTACAGGGATCAGTCCCCAGACCCGGTGAAATGTAACTAGCGGGGAGTTACAGGGATCAGTCCCCAGACCCGGTGAAATGTAACTAGCGGGGAGTTACAGGGATCAGTCCCCAGACCCGGTGAAATGTAACTAGCGGGGAGTTACAGGGGTCAGTCCCCAGACCCGGTGAAATGTAACTAGCGGGGAGTTACAGGGATCAGTCCCCGGACCCGGTGAAATGTAACTAGCGGGGAGTTACAGGGGTCAGTCCCCAGACCCGGTGAAATGTAACTAGCGGGGAGTTACAGGGGTCAGTCCCCGGACCCGGTGAAATGTAACTAGCGGGGAGTTACAGGGATCAGTCCCCGGACCCGGTGAAATGTAACTAGCGGGGAGTTACAGGGGTCAGTCCCCAGACCCGGTGAAATGTAACTAGCGGGGGGTTACAGGGGTCAGTCCCCAGACCCCGGTGAAATGTAACTAGCGGGGAGTTACAGGGATCAGTCCCCGGACCCGGTGAAATGTAACTAGCGGGGAGTTACAGGGGTCAGTCCCCAGACCCGGTGAAATGTAACTAGCGGGGAGTTACAGGGATCAGTCCCCGGACCCGGTGAAATGTAACTAGCGGGGAGTTACAGGGGTCAGTCCCCGGACCCGGTGAAATGTAACTAGCGGGGAGTTACAGGGGTCAGTCCCCGGACCCGGTGAAATGTAACTAGCGGGGAGTTACAGGGATCAGTCCCCGGACCCGGTGAAATGTAACTAGCGGGGAGTTACAGGGGTCAGTCCCCAGACCCGGTGAAATGTAACTAGCGGGGGGTTACAGGGGTCAGTCCCCAGACCCCGGTGAAATGTAACTAGCGGGGAGTTACAGGGATCAGTCCCCGGACCCGGTGAAATGTAACTAGCGGGGAGTTACAGGGGTCAGTCCCCAGACCCGGTGAAATGTAACTAGCGGGGAGTTACAGGGATCAGTCCCCGGACCCGGTGAAATGTAACTAGCGGGGAGTTACAGGGGTCAGTCCCCGGACCCGGTGAAATGTAACTAGCGGGGAGTTACAGGGGTCAGTCCCCGGACCCGGTGAAATGTAACTAGCGGGGAGTTACAGGGGTCAGTCCCCAGACCCGGTGAAATGTAACTAGCGGGGAGTTACAGGGGTCAGTCCCCGGACCCGGTGAAATGTAACTAGCGGGGAGTTACAGGGGTCAGTCCCCAGACCCGGTGAAATGTAACTAGCGGGGAGTTACAGGGATCAGTCCCCGGACCCGGTGAAATGTAACTAGCGGGGAGTTACAGGGGTCAGTCCCCAGACACGGTGAAATGTAACTAGCGGGGAGTTACAGGGGTCAGTCCCCGGACCCGGTGAAATGTAACTAGCGGGGAGTTACAGGGGTCAGTCCCCGGACCCGGTGAAATGTAACTAGCGGGGAGTTACAGGGATCAGTCCCCAGACCCGGTGAAATGTAACTAGCGGGGAGTTACAGGGATCAGTCCCCAGACCCGGTGAAATGTAACTAGCGGGGAGTTACAGGGGTCAGTCCCCGGACCCGGTGAAATGTAACTAGCGGGGAGTTACAGGGGTCAGTCCCCGGACCCGGTGAAATGTAACTAGCGAGGAGTTACAGGGCTCAGTCCCCAGACCCGGTGAAATGTAACTAGCGGGGAGTTACAGGGATCAGTCCCCATACCCGGTGAAATGTAACTAGCGGGGAGTTACAGGGGTCAGTCTCCGGACCCGGTGAAATGTAACTAGCGGGGAGTTACAGGGGTCAGTCCCCGGACCCGGTGAAATGTAACTAGCGGGGAGTTACAGGGGTCAGTCCCCAGACCCGGTGAAATGTAACTAGCGGGGAGTTACAGGGGTCAGTCCCCGGACCCGGTGAAATGTAACTAGCGGGGAGTTACAGGGGTCAGTCCCCAGACCCGGTGAAATGTAACTAGCGGGGAGTTACAGGGGTCAGTCCCCGGACCCGGTGAAATGTAACTAGCGGGGAGTTACAGGGGTCAGTCCCCAGACCCGGTGAAATGTAACTAGCGGGGAGTTACAGGGGTCAGTCCCCGGACCCCGTGAAATGTAACTAGCGAGGAGTTACAGGGGTCAGTCCCCAGACCCGGTGAAATGTAACTAGCGGGGAGTTACAGGGATCAGTCCCCGGACCCGGTGAAATGTAACTAGCGGGGAGTTACAGGGGTCAGTCCCCAGACCCGGTGAAATGTAACTAGCGGGGAGTTACAGGGATCAGTCCCCAGACCCGGTGAAATGTAACTAGCGGGGAGTTACAGGGATCAGTCCCCAGACCCGGTGAAATGTAACTAGCGGGGAGTTACAGGGGTCAGTCCCCGGTCCCGGTGAAATGTAACTAGCGGGGAGTTACAGGGATCAGTCCCCGGACCCGGTGAAATGTAACTAGCGGGGAGTTACAGGGATCAGTCCCCAGACCCGGTGAAATGTAACTAGCGGGGAGTTACAGGGCTCAGTCCCCAGACCCGGTGAAATGTAACTAGCGGGGAGTTACAGGGGTCAGTTCCCAGACCCGGTGAAATGTAACTAGCGGGGAGTTACAGGGGTCAGTCCACAGACCCGGTGAAATGTAACTAGCGGGGAGTTACAGGGATCAGTCCCAGACCCGGTGAAATGTAACTAGCGGGGAGTTACAGGGGTCAGTCCCCAGACCCGGTGAAATGTAACTAGCGGGGAGTTACAGGGGTCAGTCCCCGGACCCGGTGAAATGTAACTAGAGGGGAGTTACAGGGGTCAGTCCCCGGACCCGGTGAAATGTAACTAGCGGGGATTTACAGGGGTCAGTCCCCGGACCCGGTGAAATGTAACTAGCGGGGAGTTACAGGGGTCAGTCCCCGGACCCGGTGAAATGTAACTAGCGGGGAGTTACAGGGGTCAGTCCCCAGACCCCGGTGAAATGTAACTAGCGAGGAGTTACAGGGGTCAGTCCCCAGACCCCGGTGAAATGTAACTAGAGGAAAGTTACAGGGGTCAGTCCCCGGACCCGGTGAAATGTAACTAGCGGGGAGTTACAGGGGTCAGTCCCCGGACCCGGTGAAATGTAACTAGCGGGGAGTTACAGGGGTCAGTCCCCAGACCCGGTGAAATGTAACTAGCGGGGAGTTACAGGGGTCAGTCCCCAGACCCGATGAAATGTAACTAGCGGGGAGTTACAGGGATCAGTCCCCGGACCCGGTGAAATGTAACTAGCGGGGAGTTACAGGGGTCAGTACCCAGACCCGGTGAAATGTAACTAGCGGGGAGTTACAGGGGTCAGTCCCCAGACCCGGTGAAATGTAACTAGCGGGGAGTTACAGGGGTCAGTCCCCGGACCCGGTGAAATGTAACTAGCGGGGAGTTACAGGGGTCAGTCCCCAGACCCGGTGAAATGTAACTAGCGGGGGGTTACAGGGGTCAGTCCCCAGACCCGGTGAAATGTAACTAGCGGGGAGTTACAGGGGTCAGTCCCCGGACCCGGTGAAATGTAACAAGCGGGGAGTTACAGGGGTCAGTCCCCGGACCCGGTGAAATGTAACAAGCGGGGAGTTACAGGGGTCAGTCCCCGGACCCGGTGAAATGTAACAAGCGGGGAGTTACAGGGGTCAGTCCCCGGACCCGGTGAAATGTAACTAGCGGGGAGTTACAGGGGTCAGTCCCCGGACCCGGTGAAATGTAACTAGCGGGGAGTTACAGGGATCAGTCCCCGGACCCGGTGAAATGTAACTAGCGGGGAGTTACAGGGGTCAGTCCCCGGACCCGGTGAAATGTAACTAGCGGGGAGTTACAGGGATCAGTCCCCCGGACCCGGTGAAATGTAACTAGCGGGGAGTTACAGGGATCAGTCCCCCGGACCCGGTGAAATGTAACTAGCGGGGAGTTACAGGGGTCAGTCCCCAGACCCGGTGAAATGTAACTAGCGGGGAGTTACAGGGGTCAGTCCCCGGACCCGGTGAAATGTAACTAGCGGGGAGTTACAGGGATCAGTCCCCGGACCCGGTGAAATGTAACTAGCGGGGAGTTACAGGGGTCAGTCCCCAGACCCGGTGAAATGTAACTAGCGGGGGGTTACAGGGGTCAGTCCCCAGACCCCGGTGAAATGTAACTAGCGGGGAGTTACAGGGGTCAGTCCCCAGACCCGGTGAAATGTAACTAGCGGGGAGTTACAGGGGTCAGTCCCCAGACCCGGTGAAATGTAACTAGCGGGGAGTTACAGGGGTCAGTCCCCGGACCCGGTGAAATGTAACTAGCGGGGAGTTACAGGGATCAGTCCCCGGACCCGGTGAAATGTAACTAGCGGGGAGTTACAGGGGTCAGTCCCCAGACCCGGTGAAATGTAACTAGCGGGGAGTTACAGGGATCAGTCCCCGGACCCGGTGAAATGTAACTAGCGGGGAGTTACAGGGGTCAGTCCCCGGACCCGGTGAAATGTAACTAGCGGGGAGTTACAGGGGTCAGTCCCCGGACCCGGTGAAATGTAACTAGCGGGGAGTTACAGGGATCAGTCCCCGGACCCGGTGAAATGTAACTAGCGGGGAGTTACAGGGGTCAGTCCCCAGACCCGGTGAAATGTAACTAGCGGGGGGTTACAGGGGTCAGTCCCCAGACCCCGGTGAAATGTAACTAGCGGGGAGTTACAGGGATCAGTCCCCGGACCCGGTGAAATGTAACTAGCGGGGAGTTACAGGGGTCAGTCCCCAGACCCGGTGAAATGTAACTAGCGGGGAGTTACAGGGATCAGTCCCCGGACCCGGTGAAATGTAACTAGCGGGGAGTTACAGGGGTCAGTCCCCGGACCCGGTGAAATGTAACTAGCGGGGAGTTACAGGGGTCAGTCCCCGGACCCGGTGAAATGTAACTAGCGGGGAGTTACAGGGGTCAGTCCCCAGACCCGGTGAAATGTAACTAGCGGGGAGTTACAGGGGTCAGTCCCCGGACCCGGTGAAATGTAACTAGCGGGGAGTTACAGGGGTCAGTCCCCAGACCCGGTGAAATGTAACTAGCGGGGAGTTACAGGGATCAGTCCCCGGACCCGGTGAAATGTAACTAGCGGGGAGTTACAGGGGTCAGTCCCCAGACCCGGTGAAATGTAACTAGCGGGGAGTTACAGGGGTCAGTCCCCAGACCCCGGTGTAATGTAACTAGCGGGGAGTTACAGGGGTCAGTCCCCGGACCCGGTGAAATGTAACTAGCGGGGAGTTACAGGGGTCAGTCCCCAGACACGGTGAAATGTAACTAGCGGGGAGTTACAGGGGTCAGTCCCCGGACCCGGTGAAATGTAACTAGCGGGGAGTTACAGGGGTCAGTCCCCGGACCCGGTGAAATGTAACTAGCGGGGAGTTACAGGGGTCAGTCCCCAGACCCGGTGAAATGTAACTAGCGGGGAGTTACAGGGGTCAGTCCCCAGACACGGTGAAATGTAACTAGCGGGGAGTTACAGGGGTCAGTCCCCGGACCCGGTGAAATGTAACTAGCGGGGAGTTACAGGGGTCAGTCCCCGGACCCGGTGAAATGTAACTAGCGGGGAGTTACAGGGGTCAGTCCCCGGACCCGGTGAAATGTAACTAGCGGGGAGTTACAGGGGTCAGTCCCCGGACCCGGTGAAATGTAACTAGCGAGGAGTTACAGGGCTCAGTCCCCAGACCCGGTGAAATGTAACTAGCGGGGAGTTACAGGGATCAGTCCCCATACCCGGTGAAATGTAACTAGCGGGGAGTTACAGGGGTCAGTCTCCGGACCCGGTGAAATGTAACTAGTGGGGAGTTACAGGGGTCAGTCCCCGGACCCGGTGAAATGTAACTAGCGGGGAGTTACAGGGGTCAGTCCCCAGACCCGGTGAAATGTAACTAGCGGGGAGTTACAGGGGTCAGTCCCCGGACCCGGTGAAATGTAACTAGCGGGGAGTTACAGGGGTCAGTCTCCAGACCCGGTGAAATGTAACTAGCGGGGAGTTACAGGGGTCAGTCCCCGGACCCGGTGAAATGTAACTAGCGGGGAGTTACAGGGGTCAGTCCCCAGACCCGGTGAAATGTAACTAGCGGGGAGTTACAGGGGTCAGTCCCCGGACCCCGTGAAATGTAACTAGCGAGGAGTTACAGGGGTCAGTCCCCAGACCCGGTGAAATGTAACTAGCGGGGAGTTACAGGGGTCAGTCCCCGGACCCGGTGAAATGTAACTAGCGGGGAGTTACAGGGGTCAATCCCCGGACCCGGTGAAATGTAACTAGCGGGGAGTTACAGGGGTCAGTCCCCAGACCCGGTGAAATGTAACTAGCGGGGAGTTACAGGGATCAGTCCCCGGACCCGGTGAAATGTAACTAGCGGGGAGTTACAGGGGTCAGTCCCCGGACCCGGTGAAATGTAACTAGCGGGGAGTTACAGGGGTCAGTCCCCAGACCCGGTGAAATGTAACTAGCGGGGAGTTACAGGGATTAGTCCCCAGACCCGGTGAAATGTAACTAGCGGGGAGTTACAGGGGTCAGTCCCCGGACCCGGTGAAATGTAACTAGCGGGGAGTTACAGGGGTCAGTCCCCGGACCCGGTGAAATGTAACTAGCGGGGGGTTACAGGGGTCAGTCCCCAGACCCGGTGAAATGTAACTAGCGGGGAGTTACAGTGATCAGTCCCCAGACCCGGTGAAATGTAACTAGCGGGGAGTTACAGGGGTCAATCCCCGGACCCGGTGAAATGTAACTAGCGGGGAGTTACAGGGGTCAGTCCCCGGACCCGGTGAAATGTAACTAGCGGGGAGTTACAAGGGTCAGTCCCAAGACCCGGTGAAATGTAACTAGCGGGGAGTTACAGGGGTCAGTCCCCGGACCCGGTGAAATGTAACTAGCGGGGAGTTACAGGGATCAGTCCCGGACCCGGTGAAATGTAACTAGCGGGGAGTTACAGGGGTCAGTCCCCAGACCCGGTGAAATGTAACTAGCGGGGAGTTACAGGGATCAGTCCCCAGACCCGGTGAAATGTAACTAGCGGGGAGTTACAGGGGTCAGTCCCCGGACCCGGTGAAATGTAACTAGCGGGGAGTTACAGGGATCAGTCCCCGGACCCGGTGAAATGTAACTAGCGGGGAGTTACAGGGGTCAGTCCCCAGACCCGGTGAAATGTAACTAGCGGGGAGTTACAGGGATCAGTCCCCAGACCCGGTGAAATGTAACTAGCGGGGAGTTACAGGGATCAGTCCCCAGACCCGGTGAAATGTAACTAGCGGGGAGTTACAGGGGTCAGTCCCCGGTCCCGGTGAAATGTAACTAGCGGGGAGTTACAGGGATCAGTCCCCGGACCCGGTGAAATGTAACTAGCGGGGAGTTACAGGGATCAGTCCCCAGACCCGGTGAAATGTAACTAGCGGGGAGTTACAGGGCTCAGTCCCCAGACCCGGTGAAATGTAACTAGCGGGGAGTTACAGGGGTCAGTCCACAGACCCGGTGAAATGTAACTAGCGGGGAGTTACAGGGATCAGTCCCAGACCCGGTGAAATGTAACTAGCGGGGAGTTACAGGGGTCAGTCCCCAGACCCGGTGAAATGTAACTAGCGGGGAGTTACAGGGGTCAGTCCCCGGACCCGGTGAAATGTAACTAGAGGGGAGTTACAGGGGTCAGTCCCCGGACCCGGTGAAATGTAACTAGCGGGGAGTTACAGGGGTCAGTCCCCGGACCCGGTGAAATGTAACTAGCGGGGAGTTACAGGGGTCAGTCCCCGGACCCGGTGAAATGTAACTAGCGGGGAGTTACAGGGGTCAGTCCCCAGACCCCGGTGAAATGTAACTAGCGAGGAGTTACAGGGGTCAGTCCCCAGACCCCGGTGAAATGTAACTAGAGGAAAGTTACAGGGGTCAGTCCCCGGACCCGGTGAAATGTAACTAGCGGGGAGTTACAGGGGTCAGTCCCCGGACCCGGTGAAATGTAACTAGCGGGGAGTTACAGGGGTCAGTCCCCAGACCCGGTGAAATGTAACTAGCGGGGAGTTACAGGGGTCAGTCCCCAGACCCGATGAAATGTAACTAGCGGGGAGTTACAGGGATCAGTCCCCGGACCCGGTGAAATGTAACTAGCGGGGAGTTACAGGGGTCAGTCCCCAGACCAGGTGAAATGTAACTAGCGGGGAGTTACAGGGGTCAGTCCCCAGACCCGGTGAAATGTAACTAGCGGGGAGTTACAGGGGTCAGTCCCCGGACCCGGTGAAATGTAACTAGCGGGGAGTTACAGGGGTCAGTCCCCAGACCCGGTGAAATGTAACTAGCGGGGGGTTACAGGGGTCAGTCCCCAGACCCGGTGAAATGTAACTAGCGGGGAGTTACAGGGATCAGTCCCCGGACCCGGTGAAATGTAACTAGCGGGGAGTTACAGGGGTCAGTCCCCAGACCCGGTGAAATGTAACTAGCGGGGAGTTACAGGGATCAGTCCCCAGACCCGGTGAAATGTAACAAGCGGGGAGTTACAGGGGTCAGTCCCCGGACCCGGTGAAATGTAACTAGCGGGGAGTTACAGGGGTCAGTCCCCGGACCCGGTGAAATGTAACAAGCGGGGAGTTACAGGGGTCAGTCCCCGGACCCGGTGAAATGTAACAAGCGGGGAGTTACAGGGGTCAGTCCCCGGACCCGGTGAAATGTAACTAGCGGGGAGTTACAGGGGTCAGTCCCCGGACACGGTGAAATGTAACTAGCGGGGAGTTACAGGGATCAGTCCGCGGACCCGGTGAAATGTAACTAGCGGGGAGTTACAGGGGTCAGTCCCCGGACCCGGTGAAATGTAACTAGCGGGGAGTTACAGGGATCAGTCCCCGGACCCGGTGAAATGTAACTAGCGGGGAGTTACAGGGGTCAGTCCCCGGACCCGGTGAAATGTAACTAGCGGGGAGTTACAGGGATCAGTCCCCAGACCCGGTGAAATGTAACTAGCGGGGAGTTACAGGGATCAGTCCCCCGGACCCGGTGAAATGTAACTAGCGGGGAGTTACAGGGATCAGTCCCCCGGACCCGGTGAAATGTAACTAGCGGGGAGTTACAGGGGTCAGTCCCCAGACCCGGTGAAATGTAACTAGCGGGGAGTTACAGGGGTCAGTCCCCGGACCCGGTGAAATGTAACTAGCGGGGAGTTACAGGGATCAGTCCCCGGACCCGGTGAAATGTAACTAGCGGGGAGTTACAGGGGTCAGTCCCCAGACCCGGTGAAATGTAACTAGCGGGGGGTTACAGGGGTCAGTCCCCAGACCCCGGTGAAATGTAACTAGCGGGGAGTTACAGGGATCAGTCCCCGGACCCGGTGAAATGTAACTAGCGGGGAGTTACAGGGGTCAGTCCCCAGACCCGGTGAAATGTAACTAGCGGGGAGTTACAGGGATCAGTCCCCGGACCCGGTGAAATGTAACTAGCGGGGAGTTACAGGGGTCAGTCCCCAGACCCGGTGAAATGTAACTAGCGGGGGGTTACAGGGGTCAGTCCCCAGACCCCGGTGAAATGTAACTAGCGAGGAGTTACAGGGGTCAGTCCCCTGGACCCGGTGAAATGTAACTAGCGGGGAGTTACAGGGGTCAGTCCCCGGACCCGGTGAAATGTAACTAGCGGGGAGTTACAGGGATCAGTCCCCGGACCCGGTGAAATGTAACTAGCGGGGAGTTACAGGGGTCAGTCCCCGGACCCGGTGAAATGTAACTAGCGGGGAGTTACAGGGGTCAGTCCCCGGACCCGCTGAAATGTAACTAGCGGGGAGTTACAGGGATCAGTCCCCGGACCCGGTGAAATGTAACTAGCGGGGAGTTACAGGGGTCAGTCCCAGACCCGGTGAAATGTAACTAGCGGGGAGTTACAGGGGTCAGTCCCCGGACCCGGTGAAATGTAACTAGCGGGGAGTTACAGGGGTCAGTCCCCAGACCCGGTGAAATGTAACGAGCGGGGAGTTACAGGGGTCAGTCCCCGGACCCGGTGAAATGTAACTAGCGGGGAGTTACAGGGATCAGTCCCCGGACCCGGTGAAATGTAACTACCGGGGAGTTACAGGGGTCAGTCCCCGGACCCGGTGAAATGTAACTAGCGGGGAGTTACAGGGATCAGTCCCCGGACCCGGTGAAATGTAACTAGCGGGGAGTTACAGGGGTCAGTCCCCGGACCCGGTGAAATGTAACTAGCGGGGAGTTACAGGGGTCAGTCCCCAGACCCGGTGAAATGTAACTAGCGGGGAGTTACAGGGGTCAGTCCCCAGACCCGGTGAAATGTAACTAGCGGGGAGTTACAGGGATCAGTCCCCAGACCCGGTGAAATGTAACTAGCGGGGAGTTACAGGGGTCAGTCCCCGGACCCGGTGAAATGTAACTAGCGGGGAGTTACAGGGGTCAGTCCCCGGACCCGGTGAAATGTAACTAGCGGGGAGTTACAGGGATCAGTCCCCGGACCCGGTGAAATGTAACTAGCGGGGAGTTACAGGGGTCAGTCCCCGGACCCGGTGAAATGTAACTAGCGGGGGGTTACAGGGGTCAGTCCCCAGACCCCGGCGAAATGTAACTAGCGAGGAGTTACAGGGGTCAGTCCCCCGGACCCGGTGAAATGTAACTAGCGGGGAGTTACAGGGGTCAGTCCCCGGACCCGGTGAAATGTAACTAGCGGGGAGTTACAGGGATCAGTCCCCGGACCCGGTGAAATGTAACTAGCGGGGAGTTACAGGGGTCAGTCCCCGGACCCGGTGAAATGTAACTAGCGGGGAGTTACAGGGATCAGTCCCCGGACCCGGTGAAATGTAACTAGCGGGGAGTTACAGGGGTCAGTCCCCAGACCCGGTGAAATGTAACTAGCGGGGAGTTACAGGGATCAGTCCCCAGACCCGGTGAAATGTAACTAGCGGGGAGTTACAGGGATCAGTCCCCAGACCCGGTGAAATGTAACTAGCGGGGAGTTACAGGGGTCAGTCCCCGGTCCCGGTGAAATGTAACTAGCGGGGAGTTACAGGGATCAGTCCCCGGACCCGGTGAAATGTAACTAGCGGGGAGTTACAGGGATCAGTCCCCAGACCCGGTGAAATGTAACTAGCGGGGAGTTACAGGGCTCAGTCCCCAGACCCGGTGAAATGTAACTAGCGGGGAGTTACAGGGGTCAGTCCACAGACCCGGTGAAATGTAACTAGCGGGGAGTTACAGGGATCAGTCCCAGACCCGGTGAAATGTAACTAGCGGGGAGTTACAGGGGTCAGTCCCCAGACCCGGTGAAATGTAACTAGCGGGGAGTTACAGGGGTCAGTCCCCGGACCCGGTGAAATGTAACTAGAGGGGAGTTACAGGGGTCAGTCCCCGGACCCGGTGAAATGTAACTAGCGGGGATTTACAGGGGTCAGTCCCCGGACCCGGTGAAATGTAACTAGCGGGGAGTTGCAGGGGTCAGTCCCCGGACCCGGTGAAATGTAACTAGCGGGGAGTTACAGGGGTCAGTCCCCAGACCCCGGTGAAATGTAACTAGCGAGGAGTTACAGGGGTCAGTCCCCAGACCCCGGTGAAATGTAACTAGAGGAAAGTTACAGGGGTCAGTCCCCGGACCCGGTGAAATGTAACTAGCGGGGAGTTACAGGGGTCAGTCCCCGGACCCGGTGAAATGTAACTAGCGGGGAGTTACAGGGGTCAGTCCCCAGACCCGGTGAAATGTAACTAGCGGGGAGTTACAGGGGTCAGTCCCCAGACCCGATGAAATGTAACTAGCGGGGAGTTACAGGGATCAGTCCCCGGACCCGGTGAAATGTAACTAGCGGGGAGTTACAGGGGTCAGTCCCCAGACCCGGTGAAATGTAACTAGCGGGGAGTTACAGGGGTCAGTCCCCAGACCCGGTGAAATGTAACTAGCGGGGAGTTACAGGGGTCAGTCCCCGGACCCGGTGAAATGTAACTAGCGGGGAGTTACAGGGGTCAGTCCCCAGACCCGGTGAAATGTAACTAGCGGGGGGTTACAGGGGTCAGTCCCCAGACCCGGTGAAATGTAACTAGCGGGGAGTTACAGGGGTCAGTCCCCAGACCCCGGTGAAATGTAACTAGCGGGGAGTTACAGGGGTCAGTCCCCAGACCCGGTGAAATGTAACTAGCGGGGAGTTACAGGGGTCAGTCACCGGACCCGGTGAAATGTAACTAGCGGGGAGTTACAGGGATCAGTCCCCGGACCCGGTGAAATGTAACTAGCGGGGAGTTACAGGGGTCAGTCCCCAGACCCGGTGAAATGTAACTAGCGGGGAGTTGCAGGGGTCAGTCCCCGGACCCGGTGAAATGTAACAAGCGGGGAGTTACAGGGGTCAGTCCCCGGACCCGGTGAAATGTAACTAGCGGGGAGTTACAGGGGTCAGTCCCCGGACCCGGTGAAATGTAACTAGCGGGGAGTTACAGGGGTCAGTCCCCGGACCCGGTGAAATGTAACTAGCGGGGAGTTACAGGGGTCAGTCCCCAGACCCGGTGAAATGTAACTAGCGGGGGGTTACAGGGGTCAGTCCCCAGACCCCGGTGAAATGTAACTAGCGGGGAGTTACAGGGATCAGTCCCCGGACCCGGTGAAATGTAACTAGCGGGGAGTTACAGGGGTCAGTCCCCAGACCCGGTGAAATGTAACTAGCGGGGAGTTACAGGGATCAGTCCCCGGACCCGGTGAAATGTAACTAGCGGGGAGTTACAGGGGTCAGTCCCCGGACCCGGTGAAATGTAACTAGCGGGGAGTTACAGGGGTCAGTCCCCGGACCCGGTGAAATGTAACTAGCGGGGAGTTACAGGGGTCAGTCCCCGGACCCGGTGAAATGTAACTAGCGGGGAGTTACAGGGGTCAGTCCCCGGACCCGGTGAAATGTAACTAGCGGGGAGTTACAGGGGTCAGTCCCCAGACCCGGTGAAATGTAACTAGCGGGGAGTTACAGGGATCAGTCCCCGGACCCGGTGAAATGTAACTAGCGGGGAGTTACAGGGGTCAGTCCCCAGACACGGTGAAATGTAACTAGCGGGGAGTTACAGGGGTCAGTCCCCGGACCCGGTGAAATGTAACTAGCGGGGAGTTACAGGGGTCAGTCCCCGGACCCGGTGAAATGTAACTAGCGGGGAGTTACAGGGGTCAGTCCCCGGACCCGGTGAAATGTAACTAGCGGGGAGTTACAGGGGTCAGTCCCCGGACCCGGTGAAATGTAACTAGCGAGGAGTTACAGGGCTCAGTCCCCAGACCCGGTGAAATGTAACTAGCGGGGAGTTACAGGGATCAGTCCCCATACCCGGTGAAATGTAACTAGCGGGGAGTTACAGGGGTCAGTCTCCGGACCCGGTGAAATGTAACTAGTGGGGAGTTACAGGGGTCAGTCCCCGGACCCGGTGAAATGTAACTAGCGGGGAGTTACAGGGGTCAGTCCCCAGACCCGGTGAAATGTAACTAGCGGGGAGTTACAGGGGTCAGTCCCCGGACCCGGTGAAATGTAACTAGCGGGGAGTTACAGGGGTCAGTCCCCAGACCCGGTGAAATGTAACTAGCGGGGAGTTACAGGGATCAGTCCCCAGACCCGGTGAAATGTAACTAGCGGGGAGTTACAGGGGTCAGTCCCCGGACCCGGTGAAATGTAACTAGCGGGGAGTTACAGGGGTCAGTCCCCGGACCCGGTGAAATGTAACTAGCGGGGAGTTACAGGGGTCAGTCCCCGGACCCGGTGAAATGTAACTAGCGGGGAGTTACAGGGGTCAGTCCCCAGACCCGGTGAAATGTAACTAGCGGGGAGTTACAGGGGTCAGTCCCCGGACCCCGTGAAATGTAACTAGCGAGGAGTTACAGGGGTCAGTCCCCAGACCCGGTGAAATGTAACTAGCGGGGAGTTACAGGGGTCAGTCCCCGGACCCGGTGAAATGTAACTAGCGGGGAGTTACAGGGGTCAATCCCCGGACCCGGTGAAATGTAACTAGCGGGGAGTTACAGGGGTCAGTCCCCAGACCCGGTGAAATGTAACTAGCGGGGAGTTACAGGGATCAGTCCCCGGACCCGGTGAAATGTAACTAGCGGGGAGTTACAGGGGTCAGTCCCCAGACCCGGTGAAATGTAACTAGCGGGGAGTTACAGGGGTCAGTCCCCGGACCCGGTGAAATGTAACTAGCGGGGAGTTACAGGGGTCAGTCCCCAGACCCGGTGAAATGTAACTAGCGGGGAGTTACAGGGATCAGTCCCCAGACCCGGTGAAATGTAACTAGCGGGGAGTTACAGGGGTCAGTCCCCGGACCCGGTGAAATGTAACTAGCGGGGAGTTACAGGGGTCAGTCCCCGGACCCGGTGAAATGTAACTAGCGGGGAGTTACAGGGGTCAGTCCCAAGACCCGGTGAAATGTAACTAGCGGGGAGTTACAGGGGTCAGTCCCCGGACCCGGTGAAATGTAACTAGCGGGGAGTTACAGGGATCAGTCCCGGACCCGGTGAAATGTAACTAGCGGGGAGTTACAGGGGTCAGTCCCCAGACCCGGTGAAATGTAACTAGCGGGGAGTTACAGGGATCAGTCCCCAGACCCGGTGAAATGTAACTAGCGGGGAGTTACAGGGGTCAGTCCCCGGACCCGGTGAAATGTAACTAGCGGGGAGTTACAGGGATCAGTCCCCGGACCCGGTGAAATGTAACTAGCGGGGAGTTACAGGGGTCAGTCCCCAGACCCGGTGAAATGTAACTAGCGGGGAGTTACAGGGATCAGTCCCCAGACCCGGTGAAATGTAACTAGCGGGGAGTTACAGGGATCAGTCCCCAGACCCGGTGAAATGTAACTAGCGGGGAGTTACAGGGGTCAGTCCCCGGTCCCGGTGAAATGTAACTAGCGGGGAGTTACAGGGATCAGTCCCCGGACCCGGTGAAATGTAACTAGCGGGGAGTTACAGGGATCAGTCCCCAGACCCGGTGAAATGTAACTAGCGGGGAGTTACAGGGCTCAGTCCCCAGACCCGGTGAAATGTAACTAGCGGGGAGTTACAGGGGTCAGTCCACAGACCCGGTGAAATGTAACTAGCGGGGAGTTACAGGGATCAGTCCCAGACCCGGTGAAATGTAACTAGCGGGGAGTTACAGGGGTCAGTCCCCAGACCCGGTGAAATGTAACTAGCGGGGAGTTACAGGGGTCAGTCCCCGGACCCGGTGAAATGTAACTAGAGGGGAGTTACAGGGGTCAGTCCCCGGACCCGGTGAAATGTAACTAGCGGGGAGTTACAGGGGTCAGTCCCCGGACCCGGTGAAATGTAACTAGCGGGGAGTTACAGGGGTCAGTCCCCGGACCCGGTGAAATGTAACTAGCGGGGAGTTACAGGGGTCAGTCCCCAGACCCCGGTGAAATGTAACTAGCGAGGAGTTACAGGGGTCAGTCCCCAGACCCCGGTGAAATGTAACTAGAGGAAAGTTACAGGGGTCAGTCCCCGGACCCGGTGAAATGTAACTAGCGGGGAGTTACAGGGGTCAGTCCCCGGACCCGGTGAAATGTAACTAGCGGGGAGTTACAGGGGTCAGTCCCCAGACCCGGTGAAATGTAACTAGCGGGGAGTTACAGGGGTCAGTCCCCAGACCCGATGAAATGTAACTAGCGGGGAGTTACAGGGATCAGTCCCCGGACCCGGTGAAATGTAACTAGCGGGGAGTTACAGGGGTCAGTCCCCAGACCCGGTGAAATGTAACTAGCGGGGAGTTACAGGGGTCAGTCCCCAGACCCGGTGAAATGTAACTAGCGGGGAGTTACAGGGGTCAGTCCCCGGACCCGGTGAAATGTAACTAGCGGGGAGTTACAGGGGTCAGTCCCCAGACCCGGTGAAATGTAACTAGCGGGGGGTTACAGGGGTCAGTCCCCAGACCCGGTGAAATGTAACTAGCGGGGAGTTACAGGGCTCAGTCCCCGGACCCGGTGAAATGTAACTAGCGGGGAGTTACAGGGGTCAGTCCCCAGACCCGGTGAAATGTAACTAGCGGGGAGTTGCAGGGGTCAGTCCCCGGACCCGGTGAAATGTAACAAGCGGGGAGTTACAGGGGTCAGTCCCCGGACCCGGTGAAATGTAACTAGCGGGGAGTTACAGGGGTCAGTCCCCGGACCCGGTGAAATGTAACTAGCGGGGAGTTACAGGGATCAGTCCGCGGACCCGGTGAAATGTAACTAGCGGGGAGTTACAGGGGTCAGTCCCCGGACCCGGTGAAATGTAACTAGCGGGGAGTTACAGGGATCAGTCCCCCGGACCCGGTGAAATGTAACTAGCGGGGAGTTACAGGGATCAGTCCCCCGGACCCGGTGAAATGTAACTAGCGGGGAGTTACAGGGGTCAGTCCCCAGACCCGGTGAAATGTAACTAGCGGGGAGTTACAGGGGTCAGTCCCCGGACCCGGTGAAATGTAACTAGCGGGGAGTTACAGGGATCAGTCCCCGGACCCGGTGAAATGTAACTAGCGGGGAGTTACAGGGGTCAGTCCCCAGACCCGGTGAAATGTAACTAGCGGGGGGTTACAGGGGTCAGTCCCCAGACCCCGGTGAAATGTAACTAGCGGGGAGTTACAGGGATCAGTCCCCGGACCCGGTGAAATGTAACTAGCGGGGAGTTACAGGGGTCAGTCCCCAGACCCGGTGAAATGTAACTAGCGGGGAGTTACAGGGATCAGTCCCCGGACCCGGTGAAATGTAACTAGCGGGGAGTTACAGGGGTCAGTCCCCAGACCCGGTGAAATGTAACTAGCGGGGGGTTACAGGGGTCAGTCCCCAGACCCGGTGAAATGTAACTAGCGGGGAGTTACAGGGGTCAGTCCCCAGACCCGGTGAAATGTAACTAGCGAGGAGTTACAGGGGTCAGTCCCCCGGACCCGGTGAAATGTAACTAGCGGGGAGTTACAGGGGTCAGTCCCCGGACCCGGTGAAATGTAACTAGCGGGGAGTTACAGGGATCAGTCCCCGGACCCGGTGAAATGTAACTAGCGGGGAGTTACAGGGGTCAGTCCCCGGACCCGGTGAAATGTAACTAGCGGGGAGTTACAGGGGTCAGTCCCCGGACCCGCTGAAATGTAACTAGCGGGGAGTTACAGGGGTCAGTCCCAGACCCGGTGAAATGTAACTAGCGGGGAGTTACAGGGGTCAGTCCCCGGACCCGGTGAAATGTAACTAGCGGGGAGTTACAGGGGTCAGTCCCCAGACCCGGTGAAATGTAACGAGCGGGGAGTTACAGGGGTCAGTCCCCGGACCCGGTGAAATGTAACTAGCGGGGAGTTACAGGGATCAGTCCCCGGACCCGGTGAAATGTAACTACCGGGGAGTTACAGGGGTCAGTCCCCGGACCCGGTGAAATGTAACTAGCGGGGAGTTACAGGGATCAGTCCCCGGACCCGGTGAAATGTAACTAGCGGGGAGTTACAGGGGTCAGTCCCCGGACCCGGTGAAATGTAACTAGCGGGGAGTTACAGGGGTCAGTCCCAAGACCCGGTGAAATGTAACTAGCGGGGAGTTACAGGGGTCAGTCCCCAGACCCGGTGAAATGTAACTAGCGGGGAGTTACAGGGATCAGTCCCCAGACCCGGTGAAATGTAACTAGCGGGGAGTTACAGGGGTCAGTCCCCGGACCCGGTGAAATGTAACTAGCGGGGAGTTACAGGGGTCAGTCCCCGGACCCGGTGAAATGTAACTAGCGGGGAGTTACAGGGATCAGTCCCCGGACCCGGTGAAATGTAACTAGCGGGGAGTTACAGGGGTCAGTCCCCGGACCCGGTGAAATGTAACTAGCGGGGGGTTACAGGGGTCAGTCCCCAGACCCCGGCGAAATGTAACTAGCGAGGAGTTACAGGGGTCAGTCCCCCGGACCCGGTGAAATGTAACTAGCGGGGAGTTACAGGGGTCAGTCCCCGGACCCGGTGAAATGTAACTAGCGGGGAGTTACAGGGATCAGTCCCCGGACCCGGTGAAATGTAACTAGCGGGGAGTTACAGGGGTCAGTCCCCGGACCCGGTGAAATGTAACTAGCGGGGAGTTACAGGGGTCAGTCCCCGGACCCGGTGAAATGTAACTAGCGGGGAGTTACAGGGGTCAGTCCCCAGACCCGGTGAAATGTAACTAGCGGGGAGTTACAGGGGTCAGTCCCCAGACCCGATGAAATGTAACTAGCGGGGAGTTACAGGGATCAGTCCCCGGACCCGGTGAAATGTAACTAGCGGGGAGTTACAGGGGTCAGTCCCCAGACCCGGTGAAATGTAACTAGCGGGGAGTTACAGGGGTCAGTCCCCAGACCCGGTGAAATGTAACTAGCGGGGAGTTACAGGGGTCAGTCCCCGGACCCGGTGAAATGTAACTAGCGGGGAGTTACAGGGGTCAGTCCCCAGACCCGGTGAAATGTAACTAGCGGGGGGTTACAGGGGTCAGTCCCCGGACCCGGTGAAATGTAACTAGCGGGGAGTTACAGGGATCAGTCCCCGGACCCGGTGAAATGTAACTAGCGGGGAGTTACAGGGGTCAGTCCCCAGACCCGGTGAAATGTAACTAGCGGGGAGTTGCAGGGGTCAGTCCCCGGACCCGGTGAAATGTAACTAGCGGGGAGTTACAGGGGTCAGTCCCCGGACCCGGTGAAATGTAACTAGCGGGGAGTTACAGGGGTCAGTCCCCAGACCCGGTGAAATGTAACTACTGGGGAGTTACAGGGGTCAGTCCCCAGACCCGGTGAAATGTAACTTGCGGGGAGTTACAGGGGTCAGTCCCCGGACCCGGTGAAATGTAACTAGCGGGGAGTTACAGGGGTCAGTCCCCGGACCCGGTGAAATGTAACTAGCGGGGAGTTACAGGGATCAGTCCCCGGACCCGGTGAAATGTAACTAGCGGGGAGTTACAGGGGTCAGTCCCCGGACCCGGTGAAATGTAACTAGCGGGGAGTTACAGGGATCAGTCCCCCGGACCCGGTGAAATGTAACTAGCGGGGAGTTACAGGGATCAGTCCCCCGGACCCGGTGAAATGTAACTAGCGGGGAGTTACAGGGGTCAGTCCCCAGACCCGGTGAAATGTAACTAGCGGGGAGTTACAGGGGTCAGTCCACGGACCCGGTGAAATGTAACTAGCGGGGAGTTACAGGGATCAGTCCCCGGACCCGGTGAAATGTAACTAGCGGGGAGTTACAGGGGTCAGTCCCCAGACCCGGTGAAATGTAACTAGCGGGGGGTTACAGGGGTCAGTCCCCAGACCCCGGTGAAATGTAACTAGCGGGGAGTTACAGGGATCAGTCCCCGGACCCGGTGAAATGTAACTAGCGGGGAGTTACAGGGGTCAGTCCCCAGACCCGGTGAAATGTAACTAGCGGGGAGTTACAGGGATCAGTCCCCGGACCCGGTGAAATGTAACTAGCGGGGAGTTACAGGGGTCAGTCCCCAGACCCGGTGAAATGTAACTAGCGGGGGGTTACAGGGGTCAGTCCCCAGACCCCGGTGAAATGTAACTAGCGAGGAGTTACAGGGGTCAGTCCCCCGGACCCGGTGAAATGTAACTAGCGGGGAGTTACAGGGGTCAGTCCCCGGACCCGGTGAAATGTAACTAGCGGGGAGTTACAGGGATCAGTCCCCGGACCCGGTGAAATGTAACTAGCGGGGAGTTACAGGGGTCAGTCCCCGGACCCGGTGAAATGTAACTAGCGGGGAGTTACAGGGGTCAGTCCCCGGACCCGGTGAAATGTAACTAGCGGGGAGTTACAGGGGTCAGTCCCAGACCCGGTGAAATGTAACTAGCGGGGAGTTACAGGGGTCAGTCCCCGGACCCGGTGAAATGTAACTAGCGGGGAGTTACAGGGGTCAGTCCCCAGACCCGGTGAAATGTAACGAGCGGGGAGTTACAGGGGTCAGTCCCCGGACCCGGTGAAATGTAACTAGCGGGGAGTTACAGGGATCAGTCCCCGGACCCGGTGAAATGTAACTAGCGGGGAGTTACAGGGGTCAGTCCCCGGACCCGGTGAAATGTAACTAGCGGGGAGTTACAGGGATCAGTCCCCGGACCCGGTGAAATGTAACTAGCGGGGAGTTACAGGGGTCAGTCCCCAGACCCGGTGAAATGTAACTAGCGGGGTGTTACAGGGGTCAGTCCCCGGACCCGGTGAAATGTAACTAGCGGGGAGTTACAGGGGTCAGTCCCCAGACCCGGTGAAATGTAACTAGCGGGGAGTTACAGGGATCAGTCCCCAGACCCGGTGAAATGTAACTAGCGGGGAGTTACAGGGGTCAGTCCCCGGACCCGGTGAAATGTAACTAGCGGGGAGTTACAGGGGTCAGTCCCCGGACCCGGTGAAATGTAACTAGCGGGGAGTTACAGGGATCAGTCCCCGGACCCGGTGAAATGTAACTAGCGGGGAGTTACAGGGGTCAGTCCCCAGACCCGGTGAAATGTAACTAGCGGGGGGTTACAGGGGTCAGTCCCCAGACCCCGGTGAAATGTAACTAGCGAGGAGTTACAGGGGTCAGTCCCCCGGACCCGGTGAAATGTAACTAGCGGGGAGTTACAGGGGTCAGTCCCCGGACCCGGTGAAATGTAACTAGCGGGGAGTTACAGGGATCAGTCCCCGGACCCGGTGAAATGTAACTAGCGGGGAGTTACAGGGGTCAGTCCCCGGACCCGGTGAAATGTAACTAGCGGGGAGTTACAGGGGTCAGTCCCAGACCCGGTGAAATGTAACTAGCGGGGAGTTACAGGGGTCAGTCCCCGGACCCGGTGAAATGTAACTAGCGGGGAGTTACAGGGGTCAGTCCCCGGATCCGGTGAAATGTAACTAGCGGGGAGTTACAGGGGTCAGTCCCCAGACCCGGTGAAATGTAACTAGCGGGGAGTTACAGGGATCAGTCCCCAGACCCGGTGAAATGTAACTAGCGGGGAGTTACAGGGGTCAGTCCCCCGGACCCGGTGAAATGTAACTAGCGGGGAGTTACAGGAGTCAGTCCCCGGACCCGGTGAAATGTAACTAGCGGGGAGTTACAGGGGTCAGTCCCCAGACCCGGTGAAATGTAACTAGCGGGGAGTTACAGGGATCAGTCCCCGGACCCGGTGAAATGTAACTAGCGGGGAGTTACAGGGGTCAGTCCCCGGACCCGGTGAAATGTAACTAGCGGGGAGTTACAGGGGTCAGTCCCCAGACCCGGTGAAATGTAACTAGCGGGGAGTTACAGGGATCAGTCCCCAGACCCGGTGAAATGTAACTAGCGGGGAGTTACAGGGGTCAGTCCCCGGACCCGGTGAAATGTAACTAGCGGGGAGTTACAGGGGTCAGTCCCCGGACCCGGTGAAATGTAACTAGCGGGGAGTTACAGGGATCAGTCCCCGGACCCGGTGAAATGTAACTAGCGGGGAGTTACAGGGGTCAGTCCCCAGACCCGGTGAAATGTAACTAGCGGGGGGTTACAGGGGTCAGTCCCCAGACCCCGGTGAAATGTAACTAGCGAGGAGTTACAGGGGTCAGTCCCCCGGACCCGGTGAAATGTAACTAGCGGGGAGTTACAGGGGTCAGTCCCCGGACCCGGTGAAATGTAACTAGCGGGGAGTTACAGGGATCAGTCCCCGGACCCGGTGAAATGTAACTAGCGGGGAGTTACAGGGGTCAGTCCCCGGACCCGGTGAAATGTAACTAGCGGGGAGTTACAGGGGTCAGTCCCAGACCCGGTGAAATGTAACTAGCGGGGAGTTACAGGGGTCAGTCCCCGGACCCGGTGAAATGTAACTAGCGGGGAGTTACAGGGATCAGTCCCCAGACCCGGTGAAATGTAACTAGCGGGGAGTTACAGGGGTCAGTCACCGGACCCGGTGAAATGTAACTAGCGGGGAGTTACAGGGGTCAGTCCCCAGACCCGGTGAAATGTAACTAGCGGGGAGTTACAGGGATCAGTCCCCAGACCCGGTGAAATGTAACTAGCGGGGAGTTACAGGGGTCAGTCCCCGGACCCGGTGAAATGTAACTAGCGGGGAGTTACAGGGGTCAGTCCCCAGACCCGGTGAAATGTAACTAGCGGGGAGTTACAGGGATCAGTCCCCAGACCCGGTGAAATGTAACTAGCGGGGAGTTACAGGGGTCAGTCCCCGGACCCGGTGAAATGTAACTAGCGGGGAGTTACAGGGATCAGTCCCCAGACCCGGTGAAATGTAACTAGCGGGGAGTTACAGGGATCAGTCCCCAGACCCGGTGAAATGTAACTAGCGGGGAGTTACAGGGATCAGTCCCCGGACCCGGTGAAATGTAACTAGCGGGGAGTTACAGGGATCAGTCCCCAGACCCGGTGAAATGTAACTAGCGGGGAGTTACAGGGGTCAGTCCCCAGACCCGGTGAAATGTAACTAGCGGGGAGTTACAGGGGTCAGTCCCCGGACCCGGTGAAATGTAACTAGCGGGGAGTTACAGGGATCAGTCCCCAGACCCGGTGAAATGTAACTAGCGGGGAGTTACAGGGGTCAGTCCCCGGACCCGGTGAAATGTAACTAGCGGGGAGTTACAGGGGTCAGTCCCCGGACCCGGTGAAATGTAACTAGCGGGGAGTTACAGGGGTCAGTCCCCAGACCTCAACTTTTCACGATCTGTATAAATGATTTGCAAACAGGGACACAGTGTAACAAAGCAACATTTGCAGGTGATACTAAAATAGGTGGGAATGCAGACAGTAAAGAGTGTGAAGAGAATGTTCAGTTTAATATTTGATATTTATATATCTGCTTAATATATATATACATGCTCTCAGACCTTTGCACCTTTTCCCAACAGAAGAAGGTGGAAAAGAGAATGTCCGGCGTCCTTGATTATGCTTTCCCTTGGTAGGGGGAAATGAAGACATAGTCAACATATATTATTTTCCCTTAAGTGAACCAAAAATGTCTAACTAGAGGATTCATGATGTGTTTGTGACAATTACAGGCAGTGTGATGGATAAAAAGGTTATTTTGAAGATCCATAAGCAGTTTACTCATGTGGCCCCACACAGACTGAAAGCACTGCTTCAGCAAGCAGGGGTGCAATATAATGACAACAATGATCCCATCGAGCAAGTATCGTCCCAATGTGGATTTGTACAAAATGTAGAAGATGCTTCCGTGTCCAGGGGCGAGTCTATCATTGGCTCCGGATTTCAGTAATGTGGTGGCAGTGGCTCTGAAGTTTGGGAAAAGAATAAAGGCATCTATTTATTACATTTTGTGTACATGGCCACCCAGTTCAGTGTGTCTATGGTCATTCATAGCAAAGACAAAAAGGCTATTGTGGATAAAATTATGACACATTGGATTGGAATAGGGCAGTTGAGAATCAACTACATTGCTGTGGCTCTGGAGTCACATGTAGGCAGGTCAGGTGAGAATGGCAGATTTTCTTCCCTGAAGGATATTAGTGAACCAGGTGTCTTTTTCTGACAACTAAGAACATAAGAAATAGGAGCAGGAGTAGGCCATCTGGCCCCTCGAGCCTGCCCCGCCATTCAATAAGATCATGGCTGATCTGAAGTGGATCAGTTCCACTTTCCCGCTTTCTCCCCATAACCCTTAATTTCCTTGTCTATCAAAAACCTATCTACCTGTGACTTAAATATATTTAGCGAGGTAGCCTCCACCACTTCAACAGGCAGAGAATTCCAGAGTTTCACCACCCTTTGAGTGAAGAAGTTCCTCCTCAACTCCAATCTAAACTGCCCCCCTCTTATCTTGAGGCTGTGCCCTCTAGTCCTGCTGTCCTTTCTGAGCGGGAAGAATCTCTCTACCTCTACCCTATCCATCCCCTTCATTGTCTTATACGTCTCTGTAAGATCCTCCCTCATCCTTTGAAACTCCAATGAGTATAGACCCAGTCTATTTAGTCTCTCTTCATAGTCCAACCCCCTCATCTCTGGACAATCTTTTTATGGTCATCAGTAGATTCTTAATTTCAGAAATTTTTTATTGAATTCAAATTCCAGCACCATGCCGTGCCGGGATGCTCAGCACTCACTGGCTCATCATAAGAACTTAAATCTCCTTTTTTTGACTTCCCTTTTTCCACCCCATTTTCCCAATCTCTCCTTCCACTTTCTGCCTTTGCTCTTGAAATTGAATCAGTCTTTATATTTTCCTGCTTGCCCAATTAAAGTGAGATGGGGGTGGCACCAGGGACCCAGGTTCTAATCTGGGCTCGGGTCATTGTCTGTGCGGAATCTGCACTTTCTCTGAGTCTGCTTGGGTGTCTTCTGGATGCTCCGGTTTCCTCCCACAGTTTGAAGGATGTGCTGGTTAGGTGCACTGGCCATGCTAAATTCTCCCTCAGTGTCTTCGAACAGGCGCCTAAGTGGCAACTAGGGGGATTTTTACAGTAACTCCATTCCAGTGTAAATTTAAAATCTCCCAGATGGACATTCAAGCAGTCCCGGATTCATAATATTCCTGGTGGGTAAGGAAGGAAAATGTTAAAAGTCTGGTTAAACCTGAGTGTTAGTAGAGTGGTAGGTATGGGGATATATCTGTCTGACACATTTTTTCAACACAATGTTGGGAAAGAAGGTTACAATTGAGGGTTATGTGGACAATCGGTCCTTTTGGGACAATGACACTCTACAAAAGGTGAAACAGAAAAGCGACTGAGAATTGAATTGCTCAGCATTAAACAGATTCTGGAAAACAAGGAGGTTTCAAAGCCCAACTGAGTTGGTTCAAATCTACAATTATCTGACCGTTTTCCTGAAAGAGGCACAGTGACCGGAAAATTGTTCAGAAAGAATTGGAAAAGAGAAAAAGGGAATCTGTGATAATGTAACCAATGGCAACGTGATGTGCTGGTCAGCTGACCCAGTATAAACAGGAAAAGAGCGAAGATGGACAATGAAAGGAAACTCGCAGAAAACAGATTGCAAAAAGGGGATTTTCACAATAACCTCATTGCAGTGTTAATGTGAGCCTCCTTGTGACACGAATAAATAAACTTTAAACTTCAACTTAAACCATATCGAATCATAGAGGTTTACAGCATGGAAACAGGACTTTCGGCCCAATTTATCCTTGCCGCCCTTTTTTTTAAAAACTCTTAAGCTAATCCCAATTGCCCACATTTGGCCCACATCCTTCCATACCCATCTTACCCGTGTAACTGTCTAAATGCTTTTTAAAAGATGAAATTTTACCTGCTTCTACTACTACCTCTGGCAGCTTATTCCAGACACTCACCACCTTCTGGGTGAAAATGTTACCCCTCTGGACACTTTTGTATTTCTCCCCTCATCTCAAATCTACACCCTCAAGTTTTAGATTTCCCTTCCTTTGGGAAAAGATATTGACTATCTCGCTGATCTGTGCCCCTCATTATTTTATAGACCTCGATAAGATCACCCCTCAGCCACGTACACTCCAGAGAAAAATGTCCCAGTCTATCCAGTCTCTCCATAGAACCATAGAAAATTATACCTCAGAAAGAGGCCTTTTTGCCCTTCTTGTCTGTGCCAAACCATTTTTTTCCTAGTCCCACTGACCTGCACCTGGACCATATCCCTCCACACCCCTCTCATCCATGTACCTGTCCAATTTTTTTCTTAAATGTTAAAAGTGACCCCACATTTACCACTTTATCTGGCAGCTCATTCCACACTCCCACCACTCTCTGCGTGAAGAAGCCCCCCACCCCCCAATATTCTTTTTAAACATTTCCCCCTTCACCCTTAACCCATGCTTTCTAGTTTTTTTCTCCTTCAATGGAAAAAGCTTGTTTACATTCACTCTATCTATACCCATCATAATTTTATACACCTCTGTCAAATCTCCCCTCATTCTTCTATGCTCCAGGGAATAAAGTCCTAACCTACTCGTGGGCCGAAGGGCCTGTTTGTGCTGTAGTGTTCTGTGTTCTATTCAATCTCTCTCTGTAACTCAGCTTCTCAAGTCCCAGGAACATCCTTGTGAACCTTCTCTGCACTCTTTCAACCTTATTTACACCCTTCCTGTAACGAGGTGACCAAAACTGTACACAATACTCTAAATTCAGCCTCACCAATGCCTTATATAACCTCACCATAACACTCCAACTTTTATACTCGATACTCCGATTTATAAAGGCCAATGTACCAAAAGCATTCTTTACGACCCTATCCACCTGCGATGTCACTTTTAAGGAATTCTGTACCTATATTCCCAGATCCCTCTGTTCAACTGCACTCTTCAGAGTCCTACCATTTACCCTGTACGTTCTACCTTGGTTTGTCCTTCCAAAGTGCAATTGCCTCAGGGATGTTACAGTCTTTGCCTGTTTAATAATGAATTTTTTTGTCTCCACAGGCATTTAAGTCCACCTTGTTGACCAGCAAGGGGCATGCATGCGGCAGGTTGTGGTGGGCTGCTCTTGGATGTTGCTTCGGGAGTTGCCTATTGTTTCATGTCGTTAGTGTGCTTAAACTGGACCATCTCGAGGGCAACATGACAGCTCAGAGACTATCTCTGTTGCTGTGCGGACACATGGATTTGGGCCTGTGTCTGTGGGAGTTTGCGCGTTCTCCCCATGGTTGCGTGGGTTTCCTCCGGGTGCTCCGGTTTCCTCCCACATCCCAAAAATGTGCTTTTAGGCTGATTGATTGGGTAACAAATTGTTCCCATATTGGACCTCCCTGATCCTCGCACATTAGGCGTAGACTAAAATCATGAAGAGGTCACTGAGACAATGGGACAGTGACGCGGGCTCGTTGGGCCGAAGGGCCTGTTTCCCGTGCTGTGTTGTTCTTTGTTCTCACACTTGTCTGCATTAAACTCTATCTGCCATTTTGTTTCATTTTTCTAGCTGGCCCAAAAACCTCTGCAAGCTTTGAAAACCTTCCTCACTGTCTATTACACCTCCAATCTTTGTATCATCAGCAAATTTGCTAATCCAATTTACCACATTATCATCCAGATCATTGATATAGATAACAAACAACAATGGACCCAACACCGATCCCTGTGGCACTCCACTAGTCACAGGCCTCCACTCAGAGAAGCAATCCTCCACAACCACTCTCTGGCTTCTTCCATTGATCCGATGTCTAATACAATTTACTACTTCTCCATGTATACCTAGCGACTGAACCTTCCTAACTAACCTCCCATGCGGGAGGTTATAACTCAATCCATATATTCTCAGTCTTTGAAGAGAAAGGGAATAGCTTTAGCGATGATACTATTGGGATATTTTTGCTCCTTTGATATCCACTCTTCCTATCATTGTGAAGCAGAATTCACCAAGCTTGGATTGTTCAGCACTCATAGAGAATGTGAGCTGGCTTTACATCATCACGAGACAGGTTGTCTTTACCCTGTTGATAATTACAAAGTGTTGTTCTAATAGTAATCCTGTTCAGTACGAGAGGAACCGTAGCTTCAGACATTTGGTCGATGTGCTTGGCTGAGGAACCAATAGTGCGAAGCTACCATCTGTGGGATCATGACTGAATGCCTTGAAGTCAGAGTCCCCCAATAGCCTACTTCCTGGTTGGGTCATAAGAACATAAGAATATAAGAAATAGGAGCAGGAGTAGGCCATCTGGCCCTTCGAGCCTGCCCCGCCATTCAATAAGATCATGGCTGATCTGTCGTGGCTCAGCTCCACCTTCCCGCCCTCTCCCCATAACCCTTAATCCCTTCTCTTATCAAAAACCCATCAACCCGTTTCTTGAAAATATTTAGTGAGGCAGCCTCCACCACTTCAACGGGCAGAGAATTCCAGAGATTCACCACCCTTTGAGTGAAGAAGTTCCTCCTCAACTCTGTTCTAAACCGCCCCCCCTTTATCTTGAGGCTGTGCCCCCTAGTCCTACTGTCTTTTTTGAGCGGGAACAGTCTCTCCACCTCTATCCTATCCATCCCATTCATCATCTTATACGTCTCAATGAGATCTCCCCTCATTCTTCTAAACTCTAACGAGTACAAGCCTAGTTTATTCAGCCTCTCCTCATAGCTCAATCCCCTCAACTCCGGTATCAGCCGAGTAAACCTCCTCTGCACTCCCTCCAGGGCCAAAACATCCTTGCGCAGGTGCGGCGCCCAAAACTGCACACAGTACTCCAGCTGCGGCCTCACCAATGCCCTATACAGCTGCAGCAAGACCTCCCTACTTTTATATTCAATCCCCCTCGCTATGAAGGCCAGCATCCCATTCGCCTTCCTGACCACCTGCTGCACCTGCAAGCTGGGTTTTTGCGACTCATGCACAAGGACCCCGAGGTCCCTCTGCACCGTCGCCTGCTGCAGTTTTTCGCCCCGTAAGTAATAGTCCTTCCTACCATTCCTCCTACCAAAGTGGACCACCTCACACTTGCCAACATTAAATTCCATTTGCCATTTCCTGGCCCATTCGCCCAGCCTATCTAGATCCTTCTGCAGACTCTCCACACCCTCCGCACAATTTGCCTTTCCCCCAATCTTTGTGTCATCAGCAAATTTCGACACCCTGCACTCGGTTCCCTCCTCCAGATCATCTATATAAATGGTAAATAGCTGAGGCCCCAGCACCGACCCCTGGGGCACCCCACTAGTCACCAACCGCCAATCTGAATAGCATCCATTGACCCCCACTCTCTGCCTCCTATTTGACAACCAATCCTCTATCCACGCTAACACCCTACCCCCAACTCCATGTCCCCTGACCTTCTGCAATAACCTCTTGTGAGGTACCTTGTCAAACGCCTTCTGAAAATCCAGAAAGACCACATCCACCGGCTCTCCTCCATCCACTGCCCTAGACACATCCTCATAGAACTCCAGTAAATTTGTCAGACACGACTTCCCTTTAATGAAACCGTGTTGCGTCCGCCCTATCAAGCAATTCCCCTCAAGATGCCTCGCTATTTCCTCCTTAATGACGGTTTCTAACATTTTACCTACCACAGACGTTAAACTAACCGGCCTATAATTCCCCGCCTTTTGCCTGCCACCCTTCTTAAACAACGGCGTAACATTAGCCGTTTTCCAATCTTCCGGCACTTCCCCGGAATCCAGCGACGTCTGGAAAATAACCACCAAGGCATCCACTATCACCTCCGCCATTTCTTTCAGAACCCTCGGATGCATTCCATCCGGTCCTGGGGACTTGTCCACAATCAGCCCCTCCAGTCTGTCGAGCACCACCTCTCTAGTAACAGTAATGTCATTAAGACCCTCCATTCCTACCACCTTTCCATCGCTAACACCCGGCAAATTATTCACGTCCTCCTCCGTGAAGACAGAAACAAAGAAGTTATTCAAGACCTTAGCCATATCCCTATCCCCTACCACTAGCTCCCCTTTCTCATCCTCTAAAGGACCAACGTTTATCCTAGCCAGCCTCTTCCTTTTTATATATTTATAAAAACTCTTGCTATCCTTTTTTATATTAAGTGCTAGCCCAGCCTCATAGCTTCTCCTACCCTCCTTTATCAATTTCTTTGTCAATCTTTGTTGACATTTAAACCTTTCCCAATCCTCTTCTCGCCCACTGCTCTTAGCTACTCTAAACTCCTCCGCTTTTAATTTAACACTTTCCTTCACCTCCTTCGTTATCCACGGCTTATTACCTCTCCTCCTACTGTCCTTTTTAACCATCGGAATAAATTTCTGCTGAGCACCAAGAAAGATCTCCTTAAAGATCCTCCACTGCTCCTCAGCAGACCTACCTTCCAACGCGTTCCCCCAGTCCACATTCGCCAATTCTTCTCTCATCCTACCATACTCCCCTCTATTCAAACAAAGGACGCGTGTCCACAACATATTGTTCAAAATCAGGTGGGGTGTTAATGGGGAACACAGAAATAGCAGAGACACTAAACTAATAGTTTGCCTCTGTCTTCACAGTGGAGAATAGTGAAGATTTTCTAAAAACTGTAGATTTTTCTTGTTCCATATGCATTACTGAAGGATGCTGCATTGCCATTTTTTGGAGTGAAGTTGGAAATTAAGGATGTGTTCAGGCCCAGGCCAGAAACTCTGATGTGCTTTGTGAAGGTGGCAGAGACCTGAAATTTCTACATTTGATTTTGGCTTGGTGAGTGGCACAGTAACACAGTGGTTTGCACCGCTACTTCACAGCTTCAGGGAGCTGGGTTCGAATCCTGGCTCAGGTCACTGTCTGCGTGGAGTTTGCACATTCTCCCTGTGTCTGCATGGGTTTCCTCCAGGTGTTCTGGTTTCCTCCCACAGTCCAAAGGTGTGTGGGTTAGGTTGATTGGCCATGCTAAAATTGCCCCTTAGTGTCCTGGGATGCATTGGTTTGAGGGATTAGTAGGTGGATATGGGGATAGGACAGGGGTGGGATTGTGGTTGGTGTAGACTTGATGGGCCGAATGGCTTCTTTCTGCACTGTAGGATTCTAAGAGTGTAAGGTGTTTCACTCCAGGTGTAAGTCAAGGGACCCACTAGGAAGCTTTTAACAATCCTTGTTTCTCTGCAGCACAGGAGGCTGAAGGCAGAGGGGTGATCTTATAGAGGTCCATAAAATAATGAGGGGCACAGATCAGTGAGATAGTCAATATCTTTTCCCAAAGATAGGGCAGTTTAAAACTAGAGGCCTTACGTTTAAGGTGAAAGGGGAGAGATTCAAAAGTGTCCAGAGGGGCAATTTTTTTCACACAGAGAGTGGAGCGTGTCTGGAACAAGCTGCCAGAGGTAGTAGAGATGGGTACAATTTTATCTTTTGAAAAGCATTTAGATAATTACATGGGTACGATGGGTATAGAGGGATATGGGCCAAATGTGGGCAATTGGGATTACCTTCATGGTAAAAACAGAGCACATTCACCAATCAGGAGCCATGATCTCTGTCACCCGAACAAAAGTGAGAAAAGTATTACTTACCCAACCTTACCCACTATTTACCAATCACCTTTGTGTTCTCCACGACTCCAGCGGGGCAAGACCACCCCTGGGATTTATAAATTAGAAATCGAAGAGCAGAAGACCCCTCTTTCTCCTCTGCACCGAATTCCCACTCAGTTCCAAATGCTGATAGCCCCACACTCACTCTGCTGCATTTCCCTCTGCCTGAGTCTCTCCCACAGTTTGTGTGCAAACTCACTGGTCTCACTGAGTGCACCAATACATTGAGGTGACCCCCAGGATACACATCAGTGGCACTCTGTACCCACTGGCCACCTCCTGGCCTTGGTGGGTATTCCCGAATGGCTGGGGGCAAGGGGGCGGTGGGCTGGAGGGCCCCCCGTCAACTTTCGGGGATCACAGATTCGGGGATCAGAGACAGGAAGGGGAGAAGCAGAATGATTGAAGATAGCCAGGGTCTTCAGGTGGAAGGTCCCAGCATGGGTTCCACCGCTTTCTCCTCCCCTGGGGACACTCCATGGGATGGCAGGGCAGCTGGACTGAGCTCCAGAAGCCTATGCATCACCGAGCCCTGCCTGGCCTGGAGGACGACTTGAATTTGCCCCACGATGTGCGAGTCTTCATCGTTGGCCCTTTGTAACTGGGTCAAGCTCTGTTACCCCTCATCACTGGCCCTCTGTAACTGGGTCAAGCTCTGTTACCCCTCATCACTGGCCCTCTGTAACTGGGTCAAGCTCTGTTACTCCTCATCACTGACCCTCTGTGACTGGGTCAAGCTCTGTTACCCCTCATCACTGGCCCTCTGTAACTGGGTCAAGCTCTGTAACCCTCATCACTGACCCTCTGTGACTGGGTCAAGCTCTGTTACCCCTCATCACTGGCCCTCTGTGACTGGGTCAAGCTCTGTTACCCCTCATCGTTGGCCCTCTGTAACTGGGTCAAGCTCTGTTACCCCTCATCACTGGCCCTCTGTGACTGGGTCAAGCTCTGTTACCCCTCATCACTGGCCCTCTGTGACTGGGTCAAGCTCTGTTACCCCTCATCACTGGCCCCCTGTGACTGGGTCAAGCTCTGTTACCCCTCATCACTGGCCCTCAGTGATTGGGTCAAGCTCTGTAACCCCTCATCACTGGCCCTCTGTGACTGGGTCAAGCTCTGTTACCCCTCATCGTTGGCCCTCTGTAACTGGGTCAAGCTCTGTTACTCCTCATCACTGGCCCTCTGTGACTGGGTCAAGCTCTGTTACCCCTCATCACTGGCCCTCTGTAACTGGGTCAAGCTCTGTTACCCCTCATCACTGGCCCTCTGTAACTGGGTCAAGCTCTGTTACCCCTCATCACTGGCCCTCTGAAACTGGGTCAAGCTCTGTTACCTCTCATCACTGGCCCTCTGTAACTTGGTCAAGCTCTGTTACCCCTCATCACTGGCCCTCTGAAACTGGGTCAAGCTCTGTTACCCCTCATCACTGGCCCTCTGTAACTGGGTCAAGCTCTGTTACCCCTCATCACTGGCCCTCTGTGACTGGGTCAGGCTCTGTTACCCCTCATCACTGGCCCTCTGTGACTGGGTCAAGCTCTGTTACCCCTCATCACTGGCCCTCTGTAACTGGGTCAAGCTCAGTTACCCCTCATCACTGGCCCTCTGAAACTGGGTCAAGCTCTGTAACCCCTCATCACTGGCCCTCTGTAACTGGGTCAAGCTCTGTTACCCCTCATCACTGGCCCTCTGTGACTGGGTCAAGCTCTGTTACCCCTCATCACTGGCCCTCTGTGACTGGGTCAAGCTCTGTAATCCCTCATCACTGGCCCTCTGTGACTGGGTCAAGCTCTGTAACCCCTCATCACTGGCCCTCTGTGACTGGCTCAAGCTCTGTAACCTCTCATCACTGACCCTCTGTGACTGGGTCAAGCTCTGTAATCCCTCATCACTGGCCCTCTGTAACTGGGTCAAGCTCTGTTACTCCTCATCACTGACACTCTGTGACTGGGTCAAGCTCTGTTACCCCTCATCACTGACCCTCTGTGACTGGGTCAAGCTCTGTTACCCCTCATCACTGACCCTCTGTGACTGGGTCAAGCTCTGTTACCCCTCATCACTGGCCCTCTGTGACTGGGTCAAGCTCTGTAATCCCTCATCACTGACCCTCTGTGACTGGGTCAAGCTCTGTTACTCCTCATCACTGACCCTCTGTGACTGGGTCAAAGCTCTGTTACCCCTCATCACTGGCCCTCTGTGACTGGGTCAAGCTCTGTTACTCCTCATCACTGACCCTCTGTGACTGGGTCAAGCTCTGTTACCCCTCATCACTGGCCCTCTGTGACTGGGTCAAGCTCTGTAATCCCTCATCACTGACCCTCTGTGACTGGGTCAAGCTCTGATACCCCTCATCACTGGCCCTCTGTGACTGGGTCAAGCTCTGTTACCCCTCATCACTGACCCTCTGTGACTGGGTCAAGCTCTGTTACTCCTCATCACTGGCCCCCTGTGACTGGGTCAAGCTCTGTTACCCCTCATCACTGGCCCTCTGAAACTGGGTCAAGCTCTGTTACCCCTCATCACTGGCCCTCTGTAACTGGGTCAAGCTCTGTTACCCCTCATCACTGGACCTCTGTGACTGGGTCAAGCTCTGTTACCCCTCATCACTGGCCCTCTGTGACTGGGTCAAGCTCTGTAACCTCTCATCACTGACCCTCTGTGACTGGGTCAAGCTCTGTAATCCCTCATCACTGACCCTCTGTGACTGGGTCAAGCTCTGTTACCCCTCATCACTGGCCCTCTGTGACTGGGTCAAGCTCTGTTACCCCTCATCACTGACCCTCTGTGACTGGGTCAAGCTCTGTTACCCCTCATCACTGACCCTCTATGACTCGGTCAAGCTCTGTAATCCCTCATCACTGGCCCCCTGTGACTGGGTCAAGCTCTGTAACCCCTCATCACTGACACTCTGTGACTGGGTCAAGCTCTGTAATCCCTCATCACTGGCCCTCTGTGACTGGGTCAAGCTCTGTTACCCCTCATCACTAGCGTTCTGTGACTGGGTCAAGCTCTGTAACCCCTCATCACTGGCCCTCTGTGACTGGGTCAAGCTCTGTAACCCCTCATCACTGGCCCTCTGTGACTGGGTCAAGCTCTGTTACTCCTCATCACTGGCCCCCTGTGACTGGGTCAAGCTCTGTTACCCCTCATCACTGACCCTCTGTGACTGGGTCAAGCTCTGTTACCCCTCATCACTGGCCCCCTGTGACTGGGTCAAGCTCTGTTACCCCTCATCACTGGCCCTCTGTGACTGGGTCAAGCTCTGTTACCCCTCATCACTGGCCCCCTGTGACTGGGTCAAGCTCTGTTACTCCTCATCACTGGCCCTCTGTGACTGGGTCAAGCTCTGTAACCCCTCATCACAGGCACCCTGTAACTGGGTCAAGCTCTGTTACCCCTCATCACTGGCCCTCTGTGACTGGGTCAAGCTCTGTAACCCCTCATCACTGACCCTCTGTGACTGGGTCAAGCTCTGTTACCCCTCATCACTGGCCCTCTGTGACTGGGTCAAGCTCTGTTACCCCTCATCACTGGCCCTCTGTGACTGGGTCAAGCTCTGTTACCCCTCATCACTGACCCTCTGTGACTGGGTCAAGCTCTGTTACCCCTCATCACTGGCCCCCTGTAACTGGGTCAAGCTCTGTTACCCCTCATCACTGGCCCTCTGTGACTGGGTCAAGCTCTGTTACCCCTCATCACTGGCCCTCTGTAACTGGGTCAAGCTCAGTAATCCCTCATCACTGACCCTCTGTGACTGGGTCAAGCTCTGTTACCCCTCATCACTGACCCTCTGTGACTGGGTCAAGCTCTGTAACCCCTCATCACTGACGCTCTGTGACTGGGTCAAGCTCTGTTACTCCTCATCACCGGCCCCCTGTGACTGGGTCAAGCTCTGTAATCCCTCATCACTGACCCTCTGTAACTGGGTCAAGCTCTGTTACCCCTCATCACTGGCCCTCTGTGACTGGGTCAATCTCTGTAACCCCTCATCACTGACCCTCTGTGACTGGGTCAAGCTCTGTAACCCCTCATCACTGGCCCTCTGTGACTGGGTCAAGCTCTGTTACTCCTCATCACCGGCCCCCTGTGACTGGGTCAAGCTCTGTAACCCCTCATCACTGGCCCTCTGTGACTGGGTCAAGCTCTGTAATCCCTCATCACTGACCCTCTGTGACTGGGTCAAGCTCTGATACCCCTCATCACTGGCCCTCTGTGACTGGGTCAAGCTCTGTTACCCCTCATCACTGACCCTCTGTGACTGGGTCAAGCTCTGTTACTCCTCATCACTGGCCCTCTGTGACTGGGTCAAGCTCTGTAATCCCTCATCACTGGCCCTCTGTGACTGGGTCAAGCTCTGTAACCCCTCATCACTGGCCCTCTGTGACGGGGTCAGGCTCTGTTACCCCTCATCACTGGCCCTCTGTGACTGGGTCAAGCTCTGTAATCCCTCATCACTGACCCTCTGTGACTGGGTCAAGCTCTGTTACCCCTCATCACTGGCCCTCTGTAACTGGGTCAAGCTCTGTTACTCCTCATCACTGACCCTCTGTGACTGGGTCAAGCTCTGTTATCCCTCATCACTGGCCCTCTGTGACTGGGTCAAGCTCTGTTACCCCTCATCACTGGCCCCCTGTGACTGCGTCAAGCTCTGTAATCCCTCATCACTGACCCTCTGTGACTGGGTCAAGCTCTGATACCCCTCATCACTGGCCCTCTGTGACTGGGTCAAGCTCTGTTACCCCTCATCACTGACCCTCTGTGACTCGGTCAAGCTCTGTTACCCCTCATCACTGGCCCCCTGTGACTGGGTCAAGCTCTGTAATCCCTCATCACTGGCCCTCTGTGTCTGGGTCAAGCTCTGTTACCCCTCATCACTGACCCTCTGTGACTGGGTCAAGCTCTGTAATCCCTCATCACTGGCCCCCTGTGACTGGGTCAAGCTCTGTTACCCCTCATCACTGGCCCTCTGTGACTGGGTCAAGCTCTGTTACCCCTCATCACTGACCCCGTGACTGGGTCAAGCTCTGTAATCCCTCATCACTGGCCCTCTGTGACTGGGTCAAGCTCTGTTACCCCTCATCACTGGCCCTCTGTGACTGGGTCAAGCTCTGTTACTCCTCATCACTGGCCCCCTGTGACTGGGTCAAGCTCTGTTACCCCTCATCACTGACCCCCTGTGACTGGGTCAAGCTCTGTTACTCCTCATCACTGACCCTCTGTGACTGGGTCAAGCTCTGTTACCCCTCATCACTGGCCCCCTGTGACTGGGTCACCTCTGTTACCCCTCATCACTGGCCCCCTGTGACTGGGTCAAGCTCTGTTACCCCTCATCACTGCCCCCCTGTGACTGGGTCAAGCTCTGTTACCCCTCATCACTGGCCCCCTGTGACTGGGTCAAGCTCTGTTACCCCTCATCACTGGCCCCCTGTGACTGGGTCAAGCTCTGTTACCCCTCATCACTGCCCCCCTGTGACTGGGTCAAGCTCTGTTACCCCTCATCACTGGCCCCCTGTGACTGGGTCAAGCTCTGTTACCCCTCATCACTGCCCCCCTGTGACTGGGTCAAGCTCTGTTACCCCTCATCACTGGCCCCCTGTGACTGGGTCAAGCTCTGTTACCCCTCATCACTGGCCCCCTGTGACTGGGTCAAGCTCTGTTACCCCTCATCACTGGCCCTCTGTGACTGGGTCAAGCTCTGTTACCCCTCATCACTGGCCCCCTGTGACTGGGTCAAGCTCTGTTACCCCTCATCACTGGCCCTCTGTGACTGGGTCAAGCTCTGTTACCCCTCATCACTGACCCTCTGTGACTGGGTCAAGCTCTTACAGCCATGGTCCACTGTATCTCCCAGGTCCTCAGCCATGGTCCATGGTGACTTGGCCATGGCTTGGACTCTGCCATCCATGAAGACCAGTTCCTGCCCCAAGCTTCCACTGAAGTCACTAACCTTGCAGTGTTGGCCTGGGTATCTTGCAATGCCAACTCTATTTCCTGTGACTGAAGGGTGTGGGAGTGCTCCAATTCGCCTCACAGTTGTCGCTGTGTTGTTGACACTCTCCAGCTCTCTTGCTGCATCTCCAGCAGCTTCAGGAAAGCGGATTCCAGTGGCCCAGTACCTGGCTGGAGGCCAGCTGTTTCCTCAGTATTCAGAGACCTCTGTTTGCCTGAGTCCTGACATTCCTGCCTCCACCCGACGTGGTATGTGCCACTCACCCAAAAATGCCACTGACATGGTAGCATGGTGATCGTGGATGGTGCAGTTACCTTAGTTTATTTATTAGTATCACAAGTCGGCTTACATTAACACTGCAATGAAGTTACTGTGAAAATCCCCGAGTCGCCATATTCGGGTGCGTGTTGGGGTACACTGAGCGAGAATTTGGCACGGCCAATGTGCCTAACCAGCACGTCATTCAGACTGTGGGAGAAAACAAGAGCAGGGACAGCGAGACCATGTGGAGTCCACACAGCAGAGATCCATGCCAGGAATCGAACCCAGGCCCCTGGCACTGTGAGACAGCAGTGCTAATCACTGTGTCACTGTGCTGCCCCGGGTCCCTGGCACTGTGAGACAGCAGTGCTAATCACTGTGTCACCGTGCTGTTCTGGGTCCCTGGCACTGTGAGACAGCAGTGCTAATCACTGTGTCACCGTGCTACCCCGGGTCCCTGGCACTGTGAGACAGCAGTGCTAATCACTGTGTCACCGTGCTGTTCTGGGTCCCTGGCACTGTGAGACAGCAGTGCTAATCACTGTGTCACCGTGCTGCCCCAGGTCCCTGGCACTGTGAGACCCCAGTGCTACTCACTGTGTCACCGTGCTGCCCCGGGTCCCTGGCACTGTGAGACAGCAGTGCTAATCACTGTGTCACCCTGCTGCCCCGGGTCCCTGGCACTGTGAGACAGCAGTGCTACCCACTGTATCACCATGCTGCCCCGTGTCCCTGGCACTGTGAGACAGCAGTGCTAATCACTGTGTCACCGTGCTGCCCCGTGTCCCTGGCACTGTGACACAGCAGTGCTAATCACTGTGTCACCGTGCTGCCCCGGGTCCCTGGCACTGTGACACAGCAGTGCTAATCACTGTGTCACCGTGCTGCCCCGGGTCCCTGGCACTGTGACACAGCAGTGCTAATCACTGTGTCACCGTGCTGCCCCGTGTCCCTGGCACTGTGAGACAGCAGTGCTACCCACTGTGTCACCGTGCTGCCCCGGGTCCCTGGCACTGTGAGACAGCAGTGCTAATCACTGTGTCACCGTGCTGTCCCGGGTCCCTGGCAATGTGAGACCGCAGTGCTAATCACTGTGTCACCGTGCTGCCCCGGGTCCCTGGCACTGTGAGACAGCAGTGCTAATCACTGTGTCACCGTGCTGCCCCGGGTCCCTGGCACTGTGAGACAGCAGTGCTAATCACTGTGTCACCCTGCTGCACTGGGACCCTGGCGCTGTGAGACAGCAGTGCTAATCACTGTGTCACCGTGCTGCCCCAGGTCCCTGGCGCTGTGAGACAGCAGTGCTAATTACTGTGTCACCGTGCTGCCCCGGGTCCCTGGCACTGTGAGACAGCAGTGCTAATCACTGTGTCACCGTGCTGCCCTGGGTCCCTGGCAATGTGAGACAGCAGTGCTAATTACTGTGTCACCGTGCTGCCCTGGGTCCCTGGCAATGTGAGACAGCAGTGCTAATTACTGTGTCACCGTGCTGCCCCGGCTCCCTGGCACTGTGAGACAGCAGTGCTAATCACTGTGTCACCGTGCTGCCCCGGGTCCCTGGCGCTGTGAGACAGCAGTGCTAATTACTGTGTCACCGTGCTGCCCCAGGTCCCTGGCACTGTGAGACAGCAGTGCTAATCACTGTGTCACCGTGCTGCCCTGGGTCCCTGGCACTGTGAGACAGCAGTGCTAATCACTGTGTCACCGTGCTGCCCTGGGTCCCTGGCACTGTGAGACAGCAGTGCTAATCACTGTGTCACCGTGCTGCCCCGGGTCCCTGGCACTGTGAGACAGCAGTGCTAATCATTGTGTCACCGTGCTGCCCTGGGTCGTGGCGCTGTGAGACAGCAGTGCTCACCACTGTGTCACCGTGCTGCCCCCGGTCCCTGGCACTGTGAGACAGCAGTGCTAATCACTGTGTCACCGTGCTGCCCCGGGTCCCTGGCACTGTGAAACAGCAGTGTGAATCACTGTGTCACCGTGCTGCCCCGGGTCCCTGGCACTGTGAGACAGCAGTGCTAATTACTGTGTCACCGTGCTGCCCCGGGTCCCTGGCACTGTGAGACAGCAGTGCTAATCACTGTATCACCGTGCTGCCCCGGGTCCCTGGCGCTGTGAGACAGCAGTGCTAATCACTGTGTCACCGTGCTGCCCCGGGTCCCTGGCACTGTGAGACAGCAGTGCTAATCACTGTGTCACCGTGCTGCCCTGGGTCCCTGGCACTGTGAGACAGCAGTGCTAATCACTGTGTCACCGTGCTGCCCCGGGTCCCTGGCACTGTGAGACACCAGTGCTAATCACTGTGTCACCGTGCTGCCCCGGGTCCCTGGCACTGTGAGACAGCAGTGCTAATCACTGTGTCACCGTGCTGCCCTGGGTCCCTGGCACTGTGAGACAGCAGTGCTAATCTCTGTATCACCGTGCTGCCCTGGGTCCCTGGCACTCTGAGACAGCAGTGCTAATCAGTGTGTCACCGTGCTGTCCCGGGACCCTGGCACTGTGAGACAGCAGTGCTAATCACTGTGTCACCGTGCTGCCCTGGGTCCCTGGCACTGTGAGACAGCAGTGCTAATCACTGTGTCACCGTGCTGCCCTGGGTCCCTGGCACTGTGAGACAGCAGTGCTAATCACTGTGTCACCGTGCTGCCCCGGGTCCCTGGCACTGAGAGACAGCAGTGCTAATCACTGAGTCACCGTGCTGCCCCGGGTACCTGGCACTGTGAGACAGCAGTGCTAATCACTGTGTCACCGTGCTGCCCCGGGTCCCTGGCACTGTGAGACAGCAGTGCTAATCACTGTGTCACCGTGCTGCCCCGGGTCCCTGGCACTGTGAGACAGCAGTGCTAATCACTGTGTCACCCTGCTGCCCCAGGTCCCTGGCACTGTGAGACAGCAGTGCTAATCACTGTGTCACCGTGCTGCCCCGGGTCCCTGGCACTGTGAGACAGCAGTGCTAATCACTGTGTCACCGTGCTGCCCCGGGTCCCTGGCACTGTGAGACAGCAGTGCTAATCACTGTGTCACCCTGCTGCCCCGGGTCCCTGGCACTGTGAGACAGCAGTGCTAATCACTGTGTCACCGTGCTGCCCCGGGTCCCTGGCATTATGAGACAGCAGTGCTAATCACTGTGTCACCGTGCTGCCCCGGGTCCCTGGCACTGTGAGACAGCAGTGCTAATCACTGTGTCACCGTGCTGCCCCGGGTCCCTGGCGCTGTGAGACAGCAGTGCTAATCACTGTGTCACCATGCTGCCCCGGGTACCTGGCACTGTGAGACAGCAGTGCTAATCACTGTGTCACCGTGCTGCCCCGGGTACCTGGCACTGTGAGACAGCAGTGCTAATCACTGTGTCACCGTGCTGCCCCGGGTCCCTGGCACTCTGAGACAGCAGTGCTAATCACTGTGTCACCGTGCTGCCCTGGGTCCCTGGCACTGTGAGACAGCAGTGCTAATCACTGTGTCACCGTGCTGCCCCGGGTACCTGGCACTGTGAGACAGCAGTGCTAATCACTGTGTCACCGTGCTGCCCCGGGTCCCTGGCACTCTGAGACAGCAGTGCTAATCACTGTGTCACCGTGCTGCCCCGGGTCCCTGGCACTGTGAGACAGCAGTGCTAATCACTGTGACACCGTGCTGACCCCCAGGCTGATGTCTGCACCTACGGTTGGTGCTTCCCTTGGATGTATCACCTCCATGCGGGGAATGTCTTGGGGGTAGAAGTCATAAAATCATAGAACCGTACAGTGCAGAAACAGGCCCTTCAGCCCATTGAGTCTGCACCGAACACAATCCCACCCAGGCTTTATCCCCATATTATACCCACTAATCCCTCTAATTTACACATCCCTGGACAGTAAGGGGTAGTTTCATAGCTTGGCCAATCAGACTAACCTGCACATCTTTGGACAGTGGGCGAAAACCGGAGTACTGGGAGGAAACCCATGCAGACACGAGGAGAATGGAGAAACTCCACACTGACAGTGACCTGAGCTGGGAATTGAACACAGGGCCCTGGAGCTGTGAAGCAGCAGTGTTAACCACTGTGCTACCGTGCCAGAGAAGTCAGCTCTTCTCTCCTCCAATCATCGCCCCAACTCTCTGTCCATGAAGCTTAGAGCTGCTCTACGTGGTGCCATCTCCCTCGTGTGACCGACTGTCTCCATCATTAGCGCTTAAATAAAACCCGCTGCTTAATGATGCGGAGCTGCAGACTGGGCGAGTCACGCGTCTGGACCCTCCATGTCGGAGTGATTCACATTGAGGTTCTTTCATTCCTCTAAGTGCTGGAGATTGTGCTGCTGGGTGTGGGATTCTCATTCTCAGACTGAAGGTGACAATGCCAGAGGTTCCCATCAGCAGCAAATAGCCAGCAACTATTCCCAGAGCAGAGACATCCAGACCATCTGACTCGTTGACAGTGACTGACTGACTGACTTTTGTTGATGGTTTAAACTTGTTTTGGGATGTTCCAGCGGCGATGCAATGCTGTGCATTTGTATTCATGATGTGGAGATGCCAGCGTTGGACTGGGATAAACACAGTAAGAAGTCTCACAACACCAGGTTAAAGTCCAACAGGTTTATTTGATAGTAAACACCACAAGCCTTCGGAGCGCCATTCCTTCGTCAGGTGCATGGAGAGTTCTCTTCATCTGACAAAGTGGCAGATGGACTTCAACCCAGATAAGTGTGTGGTGGTTCATTTTAGCAAATCAAATGGGATGAAGGAATATAATATTCACCATGGAAGGCTTCTGCAGAAATTGCAGATGAACAGAATTGAGGGTGATTAGGAAATTGGATTAGGAATTGGCTGGCGGATAGGAGACAGAGGTTGGTGGTTGATGGATAGTATTCGTCATGGAGTTCGGTTACGAGTGGTGTGCCTCAGGGATCTGTTTTGGGGCCACTGCTGTTTGTAATTTTTATTAATGATCTGGATGAGGGTATAGTTGGGTGGATTAGTAAATTTGCTGATGACACCAAAGTTGGAGGTGTGGTAGATTGTGAGGAAGGGTGTCTTAGTCTACAGGGAGACTTGGTCAAGTTGCAGAGCTGGGCCGAGAGGTGGCGGATGGAGTTTAATGCGGAGAAGTGTGAGGTAATTCACTTTGGCAGGAATAATGGATGTGTAGAGTATAGGGCTAACGGTAGGACTCTGAATAGTGTGGATGAACAGCGGGATCCAGGTGTATGTGTACATAGATCCCTGAAAGTTGGGAATCAAGGAGATAAGGTTGTTAGGAAGGCATACGGTGTCTTGGCGTTTATTGGATTGAATTTAGGAGTCGCAGCGTCATGTTGCAACTGTACACAACTCTGGTGTGGCCACACTTGGAGTTTTGTGTGCAGTTCTGGTCCCCACATTACAGGAAGGATGTGGAGGCTTTGGAGAGGGTGCAGAGGAGGTTTACCAGGATGTTGCCTGGTATGGAGGGGAGGTCCTGTGAAGAGAGACTGAGGGATTTGAGGTTGTTTTCGTTAGAAAGAAACCGGCTGCAAGGGGATCTTATTGAAACATATAAGATGATTAGAGGTTTGGATAGGGTGGACAGTGATAGCCCTTTTCCTGGGATGGAGAAAGCTAGCACGAGGGGGCATGGCTTTAAATTAAGGGGGGGTAGTTATAGGACGGATGTCAGGGGTAGGTTCTTTACCCAGAGGGTGGTGAGGGACTGGAATGCCCTGCCTGCTGCAGTTGTAAATGCACCTAGTTTGGGGGCGTTTAAGAGATCCGTGGATAGGTTTATGGATGAAAAGGGATTGGTTTAGGTTAGTGGGTCATTGTTTTGTAACTGGTTGGCGCAACATTGTGGGCCGAAGGGCCTGTTCTGCGCTGTAATGTTCTATGTTCTAATATTCAGTGTAAACTCGTAGTAGTGTTGAAGAGCAGAAGGATCTTGGGGTCCAGGTCCACAGGACTCTTAAATCGGCCTCGCAGGTGGAGGAGGTGGTCAAGAAGGCGTATGGTGTACTGGCCTTCATTAATCGAGGGATTGAGTTTAGGAGTCGGGAAGTAATGCTGCAACTTTATAAGATCCTTGTCAGACCCCACTTGGAGTACTGTGCGCAGTTCTGGTCGCCTCACTACAGGAAGGATGTGGAAGCTATTGAGAGGGTGCAGAGGAGATTTACAAGGATGTTGCCTGGATAGGGGAGCATGCCTCATGGAGATAGGTTGAGAGAGCTCAGTCTTTTCTCCTTGGAGAGATGAAGGATGAGAGGTGACCTGATAGAGGTGTATAACATGTTGAGAGGTGAATCGAGTGGATCCTCAGAGGCTGTTTCCCAGGGCTGAAATGGCTGCCAGAGGAGGACACAGGTTTAAGGTGCTGGGGAGTAGGTACAGAGGAGATGTCAGGGGTAAGTTTTTCACTCAGAGGGTGGTGAGTGAGTGGAATCGACTGCTGGCAATGGTGGTGGAGATAGATTCGATACGGTCTTTTAAGAGACTTCTGGATGAGCCCAGTCTTGCATCCTATCTATGTCACGTTGCAACTTCTGACATCCCTCCAAACTATCCACAACACCACCAACCTTCACATCATCGGCAAACTTACCAATCCATCCCTGCACTTCCTCATCCAGGTCATTTGTACAAATCACAAACAGCAAGAGTCCTAGAACAGATCCCTGGGGCACTCCACTGGTGACTGACCTCCATTCAGAAAAAGACCCATCCACAACCACTCTCTGCCTTCTGCAGGCAAGCCAGTTCTGGATCCACAAGGCAATGTTCCCTTGGATCCCATGCCCCCTCACTTTCTCAATAAGCCTTGCACGGGGGACCTTATCGAACGCCTTACTGAAGTCCATATAAACCACATCTACTGCTCTTCCTTCGTCAAAAAACTTCAAAAATCTCAACCAGGCTCGTAAGGCACGATCTGCCTTTAACAAAGCCGTGCTGACTACTTTTGATAATACTATACTTCTCTAAATGTCTCTCAGGATCTTCTTCATCTACTTACCAGTCGGTAATTTCCTGGGCTATCCCTATTCCCGTTCTTGAATATAGAAACCACATTCGCAATCCTCTGGAATCTCTCCCGTCTCTATCGATGGCGCAAAGACCTTTGCCAGGGGCTCTGCAACCTCTTCCCTCACCTCCCACAGTAACTTGGGGTACATCCCATCCAGTCCCGGCAACTTATCTATCTTGATGCTTTTCAAAAGTTCCAACACATTCTCTTTCTTAATGTCCATATACTCCATCTTTTCAGTCAGGATGGAGAGATGGAGATGCAGAGATAGAGGGATGGAGACATAGTGGGATGGAGAATGGACAGATGGAGAAATGGAGGGATGGAGAGATGGAGGGATGGAGAGAAAAGGGGATAGAGACATGGCGGGATAGAGGGATGGAGAGATAGAGGACTGGAGAGATAGAGGGATGTAGAGATGGAGGGATGAGGAGATAGGAGGAGGGAGAGATGGAGGGATGGAGAAATGGGGGATGGAGAGAAAGTGGGATGGAGAGATTGAAGGATGGGGAGATGAGGGGATGGAGTGATCTAAAGATGGAGTGATCGAGGGATGGGGAGATAGAGCGATGTAGAGATGGAGGGATGGAGAAATGGGGGGATGGAGCAATAGAGAGATAGTGGGATGGAGAGATCAAGGGATGGAGAGAAAAGGGGGATGGAGAGGCAGTGGGATGGAGAGAAAGTGTGATGGAGCGATAGAGGGATGCAGAGATTGAGAGATGGGGAGTTAGGGGGATGGAGAGATGTGGGGATAGAGAGATGGAGGGATGTAGAGATGGAGAGATGGAGAGGTGGGGATGGAGAGAGGGAGAGATGGAGGGATGGTGACATGGAGCGAGGGAGAGCTGAAGACTTGGGGGATGGAAGGATGGTGAGATCGAGGGATGGAGAGATTGAGGGATGTAGATATGGATGGCTGGAAAGATGGAGAGATGGAGTGATAAAGAGATGGAAAGATAGATGGAGGGATAGTGGGATGGAGAGATTGAGGGATGCAGAGATAGAGGGATGGAGAGATCGAGGGATGCAGAGATAGAGGGATAGAGAGATCGAGGGATGCAGAGATAGAGGGATGAAGAGATTGAGGGATGGAGAGGTAGAAGGTTGAAGAGATAAAGAGATGGAAGGATGGAGGGATAGAGAATGGAGAATGGAGAGATGGAGGGATGGAGAGATAGAGGGAGAGACAGAAAGATGTAGAGATAGTGGGTTTGAGAGATAGAGGGATGGAGAGATGGTGGAATGGAGAGATGGAAGGATGGAGAAATGGGGGGGATGAAGCAATGGATGGATAATGGGAAGGAGAGATAGTGGGATGGAGAGTTAGTGGGATGGAGAGATAGAGGGATGGAGAGATAGAGGGATGGAGAGGTAGAGGGATGGAGAGGTACTGGAATGGAGAGGTTGTGGGATGGAGAGATTGAGAGTTGGAGAGATTGAGGGATGGATAGATTGAGGACGGAGAGATTGAGGGATGGATAGATTGAAGACGCAGAGGTTGAGGGATGGAAAGATCAAGGATGAAGAGATTGAAGGATGGAGAGATTGAGGGATGGAGAGATTTAAGGATGGAGAGATCGAGGATGAAGAGATCGAGGGATGGAGAGATTGAGGGGTGGAGAGATTGAGGGGTGGAGAGATTGAGGGATGGAGAGATTGAGATGTGGAGAGATAAAGAGGTGGAAAGGTAGAGCGATGGAGGGATCGCGGGATGGGGAGATCAAGTGATGGAGTGATTGAACGTTGGAAAGATACAGAGGTGGAGAAATAGTGGGATGGAGAGATAGCAAAATGGAGAGATAGATGAATGGAGAGATAGTGAGATCGAAAGATAGTGGGATGGAGAGATTGAGGAATGGAGAGATAGAAGGATGGAGAGATAGGGGGTGGTACGATGGAGGGATGAAGAGATGGGGGGAGGGAGAGTTAAAGGGATGGAGAGTTAGTGGAATGGAGGGATGGAGAGATGAGGGACGGAGAGATTGAGGGATGGAGAGAAAAGGGATGGAGAGATGGAGAGATAGAGAGATGGAGAGATAGAGGAATGGCAAGATCAAGGGATGGAGAGATAGAGGAATGGAGAGATGGGGGAATGGAGAGGTGGAAGAATAGAGAGGTGGGGGGTGGACAGATAGAGGGATGGAGAGATCAAGGGGATAGAGAGATTGAGGGATGGAGAGATCTAGGGATGGGGAGATCAAGGGATGGTGATATGGAGGGATAGAGGAATGGTGAGGTCATGGGATGGAGAGATGGGGGATGGAGAGATTGAGGGATGGTGAAATGGAGAGATGGAGAGATAGTGAAAAGGAGAGATAGTGGGATGGAGGGCTAAAGGGATGGAGAGATAAAAAAATTAATTAAACATGACTTCAACAAGAAAATCCCTCAATAAAACCTCACCTCAATATTAAAACCCCTTGATAATATCCAACCTCAAAACAGACCACCGTCTTCTGTCGGAAAAAAGACACAAAAGTCTGAGGCCACGTAACAACCGACTCAAGAACAGCTTCTTCCCTGCTGCTGTCAGATTTTTGAATGGACTTGCCTTGCACTAAGTTGATCTTTCTCTACACTCTAACTATGATTGTAACATTACATTCTGCATTCTCCCATTTCCTTCTCTATGAACAGTATGCTTTGTCTGAATAGTGCGCAAGAAACAATACTTTTCATGACATACACATGATAATAATAAAACAAAATCAAATTAAATCCCTCATTAGAATCCAGCCTCACACCCCCTCAATATAACCCATCTTAAACCCCCTCAATCAAACCCACCCTCAAAGCCCATCAATAGAACTCAGCCTCAAACCCACTCAATATAACTCAACCTCAAAACCTCTCAATAGAACCCAGCCTCAAAACCCTTCAATCAGACTCACCCTCAAACCCCCTCAATAGAACCTAGCCTCAAACCTCACCAATAGACCTTAGCCTCAAAAACCCTCAATAGAACCCAACCTCAAACCCCCTCAATAGAACCCACCATCAAACCCCCTCAATAGAACCCACCCTCAAACCCCCACAATAGAACCCACCCTCAAACCCCCACAATAGAACCCACCCTCAAACCCTCTCAATAGAACCCACCCTCAAACCCCCACAATAGAACCCACCCTCAAACCCTCTCAATAGAACCCACCCTCAAACCCCCTCAATAGAACCCACCCTCAAACCCTCTCAATAGAACCCACCCTCAAACCCTCTCAATAGAACCCACCCTCAAACCCCCTCAATAGAACCCACCCTCAAACCCCCTCAATAGAACCCACCCTCAAACCCCCTCAATAGAACAAAGAACAACCCAGCACGGGAAACAGGCCCTTCGGCCCAACGAGCCCGCGCCGCCACATCCTCTTACACCTACCCTGCCCTGTGTGTATGCGAGTGGAACCCCTAACTTAGCCAGATTCAGGGGAGAATAGTGTCAATATGCTATACCAATTAGCCTAAGAGCACATTTTTGGGGTGTGGGAGGAAACCGGAGCGCCCGGAGGAAACCCACGCAACCACAGGGAGAATGCGCAAACTCCCACAGACACAGGCCCAAATCCATGTGCCTGCACAGCCAGCAGTGCTAGTCACTGAGCTGTTGTGGCGCCCATCTACCGGTCCAGGATCAAGCACACACACCGACATGAAGTACTAGGCCACTCCTGGAACTTCCAAGAGCAGCCCAGGCACGACCCGCCGTGTGAATGCCCCTCGTTTGACACGAGGTGGACCTCCACCTGTGGAATAAAAAGACAAAAATGTTAACATGTAAGTCTGCATTTCCGGTGTCTCCCGAGGCTCTGACCCTATTTAATACCCTCTACTATAACCCTCCATCCCTGTTTCACTCATGTGTCTATCTAAGTAAACCTTAAACAAGTCCAACGTTCCTGCCTCCACCACTTTATTCGGCAGCGCGTTCCATACCCCCACAACTCTCTGCGTGAAGAACCTTCCTCTCATATCCAAATTATACTTCTCCCCACTCACCCTTAGCCCTCAAACCTCTCAGTAGAACCCACCATCAAACCCCCTCAATAGAACCCAGCCTCAAAACCTCTCAATAGAACCCACCCTCAAACCTCTCAATAGAACCCACCCTCAAACCTCTCAATAGAACCCAGCATCAAACCCCCTCAATAGAACCCACCCTCAAAACCTCTCAATAGAACCCACCATCAAACCCCCTCAATAGAACCCACCCTCAAAACCTCTCAATAGAACCCACCCTCAAACCCCCTCAATAGAACCCACCCTCAAAACCTCTCAATAGAACCCACCCTCAAACCTCTCAATAGAACCCACCCTCAAACCTCTCAATAGAACCCACCCTCAAACCTCTCAATAGAACCCACCCTCAAACCTCTCAATAGAACCCACCATCAAACCTCTCAATAGAACCCACCCTCAAACCCCCTCAATAGAACCCACCCTCAAACCTCTCAATAGAACCCAGCCTCAAAACCCTTCAATCAGACTCACCCTCAAAACCTCTCAATAGAACCCAGCCTCAAAACCTCTCAATAGAACCCACCCTCAAACCTCTCAATAGAACCCAGCCTCAAAACCTCTCAATAGAACCCACCCTCAAACCTCTCAATAGAACCCAGCCTCAAAACCTCTCAATAGAACCCACCCTCAAACCTCTCAATAGAACCCACCCTCAAACCTCTCAATAGAACCCACCCTCAAACCTCCTCAATAGAACCCACCCTCAAACCTCTCAATAGAACCCAGCCTCAAAACCTCTCAATAGAACCCACCCTCAAACCTCTCAATCGAACCCACCCTCAAACCTCTCAATAGAACCCACCCTCAAACCTCTCAATAGAACCCACCCTCAAACCTCCTCAATAGAACCCACCCTCAAACCTCTCAATAGAACCCAGCCTCAAAACCTCTCATTAGAACCCACCCTCAAACCTCTCAATAGAACCCACCCTCAAACCTCTCAATAGAACCCAGCCTCAAAACCTCTCATTAGAACCCACCCTCAAACCTCTCAATAGAACCCACCCTCAAACCTCTCAATAGAACCCAGCCTCAAAACCTCTCAATAGAACCCAGCCTCAAAACCTCTCAATAGAACCCAGCCTCAAAACCTCTCAATAGAACCCACCCTCAAACCTCTCAATAGAACCCAGCCTCAAAACCTCTCAATAGAACCCACCCTCAAACCTCTCAATAGAACCCACCCTCAAACCTCTCAATAGAACCCACCCTCAAACCTCTCAATAGAACCCACCCTCAAAACCTCTCAATAGAACCCAGCCTCAAAACCCTTCAATCAGACTCACCCTCAAAACCTCTCAATAGAACCCACCCTCAAACCTCTCAATAGAACCCACCCTCAAACCTCTCAATAGAACCCACCCTCAAAACCTCTCAATAGAACCCAGCCTCAAAACCCTTCAATCAGACTCACCCTCAAAACCTCTCAATAGAACCCACCCTCAAACCTCTCAATAGAACCCAGCCTCAAAACCTCTCAATAGAACCCACCCTCAAACCTCTCAATAGAACCCAGCCTCAAAACCTCTCAATAGAACCCACCCTCAAACCTCTCAATAGAACCCAGCCTCAAACCTCTCAATAGAACCCAGCCTCAAACCTCTCAATAGAACCCAGCCTCAAAACCTCTCAATAGAACCCACCCTCAAACCTCTCAATAGAACCCAGCCTCAAAACCTCTCAATAGAACCCACCCTCAAACCTCTCAATAGAACCCACCCTCAAACCTCTCAATAGAACCCACCCTCAAACCTCTCAATAGAACCCAGCCTCAAAACCTCTCAATAGAACCCAGCCTCAAAACCCTTCAATCAGACTCACCCTCAAAACCTCTCAATAGAACCCACCCTCAAACCTCTCAATAGAACCCACCCTCAAACCTCCTCAATAGAACCCACCCTCAAACCTCTCAATAGAACCCAGCCTCAAAACCTCTCATTAGAACCCACCCTCAAACCTCTCAATAGAACCCACCCTCAAACCTCCTCAATAGAACCCACCCTCAAACTTCTCAATAGAACCCACCCTCAAACCTCTCAATAGAACCCACCCTCAAACCTCTCAATAGAACCCAGCCTCAAAACCTCTCAATAGAACCCACCCTCAAACCTCTCAATAGAACCCAGCCTCAAAACCTCTCAATAGAACCCACCCTCAAACCTCTCAATAGAACCCAGCCTCAAACCCTCTCAATAGAACCCACCCTCAAACCTCTCAATAGAACCCACCCTCAAACCTCTCAATAGAACCCAGCCTCAAAACCTCTCAATAGAACCCACCCTCAAACCTCTCAATAGAACCCACCCTCAAACCTCTCAATAGAACCCAGCCTCAAAACCTCTCAATAGAACCCACCCTCAAACCTCTCAATAGAACCCAGCCTCAAAACCTCTCAATAGAACCCACCCTCAAACCTCTCAATAGAACCCACCCTCAAACCTCTCAATAGAACCCACCCTCAAACCTCTCAATAGAACCCAGCCTCAAACCCTCTCAATAGAACCCACCCTCAAACCTCTCAATAGAACCCACCCTCAAACCTCTCAATAGAACCCAGCCTCAAAACCTCTCAATAGAACCCACCCTCAAACCTCTCAATAGAACCCACCCTCAAACCTCTCAATAGAACCCAGCCTCAAAACCTCTCAATAGAACCCACCCTCAAACCTCTCAATAGAACCCAGCCTCAAAACCTCTCAATAGAACCCACCCTCAAACCTCTCAATAGAACCCACCCTCAAACCTCTCAATAGAACCCACCCTCAAACCTCTCAATAGAACCCTCTCCAGTTCCCTCTGGAACTCTTACTTGTCATATTATTTGATCTGTTATTGTTCCGTCTATTCCACTAACCTGTCTGTGTCTGTTTAAACTTTTCTATTTTCCAGTATTCCACAGCTCACGGTACGTTCAATTTTGCTGTAACTGTTCTATATGCTGGTTCTATATGCAGGGTAGAATAGGTGTAGGGTGATGTGATGGCGTGGGCTCGTTGGGCCGAAGGGCCTGTTTCCCGTGCTGGGTTGTTCTTTGTTCTTTGTTCTTTGTTCAACTGCCAAGGAGGAGAGCTTGGGTGTGTGTAGATTTCTTCTCAATTTTCCCTAGATTTGGACAGATTAGATGCAATTGAGGATCAATTCTTTTGTATGACAACAATGTTAAACTATGGGCAGCACGGTGACACAGTGATTCGCGCTGCTGTCTCACAGTGCCAGGGACCCGGGGCAGCACGGTGACACAGTGATTAGCACTGCTGTCTCACAGTGCCAGGGACCCGGGGCAGCACGGTGACACACTGATTAGCGCTGCTGTCTCACAGTGCCAGGGACCCGGGGCAGCACGGTGACACAGTGATTAGCACTGCTGACTCACAGTGCCAGGGACCCGGGGCAGCACGGTGACACAGTGATTAGCGCTGCTGTCTCACAGTGCCAGGGACCCGGGGCAGCACGGTGACACAGTGATTAGCACTGCTGTCTCACAGTGCCAGGGACCCGGGGCAGCACGGTGACACAGTGATTAGCACTGCTGTCTCACAGTGCCAGGGACCCGGGGCAGCACGGTGACACAGTGATTATCACTGCTCTCTCACAGTGCCAGGGACCCGGGGCAGCACGGTGACACAGTGATTAGCACTGCTGTCTCACAGTGCCAGGGACCTGGGGCAGCACGGTGACACAGTGGTTAGCACTGCTGTCTCACAGTGCCAGGGACCTGGGGCAGCACGGTGACACAGTGGTTAGCACTGCTGTCTCACAGTGCCAGGGACCCGGGGCAGCACGGTGACACAGTGGTTAGCACTGCTGTCTCACAGTGCCAGGGACCCGGGGCAGCACGGTGACACAGTGATTAGCACTGCTGTCTCACAGTGCCAGGGACCCGGGGCAGCACGGTGACACAGTGGTTAGCACTGCTGTCTCACAGTGCCAGGGACCCGGGGCAGCACGGTGACACAGTGATTAGCACTGCTGTCTCGCAGTGCCAGGGACCCGGGGCAGCACGGTGACACAGTGATTAGCACTGCTGTCTCACAGTGCCAGGGACCCGGGGCAGCACGGTGACACAGTGGGTAGCAGTGCTGTCTCACAGTGTCAGGGACCCGGGGCAGCACGGTGACACAGTGATTAGCACTGCTGTCTCACAGTGCCAGGGACCCGGGGCAGCACGGTGACACAGTGATTAGCACTGCTGTCTCACAGTGCCAGGGACCCGGGGCAGCACGGTGACACAGTGGTTAGCACTGCTGTCTCACAGTGCCAGGGACCCGGGGCAGCACGGTGACACAGTGATTAGCACTGCTGTCTCACAGTGCCAGGGACCCGGGGCAGCACGGTGACACAGTGATTAGCACTGCTGTCTCACAGTGCCAGGGACCCGGGGCAGCACGGTGACACAGTGATTAGCACTGCTGTCTCACAGTGCCAGGGACCCGGGGCAGCACGGTGACACAGTGATTAGCACTGCTGTCTCACAGTGCCAGGGACCCGGGGCAGCACGGTGACACAGTGGTTAGCACTGCTGTCTCACAGTACCAGGCATCTGGGTTCAATTCTGTCCTCGGGTCACTGTCTGTGTGGAGTTTGCACATTCTCCCCATGTAGCCTGGGACAGTGGTGGAGGCGGGTGTCTCACATCCTTTGAAAAGTACCTGAATGAGCATTTGGCACATCATAACATTCAGGGCTCTGGGCCCTGGCAGCTGGGATTAGGTCGCAATTTGGTTGATCCTAACGTGTTGGCGCAGACTCGATGGGTTGAAGGGCCTCTTGTATGATTCTATAGTAAGTATATCTTAATACAGCCTGAGAAACACTGACTCAAGAACAGCTTCTTCCCTGGTGCTATCAGACTTTTACCTTGCATTAAGCTGATCTTTCTCTACACCCTAACTATGACTGTAACACTACATTCAGCACTTTCTCGTTTCCTTCTCTATGAATGTTATGTTTTAAAGAACAAAGAACAACACAGCACGGGAATCAAGCCCTTCGGCCCAACGAGCCCGCACCGCCATTTTAACATTTTGAGTGCCCTCTCCACCCATGACCTTTGTCTATGCTTATGGTATTCCACATTGAGGGAAGACTAATTTAGGGACAATTTGTTACACCAATTAGCCTAACAGCACATCTTTGGGGTGTGGGAGGAAACCAGAGCATCCGGAGAAAACCCACGCAAGCACGCAGAGAATGCGCAAACTCCCACAGACAGCGGCCCAAATCCATGTGTCTGCACAGCAAACAGTGATAGTCACTGAGCTGTTGTTTTGCCCAGCATCTGGTCCAGTTTAAGCATACACTAATAATATGAAGCACTCGGCTACTCTCGAAACATCCATAAGAACATAAGAAATAGGAGCAGGAGTAGGCCATCTGGCCCTTCGAGCCTGCCCCGCCATTCAATAAGATCATGGCTGATCTGTCGTGACTCAGCTCCACCTTCCCACCCTCTCCCCATAACCCTTAATCCCCTCTCTTATCAAAAACCCATCAACCCGTTTCTTAAATATATTTAGCGAGGCAGCCTCCACCACTTCAACGGGCAGAGAATTCCAGAGATTCACCACCCTTTGAGTGAAGAAGTTCCTCCTCAACTCTGATCTAAACTGCACCCCCTTTATCTTGAGGCTGTGCCCTCTAGTCCTGCTATCCTTTCTGAGCAGGAAGAATCTCTCTACCTCTACCCTATCCATCCCCTTCATTATATTATACGTCTCAATGAGATCCCCCCTCATTCTTCTAAACTCCAACAAGTACAGACCCAGTCTATTTAGTCTCTCTTCATAGTCCAACCCCCTCGTCTCCGGTATCAGCCTAGTGAACCTCCTCTGCACTCCCTCCAAGGCCAAAATATCCTTCTGCAAGTGCGACGACCAAAACTGCACACAGTACTCCAGTTGCAGCCTCACCAGTGCCCTGTACAGCTGCAGCAAGACCTCCCTGCTTTTATGTTCTATTCCCCTCGCTATAAAGGCCAGCATCCCATTCGCCTTCCTGATCACCTGCTGCAAGAGCAGCCCTCGTACGACCCATCGCGTGTATGCCCCTTGTTGGGCAACAAGGTGGACCAAAGCACCTGTGGATTAAAAGAGAAAAACATCAATAACATGCACATCTTATACAAACATTCAAGGGAATCCCCAGAAGCTCAGAAGTAAAACAAGTGAGTCAGAAAATATGTTGGAAGGTACATAGGAATCAATTGATTCCCCGGGACGTCCCTGGTGTTTTGTCTGTATGGTGCACAGGAAACTTTTCATTGTATGTTCATACATGTAACAATAATAAATCAAATCAAATCATGGACATAATTCAAGACTGAGAATACTGGAAGGAGATTTGGAAATCTTGAAATGTGGATCTTGGTGATCACTCTGAGAGAGAGCTTTGTGTGCAAGTAGATTTCAAAGTGTGTTTTGAGTGGAATTTGGGAAGAGTGAGACCAGTTATCTCAAAGTGTGACAAGCGTCAGGGGGATTTGACGAGAAACCTACAGAAACTGGTTTGGGTGAGACCTGTCACTTGGTTTCAGGTTGTAGTGTGGCTGGTCACATAGTGGCCAATCACATTTTGCCTGTTGGTTATTTTATCGAGAATGAGTACTTACTGAGAACATTCGATTATCAGATTTATTGTGTAATGTCTGTTACCTTTCCAAAGCTGTGTATCTGGAAAAGGATTGCTGGGGTGAAGAAGTAAAAAAAATAAAGTTAAAGTTTATTTATTCGTCACAATTAAGACAGACATTAAGACCAGTGAAGTTACTGTGAAACTTCCCTAGTCGCCACAGTCTGGCGCCGTTCAGGTCAATGCACCTAACCAGCCTGTCTTTTAGAATGTGGTTAGGAAGTAGCATATCACAGTGATTCATTTCTTGGTTAATAAATGTTATTCTTTTGTTCAAAGTTCATTGCCAGTCCTGCTACTCTGTTTATCCAAGTCTCTAAAAAAACGCAAAAGGTAAGGATCTATTGAGCCAAGGTTCTGGCATCTGACTGTCCAGGGTAACATCAAATTAAAAAGCAGAACCAAAGAGGTAATAATGTCTGGATTACTACCTGAGCCACGATCTAATTGTCACAGGGTCAATAAAATTAAGGAGGCAAATGTATGGCTCAAACATTGGTGTGGGAGGAATGGGTTTGAATTCATGGGACATTGGCACCAGTATTGGAAGATGGGACCTGTTCAGATGGGATGGTCTTCATCTGAATCGTGCTGGGGCCAGAGTCCTGGCGAATCGTATAACTCGGGCTGGAGATAGGACTTCAACCTAAATAGTGGGGAGAGGGTTCAGTTGTACAGAGAATTACAAAATCAAAGGTAAAGGAGAGGGTAGAAATGAAGGTTCATAGAGCTGAAGGCTCAGGAGAGGTTAGTAAAGTTTCCAGACCATGTAATAGAACACAGAGTGCGGAAAGTGGCAGGAATCTAACCTCAGGCAGAGCGAAAATGGTGACAAATATGAGAAGGGAGGTGGTTAATGGAGGACTGAGGGTGTTGTACCTAAATGTGCATCACAGAGACACATCACAAGGGGATGAGGGCTGGGATCTAAACATCCAAAGATATGTGTGTCCTATCAGCAGGAGATGCAGATGGGCAAAGGGGCAGGATTGCATTGTTAGTAAGGAATGAAGTTAAATCTATGGCAAGAAGTGATATAGAATCAGAATCTCTGTGGGTAAAATTGAGGAATCGCAAAGGTAAAAAGACCCTGATGGGAGTTATGTACAGGCCCCTAGCAATATTTCAGCAAGGCCTTTGACAAGTTCCCCCATGGGAGGTTAGTTAGGAAGGTTCAGTCACTAGGTATAGATGGGGAGGTTGTAAATCGGATTAGACACTGGCTCAATGGAAGAAGCCAGAGAGTGGTTGTGGAGGATTGCTTCTCTGAGTGGAGGCCTGTGACTAGTGGAGTGCTGACGAAGAGGGTAACTTCGAAAGCTTGCTCGCTTGTGAGAATATTATCAAATAAATCGGTTGGACTAAAACCTGGTGTTGTCAGACTTTTTACTAGTGGAGTGCCACAGGGATCGGTGTTGGGTCCATTGTTGTTTGTTATCTATATCAACAATCTGAACGATAATGTGGTAAATTGGATCAGCAAATTTGCTGATGATACAGAGATTGGAGGTGTAGTGGACAGTGAGGAAGGTTTTCAAAACTTGTAGAGGGATTTGGACCAATGAGAAAAATGGGCTGAAAAATGACAAATGGAATTTAACGCAGACAAATGTGAGGTATTGCACTTTGGAAGAACAAACCAAAGTAGAACGTACAGGGTAAATGGTGGGACTCTGAAGACTGCAGTTGAACAGCGGGATCTGGGAATATAGGTACAGAATTCCTTAAAAGTGACATCGCAGGTGGATAGGGTCGTAAAGAGTGCTTTTGGTACATTGGCCTTTATAAATCGGAGTATCGAGTGTAAAAGTTGGAGTGTTATGGTGAGGTTATATAAGGCATTGGTGAGGCTGAATTTAGAGTATTGTGAACAGTTTTGGTCACCTCGTTACAGGAAGGATGTAAATAAGGTTGAAAGAGTGCAGAGAAGGTTCACAAGGATGTTCCTGGGACTTGAGAAGCTGAGTTGCAGAGAGAGATTGAATAGGTTAGGACTTTATTCCCTGGAGCGTAGAAGAATGAGGGGAGATTTGATAGAGGTGTATAAGATTTTGATGGGTATAGATAGAGTGAATGCAAGCAGGCTTTTCCCACTGAGGCTAGGGGAGAAAAAAACCAGAGGGCATGGGTTAAGGGTGAAAGGAGAAAAGTTTAAAGGGAATATTAGGGGGGGCTTCTTCACACAGAGAGTGGTGGGAGTGTGGAATGAGCTGCCAGATAAAGTGATAAATGCAGGGTCACTTTTAACATTTAAGAAAAACTTGGACAGGTATATGGATGAGAGGGATATGGAGGGATATGGTCAGTGGGACTAGGCAAAAAATGGTTCAGCACAGACAAGAAGGGCCAAAAGGCCTGTTTGTGAGCTGTAATTTTCTATGGTTTGGTGGACCATTCCTTTATAGGAGTTGGTGTAGTGGAACCAAGACGGAGACCCAGTTTGCTATAGATCTTCCATAGTGCTTCACTCGCCTTTGAATGGATGGACATGGGAGCTGGGACATCTTTAATTATCTGCACTTTATCCTTAAAAAGATGTAGAACTGACTTGTCCACTTTATAGCCTAGATAGGTCACTGAGGTATCAGGAAGACACATTTCTCCCTCCTTAACGAGCTGGCCTTCGGAAAGCGATTAAAGGATGGAATTAGAGGGAAAGCTGAGGATTGCTCACAAGAAGTTGCCTCGCTCCCATGTCAGTTTTTTTCACAAGAACTTCCCCTCACCCCGGTTCTGTCATGTTATGCATTTGTTTTACCTGTAATGAGAACGTCATCCAGGTAAAAGACCATCTGAAATGAACATTCCAATATGTTCACCATTATCCTCTGGAAGATCGATCAGGTGGTGACACCCCAAAAGGTAATCTTGTGTATTGATAGAGGCCCTTTGAGTATTGATTGTGAATATTTCTATGAATCCTCATCCTGTTGCAATTGCAAATAAGCATGACTCGTATCTAATTTCAAGAATGAACCAACTTTATATGGAAAACCTCGACTGGGGAATCGGGTATTTGTCCAGCTGTGAATAATGGTTCGTTTGTTTAAAATCCTCACAATGACAGACTAAACCATCTGGTTTCAAAATAGGCACGAGTGGTACTGCCCATTCCACAAATTGGACAGTTTTTTTTCATACCTTCTCGTTCCAGTCTTCAGATTTCTGTTTCCACTTTCTCCCTTAAAGCAAATATTATCAGTTTGACTTTACACATTGATTAGGACAGTCCTGTGATTTTGTAATGTCACTTTGGCTCCTTTTATGGTTCCTGTCCCTTCTTGGAACACTTCTGGGTATTTCAGCAGGACTTCACCCAAATTTTTGAACAGGAAGATGTTTACTCAATCCAGGTGGATTCTCTCAGCCAGTTTCACCCCATTAGGCTCAGCCCATCCACTACCATTAATGGTAACCTGATCAGTTGCTTTTCGTAAGAGACAAGAACAAAGGTCACAGCCACAACTCTCAGAGGTTCTCCTGTATAAGCCCCCAGTCTTAATTAATATTAAGGGTGGAGTCCAGTGTGAATTTCACTGAACACTGATTCTTCAATCACCGATACGGCCGTGCCTGTGTCAACCTCCATTGCTACTGGGTGTTCATTTAATCTTACCGTTGTCTCTATTGGTTCCGATTTGCACAACAGAGTGAAAGTGATGAGTTGTTAGAAGGATGATGTCAAGGTTGTTTAGTTTGTGGTCTCCAAAATTAGATGATACAAATAAGAGAGGTAACTGAACATGTTGTTCGTCCATCGTCATCGATGAGGACCTCGACACCATTAGTCATTTTGAAGCTGGTTGCAGTGTGTCGAAGATGACTGATCAGGTTAATTCAGGCACGGAATGTCCTGGCACATATCGGACAGACTTGTGTAGACACTGTAGTTGTTGCGCTGGTGGCTCTGGACTTGCACAGCTCACACTTAAGTTGTGCTTCAGCAATACACCTTGCTTCATAAGCTTGACGGCCTTTGTGGATGAGGCAGCGCCAGGTAGGGTGGTTTTGTGTCAGCGTTTCCCAGGTGGTCGTGTCAATGTCAAGCGACTTCAGGGAGGTCTTGAGCGTGTCTTTGAAATGTTTCTTCTGCCCTCCATGCAAGCGCCTTCCAGCAGAGAGTTCCCCAAAAAGGAGCTGCGCTCGTCTGACATACGGATGACATGACCTGCCCACCGGGTCTGCGCTCTCATCAGCAGTGTGTGGACTGATGGTAGATTTGCTCTCGACAAAACTTCAGTATCTGGTACTTTGTCTTGCCATCGGATGTGTAATATTCTGCAAAGACAAGTGGACATGTGGAAATGATTGAGCTGTCTTGCATGCCTTCAATACACAGTCCACATTTCACAGGAATACAGGAGGGTAGTGAGTACCGCGGCACTGTCGACCTTCAGTTTTGTTGCTGGGCTGATTCCTCGACGTTCCCATACAGTGGAGCACAGTCTACCGAAAGCAGAACTTGCCTTTGCTATTCTGCAGTTAACTTCTGTATCAATAGTCACTGCTTGGGAGAGGGTGCTGCCAAGATAAGTGAACTGGTCCACTGCCTGTAGGATCTACCCTTTGATTGTGATTATGGGTTCTGTGTACAGTGCATGAGGAGCAGGCTGGTGCATGACTTCAGTCTTTTTAATGTTGTTGGTGAGTCCAAAGTTGTCACAAGTTGTGGAAAATTTATCCATACTGACTTGTATCTCTGGCTCTGAGCCTGTATACAGGGCGCAGTCATTGGCAAAGAGGAAATCTCTCAGAACAGTCTCTTTCACTTTGGTAACAGTTTGAAGTCTGCTTAGAGCAGGGGTGCATCCAGGAGGTCTTGTTACGGGTAGGCAGACGGAAGGTTGTGTTGGTGATGAGGAGGTCGTGTGCTGCACAGGTCTTCATTCAGAGTAGGCCGTTATTGTTACACTTGCCCACTCCATGCCTCCCAATGACTCCCTGCCAGATTGCAGAGTCACACCCTACCTCTTGCATTGAAATCGCCGAGCAAGATCAGTTTATCGGTACTGCTCACTGCTGATAGGTGAGAAGGACTATTACTTACGTGGTGAAAAACTGCAGCAGGCGACGGTGCAGAGGGACCTCGGGGTCCTTGTGCATGAGTCGCAAAAACCCAGCTTGCAGATGCAGCAGGTGGTCAGGAAGGCGAATGGGATGCTGGCCTTCATAGCGAAGGGGATTGAATATAAAAGTAGGGAGGTCTTGCTACAGCTGTATAGGGCATTGGTGAGGCCGCAGCTGGAGTACTGTGTGCAGTTTTGGTCACCGCACTTACGCAAGGATATTTTGGCCTTGGAGGGAGTGCAGAGGAGGTTTACTAGGCTGATACCGGAGTTGAGGGGATTGAGCTATGAGGAGAGGCTGAATAAACTAGGCTTGTACTCGTTAGAGTTTAGAAGAATGAGGGGAGATCTCATTGAGACGTATAAGATGATGAATGGGATGGATAGGATAGAGGTGGAGAGGCTCTTCCTGCTCAGAAAGGACAGTAGGACTAGAGGGCACAGCCTCAAGATAAAGGGGGGGCGGTTTAGATCAGAGTTGAGGAGGAACTTCTTCACTCAAAAGGTGGCGAATCTCTGGAATTCTCTGCCCGTTGAAGTGGTGGAGGCTGCCTCGCTAAATATATTTAAGTCGTGGGTTGATGGGTTTTTGATAAGCAAGGGGATTAAGGGTTAAGGGAAGAGGGCGGGAAGGTGGAACTGAGCCACGACAGATCAGCCATGATCTTATTGAATGGCGGGGCAGGCTCGAAGGGCTGGATGGCCTACTCCTGCTCCTATTTCTTATGTTCTTATGTCTAGTTCTTCGTAGAACTTGTCTTTCATCTCGTCCGGGTTGTTCATTGTGGGGGCATAGACACTGATCAGGGTGGCTTGACTTCTGTTCTGTAGCAGAAGCTGTAATGTCATAAGCCGGTCGTTCACACCCTTGGGTAGCCTATCAAGTTTCCAAACAAGGTGACTCCTGATGGTGAATCCAACTCCAGCATCACGTCGCTCATCGCTGCCGCAACTGCTCCAGTAAAAAGTGTATCCACCTCCAGTTTCAGTCAACTGACCTACGTTGGCAAAACGAGTTTCACTCAGAGCTGCAATGTCGATGTTGTAACTTGCAAAATCTCTGGCAACTAAGGATGTTCTTCTCTCCAAGCACCAATGGTGAGCGGTGCCACCTTGTGTGTTATTTTGTTTGTTCGAACGCAAGATGGGATCCCTGCCAGCCACGGTAAATTGGCCAGGGTGTAGTGAACCAGGCAATGTTTAGGGCACCTTTTCTAGTCCCTTCCTCATTCTATGGAGGTGAGCAGTGCATTCCTGAAGAGGACTGCTCAGTCGCCCAGGTAGACGCCAAGTTTCACTGCTTCAGTCAGCGGAAAATGACCATTAGACCTGAGTCGCCTGTGTGCAGGTCCGTAATGACAGCTCCCAGTGTATCCACACCTGCTGCTTCATCGCTTGTCATTATTCCCACAAAACTCATCTCCAACTCCATGGCCTGGGCCTTGGCTCTTCCCTCTGTGACTGGATCCTGAACTTCCTAACTCACAGACTACAATCAGTATGGATCAGCAACAGCACTTCCTCCACTATCATCCTCAACACTGGTGCCTCACAAGGTTGTGTTCTCCGCCCCCTACTAAACTCCTTATACACCAATGACATAGAATTTCAAGGGTTGAACAGGACACTGATGATGATGATGATAGTTGAGACTAGGGCTTGATTTGGATTAAAGTGAGGGAGATTTGTGCAGCGTCAGTCTCACTCTCTCTTCCTAATTCCCATCTAGATCCACTGGCAAGACAAGAGTCGAGACGGCTGGAGGTGGGACCAGGCACAGTGGATGACCAGGACGTCTTCTGTGTCTTGTCCTGCTTTTTGCGTTCCACGACACTTGCAGAGACCGCCTTCTTGACCACTGGACCTTCCATTGGTCTTGTCTGCTCAATCCGCTGGAGTCTGTCTTCACATGCTGGGATAGACATCTCCCGATCTCACTGAGGGTTGAGACCCTCACCTGGTTTAGCCGGCTTGTCAAAGCCGTTGCCCGGGGTGTGGTCGCTGTCGCATGCAAACAGCTACAGGGAGCCACAGGTGAGAACTCAATGCCCGGTGGGGACAAAGGATGGACAAAGTTGCTGTGATAGTGGAGTCGGACACTTTAGGAACTTTCAGTCAGTTATTGGATAGGCACATGAAGCACATCGGAATGATAGGGAGTGGGATAGCTTGATCTTGGGATTGGACATAGCTCGGCACAACATTGAGGGCCGAAGGGCCTGTACTGTGCTGTAATGTTCTACGTTCAATCTGCCCTGAAAAGGATGGGACATGCTCACCCACCAGAGGTACTACCCTGACCACCGCACATCCTAGGAAAAACCAGACAGTGTGGCCTCAATGACTATCGGCCGGTGGCTCTGACATCCATCATTATGAAGTGTTTCGAAAGGTTAGTCATGGCACAAATCAACTCCAGCCTACCTGGATCCACTACAGTTGTCTATTGCTGCAACAGGTCCACAGCAGACACCATCTCCCTGGTCCTGCACTCAACTCTGGAACACCTAGATAACAAGGCCATCTATATCAGACTCCTATTTATTGACTACAGCTCAGCCTTCAGCACCATTATTCCACAAAACTTGTCTCCAACTCCATGGCCTGAGTCTCGGCTCCTCCCTCTGTGACTGGATACTTAACTTCCTAACTCACAGACCACAATCAGTACGGATCGGCAACAACACCTCCTCCACCATCATCCTCAACACCGGTGCCTCACAAGGCTGTGTTCTCAGTCCTCTACTGTATTCCTTATACACCAATGACTGTGTGGCCAAATTCCCCTCCAACTTGATTTTCAAGTTTGCTGATGACACCACTGTAGTGGGTCGGATCTCAAACAATGACGAGACAGAGGTTCTTGCTTCTAGTGTGGACGAGACGAGGCAGGTGAGGTTGGTGAGCAAACTGCACACGGTACAGTGATGCAGCAGGACATAGGCAAAGAGAAGGTGAAAAGGAACGTAGTAGTGATTGGGGATAGTGGGGTGAAGGGTATTGACACTGTCCTTTGTCACAATGACAAAGTGCACAGAAGGGTGTGTTGTCTGCCTGGTGCTCGGGTACAGGATGTCGCAGCTGGGCTGCAGAGGAATCTGGAGTGGGAGGGTGAGAACCCGGTCGTTGTGGGACATGTGGGTGCCGGCGACGTAGGCAAAATGCGGACTGAGGATCTGGGAAGGGAGTATGAGAAGCTGGGAATGGAATTAAAAAGTAGAACCGACAAGGTAGTTATCTCTGGGCTACTGCCTGAACCGAGGGCAGACGGGCGTAGGGTTGATAGGATAAAGGAAGTAAATGGGTGGCTCAGGGATTGGTGTGGGAGGAATGGGTTTGAATTTATGGGGCATTGGCACCAGTATTGGGGTAGGTGGGACCTGTTCGGGCAGGATGGGGTTGGTCTGAATCATGCTGGGACCAGAGTGCTGGCAAATCGAGTAAAGAGGACTGTAGGCAGGGCTTTAAACTAATTAGGGGGGGGAGGGTGCGAGGGTAGGTGATGTTATGGGGTCTAAAGTTAAGGATAGGGTACAGGTAAGGGAAGAGGCCAAGGATGTCCCAATTGGTGGCGATACGGCAAATAGGGTCCAGGTGAAGGCTGGGATGAAAGCGCTTTATCTGAATGCACGAAGCATTCGGAATAAAGTGGATGAGCTGATGGCGCAGATCGACACAAATGGATACGATCTGGTGGCCATTACAGAGACGTGGCTGCAGGGTGACAGGGACTGGGGGCTGAATGTACAGGGCTATCAAGTGTTTAGGAAGGATAGGCAGGAGGGAAAAGGGGGGGGGCGTAGTTCTACTGATTAAGGATAGTATCAAGGTGGTAGCAAGGGATGATATAGGAACCAAAGAGCAGAAAGTGGAATTGTTGTGGGTGGAGATTAGGAACAGCAAAGGGAGGAAGACGCTGGTGGGTGTCGTCTATAGGCCCCCGAATAATGATCTGGAGGTGGGGCGGGCTGTTAACGCGCAAATAAGTGCGGCGTGCAGGAATGGGACGGCCGTAGTTATGGGGGATTTCAATCTGCATATTGATTGGTCGACCCATGTTGGACACGGTGGGCTCGAGGAGGAGTTCTTGGAATGCTGCCGGGATAGTTTCCTTGAACAGTGTGTGCTGGAGCCAACGAGGGAGCGAGCTATCTTGGATCTGGTGCTATGTAATGAGGCGGGTAGAATTAGGGACCTTGTGGTGAAGGATCCTCTTGGGGAGAGTGATCATTGTATGGTGGAGTTTCTGGTGCAGATGGAGGAGGAGAAAGTGGGTTCCCGGACACGCGTCCTTTGTTTGAACAGAGGGGAGTACGGTAGGATGAGAGAAGAATTGGCGAATGTGGACTGGGGGAGTGCGTTGGAGGGAGGGTCTGTTGAGGAGCAGTGGAGGATCTTTAAGGGGATCTTTCTTGGTGCTCAGCGGAAATTTATTCCAATGGTCAAAAAGGACTGTAGGAGGAGAGGTAATAAGCCGTGGATAACGAAGGAGGTGAAGGAAAGTGTTAAATTAAAAGCGGAGGCGTTTAGAGTAGCTAAAAGTTGTGGGAGAGAAGAGGATTGGGAGAGGTTTAAATGTCAACAAGGATTGACAAAGAAGTTGATAAAGGAGGGTAGGAGAAACTATGAAGCTGGGCTAGCGCTTAATATAAAAAAGGATAGCAAGAGTTTTTATAAATATATAAAAAGGAAGAGGCTGACTAGGGTGAACGTTGGTCCCTTAGAGGATGAGAGGGGGGACTTAGTGGTAGGGGATGGGGATATGGCTAAGGTCTTGAATAACTTTTTTGTTTCTGTCTTCATGGAGGAGGACGTGAATAATTTGCCGGGTGTTAGCGATGGAAAGGTGGTAGGAATGGAGGGTCTTAATGACATTACTGTTACTAGAGAGGCGGTGCTCGACAGATTGGAGGGGCTGATTGTGGACAAGTCCCCAGGACCGGATGGAATGCATCCGAGGGTTCTGAATGAAAAGGCGGAGGTGATAGTGGATGCCTTGGTGGTTATTTTCCAGACGTCGCTGGATTCCGGGGAAGTGCCAGAAGATTGGAAAACATAAGAACATAAGAAATAGGAGCAGGAGTAGGCCATCTGGCCCTTCGAGCCTGCCCCGCCATTCAATAATATCATGGCTGATCTGTCGTGGCTCAGTTCCACTTTCCGGCCCTCTCCCCATAACCCTTAGTCCCCTCTCTTATTAAAAACCCATCAACCCGCTTCTTGAAAATATTTAGCAAGGCAGCCTCCACCACTTCAACGGGTAGAGAATTCCAGAGATTCACCACCATTTGAGTGAAGAAGTTCCTCCTCAACTCTGTTCTAAAACGCCCCCCCTTTATCTTGAGGCTGTGCCCCCTAGTCCTACTGTCTTTTTTGAGCGGGAAGAGTCTCTCCACCTCTATCCTATCCATCCCATTCATCATCTTATACGTCTCAATGAGATCTCCCCTCATTCTTCTAAACTCCAACAAGTACAAGCCTAGTTCATTCAGCCTCTCCTCATAGCTCAACCCCCTCAACTCCGGTATCAGCCTAGTAAACCTCCTCTGCACTCCCTCCAAGGCTAAAATATCTTTGCGCAGGTACGGCGCCCAAAACTGCACACAGTACTCCAGCTGCGGCCTCACCAATGCCCTATACAGCTGCAGCAAGACCTCCCTACTTTTATATTCAATCTCTCTCGCTATGAAGGCCAGCATCCCATTCGCCTTCCTGACCACCTGCTGCACCTGCAAGCTGGGTTTTTGCGACTCATGCACAAGGACCCCGAGGTCCCTCTGCACTGTCGCCTGCTGCAGTTTTTCGCCACGTAAGTAATAGTCCTTCTTACCATTCCTCCTACCAAAGTGGACCACCTCACACTTGCCAACATTAAATTCTAAAATGGCTAATGTTACGCCGTTGTTTAAGAAGGGTGCCAGGCAAAAGGCAGGGAATTATAGGCCGGTTAGTTTAACGTCTGTTGTAGGTAAAATGTTAGAATCTGTCATCAAGGAAGAAATAGCGAGGCATCTTGAGAGGAATTGCTTGATAGGGCAGACGCAGCACGGTTTCATTAAAGGAAAGTTGTAGAACATAGAACATTACAGCGCAGAACAGGCCCTTCGGCCCACGATGTTGCGCCGACCAGTTAAAAAACAATGACCCTCTAACCTAAACCAATCCCTTTCCATCCATAAACCTATCCACAGATCTCTTAAACGCCCCCAAACTAGGCGCATTTACAACTGCAGCTGGCAGGGCATTCCAATCCCTCACCACCCGCTGGGTAAAGAACCTACCCCTGACATCTGTCCTATAACTACCCCCCCTTAATTTAAAGCTATGCCCCCTCGTGCTAGCTTTCTTTACCCAAGGAAAAAGGCTATCACTGTCCACCCTATCTAAACCTCTAATCATCTTATATGTTTCAATAAGGTCCCCTCTTAGCCGCCTTCTTTCCAGCGAAAACAACCCCAAATCTCTCAATCTCTCCTCATAGGATCTCCCCTCCATACCAGGCAACATCCTGGTAAACCTCCTCTGCACCCTCTCCAAAGCCTCTACATCCTTCCTGTAATGTGGGGACCAGAACTGCACACAAAACTCCAAGTGCGGCCGCACCAGAGTTGTGTACAGTTCCAACATGACACTGCGACAGAGAATAGAAACAGAGGGCATGGGTTAAGGGTGAAAGGAGAAAAGTTTAAAGGGAATATTGGGGGGGGGATTCTTCACACAGAGAGTGGTGGGAGTGTGGAATGAGCTGCTGGATAAAGTGGTAAATGTGGGGTCACATTTAACATTTAAGAAAAACTTGGATGGATTCATGGATGAGAGGGGTGTGGAGGGATATGGTCCAAGTGCAGGTCAGTGGGACTAGGAAAAAAATGGTTTGGCACAGACAAGAAGGGCCAAAAGACCTGTTTCTGAGCTGTAACTTTCTATGGTTCTATGGTTCTAGACAGCAGGCCATCTCAGACTGGGTACTGTGTAATGAGAAGGGAATCATTGCCAATCTAGCTGTATGAGACCCCTTCGGGATGAGCGACTAGAACACAATAGAATTTTTTATCAATATGGAGAGTGAGGTTGCTGATACAATACATTCAGTTCCCTCTTCTGGATCATTAATATAGAATGTGACCATTTGGGGTCCTAGCACAGATCCCCGCGGAACCCCACAAGTCACTGACTGCCAATCAGAAAAAGACCCATTTGTGCCAACTCAGCTAACCAGCTTTCTATCCATCTCAAGACATTACCTGCAATCTCATATGGTTTAACTTTACATATATGCCTATTGTGTGAGATCTTGTTGAAAATCTTCTGAAAGTTTAAATAAACCACATCCACTGGTTCTCCTCAATCAACTCTACTCGTTCCATCCTCAAAATATTCCAAGAGATTCATCAAGCATGTTTTCCCTTAGGTACAGTGATGATAGTAGTATTCTTGTAGCAGGTTCGTGTAAGGAGAGGTTAAAGGTGTCTGTGTACACCCACGCCAAAGGTCCGTGCAGGATGTGAGCACTCATCTGGGTACCCCAACCAAGCCCATCTGGGTACCCCAACCAGGCCCATCTGGGTACCCCAACCAGGCCCATCTGGGTACCCCAACCAGGCCCATCTGGGTACCCCAACCAGGTCCATCTGGGTACCCCAACCAAGCCCATCTGGGTACCCCAACCAGGTCCATCTGGGTACCCCAACCAAGCCCATCTGGGTACCCCAACCAGCCCATCTGGGTACCCCAACCAAGCCCATCTGGGTACCCCAACCAAGTCCATCTGGGTACCCCAACCAAGCCCATCTGGGTACCCCAACCAGGCCCATCTGGGTACCCCAACCAGGCCCATCTGGGTACCCCAACCAGGTCCATCTGGGTACCCCAACCAGGCCCATCTGGGTACCCCAACCAGCCCATCTGGGTACCCCAACCAGGCCCATCTGGGTACCCCAACCAGGCCCATCTGGGTACCCCAACCAGGCCCATCTGGGTACCCCAACCAAGCCCATCTGGGTACCCCAACCAGGCCCATCTGGGTACCCCAACCAGGCCCATCTGGGTACCCCAACCAGGCCCATCTGGGTACCCCAACCAGGCCCATCTGGGTACCCCAACCAGGTCCATCTGGGTACCCCAACCAAGCCCATCTGGGTACCCCAACCAGGCCCATCTGGGTACCCCAACCAGGCCCATCTGGGTACCCCAACCAGGCCCATCTGGTACCCCAACCAGGCCCATCTGGGTACCCCAACCAGGCCCATCAGGGTACCCCAACCAGGCCCATCTGGGTACCCCAACCAGGCCCATCTGGGTACCCCAACCAGGTCCATCTGGGTACCCCAACCAGGCCCATCTGGGTACCCCAACCAGGCCCATCTGGGTACTCCAACCAGGTCCATCTGGGTACCCCAACCAGGTCCATCTGGGTACCCCAACCAGGCCCATCTGGGTACCCCAACCAGGCCCATCTGGGTACCCCAACCAGGCCCATCTGGGTACCCCAACCAAGCCCATCTGGGTACCCCAACCAGGCCCATCTGGGTACCCCAACCAGGCCCATCTGGGTACCCCAACCAGGCCCATCTGGGTACCCCAACCAGGTCCATCTGGGTACCCCAACCAAGCCCATCTGGGTACCCCAACCAGGCCCATCTGGATACCCCAACCAGCCCATCTGGGTACCCCAACCAGCCCATCTGGGTACCCCAACCAGGCCCATCTGGGTACCCCAACCAAGCCCATCTGGGTACCCCAACCAGGTCCATCTGGGTACCCCAACCAGGCCCATCTGGGTACCCCAACCAGGTCCATCTGGGTACCCCAACCAGGTCCATCTGGGTACCCCAACCAGGCCCACCTGGGTACCCCAACCAGGCCCATCTGGGTACCCCAACCAGCCCATCTGGGTACCCCAACCAGCCCATCTGGGTACCCCAACCAGGTCCATCTGGGTACCCCAACCAGGCCCATCTGGGTACCCCAACCAGGTCCATCTGGGTACCCCAACCAAGCCCATCTGGGTACCCCAACCAGGTCCATCTGGGTACCCCAACCAGGCCCATCTGGGTACCCCAACCAGGTCCATCTGGGTACCCCAACCAGGCCCATCTGGGTACCCCAACCAGGCCCATCTGGGTACCCCAACCAGGTCCATCTGGGTACCCCAACCAGGCCCATCTGGGTACCCCAACCAGGCCCATCTGGGTACCCCAACCAAGCCCATCTGGGTACCCCAACCAGGTCCATCTGGGTACCCCAACCAGGCCCATCTGGGTACCCCAACCAGGTCCATCTGGGTACCCCAACCAGGCCCATCTGGGTACCCCAACCAGGCCCATCTGGGTACCCCAACCAGGCCCATCTGGGTACCCCAACCAGGTCCATCTGGGTACCCCAACCAGGCCCATCTGGGTACCCCAACCAGGCCCATCTGGGTACCCCAACCAGGCCCATCTGGGTACCCCAACCAAGCCCATCTGGGTACCCCAACCAAGCCCATCTGGGTACCCCAACCAGGCCCATCTGGGTACCCCAACCAGGCCCATCTGGGTACCCCAACCAGGCCCATCTGGGTACCCCAACCAGGCCCATCTGGGTACCCCAACCAGGCCCATCACTTTCCGAGGGTTGACTTTCATGAAGGCCGATCTGAATACTGCGATGGTCATCTCAGGCCTCCGGGACAGAAGATGTTCTTGCACTGATGACGTGCTCAAAACGGGTATAGAATTTGTTGAGCTGATCAGGAAGGGATGGATTGTCGTGTTTGTGTGTACGTGTGCATGTGTGTGCGCATGTGTGTGCATGCGCTGCAGCAATTGGGGTGAATAATTAAATAACCACCTTTCTTTGTTTAAACCCACAAACGTCTCTGCTGATTATTCAACTTAACCAGCACTAAGGGGTTAAATACGTACGCACGCACACATGCACATCTTGTCCTCAAATGCTTGCTGATTTTGGCAATGAGGATTGAACTTCATGCTTAGTTTAAAAGGCCCCCGTCTGTGAGAGTTTAAAACAAGACTGAAAGATTTGCTGAGCTTATGCTGAAGGGACAACATTCAGGAAATGCCTTCACTTTGAAAGAGAGACCGGAGATTGCAAGTTACAGGCTGGGAAAAGAAAGGAACAAGGTACTGCTGAAAATACCCTTTCTGTCGAAGCTTTTCAACTTGCACTCATCAGGACATCAGGAGCAAAGGAAATCAACAACTTTATTGTGTGAGAGAAGACAATGCTGTTGGTTTGCAAGTACAGTACATCAAGCATTGGAAAAATGTGTTGTATGTTATTCGCAGCAATAAAACAGACAGGTGAGTGATTAATTCAGCATTATATTTTAAATTAATTCATGTTTGATCCCATTGCAATATTGTTTAAAGTTTAGAATCATCTCAACATGCTTTCTGTCCACCAAAGCCTGAGATGGAACTAAGCGACTCACTAACAGTGTGAAGCAGCTCATCTGAGAACAGAGTGAGACACAACAGGTTCATACTGTCAAGGGTAATATTAAGATGCTGAACTCTACTGGAATTCAATGCTTCTGTTTTATGCTGTGTGTTAGCTGCATTGTCCCACAAAAGCACCTGAAATTCACACTAATTATTGGGTAGATTTGTTAACAAAGAGAACAAAGAACAACCCAGCACGGGAAACAGGCCCTTCGGCCCAACGAGCCCGCGCCGCCACATCACCCCACACCTATTCTACCCTGCATATCTATGAATGGAACCCTACTCAGTCAGATTCAGGGAAGAAATAGTGTCAATTTGGTAAAAACCGATTAGCCTGAGAGCACATCTTTGGGGTGTGGGAGGAAACCGGAGCGCCCGGAGGAAACCCACGCAACCACAGGGAGAATGCACAAACTCCCACAGACACAGGCCCAAATCCATGTGCCTGCACAGCCAGCAGTGCTAGTCACTGAGCTGTTGTGGCGCCCATCTACCGGTCCAGGATCAAGCACACACACCGACATGAAGTTCTAGGCCACTCCTGGAACTTCCAAGAGCAGCCCACGCACGACCCGCCGTGTGAATGCCCCTCGTTTGACACGAGGTGGACCTCCACCTGTGGAATAAAGTCAAAAATATTAATCTGACAGCCTGCCTTTCCGGTGTCTCCCGAGGTTTAACCCTATTTAATAGCCCCTACCATATCCCTCCATTCTCGTTTCACTCATGTGTCTATCTAACTGCATCTTAAACGAGTCCAATGTTCCTGCCTCCACCACCCTACTCGGTAGCGCGTTCCAGACCCCCACTCTCTGCGTAAAGAACCTTCTTCTCACCTCCAAATTATACCTCTCCCCCCTCACCCTTAAATGATGACCTCTCGTGTTCGTACCCAGTCTAGGGAGCAGTCTCTCACTATTAACTCTATCCATTCCCTTCATTATCTTATATACTTCTATCATGTCCCATCTCAATCTCCGTCTTTCCAAGGAAAATAGTCCCAGTTTCTTCAACCTCTCCTCGTAACCCAGTCCCCCCATGCCAGGCAACATCCTGGTAAACCTCCTCTGCACCCTTTCCAGAGACTCCACGTCCTTCCGGTAGTAAGGTGACCAGAACTGGACGCAGTACTCCAAATGCGGTCTAACCAACGTTCTGTACAACTGAAGCATCAGACGGCAGCTTTTATACTCTATGCCCCTTCCTATAAAGGCCAACATCCCATAAGCCTTCCTAACAAACTTCTCCACTTGTGACGCAACCTTCATGGATTTGTGAACCTGCACTCCCAGGTCCCTCTGTATGTCTATACTCCTAATCGGCCTCCCTTTAATCACATAGCTCCTCTCTGCATTATTCCGTCCAAAATGCATCATCTCGCATTTGTCAGGATTAAATGCCATCTGCCACCTATCTGCCCACTGCACCAACCTATCTATATCCAGTTGTATCACCTGACAATCCAGTTCAGTACCCGCCAACCCTGCCATCTTGGTGTCATCAGCAAACTTGCTAATCACACGACCTACGCCCTCTTCCAAGTCATTTATGTAGACTACAAAGAGGAGAGGTCCCAGTACTGAGCCCTGCGGCACACCACTGGTCACTGGCCTCCAGCCCGACAAGGTCCCCTCCACAGCTACCCTCTGTCTCCTATTTCCCAGCCAGTTCTCAATCCACCGAGCTACCTGGCCTCGTATCCCATGCGCCTTAACCTTTTCTACCAGCCTACCGTGAGGGACTTTGTCAAACGCCTAACTGAAATCCATATAGATGACATCAACGGTTCTCCCATCGCCAACCGTTTTTGTCACCTCCTCAAAGAATTCCACCAGATTCGTAAGGCAAGACCTCCCTCTAACAAAGCCATGTTGCGTATCCCTAATCAGATCGCAACGCTCCAAATGCTCATACATCCTACCCCTAAGTATTTTTTCCATTAACTTCCCTACCACCGACGTCAAACTCACCGGTCTATAATTTCCAGGGCTATCCCTACTACCTTTTTTGAACAACGGGACCACATTTGCTACCCTCCAGTCTTCTGGGACCTCACCTGTGTCCAAAGAAGAGACAAAGATTTGCGCCAGAGGCCCAGCAATTTCATCTTTCGCCTCCCTAAGCAGCCTGGGATAAATACCATCAGGCCCCGGAGCTTTATCCGTCCTTACGCTACCTAAAAGCCCTAGCACTTCCTCTCTCGTAATAACTATATCCTGCAAATAAACCTCCACTCCCTCCAAGAGACCACACGATTCCGAACCCCTCTCCTTTGTGAATACCAACGCAAAGTATTCATTCAGGAGCTCCCCCATCCCCTCCGACTCAATACACAACTCACCACTCTTGTCCCTAAGAGGACCAATTTTCCCTCTAACTACTCTCTTGCCTCTGAAATAGGAATAAAATGCCTTTGGATTTTCCTTAATCCTACCAGCCAAAGCCATCTCATGCCCTCTCTTTGCCCTTCTAATTCCCCTTTTTAGCTCCGTCTTACTCGCGCTATATTCTTCCAGCGCACTCTCCGTACCCATTTGTTTTGACCTAGCATACGCCTCCCTCTTCTTCCTGACCAAGTCTTCAATATCCCCCGTAATCCACGGCTGTCTAATCCTACCTTTCCCATCCTTTCGCTTAACCGGAACATACCTCCCCTGCAACCATTTCATTTTGTCCCTAAATGCCTCCCACTTGCCAACCGTGGACTTGCCAGCTAACAGTCCCTCCCAATCAGTTTGCTGCAGCTCCCTCCTAATCCTGCCATAGCTCGCCTTTCCCCAGTTCAGCACACTCCCATTCGGACGGCACTCGTCCCTTTCCATTTTTATCCTAAAGTAGACAGACTTGTGGTCACTGTTCGCCAACCTCTACCTCACCCACCTGCCCCGGTTCGTTTCCCAACACTAGATCCAGTATAGCCCCTCCCCTAGTCGGGCTAGTTACATACTGCTCTAGCGACCCTTCCATAACACAGTTCACAAACTCCTCTCCCTCCGTATCCCCAGCTCTAGGCCCCCTCCAATTCACTCCAGGAAAATTAAAATCACCCACTACAACCACTCTGCTCTTCCTGCACCTGTCCAAAATGCCCCTGCAAATGCCTTCCTCCACTGACTTTGGGCTGTTGGGTGGCCTATAGTACACCCCTAGCAATGTGATCTCTCCCTTTTTATTCCTCAACTCCACCCACACTGACTCAATCCCTATCTCTTCCATATCGTCCTCCCTCTGCACTACTGTGATATTTTCCCTGACTAACAGTGCCACCCCTCCACCTCTCTTCAACCCTCCTCTGTCACACCTAAAACACTTGTACCCAGGAACATTCAGCTGCCAGTCCTGCCCTTCCCGTAACCACGTCTCCGTTACAGCCACCACATCTAACTGCCTCACAAACATCAAGGCCCTAAGCTCATCCGTTTTCCCTACCACACTCCTAGCATTGAAACAGACACAGTTCAACCCACAAGTGTCCCTCGGAACCATCTTCTCCCTGATACTTTTCCTTTCACTCGACTCTCTCCCAGCCACCTCCCCACCCCCCCCCTCCATATTAGTTTAAACCCTTCGTAAACACCCCAGCTAACCTCCCCAATTGTTGTCCAGATTTGGTGGTGTTAATCGTGCTGAAGTTGGTAGGAGTAGCTGCCAATACAGTGTGAGCTCCACAGAGAATCCCAAAGGTGTCGTGGCCACTCGATGTTGCTCCGGAATGCTTGTTGTGACGTCAGGATGAATTTAACATGTTTCAGCACTGCTACTTCCAGACGCTGGTACTCCCACAGACACTCTGTGTCTCTCTATCTAATGTCCTGATATTGGATTGGTGATTCTAACTTTCAACATTTCTGCAGGAAGTTTACAACTCTCAGCAAGGACCAGATTTTGAAAATAACTTTTCAATGAGTTTCAGCCAAATTTTAAAACTATTTGTAAGGATTTTATATGTTTAAATATTGTGACCACAAGAGCAGTTCTGGGGCTTAGAATCATAAAATCCCTGCAGCCCATCGAGTCTGCACTGACCACAATCCCACTCCCCGCTAAACAAGGTCAATTTACCACGGTCAATCAACCTAACTGACACATCTTTGGACTGTGGGAGGAAACCAGAACACCCAGAGGAAACCCACGCACACACGGGGAGAATGTGCAAACTCCACACAGACAGTGAACCAAGCCAGGAATCGAACCCAGGTCCCTGGTGCCAAGAGGCAGCAGTGCTAACCACTGTGTGTCACCGTGCCTCTTGGAATTCACCTCCTGACCCCCCCACAAGCCTATCCACCATCTACAAGACATAAGTCAGGATTGTAATAGAAAACTCTCCAGTTTTTGGAGTTGGGTTAACAGAGATTTAAAGTGGTCAGTTATAAGTAGTCATTAAACTTGCTTTCAGAGTTAGCTAAATGAGTTATTTAATTGGGAAATGAAAAGCTGCTCTTTGGTTAATGTATTCCTGAAACAGGGGTCAGCTGAGTCAGCTCAAACTCTGGCTGACTAATCGTAAAATTGGTTTAAACCAGTTCCAGAACATTGTAAGCAGAAACCTATAAAAACAGAGGCCAGCGAGTGCTGCCCTGTCTGCTGAGGGTGCTGCCTGGTTGTGAGAGTGACTTTAGAGTTGGGTGGAAACAGGGAGTTTGGTGAATCAGGCAGTAGAGAATAGGAAGAGTGCTGATTGGTCAAGTCAGTAAGTCTCTAGAATTTCATCACTTTTTATACTTTAAAGTACATATTATGGTTCAAATTGTTAAGGGCTGGAATTGGTTGGATGAGAACAAGGAAAGAAGGAACCAGGGCAAGTTTGAGAGGGAGAGATTCGTGCTGAGGCGTAAGAAAAAAAATGCCAGGCAAGATGTTAGAATGCTCCTCTTGCAGGATGTGGGAGATCAGGGAGACCTCCGGTATCCCTGACAACAACACCTGCAAGAGATGCATCCAGCTGCAACTGCTGGAAAAGCGTGTTAGGGAGCTGGAGAAGGAGCTTGATGACCTCCGTCTAATTCGGGAGAATGAGAAGTATATAGACAGTAGCTTTAGGGAGGTAGTTACACCTAAGCAGCAGAACACAGGAAATTGGGTTACTGTAAGGAGAGAAAATGGAAAAGTGAAAGGACAGTCAGAGCAGGGTTCCCCTGTGGCCATACACCTCACAACAGGTATACTGAATTGGATACTGTTGTGGGGGATGCTTTACCTGGAACAAGCTACGACAGCCGGAACTCTGATACTGAGTCTGGTTTTGCAGTGCAAAAGGGTGGGAGGAAGAAGAGGAGAGTGGTAGCGATAGGGGACGCAATATCAGAGGCATGGACAGGTGGTTCTGTGGTCGGGATAGAGACTCCCTCATGGTTTGTTACCTCCCGGGTGTCAAGGTCAGGGATGTCTCTGATCGCGTGCACAGCATTCTAAAATGGGAAGGTGATCACCCAGATGTTGTGGTACACATCAGTATCAATGACGTAGGTAGGAAGAGTGAGGAAGTCCTAAAGAGAGTATAGAGAGCTTGGAAGGAAGTTAAAAAGCAGCACTCGAGGATAGTAATCTCAGGATTTCTATCTGTACCACGCGTCAGTGAGGGTAAGAGTAGGATGCTTGGGCGGATGAACACGTGGCTGAGGAACTGATATAGGGGGTATGGTTTCCGATTCTTGGATCATTGGGACCTCTTCTGGGGCAGCTGAGACCTATATAAGAAAGACAGGTTACACCTGAACTACAAGGGGACCAATATACTTGCTGGGAGGTTTGCTAGTATTATGGGGGAGCATTTAAACTAGGTTTGCAGGGGGATGGGAACCAGAGTGCCAGAGCAGATAGTGGAACGGGGGTAAAAAGACAGGTTAGTTCATGCAAAATCACAAATGGAAGGGTTCAGTGTGGTGGAAATAATCTTTCAATGTGTATCTATTTCAATGCTAGGAGTATTGTGGGGAAGGCAGATAGAACATAGAACATAGAACATTACAGCGCAGAACAGGCCCTTTGGTCCACGATGTTGCGCCGACCAGTTAAAAAACAATGACCCTCTAACCTAAACCAATCCCTTTCCATCCATAAACCTATCCACGGATCTCTTAAATGCCCCCAAACTAGGCGCATCTACAACTGCAGCAGACAGGGCATTCCAATCCCTCACCACCCTCTGGGTAAAGAACCCTGACATCCGTCCTATAACTACCACCCCTTAATTTAAAGCTATGCCCCCTCGTGCTAGCTTTCTCCATCCAAGGAAAAAGGCTATCACTATCCACCCTATCTAAACCTCTAATCATCTTATATGTTTCAATAAGATCCCCACTTAGCCGCCTTCTTTCCAGCGAAAACAACCCCAAATCTCTCAGTCACTCCTCATAGGACCTCCCCTCCATACCAGGCAACATCCTGGTAAACCTCCTCTGCACCCTCTCCAAAGCCTTCACATCCTTCCTGTAACGTGGGGACCAGAACTGCACACAGTACTCCAAGTGCGGCCGCACCAGAGTTTTGTACAGTTGCATCATGACGCTGCGACTCCTAAATTCAATCCCCCTACCAATAAACACCAAGACACCGTATGCCTTCTTAACAACCTTATCTACTTGATTCCCAACTTTCAGGGATCTATGTACACATACACCTAGATCCCTCTGTTCATTAACACTATTCAGAGTCCTACCGTTAGCCCTATACTCCACACATCTGTTATTCTTGCCAAAATGAATTACCTCACACTTTTCCGCATTAAACTCCATCCTCCACCTCTCGGCCCAGCTCTGCAACTTGACCAAGTCTCCCTGTAGACTAAGACACCCTTCCTCACTATCTACCACACCTCCAACTTTGGTGTCATCAGCAAATTTACTAATCCACCCAGCTATACCCTCATCCAGATCGTTTATAAAAATTACAAACAGCAGTGGCCCCAAAACAGATCCATGAGGCACACCACTCGTAACCGAACTCCGTGTCGAATACTTACCATCAACCACTACCCTCTGTCTCCTTTCCGCCAGTAAAAAGTCTGACAACACCAGGTTTTAGTCCAACCGATTTATTTGATAATATTCTCACAAGCTTTCGAGGGGGCAGCCTCTTCGTCAGGTGAATGGAGAGTTCTGGCCTCAGACAGACAGAGCATATAAAGCACAGACAGTTTAGAGATTGCTGATTAGAATGCGAATCCTTACACCTAACCTGCTGTTCAAGTCTTAAAGTGGCTGATAATGTGAGTGGAAGGAGCACTGATCACAGTTTAAAGAGATGTGTATTGTCTCCAGACAGTACAGTAAGTGAGGTTTTGCAAACCCAGGCAAGTCACGGGGATTCCTAATCCAATTTCCTAAATCACCCCCAATCCCATGCATCTGCATTTTCTGCAGAAGCCTACCATGGTGAACCTTATCAAACGCCTGACTAAAGTCCATAGAAACCACGTCAACTGCCTTACCCCCATCCACCTCTTTGGTCACTTTCTCAAAGAACTCAATAAGGTTAGTAAGGCACAACCTACCCGCTACAAAACCATGCTGACTGTCTCTAATCAACTCATTACTCTCCAAATAACTATAAATCCTGTCTCTAATAATTTTTTCTAAAACCTTACATAAGAACATAAGAAATAGGAGCAGGAGTAGGCCATCTGGCCCTTCGAGCCTGCCCCGCCATTCAATAAGATCATGGCTGATCTGTCGTGGCTCAGTTCCACCTTCCCGCTCTCTCCCCATAACCCTTAATCCCCTCTCTTATCAAAAACCCATCAACCCGTTTCTTAAAAATATTTAGCGAGGCAGCCTCCACCACCTCAACGGGCAGAGAATTCCAGAGATTCACCACCATTTGAGTGAAGAAGTTCCTCCTCAACTCTGTTCTAAAACGCCCCCCTTTATCTTGAGGCTGTGCCCCCTAGTCCTACTGTCTTTTTTGAGCGGGAAGAGTCTCTCCACCTCTATCCTATCCATCCCATTCATCATCTTATACGTCTCAATGAGATCTCCCCTCATTCTTCTAAACTCCAACGAGTACAAGCCTAGTTTATTCAGCCTCTCCTCATAGCTCAACCCCCTCAACTCCGGTATCAGCCTAGTAAACCTCCTCTGCACTCCCTCCAAGGCCAAAATATCTTTGCGCAGGTGCGGCGCCCAAAACTGCACACAGTACTCCAGCTGCGGCCTCACCAATGCCCTATACAGCTGCAGCAAGACCTCCCAACTTTTATATTCAATTCCCTTCGCTATGAAGGCCAGCATCCCATTCGCCTTCCTGACCACCTGCTGCACCTGCAAGCTGGGTTTTTGCAACTCATGCACAAGGACCCCGAGGTCCCTCTGCACCGTCGCCTGCTGCAGTTGTTCGCCACGTAAGTAATAGTCCTTCCTACCATTCTTCCTTCCAAAGTGGACCACCTCACACTTGCCAATATTAAATTCCATTTGCCATTTCCTGGCCCATTCGCCCAGCCTATCTAGATCCTACTGCAGACTCTCCACACCCTCCACACAATTTGCCGTTCCCCCAATCTTGGTGTCATCTGCAAATTTCGACACCCTACACTCGGTTCCCTCCTCCAGATCATCTATATAAATGGTAAATAGCTGAGGCCCAGCACCGACCCCTGGGGCACTCCACTAGTCACCATCCGCCAATCCAAATAGCACCCGTTGACCCCCACTCTCTGCCTCCTATTTGACAACCAATCCTCTATCCACGCTAACACCCTACCCCCAACTCCATGTCCCCTGACCTTCTGCAATAACCTCTTGTGAGGTACCTTGTCAAACGCCTTCTGAAAATCCAGAAAGACCACATCCACCAGCTCTCCTCTATCCACCGCCTTAGACACACCCACAACAGAAGTAAGACTCACCGGTCTATAATTCCCGGGGAAGTCTCTGTTCCCCTTCTTAAACAATGGGACTAATCTCCAATCTTCTGGCACTATACCGGTGACCAATGACGACCTGAAGATCAGAGCCAGAGGCTCTGCAATCTCCTCCCTTGCCTCCCAGAGAAAGCTGGGGATGAGCTGAGGGTCTGGATTGACACGTGGAAATAGCCATTAGTGAAACTTGCCTACAGAAGGGGCAGGACTGGCAGCTCAATGTTCCAGGGTTCCAATGTTTCAGACGTGATAGAGGCAGAGGGATAGAAAGTGGGGGGTGGGTGGCATTGTTGGGTCAGGGAAAATGTTACAGTGGTACTCAGGCAGGATAGATTAGGGAGCTTGCCTACAGAGGCCCTATGGGTGGAGCTGAGAAACAGGAAAGGTATGACCACATTAATGGGGTTGTATTATAGACCACCCAATAGTCAGAGAGAATTGGAGGAGCAAATCAGCAGAGAGAGATTGCTGACAACTGCAAGAAACAGAAAGTTGTGATAGTAGGGGATTTTAATTTTCCACATCTCGATTGGGACTCCGACACTGTTAAAGATTTAGACAGGGTAGAGTTTGTTAAATGTGTTCAGGAGAATTTTCTACATCAGTATATAGAAGTGTCAACTAGAGAGGATGGGATATTGGATCTCCTGTTGGGAAATGAGTTCGGGCAGGGGATGGATGTGAGTGTGAGGGAACACTTTGGATCCAGTGATCATAATACCATTAGTTTCAACCTGATCATGGATAAGGATAAGGATCTGGTCTTCGGGTTGAAGTTCTGAACTGGAAAAAGGCCAAATGTGATGAAATGAGAAGGGATTTGGAAAGTGTGGACTGACACAGGCTGTTGTCTCTGGTAAGGATGTAAATGGAAAGTGGGGGGCCTTCAAAGGAGGAATTTTAAGAGTGCAGAGTTTGTATGTTCCTATCAGGGTTAAAGGCAAAGTAAATAGGAAAAAGGAACCTTGGTTCTCAAGGGAGATTGTAACACTGGAGGGCCTCTACTTTAATGCCAAGAGTATTAAAGGTAAAACAGATGAGTTAAGGGTGAGGATTGACAGTGTAATTATAATATAATAACCATCACAGACATGTTGATGGAGGGGCAGGATTGGCAGCTCAACAACCTGCAATATAAATCTTCAGGCAAGTCAGAGGACTGGGTAAAAGAGAAGGAGGCAGTTAGTGCAGGAAGGAGAGATGATATCTTGGTGGGGACACCAAATGAAGATTTGTGGGTAGAGTTTAGGAATAAAAACGGGACAGCCAAGTTGCTAGGTGTTTATAACAGACCTCCAGAGACTCAGCAGGAAATTGAAGAGCAACTTTGTGCGGAATTCACAGAGGGATGTAAAAATAAGAAGAGGGTAATTATATTAGCTGATTTCAACTTTCCCAACATTAACTGGGATAGCCCAACCACAGACATGAGAGTCACTGGGCTGTATTTCCATGCCTTGTCTCCACAAACTTTCTTAAATAGTAGGACTATATTAGCTGTTCCCCAATAAGAAGTTTCACAACACCAGGTTAAAGTCCAACAGGTTTATTTGGTATCAAAAGCCACTAGCTTTCAGAGCGCTGCTCCTTTGTCAGGTAAGTGGGAGTTCAGTTCACAAACATATAAAGACACAAACTCAATTTACAAAATAATGATTGGAATGAGAGTCTTTGCAGGTAATCAAGTCTTAAAGATACAGACAATGTGAGTGGAGAGAGGATTTAGCACAGGTTAAAAAGATGTGTTCTTATGTACTGTTTCCAGACAGGACAGTTAGTGAGATTTTGCAAGCCTAGGCAAGTCATGGGGGTTACAAATAATGTGATATGATTGCGGTTGAGGCTGTCCTCATGTGAGCGGAACTTGGCTATCAGTCTCTGCTCAGCAACTCTGCGTTGTGTGTCGTGAAGGCTGCCTTGGAGAATGCTTACCCGAAGGTCAGAGGCCGAATGCCCGTGACCGCTGAAGTGTTCCCCAACAGGAAGGGAATAGTCTTGCCTGGTGATTGTTGAGCAGTGTTCAATTATCTGTTGTCATAGCGTCTGCATGGTCTCCCCAATATACCATGCCTCACATTCTTTCCTGCAGAGTCTCGGGTAGAAACATTGGCCGAGTTGCAAGAGTATGTACCGTGTACCTGGTGGATGGTGTTCTCATGTGAGATAATGGCATCCATGTTGATGATCCAACACGTCTTGCAGAGGTTGCTGTGGCAGGGTTGTGTGGTGTCGTGGTTTGCTGTGAACAATGGTCTGTCTGAGGTTGTGAGGTTGTTTGAAGGCGAGATGTGAGGATGCCCTTGGCGAGATGTTCGTCTTCATCAATGACATGTTGAAGACTCCGGAGAAGATGTTGTACTGTCTGCCGTGTCCTGTGTTTGTCTTTGAGGAGGTTAGTGCAGTTTTTCGCTGTGGCACGTCGGAACTGTCGATCGATGAGTCGAGCACCATATCGTGTTCTTATGAGGGCATCTTTCAGTGTTTGGGGGTGTCTGTTGTGATCCTCCTCTCTGAGCAGATCCTGAGTATACGGAGGGCTTGTCCGCAGGGAATGGCTTCTTTAATGTGTTTAGGGTGGAAGCTGGAGAGGTGGAGCATTGTGAGGTTATCTGTGGCTTGCGGTACAGTGAGGTGCTGAGGTGACCGTCCTTAATGGAGATGGGTGTGTCCAAGAATGCAACCGATTCTGGAGAGTAGTCCATGGTGAATCTGATGGTTCAAAAATTTGGGTCAGAGCCCCTGCAATCTCCTCCTTTTTAACAAACTCTGAGAACCATGGATAACTAGAAACATTCAGGATAAAGTGAAAATAAAAAGAGACTTTTAACAAGTATAACAGAGTAAGTCTGCGGAATACAGAAAGTGCAGTATTGAGCTTAGAGTAGATTCTTACAGAAAAACTTCTCAGGTTAATATGTCGAGGATTCAACAAGAGAAGAAGCTGTGTTGGACCTAATTCTGGGGAAGTGAAGCCAGGCAGGTAGTTGATGTGTTGGTGGGGGAGCATTTTGGTGATAGCTTTCAGAATATGGTTCAATTCAAATTTGTTAAGGAAAAGAAATCGAAAAGTTGCAGAAAAGGGTTTTGGATTGGGGAGAGTAGATTTTAGCAAAATTAGGCAGGATCTAGCTAAGATAGACTGGAATGAGATACTTGTGGGGACATCTACAGAAAAGCAGTGGGGATGCTCAAGGATGAAATGGGGAGGGTACAGGTCCAACATGTTCCCTTTAGGGTAATAGGAAGGTGTAAATGCTCAAGGATGAAATGGGGAGGGTACAGGTCCAACATGTTCCCTTTAGGGTAATAGGAAGGTGTAACAAACCCAGAGAACCATGGATGACCAGAGGCATTCAGGATAGAATAAGAAGGAAAAGAGGCTTTTAACAAGTATAAGGGCAGAGGCATTAGTGGAGTACAGGAAGTGCAAGATGCAGCTTAAGAAATTAATTAGGAGACATAGAGGGACATGAGAAAGGTCTGGCTGGTAAAAGTAGGGAAAATCCAAAGATATTCTAATAGTAGATCTATGGGAAGAGGAAAACCAGGGACAAAGTAGGGCCCATTAGGGACCAAGGGGGAAATCTGTGAGAGGAGGACATTGGTAGAGTGTTAAATGAATATTTCACACCTCTCTTCACCTGTGAGAATGAGGAGGTAGTTATGGAACTCGGGGACAGAGACTGTGAGGCTCTAGAGAAAATTATCATAGGGAGTGACAAGGTATTGGAGGTGTTGGTGGGCTTAAAAGTGGACAAATCTCCAGGTCCAGGTGAATTGTGTCCCTGGCTGTTGTGGGAGGCAGGGAGGAAATTGCAGGGCTCTGATTCAAATTCCTCCCTACCCAGCAGGGAGCTGCCAGTTAAGTGGAGAACAGCTAATGTGGTCCCACTATATAAGAAAGGTTGCAGAGACAAGCCAGGGAACTACAGACCAATAAGTCTCTCAATATGATTAGGAAACGTTTGGGAATGATTGTCACCAGTGGAGCTGTACTCTCTCAGTTTACCAAGCACTGTCTCTTTCAAACACATTTCTAGCTTTTTAATACAGAGTAAGGCACAGAACTGAGACGTGATAACAGATGCGAACAGTGTCATTTGAATCATTGATAAGGTCATTATGGTTCTCCGGTCGATGTCGGAATCTGTGGAGAGAAGGAAAGGTATCAAGATGATCTGGAGGAGGGAACCGAGTGCAGGGTGTCGAAATTTGCTGATGACACCAAGATTGGGGGAAAGGCAAATTGTGCGGAGGGTGTGGAGAGTCTGCAGAAGGATCTAGATAGGCTGGGCGAATGGGCCAGGAAATGGCAAATGGAATTTAATGTTGGCAAGTGTGAGGTGGTCCACTTTGGTAGGAGGAATGGTAGGAAGGACTATTACTTACGGGGCGAAAAACTGCAGCAGGCGACGGTGCAGAGGGACCTCGGGGTCCTTGTGCATGAGTCACAAAAACCCAGCTTGCAGGTGCAGCAGGTGGTCAGGAAGGCGAATGGGATGCTGGCCTTCATAGCGAAGGGGATTGAATATAAAAGTAGGGAGGTCTTGCTGCAGCTGTATAGGGCATTGGTGAGGCCGCAGCTGGAGTACTGTGTGCAGTTTTGGGCGCCGCACCTGCGCAAGGATGTTTTGGCCCTGGAGGGAGTGCAGAGGAGGTTTACTCAGCTGATACCGGAGTTGAGGGGATTGAGCTATGAGGAGAGGCTGAATAAACTAGGCTTGTACTCGTTAGAGTTTAGAAGAATGAGGGGAGATCTCATTGAGACGTATAAGATGATGAATGGGATGGATAGGATAGAGGTGGAGAGACTGTTCCCGCTCAAAAAAGACAGTAGGACTAGGGGGCACAGCCTCAAGATAAAGGGGGGGCGGTTTAGAACAGAGTTGAGGAGGAACTTCTTCACTCAAAGGGTGGTGAATCTCTGGAATTCTCTGCCCGTTGAAGTGGTGGAGGCTGCCTCGCTAAATATTTTTAAGAAACGGGTTGATGGGTTTTTGATAAGAGAAGGGATTAAGGGTTATGGGGAGAGGGCGGGAAGGTGGAGCTGAGTCACGACAGATCAGCCATGATCTTATTGAATGGCGGGGCAGGCTCGAAGGGCCAGATGGCCTACTCCTGCTCCTATTTCTTATGTTCTTATATAAAATGATTTAGTCGGGAATGGGTGAGCAGAGAACTTCTTCCCCCGTGAGTTAATTCTCTTCTTTGCTGGAAAGATGACCTTTACAAATATAAAACTGACAGTCAGGAGCTTTGTGCCAATGGAAAGTTGTGTTTCACACACCTGTAACTGTGGAGTTAGTGTCTGTGAGCAGTGTAGCAGCTGAGATGATGGGAAGATCAGGAGCTGGATGGGTTCATGAATCGGTGATATATCCAGGAAGAAAGCACAATTGTCAACTGTGAAAGGATTGTGTTGCTCCATCTGGAGACTGCTGACATTGACACTCACTGAGCTATTTTACAGGAGGATGTTTTGTATATTCCAGTTCATAAGATTCTAACTCAAGCCTGCGTCCTGGTGAAACAGTAGTGAATAAGCCAGGAAGAATTGATGATAACAGGGAACAGAGCAAGGGGAAACTATAGTATTCGAGTTTGGCACACAGAGGGTTAATGTAAGACTGAGTGTCAGTGATGTAGGAGAGCTCATGAGCTACACTTTGAAGCAATCTGATATTGGACAACACAGAGTGTAAGAGTGAACATGGGGATGGTACTGGCTTGTACCTTTAGCTGTATATTTCCCAACAGATTTTAGCTCCGTAAAGACTTGCAGTTAACCTAGATGTGATGTGATTTGATTTATTATTGTCACATACATTAACATACAGTGAAAAGTTTTGTTTCTTGCACACTATATGGACAAAGCATACCGTTCATAGAGAAGGAAACGCAAGAGTGCAGAATATAGTGTTACATCATAACTGGGGTGCAGAGAAAGATCAACTTAATGCAAGGTATCAACTTAATGGGATCTGGATAGGCTGAGCGAGTGGGCGAGGATCTGGCAGATGGAGTACAATGTTAGCAATGTGAGGTTATCCACTTTGGCAGGAATAATAGTAGGAGGGATTGCTATTTAAAGGGCGAAAAGCTGCAACATGCTACGGTGCAGAGGGACCTGGGGGTCCTTGTGCATGAGTCGCAAAAACCCAGTCTGCAGTTGGTCAAGAAGGTGAATGGGATGCTGGCCTTTATAGCGAGGGGGATTGAATATAAAAGCAGGGAGGTCTTGCTGCAAATGTACAGGGCACTGGTGAGGCCGCAGCTGGAGTACGGTGTGCAGTTTTGGTCGCCGCACTTGCGCAAGGATATTTTGGCCTTGGAGTGCAGAGGAGGTTTACTCGGCTGATACCGGAGATGAGGGTGTTGGACTATGAAGAGAGACTAAATAGACTGGGTCTGTACTCGTTGGAGTTTAGAAGGATGAGGGGGGGGATTTTAAGATAATGAAAGGGATGGATAGGGTAGAGATGGAGAGATTCTTCCTGCTCAGAAAGGATAGCAGGACTAGAGGGCACAGCCTCAAGATAAGGGGGGTGCAGTTTAGAACAGAGTTGAGGAGGAACTTCTTCACTCAAAGGGTGGTGAATCTCTGGAATTCTCTGCCTGTTGAAGTGGTGGAGGCTAGCTCGCTAAATATATTTAAGACACGGGTAGGTAGGTTTCTGATAGATAAGGGAATTAAGGGATCTGGGGAAAAAGCGGAAAGTGGAACTGATCCACTTCAGATCAGCCATGATCTTATTGAATGGCGGGGCAGGCTCGAAGGGCTAGATGGCCTACTCCTGCTCCTATTTCTTATGTTCTTAGGTCAGTCCATTTAAAAATCTGACAGCAGCAGGGAAGAAACTGTCCTTGAGTTGGTTGGTATCTTTTGTAACTTTTTCCTGAAGGAAGAAGGTGAAGAGAGAATGTCCGGGGTGTGTGAGTCCTTAATTATGCAGGCTGCTTTGCCGAGGCAGTGGGAAGTGTAGACAGAGTCAATGGATGGGAGGCTGCTTTGCCGAGGCAGCGGGAAGTGTAGACAGAGTCAATGGATGGGAGGCTGGTTTGCCGAGGCAGCGGGAAGTGTAGACAGAGTCAATGGATGGGAGGCTGGTTTGCCTGATGGATTGGACATGTGACAATGATGTAAGAGATGTGGTGTAATTTTGAGTCAAACCATCTGGGGCGGAAACCATGACAGAACCGTTATTGTAACCTAAGGGGTTAAACGCTAAGACCAGCAGATGATGAAACACATAGAAAAAGATGAAAAAAACATGAGACTGGCAGGCGCCCGGGGTCTTCAGCATAGCTTAAAAGAGATAGGAAAACAAACTAATTTACACCATATAAAATAAATGTGTTAGTAATTTACAGGACAATGAAAAGAGTTAGCTGAATTAATGAGAGGTAAAACGATTCAAGCCTTAAAGGGGGTGATTGGATTAGAGTTAATGGGATGTCAACAAGGAGGAGCTCACTCGGTAAAGAGATTAGGAAGTGGTAACCAATGAAGAAAGGGGGAGGCTGTCTTATTGTTATCTAGAATGTATATAAACTATGATTGTGTAAAGCAAGGTGTGTGTGTACCCACGGGACAGCACCCTTTCTTGCAAGATCAAATAAACCGACAGTTAGCTGAACTCATCCGTGTCTTTGATTCAAGGGGGGAATCATAAAAGTGAGTATCTGACCGTTTCTCACAATGAAGACTTCTTTCTGACCAAACTGTGTCCAACAGCCTACAACGCAACTGGGAAGTCCTTTGCAGCAGTATTCAGGCAAACTCGAGCTTCTTGGGTCACTGTGGGTATCTCTCCTGTACCAATATTCATTACCCATCCGAGTTACCCTGGAGGAGGCAGTGGTGAACTGCCTCGTTATAGAGTCAGAGGTTTACAGCATGGAAAGAGGCCCTTCGGCCCAACTTGTCCACGCTGCCTTTTTGATAAAATGCCGAAGTTAATTCTATTTGGCCCATAACCCTCTATACCCATTGTACCCATGTAACTATCTAAATGCTTTTTAAAAGATAAAATTGTACCTGCCTCTACTACTATCTCTGACAGCTTGTTCCTGACATTCACCACTCTCTGTGTGAAAAAAATTGCCTCTCTGGACACTTTTGTATCTCTCCCCTCTCACCTGAAACTTGTGCCGTCTCATTTTAGACTCCCCTACCTTTGAGAAAAAATATTGTCTATGTCCTTGTCTATGCCTCTCATTATTTTGTTGACCTCTAAAAGGTCACCCCTCAGCCTTCTATACTCCAGGGAATAAAGTCCCAGTCTATTCAGCCTCTCCTTATAACTCAATCCATCAAGTCTCAGTAACATCCTCGTACATCTTTTCTGCACTCTTTCTAGTTTAATAATATCCTTTCTATAATAGGGTGACCAGAATTGCACACAGTATTCCAAGTGTGGCCTTACCAATGTCTTGTACAACTTCAACAAGACATCCCAACTCCTGTATTCAATGTTCTAACCAATGAAACCAAGCATGCCGAACGCCTTCTTCACCACTCTGTCCACCTGTGACTCCACTTTCAAGGAGCTATGAACATGTACCTCCAGATCTGTTTGTTCTGTAACTCTCCCCAACACCCTACCACTAACTGAGTATCATAGAATCCGACCATGCAGAAGGAGGCCATTTGGCCCATCGAGTCTACACTGACCACAATCCCACCTGCAAATCCCCATGCATTTACTCTGATAATCCCCTGAGTCAATTTAGCATGGCCAGTCAACCTTTCCCCCACATCTTTGGACTGTGGGAGGAAACTGGAGCATTCGGATGAAACCCATACAGACATTGGAAGAAAGTGCAAACTCCACACGACAGTGACCCGAGTCCGGAATTGAATTTGATCTATCACCAACATCTCATCCCTGTCTAATTGGCTTCAATCAACTCCTTTGTCTATGATTGAGTTTGAGAAATAGTTCATTTACTTACCTGGCCAGGCAGTCAAACGATGGTATTCGGGAGTTGACCCTGCAGACTGGTGGAGGAATGAATGTCTGGCCTAAATGGAGAAGAAATCACCATAAATTTGCTGTAACCTGTGAGGCTTGATTCTCCTCCTTTGGTCTGGTGTGGCATGTTTGTGTGTTACGCTGCCAGTGTTTATTGCCCATTCCGACTTGCCCTCAAAAGGTGCTGGTGAGTTTCCTTCACAAACTACTGCCATCTGTGTCAGGTAGGTACACCCACAGTGCTGTTAGGGAAGAAGGTTCTTCACGAAACAAATAAGGGTTTTTTTTTGGACTTTGAGATGTTGAAGTTCAAAGCTTTCCCTAATATTGCTGCTGAGAAAATACTGGAGGGAAATTTGGGAATACTGAAGGAAAAGTTTGATAACTGACTGTGCTGGGAAAGCTGTTTCACCAGAGGGGAATGCTGCAACTTGCAATCTGGATCTGCAAACTTTTCCAGTCAATGCAGGAAGACTGTTTGCATGTGAATTTCCAATCTCTGATTTTAAAATCTCTCCACAAAGATGTCAGCAAATTACTCGTTAACATTCAGACAGAACCCAACTTCAGATGCAAGGTCCCTTCCAGATAGAAACACAAAATCAGATTTGAGGGGGCCCCGAGGTCAACGAGACCCCCAGCAGCCTGGCTCTCAAATCACTTCTTTTGTAAACTCTGGTAGGTACAAACCTAACCTCAGAACCTTTCCCCATTAGACAACCACCTACTCAGATATCAGGTCAGTAAACCTTCTCGGAACTGTTTCAAATGGTTTTAAACCTGTCCTTAAATAAGGAGATCAATACTGTAAGCAACACTGCAGATGTTGTCTCACCAAGGCCTGTAAAACTGAAGCATAACTCCCAATATTTATAATTCAGTCCCTTCACAATAAACAATCACATTCTATTACCTTTCCCAATTATCTCGACCTGTGTATTATTAACCTTTTGGCATCCAGATCCCTCTGCACCTCCTAGCTCTGCAATCGCTCCCCATTTAGATAACAAGTGTACTTTTATTCTTCCTGCCAGAATGGACAATTTCACCAGATATTTTCACCAGAGTCGCAAAAACCCAGCTTGCAGGTGCAGCAGGTGGTCAGGAAGGCGAATGGGATGCTGGCCTTCATAGCGAGGGGGATTGAATATAAAAGTAGGGAGGTCTTGCTGCAGCTGTATAGGGCATTGGTGAGGCCGCAGCTGGAGTACTGTGTGCAGTTTTGGGCACTGTACTTACGCAAGGATATTTTGGCCTTGGAGGGAGTGCAGAGGAGGTTTACTCGGCTGATACCGGAGTTGAGGGGGTTGAGCTATGAGGAGAGGCTGAATAAACTAGGCTTGTACTCGTTAGAGTTTAGAAGAATGAGGGGAGAATCTCATTGAGACGTATAAGATGATGAATGGGATGGATAGGATAGAGGTGGAGAGACTCTTCCCGCTCAAAAAAGACAGTAGGACTAGGGGGCACAGCCTCAAGATAAAGGGGGGGGCGGTTTAGAACAGAGTTGAGGAGGAACTTCCTCACTCAAAGGGTGGTGAATCTCTGGAATTCTCTGCCGTTTGAAGTAGTGGAGGCTGCCTCGCTAAATATTTTTAAGACGCTGGTTGATGGGTTTTTGATAAGAGAGGGGATTAAGGGTTATGGGGAGAGGGCCGGAAAGTGGAACTGAGCCACGACAGATCAGCCATGATCTTGTTGAATGGCGGGGCAGGCTCGAAGGGCTAGATGGCCTATTCATGCTCCTATTTCTTATGTTCTTATACTTTGCCCACTCACATTACCTATCGATATCTACACAAAGGTGTCCATGGATTCTGCAAATGTTTATTGAAATAGCAGGAATTCTAGTCGATGAATCTGGAAGTTGAAGCTGCCAATGTTGTCTGTGCTATTACTCTTAACAGAGTCCTGAGATCCTGGAGTGAGTGAAGAAAAGCGGGATGACATTGGAGGAATTCATTGTGTGGCTGTGAGGATAGAGAAAGGTCATGATGTGGGTATGCCGCGTTGGACTGGCGTAAACACAGTAAAAAGTCTGATAGAGAAAGGACCAGTATCAACAGCAAGGACAAGGCTGTGGTTGCCATTGGCCATTCCCATGACCCCACCCATATGTAGACTGTTGTCCACTGTGCACCTCCATCCCTGGGACCCCCCCTTGCAGACATGCAACCCCCCACAGTAAAACCAGACGCACAGGGTAACAGAGCCACCTGGGACTGAGACAACTGTACTAGCCTGGGCAGCAACACATGTGCACACGCACAAACAGATACACACAGACACAGACACACACACACACACACACACACACACACACACAAGCACAGAATCATAGAAACTAGAAGCAGGAGGAGGCCATTCAGCCCCTTCGAGCCTGCTCCACCATTCATCACCATCATGGCTGATCATGCAACTCAAGATCCTAATTCTGCTTTCTCCCCTAAACCTTTGATCTCATTCGCCCCAGGTGCTATATCCAGCTGCTTCTCGAATACTTTGTAGTATTCAATAGCATCAACTACTTCCTGTGGTCGTGAATTCCACAGGCTCACCACTCTTTGGGCGAAGAAATGTCTCCTCACTTCTGTCCTAAATCCTCAGATTGTGATCCCTGGTTCTAGACTCCCCCACCATGGGGAACATCCTTCCTGCATCTATCCTGTCTGGTCTTGTTAGAATTTTATAAGTCTCTATGAGATCCCCACCTCATTTGTCTGAACTCCAGTGAAAACAATCCGAGTCAATCTCTCCTCATACATCAGTCCTGTCATCCCCAGAATCAGCCTGGTAAACTTTCACTGCACTCCCTCGAGAGCAAGAACATCCTTCCTTAGGAAAAGGAGACCAAAACTGTACACAATACTCTGTGTGGCCTCAACAAGACCCTGTATAATTGCAACAACACATCCCTGCTCCTGTACTCGAAACCTCTCGCAATGAAGGCCAATGTACCATTTGCCTTCTTTACCGCCTGCTGCACCTGCATGCTTACCTTCAGTGACTGGTGTACAAGGACACCCAGATCCCTCTGCACACTCCCCTCTCCCAATTTACAGCCATTCAGGTGCAATTTCATTATCAGACGCACACGCAGGCAGGCAGACAGCCAGACACATTGACAGCCAAATGCATAGACAGGCAGACACACACACACATAGACAGTCTTCCCACCCAGAATTAGTGGCCAGTGAAGATGGGAATCTGTTGGGAAGTTGCTCTGGTACCACCCATCCAGGGCTCTCCCAGCCATTTCTCTTGGCTGCTCTGATCAGAGTTGGTGGGCAGCATTGTGTGTGTCCCATCCGCAGCCCATCAATCACACTGCTGTGAATCTACTCTCTTGTGACAGCGAGAATCATTGCAAATCAATATTTTCATGATTCCTACAGCTGGGTAATAACTGTCTCCCGCAAATGGTCAAAGAGACAGGAGCGGAGGAGAAACTCTGTGACTGCACCACCTTCTGACCACGGAAAAAATTAACTCTGTTCCTTTCAGGGCTAAGAAACAAAAGAGACAAAAGCAATCATCAGTGGATGTTCAAGCCCCAATTCCTCTCACAAACAATCATTTCACAGTAACTTCATTGCAGTATCAATGTAAGCCAACTTGTGACTTGAATAAATACACTTTAAATTTTAAACTAGGTGTGATAAGAAATGTATATTAAAAAGCAAAGAAGAGAACAGAGAAAAGTACAGCATACAATGCTGCCACTAACTCTGATCAGAATCCTGCCCAGAGCAGCTGAGAGAAACGGCTGGGAGAGCCCTGGATGGGTGGTACCAGAGCAACTTCCCAAAGATCCCCATCTTCACTGGCAACAAATTCTGGGTGGGAAGACTGTCTGTGTGTGCGTCTGTCTGCCTGTCTGTCTGTGCATCTGCCTGTCTGTCTGTGTGTGCGTCTGTCTGTCTGTCTGTGTGTGCATCTGCCTGTCTGTCTGTGTGTGCATCTGCCTGTCTGTCTGTGTATGCATCTGCCTGTCTGTCTGTGTATGCATCTGCCTGTCTGTCTGTGTGTGCGTCTGATAAATGAAATTGCATCTGACTGGCTGTAAAGACAAGGGGATTAAGGGTTATGGGGAGAAAGCGGAAAGTAGAACTGATCCACTTCAGATCAGCCATGATCTTATTGAATGGCGGGGCAGGCTCGAGGGGCGAGACGGCCGACTCCTGCTCCTATTTCTTACGTTCTTAAATTGCGAGACAGGAGTGTGCAGCAGGACCTGGGTGTCCTTGTGCACCAGTCACTGAAGGTAAGCATGCAGGTACTCTTTATGAAAGCAAGTGGTATGCCCCCAAACCTGCACCAACCATGCTGCCCTAATTAAACTAATAAAAACTTTGTGCGTCACAAGAGGTTATTGCAGAAGGTTGGGGACATGGAGTTGGGGGTAGGGTGTTAGCGTGGATAGAGGATTGGTTGTCAAATAGGAGGCAGAGAGTGGGGGTCAATGGATGCTATTCGGATTGGCGGTTGGTGACTAGTGGGGTGCCCCAGGGGTCGGTGCTGGGGCCTCAGCTATTTACCATTTATATAGATGATCTGGAGGAGGGAACCGAGTGCAGGGTGTCGAAATTTGCGGATGACACCAAGATTGGGGGAAAGGCAAATTGTGCGGAGGGTGTGGAGAGTCTGCAGAAGGATCTAGATAGGCTGGGCGAATGGGCCAGGAAATGGCAAATGGAATTTAATGTTGGCAAGTGTGAGGTGGTCCACTTTGGTAGGAGGAATGGTAGGAAGGACTATTACTTACGTGGCGAAAAACTGCAGCAGGCGACGGTGCAGAGGGACCTCGGGGTCCTTGTGCATGAGTCGCAAAAACCCAGCTTGCAGGTGCAGCAGGTGGTCAGGAAGGCGAATGGGATGTTGGCCTTCATAGCGAGGGGGATTGAATATAAAAATAGGGAGGTCTTGCTGCAGCTGTATAGGGCATTGGTGAGGCCGCAGCTGGAGTACTGTGTGCAGTTTTGGGCACCGCACCTGCGCAAAGATATTTTGGCCCTGGAGGGAGTGCAGAGGAGGTTTACTAGCAGGCTCGAAGGGCCAGATGGCCTACTCCTGCTCCTATTTCTTATGTTCTTATGTACTCAGTCCATATCGCTCTATTCCCTCCCTATTCACTACGTGTGTCCAGGAGGGCTTTTTGATACAATGTGTTGACAATCCAAACAGGAAGTGGATCACAGTAGACTTGGAATTGGGAATCAAGCCAGGCCGTGGGAAATCGATATTTCAGTGGGGGGGGGGGCATTTTGGCAGAGCACCCAAAATTCCATCGGATTTCAGACAGCCACGGATAAGGATCAAAGAACAAAGAAAATTACAGAACAGGAATAGGCCCGTTGGCCCTCCAAACCTGCACCCATCACACTGCCTGACTGAACAAAAACCCCCAACCCCTACTCCCCCCCCCGACCCTCACACTCCCCCCCCCGACGCTCACACTCCCCCCCCGACACTCACACTCCCCCCCCCCGATGCTCACACTCCACCCCCCCGACGCTCACACTCCCCCCCCGACACTCACACTCCCCCTCCCGACACTCACACTCCCCCCCCCCGACGCTCACACTCCCCCCCCGACACTCACACTCCCCCCCCCGACGCTCACACTCCCACAGCCCCCCCGACATTCACACTCCCCCTCCCGACAATCACACTCCCCCCCCGACGCTCACACTCCCCCCCCGACACTCACACTCCCCCCCCGACACTCACTCCCCCCCCCCCCGACACTCACACTCCCCCTCCCGACAATCACACTCCCCCCCCCCGACGCTCACACTCCCCCCCCGACACTCACACTCCCCCCCCCGACACTCACACTCCCCCTCCCGACAATCACACTCCCCCCCCCGACACTCACACTCCCCCCCCGATGCTCACACTCCCCCCCCGACACTCACACTCCCCCCCCCGACACTCACACTCCCCCCCCGACACTCACACTCCCCCCCCCGATGCTCACACTCCCACAGCCCCCCCCGACACTCACACTCCCCCCCCCCGACGCTCACACTCCCCCCCCCCGACACTCACACTCCCCCCCCCGACACTCACACTCCCCCCCCCGACACTCACACTCCCCCCCGACACTCACACTCCCCCCCCGACACTCACACTCCCCCCCCCGATGCTCACACTCCCACAGCCCCCCCGACACTCACACTCCCTCCCACGACACTCACACTCCCCCCCCCGACACTTACACTCCCCCTCCCGACAATCACACTCCCCCCCCCGACACTCACACTCCCCCCCGACACTCACACTCCCCCCCCCGACACTCACACTCCCCCCTCCTAACACTCACACTCCCCCCCCGACACTCACACTCCCCCCCCGACACTCACACTCCCCCCCCGACACTCACACTCCCCCCCCGACACTCACACTCCCCCCCTCCCAACACTCACACTCCCCCCCCGACACTTACACTCCCCCCCCGACGCTCACACTCCCCCCCGACACTCACACTCCCCCCCCCCGACACTCACACTCCCCCCCCACACTCACACTCCCCCCCCGACTCTCCCCCCCCCGACACTCACACTCCTCCCCCCACACTCACATTCCCCCTCCGACACTCACACTCCCCCCCCCGACGCTCACACTCCCCCCCCCGACGCTCACACTCCCCCCGACACTCACACTCCCCCCCGACACTCACACTCCCCCACCTGACACTCACACTCCCCCCCGACACTCACACTCCCCCCCGACGCTCACACTCCCCCCCTGACACTCACACTCCCCCCCCGACACTCACACTCCCCCCCCGACACTCACACTCCCCCCCCGACACTCACACTCCCCCCCCGACACTCACACTCCTCCCCCGACACTCACACTCCCCCCCCCGACACTCACACTCCCCCCCCCCCGACACTCACACTCCCCCCCCCCCGACACTCACACTCCCCCCCCCCGACACTCACACTCCCCCCCCCCCGACACTCACACTCCCCCCCCCCGACACTCACACTCCTCCCCCCGACACTCACACTCCCCCCCCCTGACACTCACACTCCCCCCGATTACCTGGTCCTGGTGATTCCCCTTGTAGTGGTTCGCTTTGTTGCTGCTTTCTTTACAAAGATGTAAGTGAAGATTGCCGTCAGTGTTAACAGTATTGAGACGATCACCACAACAGTGACGGTCACCGCAGTCCAGTCTGTTGTATTTGGGGAGGAAGGAGATAGAAGAGGTGAAGATATCGCACACCCACCACCTCCCATCAAAGTTCAGGATTCAATGTTACTCAGTTCTGAAGCTGGTTTGTGTAACTCACTCACAGGGTTTAACCCAGGTACCTCCAGCTGGGACAGCCAGCAGTTTGTGAGGTTGTGCGTTGCCTCTAATTGATTTCACTGGTGCCCAGTTGCCGTGGGAACTGGACCAGCATTCTCGGAGGGACACCATGAACACCCCATAGATCTGTAAGAACCCACTGGCATCTCCCTAAGGTCCGACTGGTGGAGTACTGAGTCTGGAGCCTGACACGTCCTTGGATTTAACCTCCCCGAGTCTAATCACATTCAAATCAGGTTGAAGTTATATTCAAGTCACTTACCTGTTTCCAGCATGGATTTGCTGTGCCAGAAATCCGGCGGAACTCACGTGCCAATCCCTTGCATACCCAGCTGCAAGATTCTCCCACCCTGCCATGCTAGCAAATTTGCACAGCGGGGTGGGAGAACCACCATCACATCCGCACCCCACCCCCTTGCCCCTAAACTCCAGCGAATATAATTCTAACTGATTTAGTCTGTCCTCATATGACAGAGCTGCCATCCCAGGAATGTGCCTGGTAAACCTTTGCTGTACTCCTCTATAGCAAGGACATCCTTCCTCAGATAAGGACACTAAAACTGCACACAATACTCCAGGTGTGGCCACACCAATGCCCTATACAATTGCAGCAAAACATCCCTATTCCTCCACTCAAATCCTCTCCCTATGAATGCCAGCATACCAATTGCCTTCTCAAGCTAAAAGGCATAGATAATGGGAGACATTCAACCTGCAGGTGTGGGAATGAAAGATGAGTCATAGCCACAGAAAATGCTGCCAATGCTCCACAGAGAGAATAAAGGGTGTGAACGGCAGAGAAGCTAAAATCAGAGTGAATTATGACAGATGGAAGGGGGAGTAAAAGTAAGGAAAGAGGATAAAATAGGGAGGGGGATAAAAATGAAGAAGGACAATAAAAAAAAATAAAGGTAGAGAACAGTAAAAAAATTACATAAAATGAAAACAGAGGGGTTGAGGTGGGATGGAGCTAATCATCTAAAGTTGTTGAATTTGATGTTGAGACCGGAAGCCTGGAAAGTGCTGAGCTGGAAGATATGGTCTCCTCTATTCTGGAGAAACCAAGGTTAGACTGGGTAATCACTCTGCTGAGCACCTTCAGTCTGAGCACAATCAGGAGCCTGACCTTCCGGTTGTTTGCCATTTTAACACACGATCCTGCTCCCATGGTCACGTGTCTGTCCTTGACCTGCTGCAATGTTCCAGTGAACACAAACTGGAGGAACAGCATCTCATCTTCCGGCCAGGCACTTTACAGCCTTCCAGTCTCAACATCAAATTCACTATCAATGCCTTTTAGCTTTGATAAAGGGTCATCTGGACTGAAAATGTCAGCTGTTTTCTCTCCTTACAGATGCTGCCAGACCTGCTGAGATTTTCCAGTATTTTTCCTTTTTGTGATATATATATAATGTTAAACAGGGGGTGGGGCAAAATCAGAGGAATTGGAGAAATTGGACATTGGTGTTATGGTGACAAGTCAAAAGAAATGTTAATGATTATGTTAAAGACATCAGAAGCTGGTACCAAGGTAAGATTGCAAACTGTGTCAGTAGCACCACAACATCAACACTCTCTCAGAGCCATGGTATGAAGAGGACATTATCTCTGCATGTTCCTCACAAAGTGAATTATTTCATATTTCTCTGTATTAAGCTTCATGTACAGACAGCACAGACTTTCATGTACAGAAAGCACAGACAGTTTAGAGATTGCTGTCTGTCTGTGCTTTATATGCTCTGTCTGAGGCCAGAACTCTCCATTCACCTGACGAAGGGCTAACCCCGAAAGCTTGCTTGCTTGTGAGAATATTATCAAATAAATCGGTTGGACTAAAACCTGGTGTTGTCAGACTTTTTACTGTGTTTACGCCAGTCCAACGCCGGCATACCCATATCAAGCTCCATGTGCCATGTCACTGCACATTTCAGCATTCTATAGAACATAGAACATAGAACATTACAGCGCAGAACAGGCCCTTCGGCCCACGATGTTGCGCCAACCAGTTAAAAAACAATGACCCACTAACCTAAACCAATCCCCTTTCCATCCATAAACCTATCCACGGATCTCTTAAACGCCCCCAAACTAGGCGCATTTACAACTGCAGCAGGCAGGGCATTCCAATCTCTCACCACCCTCTGGGTAAAGAACCTACCCCTGACATCCGTCCTATAACTACCCCCCCTTAATTTAAAGCCATGCCCCCTCGTGCTAGCTTTCTCCATCCGAGGAAAAAGGCTATCACTATCCACCCTATCTAAACCTCTAATCATCTTATATGTTTCAATAAGATCCCCTCTTAGCCACCTTCTTTCCAGCGAAAACAACCCCAAATCTCTCAGTCTCTCCTGATAGGATCTCCCCTCCATACCAGGCAACATCCTGGTAAACCTCCTCTGCACCCTCTCCAAAGCCTCTACATCCTTCCTGTAATGTGGGGACCAGAACTGCACACAGTACTCCAAGTGCGGCCGCACCAGAGTTGTGTACAGTTGCATCATGACGCTGCGACTCCTAAATTCAATCCCCCTACCAATAAACGCCATGACATTGTATGCCTTCTTAACAACCTTATCTACTTGATTCCCAACTTTCAGGGATCTATGTACACATACACCTAGATCCCTCTGTTCATCTACACTATTCAAAGTCCTCCCGTTAGCCCTATACTCGACACATCTGTTATTCCTACCAAAGTGAATTACCTCACACTTCTCCGCATTAAACTCCATCTGCCACCTCACGGCCCAGCTCTGCAACCTGTCTAAGTCTCCCTGCAAACTATGACACCCTTCCTCACAATCTACCACACCTCTGACTTTGGTGTCATCAGTAAATTTACTAATCCACTCAACTATACCCTCATCCAGATCATTAATAAAAATTACAAACAGCAGTGGCCCCAAAACAGATCCCTGAGGCACACCACTTGTAACCGAACTCCATGACGAATATTTACCATCAACCACCACCCTCTGTCTCCTATCTGCTAACCAATTCCTGATCCAATTACCTAGATCACCCCCAATCCCATACATCTGCATTTTCTGCAGAAGCCTACCATGGTGAACCTTATCAAACGCCTTACTAAAATCCATATATACCACGTCAACTGCCTTACCCCCATCCACCTCTTTGGTCACTTTCTCAAAGAACTCGATAAGGTTAGTAAGGCACGACCTACCCGCCACAAAACCATGCTGACTATCTCCAATCAATTCATTACTCTCCAAATAACTATAAATCCTGTTTCTAATAATTTTTTCTAAAACCTTGCCCACAACAGAAGTAAGACTCACCGGTCTATAATTCTCGGGGAAGTCTCTGTTCCCCTTCTTAAACAATGGGACAACATTCGCTATCCTCCAATCTTCCGGTACTATACCAGAGACCAACGACGACCTGAAGATCAGAGCCAGAGGCTCTGCAATGACCTCCCTTGCCTCCCAGAGAATCCTAGGGTAAATCCCGTCTGGACCAGGGGACTTATCTATTTTCAACCCCTCAAGAATATCCAGCACATCCCCCTTATCAACTGCAATACTGTCTATTTTACACCCCTGCAACCCAGTGTCCTCCTCAGCTATATTCATGTCCCCCTGCATGAACACCGAAGAGAAATATTGGTTCAATGCCTCTCCAATCTCTTCCGGTTCCACACACAACTTCCCTCTGCTGTCTGTAACTGGCCCTAATCTTGCCCTAACCAACCTTCTGTTCTTGACATACCTATAGAACGCCTTAGGATTCTCCTTAATCCTATCAGCCAAAGTCTTCTCATGTCCTCTTTTAGCCCTTCTTAACTCACTCTTCAACTCCCTCCTAGCCAATCTAAAGCTTTCTAGTGCACTACCCGAGCCCTCAAGTCTCATCCGAACATAAGCCTCCTTTTTCTTTTTAACCAACGAATCAACTTTTTTGGTGCACCACGGTTTCCTAGCCCTACCAATTCCTCCTTGCCTGACAGGGACATACCTATCACGGACTCGCAGTAGCTGCTCCTTGAAAAAACTCCACATTTTGGACGTTCCCAGTCCCCGTAATCTCCTAGTCCAACCTATGCTTCCTAATTCTCTCCTAATAGCCTCATAATTACCCTTCCCCAAGCTAAAATACTGACCCGAGGTTCATGCCTATCCCTTTCCATCACTAAGGTGAACGTAACCGAATTGTGGTCACTATCACCAAAATGCACACCAACTTCCAAGTCTAGCACCTGGTCTGGCTCATTTCCCAGCACCAAATCCAATATAGCCTCACCTCTAGTTGACCTATCTACATACTGAGTCAAAAAACCTTCCTGCACACTTTGAACAAAAACTGACCCCTCTAACGAGCTAGAGCTATAGCAATTCCAATCAATATTAGTAAAGTTAAAGTCCCCCGTAACAATTACCCTATTACTTTCACTCCTATCCAGGATCGTCTCCGCAATCCTTTCCTCAACCTCTCTGGAACTTTTAGGAGGTCTATAAAAGACTCCCAACAGGGTGACCTCTCCTCTCCTATTTCTAATCTCCGCCCATACTACCTCAACAGACAAGTCCTCATCAAACTTCCTCTCTGACACTGTGATACAGTCCTTGACTAATAATGCTACCCCACCCCCCCTTCTACCTCCTTCTCCACTCCGACTAAAGCATTTGAACCCCGGGACCTGCAACATCCATTCCTGACTCTGCTCTATCCAAGTCTCTGAAATGGCCACAACATCAAAGTCCCAGGTACTGATCCACGCTGCAAGTTCATCCACTTTATTTCGAATACTCCTCGCATTAAAGTATACGCATTTCAAACCCTGCTCCGCCCCATCCCCACAATGCCGTGCATTGCAGTCCCCATCTATGCCCCCCTCACTTTCACCCCCTCTACTCAGGATCCCACCCCGCCTCCTAATCAGTTTAAACCTCCCCGCATAGCCTTTGTAAATTTACCCCCCAGGATATTGGTTCCCCTCTGGTTCAGGTGAAGACCATCACTCTTATAGAGGTCCCACCTTCCCCAGAATGAGCCCCAATTGCTCAAGTACCTGAACCTCTCCCTCCTGCACCATCCCCTCAGCCACGAGTTCAAACTTTCCCTCTCTCTATTCCTCTCTAAACTATCCTGTGGCACAGGCAAGAGTCCAGAGATAACCACTCTTTCTGACTTGGCCTTTAGTTTCCACCCCAACTCCATAAATCTCTGCTTAATATCCCCTTTCCTTAGCCTCCCTCTGCCATGCGTCCCCACATGAACTATAACTTGGGGTTGATCTCCCTCTCCCCTAAGAGTCCTGAATACCCTTTCCGATACATCCCGGACCCCAGCCCCGGGTAGGCAACACACCAGCCCTGAGTCCCTACCATTACTTCCGACTCTCCTATCCGTCCCCTTAACTGTGGAGTCCCCAATCACGAGGCCCAATCTTTTACATCCACTAACCACCTGAGCTTTTACAATAGGCTCACCCCCAGAGATCTGCTCCCTTCGGTTATCCCCAGTTGATTCCTCCTCAACTGTAACCTCCAGGACCGAAAACCTATTTTGGAGGGGAACAGCCCCAGGGGATTGTCCCCCCAATTTCTTCTTTCCCCTCTTCCTGGCATTTACCCAAGACTCATTTCTAGGAGTGACTATCTCCTTATAACATCTATCAAGGTCCGCCTCCGCCTATGCGAATTATGCGGAGTTCCTCTAATTACTCCTTTACACTTTCTTTGGACACAGGTGAGGTCCCAGAGGATTGGCGAATTGCAAATGTAGTACCGTTGTTTAAGAAGGGTCAGAGGGATAACCCAGGGAACTATAGGCCGGTGAGCTTGACTTCAGTTATAGGCAAGATAATGGAGAGGATCCTCAAGGATAGGATGTATGAGCATCTGGAGCGCTGCAATCTGATCAGGGATACGCAGCATGGCTTCGTTACAGGGAGGTCGTGCCTTACGAATCTATTGGAATTTTTTGAAGAGGTGACAAAAACGGTTGACGAAGGACAAGCCGTTGATGTTGTCTATATGGATTTCAGTAAGGCGTTTGACAAGGTCCCTCATGGTAGGCTGATAGAAAAGGTGAAGGCTCATGGGATACAAGGCCAGGTATGTAGATGGGTGGAGAACTGGCTTGGGAGGAGAAGACAGCGGGTAGTAGTGGAAGGCTCCTTTTCCAATTGGAGGTCTGTCACCAGTGGTGTGCCGCAGGGCTCGGTACTAGGACCTCTACTATTTATAGTATATATTAATGACTTGGAAGAGGGGGTAGGTGGTGTGATCAGCAAATTTGCTGATGACACTAAGATGGTTGGATTGGCGGGTACTGAGGAGCAGTGCCTGGCAATGCAACAGGACATAGACAGGCTGGTAGATTGGGCAGATAGATGGCAAATGGAATTTAATCCGGAGAAATGCGAGGTGATGCACTTTGGCCGGAATAATGTGGAGGGGAGTTATACGATAAAAGGTAGAATTATCCGGAGTATAGATACGCAGAGAGACCTGGGGGTGCAGATACACAAGTCCCTGAAGGTGTCGGTGCACGTGCAGAATGTGATGAGGAAAGCGTGTGGTATGTTAGCCTTCATAGGAAGGGGTATAGAATATAAGAGTAGGAGTCTGACGTTGCAGTTGTATAGAACGTTGGTTAGGCCTCACCTGGAGTACTGCGTCCAGTTCTGGTCGCCGTACTACCGGAAGGATGTAGAGATCCTGGAGAGAGTGCAGAGGAGATTTACCAGGATGTTGCCTGGTATGGAAGGGCTGTCTTACGAGGAAAGATTGAACGCACTTGGGCTGTTTTCCCTTGAGAGACGTCGGCTGAGGGGGGATCTAATAGAGGTTTATAAGATTATGAAGGGGATAGATAGAGGTAAGTGGTAAGCTTTTTCCGCTATTAGAAATGGATAGAACGAGGGGTCATGGGCTTAGGGTGAGGGGGGCTAGGTATAAGACTAATATTAGAGGGCAGTTTTTCACGCAAAGGGTAGTGGGGATGTGGAATGCACTGCCGAGTAAGGTGGTGGAAGCAGGCACGCTAGGGTTGTTTAAGAGTCAATTGGACAGCCACATGAGCGGTCTACATATAGGGGGATATAGCAGGCCTTACTAAACATTGTAGGCTTGGGATTCAGTTTTAGCCTCAGGGATGTAGAGTCTTTGCCTGTTTAATAATGAACTTTTTGTCTCCACAGGCATTTAAGTCCAGGAAGGGGCATGCGGGCGGCAGGTTGTGGTGGGCTGCTCTTGGATGTTGCTTCGGGAGTTGCCTACTGCTTCATGTCGTTGGTGTGCTTAAACTGGACCATCTCGAGGGCAACATGACAGCTCAGAGACTATCTCTGTTGCTGTGCGGACACATGGATTTGGGCCTGTGTCCGTGGGAGTTTGCGCGTTCTTCCCATGGTTGCGTGGGTTTCCTCCGGGTGCTCCGGTTTCCTCCCACATCCCAAAAATGTGCTTTTAGGCTGATTGATTGGGTAACAAATTGTCCCTATATTGGACCTCCCTGATCCTCACACATTAGGCAGAGACTAAAATCATGAATAGGTCACTAACTATGGGACGGCGGCGCGGGCTCGTTGGGCCGAAGGGCCTGTTTCCCGTGCTGTGTTGTTCTTTGTTCTTACACGCTCCTCCAGAAGCTGCAATTGTACACACTTCCTACAGGTAAAATCACCAGAAATACTACTGGAGTCCCTCACCACATACATCCCACAGGAGGTGCAGCTTACTGCCTGAACTGCCATCCCTGAAACAATTATCAGCAGAAAAATAAAAATATAAAAAAAACTTCCCCCACATTTATAATTAGGTTAGAGGAGGTGGGGGGGTGGGATTCTCTACCAGTGTAGAGGATTGGGTATCCTCTCTGCGCTAGGAGGAAATAGCGAGGCATCTTGAGGGGAATTGCTTGATAGGGCGGACGCAACACGGTTTCATTAAAGGGAAGTCGTGTCTGACAAATTTACTGGAGTTCTATGAGGATGTGTCTAGGGCAGTGGATAGAGGAGAGCTGGTGGATGTGGTCTTTCTGGATTTTCAGAAGGCGTTTGACAAGGTACCTCACAAGAGGTTATTGCAGAAGGTCAGGGGACATGGAGTTGGGGGTAGGGTGTTAGTGTGGATAGAGGATTGGTTGTCAAATAGGAGGCAGAGAGTGGGGGTCAATGGATGCTATTCGGATTGGCGGTTGGTGACTAGTGGGGTGCCCCAGGGGTCGGTGCTGGGGCCTCAGCTATTTACCATTTATATAGATGATCTGGAGGAGGGAACCGAGTGCAGGGTGTCGAAATTTGCTGATAACACCAAGATTGGGGGAAAGGCAAATTGTGAGGAGGGTGTGGAGAGTCTGCAGAAGGATCTAGATAGGCTGGGCGAATGGGCCAGGAAATGGCAAATGGAATTTAATGTTGGCAAGTGTGAGGTGGTCCACTTTGGTAGGAGGAATGGTAGGAAGGACTATTACTTACGTGGCGAAAAACTGCAGCAGGCGACGGTGCAGAGGGACCTCGGGGTCCTTGTGCATGAGTCGCAAAAACCCAGCTTGCAGGTGCAGCAGGTGGTCAGGAAGGCGAATGGGATGCTGGCCTTCATAGCGAGGGGGATTGAATATAAAAGTAGGGAGGTCTTGCTGCAGCTGTATAGGGCATTGGTGAGGCCGCAGCTGGAGTACTGTGTGCAGTTTTGGGCGCCGCACCTGCGCAAGGATATTTTGGCCCTGGAGGGAGTGCAGAGGAGGTTTACTAGGCTGATACCGGAGTTGAGGTGATTGAGCTATGAGGAGAGGCTGAATAAACTAGGTTTGTACTCGTTAGAGTTTAGAAGAATGAGGGGAGATCTCATTGAGACGTATAAGATGATGAATGGGATGGATAGGATAGAGGTGGAGAGACTCTTCCCGCTCAAAAAAGACAGTAGGACTAGGGGGCACAGCCTCAAGGTAAAGGGGAGGCGGTTTAGAACAGAGTTGAGGAGGAACTTCTTCACTCAAAGGGTGGTGAATCTCTGGAATTCTCTGCCCGTTGAAGTGGTGGAGGCTGCCTCGCTAAATATTTTTAAGAAACGGGTTGATGGGTTTTTGATAAGAGAAGGGATTAAGGGTTATGGGGAGAGGGCGGGAAGGTGGAGCTGAGCCACGACAGATCAGCCATGATCTTATTGAATGGCGGGGCAGGCTCGAAGGGCCAGATGGCCTACTCCTGCTCCTATTTCTTATGTTCTTATGAAAAAAAGACTACAACTACCGGTAAGCGTCCTAGTGACGACTTCCGGTTTCTAACTAATTTCAAAAAAATCGCTGATACTCGCGACTTTGAACTAGAAATAAAAAGTTAAACAATATAAACAGAAAAATGTACCTTTTTTGCTGCCTCCTCACACGCTCAAAAATCGCTGCCTCTCGATACTGCTCCTCAGGAACAATGAGGCCGATACACGGAGGTAGGTGCTTATAAACCCGAGGAAAAAAAACTACAACTACCAGCAAGCGTCCTAGTGACGATTTCCGGTTTCTAACTAATTTTTAAAAAAACACCGAAACTCGCGACTTTCTGTCTGTGCCATCCTCAAATCTCAATCTCACCTCATCAGTATTTACTGTTTATCAAGTCAAAAACATTGCAATGCTCCTCGCTACAACTTGGCAAATTATACAACTTGAACCCAAACCCATTGGGATTGGGTAAGTACAAACTGTTGATTCTCCAGAGGGAGCTCTTCAATTGTAGGCAATAAAATAAAACAATTCTTATTTCAACTTCTAAATCAAAGAAAAAGATTTAATAAAAAAACTTCATTAACAGCCGAGGCCTCACATTGAGACATTCCAAGCTCCCCCTAATCCCAAACAGATTCTTATTCATACTGAGTCAGCTGATCATTTTGTTATTGGCGACATAACTTACTGGGTTAGTTGACCCTTACAACTTGTAGCCATTTGTCACACAACAACAGAGTAAATGTTATCATTGGTTACATTCTGACACAAACCACCTCCAATTACTTCCATGTTGTTAAATTGAGAGATTTATTGTTAGCGGTTTCTGACCTGGAGATGCTTGGTTGATTTGTTGGAACTGTGTGGTGATATTTTTATCAGTTACCATTGTCCCAGGTGACGTAGCTATGGAAAGTACAGAAAAGAAATATCTTCAGGTATGTGGAGCCAAAACAATACAATTCCCTTCCCAAGCCTCCTGCTTCTTTCACTGTCTGTCCTCCTTGGCAGTGTGGAACTCATTCAGAACAACTAGAATCAGTGTGTGAGCCGGGGCAGTTTACAATGGTGCAGATACTGAAGCAGACTGTGTTTCTGTGCAGTTAGACCTGGACAATATCCAAGCTTGGGCTGTAACTGGCTCACAACATTCACACCACACCAGTTCCAGGCAATGTCCATCCCAGAACACAGAATCTAACCATCACCCCTTGGCATTCAATGGCATCACCATCACTGAATCTCCCACTATCAACATCCTGGGGGTTACCATTGACCAGAAACTGAACTGGACCCAGCCATATCAATACTGTGGCTTCAGGTACAGGCCAGAGGCTGGGATCCTGTGGAAAGTAACTCATCATCTGACTCCCCCAAAACCAGTCCACCATCGACAAGGCACAAGTCATTAGTGAAATGGAATATTCTTCACTTGCCTTGATGTGTGCAGCTCCAACAACACTCAAGAAGGTCAGCACACTCTCCTTTCCTTCTCTCCTGTATACTCTATAAATAGTTTGCTTTGTATGTATAGTATACAAGAAACAATACGTTTCACTATGTACCAATACATGTGACAATAATAAATCAAATCCATCCAAACTGCACAGTTTAATTGGCATTAAGTTAATCCGTCACTCCTTCTATCACGGAGGCACAGTCTATGAGGTGTCAGGGAGGCAATTCCGGGTTTGTGACCTGTGACAGTGAAGGAACGGCAATGTGTTTCCCAGTCAGGGTTGTGTGTTGCATTGAGGGGAATGTACAGATGGTGGTGTTCCCAGGAATTTGCTGTCCTTGTCATCGTGGGTGGCATGGTGGCATAGTGGTTAGCACTGCTGCTTCACAGCGCCAGGGATCTGGGTTCGATTCCAGTCTTGGGTCACTGTCTGTGTGGAGTCTACACGTTCTCCCCATGTCTGTGTGGGTTTCCTCTGAGTGCTCTGGTTCCTCCCACAGACTGAAAGGTGCGCTGGTTCGGTGGATTGAACTGAATAGGCACCAGAGTGTGGCAACTAGGGGAATTTCACAGTAACTTCATTGCAGTGTGAATGTTAGCCTTACTTGTGACTAATAAATAAATAAACTTTTTAGGTTGTAGGTTGTGGTGTTGGAAGGTGCTACCTAAGGAACCTTGGTTAGTTCCTGCAGAGCATCTTGTGGATGGCAATGGAGTGCGGCTTTGGACTGCAGTCGAATGTGACAGTTGGAGTTTGTTGTCTGAGGGAATTCAAAGGTTAAATTAGGGATTAATTTCCAGTGAATTCTACTCTTTCTTTAATTTCATAATGAATTAAAAGCTGCTGTTGGTGTCTGAAATGAGTTTTAAAAGCTTTCAGTCAGGGCTGGTACAGATGTTGCAGGCACATCAGACATTTCTGTGACCGCAATTGGGACTCCAGGATGGTGTGCTGCCTTCCTGCTGCCTCCCTGGTGCCAGGGTCAAGGACATCTCTGAGTGATTGCAGGACATTCTAAAGGGGGAGGGTGAGCAGCCAGAGGTCGTTGCACATAGGTAGGAAAAGAGATGAAATCCTGAAGTGCAAATATAGAAAGTTAGGCAGAAGGCTAACGTGCAGGACCATGAAGGTAGTAATTTCTGGACTACTACCAGTGCCACATGCTACTGAGAATAGAAGTAGGAAGATTAGGCAGATAAATGCATGGCTTGAAAGCTGGAGCACGGGATCGGGATTTAGATTTTTGGATCATTGGGATCTTTTCTGGAGAAAGGGCTGACCTGTTCAAGAGGGACGGATTACACTTCAGCTGGAGGGGGACTAACATCCTGGTGGGGAGATTTGCAAGAGCCACTTGAGAGGGTTTAAACTAGTTTGGCAGGGGGTGGGACCCACAGCAATAGGGAGACAGAAGAGAAGTTTGAGGACAGCACAGAAGTTAAAGACAACACATTAAGTAGTAAAGACAGTGTCAGTAATCCGAATATCAGACAGATCAGGCAAAAGCAAGACAGAGAGCAAGGGAAGTTCAGATTAAACTGCATTTATTTCAAAGCAAGAGGGCTGACGGGCAAGGCAGATGAACTCAGGGCATGGATGGGTATGTGAGACTGGGATATTACTGAAACATGGCTAAGGGAAGGACAGGACTAACAACTCAATGTTCCAGGGTACAGATGCTATAGGAAAGATAGAACAGGAGAGGAGCTAAGAGAGGAGGGGGAGTTGCACTTTTGTTAAGGGAAAGCATCATGACCGTACTGAGAGGGTATACCTGAAGGTTCAGCCATTAAGTCTATAGAACTGAGAAATAGAAAGGGGAAAATCTGATAGGGTTGTACTATAGGCCCCCAAATAGTCAGCAGGAAATTGAGGAGCAAAATGTAAGGAGATTACAGTTAGCTCCAAGAAAAACAGTTAAAAAAATGTAATAGTAGGGGATTTGAACTTTCCCAGCATTGGCTGGGACAGCCATAGCATTGGAGAGTTGGATGGAGAGAAATTTGTTGAATGTATTCAACAATTTGTGATTCAGTCTGTGGATGGCCCGACTAGAGAGGAGGTTAAACTTAACATCCCCTTGGGAAATAAGGAAGGGCAGGTGACAGAAGTGTTAGTGAGGGATCACTTTGGGACCAATGATTATAATTCCATTAGTTTTTAGGTAGCTATGGAAAATAGGTCTGGCTCAAAAGTTAAAATTCCAAATTGGGGCACAGCCAATTTTGATGGTATCAGGCAGGAACTTTCAAAAGTTAATTGGGGGAATCTGTGGGAAGGAAAAGTGACGTCTGGTTAGTGGGAGGCTTTCAAAAGTGCTTTAACCAGGGTTCAGGGTAAACACATTCCTCTTAGAGTGAAGGGCAAGGCTGGTAGAAGTCAGGAACCCTGGATGACTTGGGATATTGAGACTCTGTTCAAGAAGAAAAAGAGATACATGACATGCATAGGCAGCTGGAATCAAGTGAATCTCTTGAAGAGAATATGGGGTGTAGGAGCAGAGTTAAGGGAGAAATCAGGAGGACAAAAAGGGGACACAAGATTGTTTTGGCAGATAAGGCAAAGGAGAATCCAAAGAGATTCTACAAATACATAAAGGGCAAAAGAGTAACAAGGGAGAGAGTAGGGCCTCTGAAGGATCAACAAGGTCATCTATGTGCAGTTCCACCAGAGATGGACGAGATCCTAAATGAATATTTCTCATCAGTAATTACTGTTGAGAAAATCATGGATGTTGAGGAACTTGGGGAAATAAATAGTGATGACTTGAGGAGTGCGCATATTACAGAGAAGGAGGTGCTGGAAGTCTTAAAGCACATCAAGGTACAGAAATCCCTGGGACCTGATGAAGTGTATCCCAGGACATTGTGGGAGGCTAGGGAGGAAATTGTGAGTTCCCCAGCCGAGATATTTGAATCACGGGTGAAGTGCCTGAAGACTGGAGGTGGAAAATGTTGTGCCTTTGTTTAAAAAGGGCTGCAGGGAGAAGCCTGGGAACTACAGACCAGTGAGCCTCACATCTGTGACAGGGAAGTTGTTGGAAGGTATTTTGAGAGACAGGATCTACATTTAGAGACACAAGGACTGATTAGGGACAGTCAGCATGGTTTGTGAATGGAAAATCATGTCTCACAAATTTGATTGAGTTCTTTGAAGAAGTAACCATGAAGGCAGATGAGGGCAGTGCAGTTGATGTTGTCTACATGGACTTTAGCAAGGTCTTTGACAAGGTACCGTATGGTAGGTTGTTGCATAAGGTTAAATCTGACAGGATCCAGGGTGAGGTAGCTAAATAGATTCAAAATTGGCTTCTTGACAGAAACCAGAGGGTGGGTTGTAGAGAGTTGTTTTTCAAACTGGAGACCTGTGACCAGTGGTGTGCCTCAGGGATCAGTGCTGGGCCCACTGTTATTTGTCATTTATATTAATGATTTGGATGAGAATATAGGGGGCATGGTTAGTAAGTTTGCAGATGACACCAAGATCGGTGGCACAGTGGACAGTAAAGAAAGTTATCTCCAATTGCACCGGGATCTTGATCAATTGGGCCAGTGGGTTGACGAATGGCAGATGGAGTTTAATTTAGATAAATGTGAGCTGATGCATTTTGGTAGATTGAACCAGGGCAGGACTTACTCAGTTAATGGTAGGGCGTTGGGTAGAATTACAGAACAAAGAGATCTAGGGGTACAAGTTCGTAGCTCCTTGAAAGTGGAGTCACAGGTGGACAGAATGATTTCACCGGTCATTGAATACAGGAGTTGGGAAGTCCTGTTGAAGTTGTACAAGACATTGGTAAGGCCACACTTGGAATACTGTGTACAGTTATGGAAAGAATATTTATAAAAAGAGTGCAGAAAAGGTTTACTGGGATGCGACTGGGACTTGATGGTTTGAGTTATAAGGAGAAGCTGGAGAGACTGGGACTGCTTTCTCTGGAGCGTAGGAGGCTGAGGGGTGACCTTATAGAGGTCTATAAAAAATGAGGGACACAGATCAGCTAGATAGTCAATATCTTTTTCCAAATGTCAGGGAGTCTAAAACTAGAGGGCACAGGTCGAAGGTGAGAGGGGAGAGATACAGAAGTGTCCAGATGAACAATTTTTTCACACAGAGGGTGGTGAGTGTCTGGAATAAGCTGCTAGAGGTAGTAGTAGAGGTGGGTACTTTGTCTTTTGAAAAGCGTTTAGATAGTTACATAGGTACAATGGGCATAGAGGGACATGGGCCAAATGTGGGCAACTGGGATTAGTATAGGGGTTTAACAAAAAAAGGGTGGCAAGGATAACTTAGGCCGAAGGGCCTGCTTCCATGCTGTAAACCTTTATGATTCTATAATTAGATAACTGGTTTCAACAGGTCTCCAGAGGCTGGATTCAATTGGATATTAAAATGTACTTTTCGCAGGTGCCATTTTTGTCAACACTGAAGTGTTTGCACTGCAGTAAAGTGTAACAGGTGGAGTTTGGTGAATGAGGGAGTGTGGTGACATAGAACATTACAGCGTAGTACAGACCCTTTGGCCCTCGATGTTGCCCCCACCCATGAAACCAATCTAAAGCCCATTGAACTGGCACCATTTCAATATCATCCATTTGTTTATCCAATGACCATTTAAATGCCCTTAATTTTGGTGAATCTATGACTGTTGCAGGCAGGGAATTACTACTCTCTGAGTAAAGAACCAACTTCTGACATCCTATATCTATCACCCCTCAATTTAAAGCTATGTCCCCTCGTGCTAGCCATCTCCATCCGAGGAAAAAGGTTCACACTGTCCACCCTACCTAATCCTCTGATCATCTTATATGCCTCTATTAAATCATTCTTAACCTTCTTCTGTCCAACGAAAACAGCCTCAAGTCCCTCAGCCTTTCCTTGTAAGGCATGACCTGCCCTTGACAAAGCCGTGCTGACTACTTTTGATCATACTAAACTTCTCGAAATGTTCATAAATCTTGTCCCTCAGAAGCCTCTCCATCAGTTTACCAACCACTGAGGTCAGACTCACTGGTCAGTAATTTCCCGGGCTATCTCTGTTCCCTTTCTTGAAAATATGAACCACATCCGCAATCCTCCAATCCTCCGGAACCTCTCCTGTCTCCATCGATGACGCAAAGACAATCGCCAGGGGCTCTGCAATCACTTCCCTTGCCTCCCACAGTATCCTGGGGTATATCCCATCCGGTCCCGGCGACTTGTCTATCTTGATGCAATTTAAAAGTTCCAACACATCCTCTTTTTTAACATCCACATACTCAATCTTTTCAGTCTGCTGCAAACCTGTAGTACAACCTCCCAGATCAGCTTCCACTGTGAATACTGAGGCAAAGTACTCATTAAGCACCTCTGCCATTTCTTCTGGTTCCACACAGACCTTTCCCCCTTCACCTTTTATAGGTCCTATCCCTTCACTTCTCATCCATTTACTCTTCACATATTTGTAGAAGGCCTTGGGATTCTCCTTAATCTTACCCGCCAAGGTCTTCTCATGAAGGGTGCCAGGCAAAAGGCAGGGAATTATAGGCCGGTTAGTTTAACGTCTGTTGTAGATAAAATGTTAGAATCTGTCATCAAGGAGGAAATAGCGAGGCATCTTGAAGGGAATTGCTTGATAGGGCAGACACAGCACGGTTTCATTAAGGGGAAGTCGTGTCTGACAAATTTACTGGAGTTCTATGAGGATGTGTCTAGGGCAGTGGATAGAGGAGAGCCAGTGGATGTAGTCTTTCTTGATTTTCAAAAGGCGTTTGACAAGGTACCTCACAAGAGGTTATTGCAGAAGGTAAGGGGGCATGGAGTTGGGGGTAGGGGATAGAGGATTGGTTGTCAAATAGGAGGCAGAGAGTGGGGGTCAAAGGGTGCTATTTGGATTGGCGGTTGGTGACTAGTAGAGTGCCCCAGGGGTCGGTTCTGGGGCCTCAGCTATTTACCATTTATATAGATGATCTAGAGGAGGGAACCGAGTGTATGGTGTCGAAATTTGCTGATGACACCAAAATTGGTGGAACGGCAAATTGTGCGGAGGGTGTGGAGAGTCTGCAGAAGGATCTAGATAGGCAGGGCGAATGAGCCAGGAACTGGCAAATGGAATTTAATGTTAGCAAGTGCTAGGTGATCCACTTTGGTAGGAATAATGGTAGGAAGGACTATTACTTACGGGGCGAAAAACTGCAGCAGGCGACGGTGCAGAGGGACCTCGGGGTCCTTGTGCATGAGTCGCAAAAACCCAGCCTGCAGGTGCAGCAGGTGGTCAGGAAGGCGAATGGGATGCTGGCCTTCATAGTGAAGGGGATTGAATATAAAAGTAGGGAGGTCTTGCTGCAGCTGTATAGGGCATTGGTGAGGCCGCAGCTGGAGTACTGTGTGCAGTTTTGGGCGCCGTACTTACGCAGGGATATTTTGGCCTTGGAGGGAGTGCAGAGGAGATTTACTAGGCTGATGCCGGAGTTGAGGGGGTTGAACTATGAGGAGAGGCTGAATAAATGAGGCTTGTACTCGTTAGAGTTTAGAAGAATGAGTGGAGATCTCATTAAGACGTATAAGATGATGAATGGGATGGATAGGATAGAGGTGGAGAGACTCTTCCCGCTCAGAAAGGACAGTAGGACTAGGGGGCACAGCCTCAAGATAAAGGGAGGGGGGTTTAGAACGGAGTTGAGGAGGAACTCCTTCACTCAAAGGGTGGTGAATCTCTGGAATTCTCTGCCCGTTGAAGTGGTGGAGGCTGCCTCGCTAAATATTTTTAAGACGCTGGTTGATGGGTTTTTGATAAGCGAGGGGATTAAGGGTTATGGGGAGAGGGCGGGAATGTGGAACTGAGACATGACAGATCAGCCATGATCTTATTGAATGGTGGGGCAGGCTCAAAGGGCTAGATGGCCTACTCCTGCTCCTATTTCTTATGTTCTTATGACCCCTTCTGGCTCTCCTAATTTCCTTTTTAAGTTCCTGCCTACAACCCGTATACTCCTCTAGATCCTTAACATCTTCTATCTCTCTAAACCTTCTGTACGCCTTTCTTTTCTTTCTGACCAGGTTCACCACAGCCTTCGTGCACCATAGTTCCCGCGACCTACCAAAAACTCCTTGTCTCATCAGAACATTGTCGTGCTTCATATTTCCCCTCAGTCCAGACAAACACCTTCCTAGCCTGCCTGATCCTATCTCTTTCCATTGCTATCGTGAAGGAGATAGAATTATGACCTCCATCCCCGAGATGCTCTCCCACCGAGAGATCCGACACCTGTCCTGGTTCATTAGCAAGCACCAGGTCAAGTACAGCCTCTCCTCTCGCAGACTTATCCACATACTGTGTCAGGAAAACCCCCTGAACACACCTAACAAACTCCTCCCCATCCAAACCCCTTACCCCAGGGATATTCCAGACGATGTTTGGGAAATTAAGTCTCCCATCACGACAACTCTGTTATTGCTACATCTCTCTAGGATCTGTTTCCCTATCTGCACCTCAACTTCCCTGTCACTATTGGGCGGCCTATAGAATACACCCAGCAAAGTTTTCGACCCTTTGCTGTTCCTAACTTCCACCCACAGAGACTCTGTAGAAAGTCCCTCCACGGCATCCACCTTCTCTGCAGCCATGACACTGTCCCTGATTAACAGTGCCACTCCACCACCTCTTCTGCCAGCCTCCCTGTCCTTCCTGAAACATCTGAATCCTGGTACCTGAAGTACCCAGTCCTGTCTCTGAGACATCCAAGTCTCCGTAATGGCCACCACATCACATTCCCCAGCAGCAATCCACGCCCGAAGCTCATCTACTTTGTTCACTACATTCCTGGCGTTAAAATAGACACACCTCAGACCCTCGGTCTGGGGCCCTTCCCTTCTCCATCGCCCGTCTATTCTCCCCCTTACACTGTCTACAATCCTTCTCTATTTGCGAGCTAACCTCCTCGCTCCCAGTCACCTCATCTCGATTCCCTCCTCCCAATCTTTCTAGTTTAAAATCCCCCCAGTAGCCCGAGCCAACCTTCCCACCAGGATACTGGTCCCCCTGGGATTCAAGTGCCACCCGTCTCTACTGTACAGGTCACACCTGCCCCTAAAGAGGTCCCAATGATCCAGGAACTGGAATCCCTGACCCCTGCTCCAGTCCCTCAGCCACGCATTCACCCCTCCACCTCATTCCATTCCTGCTCTCACTCTCCCGCAGCACAGGCAGCAATCTCGAGATTACTACCTTTGTGTTCCTCATCCTCAGCTGTCTACCTAATTCCCTATAAATTCAAAGATTTATTGTGAGTGGTTTCTGACCTGGAGACACTTGGGTGCTTTGTTGGAACTCTGTTACGATACTTCGCTGAGTTATTGTTGTCTCGGGTGAAGTGGCTGTGGAAAAGAAATTAAACAGGAATCGTCAATGAATGGGATGTCCGATGTTCCCACATTGGGACGGTGGCAGTTCACAAAGCAGACTGTGTATGGTGTTCATTATCCCTCAGCACAATCACTTTCCACAGAACATCCACAGGATGTTCCATAGGATAGATAAATTTCCACAGAACGGATAAACCTCTCCACGAGACAGATAAATTTCCACAGAACGGATAAACCTCTCCACGAGATAGATAAATTTCCACAGAACGGATAAACCTCTCCACGAGATAGATAAATTTCCACAGAACGGATAAACCTCTCCACGAGATAGATAAATTTCCACAGAACGGATAAACCTCTCCAAGAGATAGATAAATTTCCACAGAACGGATAAACCTCTCCACGAGATAGATAAATTTCCACAGAACGGATAAACCTCTCCACGAGATAGATAAATTTCCACAGAACGGATAAACCTCTCCACGAGATAGATAAATTTCCACAGAACGGATAAACCTCTCCACGAGATAGATAAATTTCCACAGAACGGATAAACCTCTCCACGAGATAGATAAATTTCCACAGAACGGATAAACCTCTCCACGAGATAGATAAATTTCCACAGAACGGATAAACCTCTCCACGAGATAGATAAATTTCCACAGAACGGATACATTTTTGAACAGTAAAGGAATTAAGGGTTATGGTGAGCGGGTGGGTAAGTGGAGCTGAGTCCATGAAAAGATCAGCCATGATCTTATTGAATGGTGGGGCAGGCTGGAGGGGCCAGATGGCCCACTCCTGCTCCTAGTTCTTATTTTCTTGCGTTCTTATCCACAGTCAGTTGGTGCAAATCCCTCGGCCCGCTGTCCCAGTCACCTTCCATTGGAGCAGAGGCTGCATCAAAGGCCCCTCCATGGCCATGTCTTCAGGTATGTGGAGCCAAAACAATACAATTCCCTTCCCAAGCCTCCTGCTTCTTTCACTGTCTGTCCTCCTTGGCAGTGTGGAACTCATTCAGAACAACTAGAATCAGTGTGTGAGCCGGGGCAGTTTACAATGGTGCAGATACTGAAGCAGACTGTGTTTCTGTGCAGTTAGACCTGGACAATATCCAAGCTTGGGCTGTAACTGGCTCACAACATTCACACCACACCAGTTCCAGGCAATGTCCATCCCAGAACACAGAATCTAACCATCACCCCTTGGCATTCAATGGCATCACCATCACTGAATCTCCCACTATCAACATCCTGGGGGTTACCATTGACCAGAAACTGAACTGGACCCAGCCATATCAATACTGTGGCTTCAGGTACAGGCCAGAGGCTGGGATCCTGTGGAAAGTAACTCATCATCTGACTCCCCCAAAACCAGTCCACCATCGACAAGGCACAAGTCATTAGTGAAATGGAATATTCTTCACTTGTCTTGATGTTTGCAGCTCCAACAACACTGAACATTGACACCATCCAGGACAAGGCAGCCTGCTCGATTGCTACCGCTGCCAAAAATATCCACTCCCCCCATCACTGACGAACAGTGGCAACCGTGCGTACCATTTATAAGGTAAGGTGGCACCGTGGCACAGTGGTTAGCGCTGCTGCCTCGCAGCACCAGGAATCTGAGTTCGATTCCCAGATTGGGTCACTGTCTGTGTGGAGTCTGCACATTTTCCTTGTGTCAGCGTGGGTTTCCTCCGGGTGCTCCGGTTTCCTCCCACTATCTGAAAGATGTGTGGGTGAGGTGGATTGGCCATGCTAAATTGTCCCTTAGCGTCAGAGGAATAGCCAGTGTAAATACATGAGTTACACGGATAGTGCCGAGACGGGATAGTGGTGGGAGCAGACTCGATGGGCCGAAAGTCTCCTTCTGCACTGTAGGGATTCTGTGGAAAACGCACTGCAGGAACTCAACAAGGTTCCCAAGGCAGCACCTTCCAAACACATGACCATGAACATCTAGAAGGACAAGGGCCGCAGATACCAGGGAACAGGACTATCTGGGAGGGAGCTTCCAAATCACTCACCATCCTGACTTGGAAATACATCACCGTTCCTTCACTGTCACTGGGTCAAAATCCTGGAATTCCCTCCCGAACAGCAACAGGTACTGTGATGTACCTACGTGATGTATCAGGGACTGTAATGGTTCAAGATAGCAGCTGACTACCACCAGCTGGCGGTGTTATTGCCCCTGACACTAAGGGGCAATTTTAGCATGGCCAGTCAGCCAAACCCACACATCTTCAGATTGTGGAAGGAAACTCACGCAGACACTGGGAGAATGTGCAAACTTCACAAACAGTAATCCAAGGCAGGAATTGAACGTGAGTCCTTGGCGCTATGAGACAGCAGTACCAAGAACTGTGTCACCGCACTGCCCTGGGTCCTTGACACTGTGAGGCGAGTCATGATGTGGGTATGCCGGCGTTGGACAGGGGTAAACACAGGAAAAAGTCTGACAACACCAGGTTTAAGTCCAACCAATTTATTTGATAGTAAACTCACAAGCTTGTGAGGTTCCCCTCTTCATCAGGTGAATGGAGAGTTCTGGCCTCAGACAGGGCATATAAAGCACAGACAGTTTAGAGATTACTGATTAGAATGCGAATCTTTACACCTAACCTGCTGTTCAAGTCCTGAAGTGGCTGATAATGTGAGTGGAAGGAGCACTGATCACAGTTTAAAGAGATGTGTATTGTCTCCAGACAGTACAGTGAGGTTTTACAAACCCAGGCAAGTCACGGGGGTTACAGATAGTGCGACACGAACCCAAGATCCCTGTTGAGACCGTCCTCATGTGTGCGGAACTTGGCTATCAGTCTCTGCTCAGCGACTCTGCGCTGTCGTGTGTCATGAAGGCCGCCTTGGAGAATGCTTACCCGAAGGTCAGAGGCTGAATGCCCGTGACCGCTGAAGTGTTCGCCAACAGGAAGGGAACAGTCTTGCCTGGTGATTGTCGAGCGATGTTCATTCATCCATTGTTGTAGCATCCACGCCCGTGAGTTGCCTGGGTTTGTAAAACCTCACTTACTGTACTGTCTGGAGACAATAAACATCTCTTTAAACTGTGATCAGTGCTCCTTCCACTCACATTGTCGACCACTTTAGGACTTGAACAGCAGGTTAGGTGTAAGGATTCGCATTCTAATCAGTAATCTCTAAACTGTCTGTGCTTTATATGCTCTGTCTGAGGCCAGAACTCTCCATTCACCTGACGAAGGGGCGAACCCGAAAGCTTATTAGTTTACGACCAAATAAATCGGTTGGACTGAAACCTGGTGTTGTCAGACTGTTTACTGTGAGACAGCAGCGTTAATCACTGTCTCACCGTGCTGCCCCGGGTCCCTGGCACTGTGAGACAGCAGTGCTAACCACTGTGTCACTGTGCTGCCCCGGGTCCCTGGCAGTGTGAGACAGCAGTGCTAATCACTGTGTCACCGTGCTGCCCCGGGTCCCTGGCACTGTGAGACAGCAGTGCTAACCACTGTGTCACCGTGCTGCCCCGGGTCCCTGGCACTGTGAGACAGCAGTGCTAATCACTATGTCACCGTGCTGCCCCGGGTCCCTGGCACTGTGAGACAGCAGTGCTAATCACTGTGTCACCGTGCTGCCCCGGGTCCCTGGCACTGTGAGACAGCAGTGTTAACCACTGTGTCACCGTGCTGCCCTGGGTCCCTGGCACTGTGAGACAGCAGTGCTATTCACTGTCACTGTGCTGCCCCGGGTCCCTGGCACTGTGAGGCAGCAGTGCTAATCACTGTGTCACCGTGCTGCCCCGGGTCCCTGGCACTGTGAGACAGCAGTGCTAATCACTGTGTCACCGTGCTGCCCCGGGTCCCTGGCACTGTGAGACAGCAGTGCTAATCACTGAGTCACCGTGCTGCCCCAGGTCCCTGGCACTGTGAGACAGCAGTGCTAATCACTGTGTCACCGTGCTGCCCCGGGTCCCTGGCACTGTGAGACAGCAGTGTGAATCACTGTGTCACCGTGCTGCCCCGGGTCCCTGGCACTGTGAGACAGCAGTGTGAATCACTGTGTCACCGTGCTGCCCCGGGTCCCTGGCACTGTGAGACAGCAGTGCTAATCACTGTGTCACCGTGCTGACCCGGGTCCCTGGCACTGTGAGACAGCAGTGCTAATCACTGTGTCACCGTGCTGACCCGGGTCCCTGGCGCTGTGAGACAGCAGTGCTAATCACTGCGTTACCGTGCTGCCCCGGGTCCCTGGTGCTGTGAGACAGCAGTGCTAATCACTGTGTCACCGTGCTGCCCCGGGTCCCTGGCACTGTGAGACAGCAATGCTAATCAGTGTGTCACCGTGCTGCACCAGGTCCCTGGCACTGTGAGACAGCAGTGCTAATCACAGTGTTACCATGCTGCCCCGGGTCCCTGGTACCGTGAGGCAGCATTGCTAATCACTGTGTCACCGTGCCCCGGGTCCCTGGCGCTGTGAGACAGCAGTGCTAATCACTGTGTTACCATGCTGCCCCGGGTCCCTGGCACCGTGAGGCAGCAGTGCTAATCACTGTGTCACCGTGCTGCCCCGGGTCCCAGGCACTGTGAGACAGCAGTGCTAATCACTGTGTCACCGTGCTGCCCCGGGTCCCTGGCATTGTGAGACAGCAGTGCTAATCACTGTGTCACCGTGCTGCCCCGGGTCCCTGGCACTGTGAGACAGCAGTGCTAATCACTGTGTCACCGTGCTGCCCCGGGTCTCAGGCACTGTGAGACAGCAGTGCTAATCACTGTGTCACCGTGCTGCCCCGGGTCCCAGGCACTGTGAGACAGCAGTGCTAATCACTGTGTCACCGTGCTGCCCCGGGTCCCAGGCAGTGTGAGACAGCAGTGCTAACTACTGCGCCATCGTACGGCCCCAGAACACTGGCACCGTGCCACCAAGTAGATCAATCATAGTCCCGTAACAGTCTAAACACCTTTCAAAAGACAAAACTGTACCCGCCTCTACCACTACCTCTGGCAACTTGTTCCAGACATTCACCACTCTGTGTGAAAAGAATTGCTTTTCTGAACATTTTCGTACGTCTCCCCTCAACCTTTACAACGAGGCCCTCGAGTGTTACACTGACTTTTCGGACAAGATATTTCCAATCCAGCTGACATGTGCCCCATAAAGATTCATCAACATCTTTAAGTTCATCCATCAGCCCCGACGCTCAAGGCAAAAGAATGCAAGGCTATCCAGCCTCACTTTATTTGTCAAACCACAAAGCCATGGTAACATCCGAACAAATCTGGATAAGTGCACAGTAAATACAGAATGGGAGCTGGATAAGAGCACAGTAAATACAGAATGGGAGCTGGATAAGAGCACAGTAAATACAGAATGAGAGCTGGATAAGAGCACAGTAAATACAGAATGAGAGCTGGATAAGAGCACAGTAAATACAGAATGGGAGCTGGATAAGAGCACAGTAAATACAGAATGAGAGCTGGATAAGAGCACAGTAAATACAGAATGGGAGCTGGATAAGAGCACAGTAAATACAAAATGGGAGCTGGATAAGAGCACAGTAAATACAGAATGGGAGCTGGATAAGAGCACAGTAAATACAGAATGAGAGCTGGATAAGTGCACAGTAAATACAGAATGGGAGCAGGATAAGAGCACAGTAAATACAGAATGGGAGCTGGATAAGAGCACAGTAAATACAGAATGGGAGCTGGATAAGAGCACAGTAAATACAGAATGGGAGCTGGATAAGAGCACAGTAAATACAGAATGGGAGCTGGATAAGAGCACAGTAAATACAGAATGGGAGCTGGATAAGAGCACAGTAAATACAGAATGGGAGCTGGATAAGAGCACAGTAAATACAGAATGGGAGCTGGATAAGAGCACAGTAAATACAGAATGGGAGCTGGATAAGAGCACAGTAAATACAGAATGGGAGCTGGATAAGAGCACAGTAAATAAAGAATGGGGGCTGGATAAGGGCACAGTAAATACAGAATGGGAGGTGGATAAGAGCACAGTAAATACAGAATGGGAGCTGGATAAGAGCACAGTAAATACAGAATGGGAGCTGGATAAGAGCACAGTAAATACAGAATGGGAGCTGGATAAGTGCACAGTAAATACAGAATGGGAGCTGGATAAGAGCACAGTAAATAGAGAATGGGAGCTGGATAAGAGCACAGTAAATACAGAATGGGAGCTGGATAAGAGCACAGTAAATACAGAATGGGAGCTGGATAAGAGCACAGTAAATACAGAATGGGAGCTGGATAAGGGCACAGTAAATACAGAATGAGAGCTGGATAAGAGCACAGTAAATACAGAATGGGGGCTGGATAAGAGCACAGTAAATACAGAATGGGAGCTGGATAAGAGCACAGTAAATACAGAATGGGAGGTGGATAAGAGCACAGTAAATACAGAATGGGAGCTGGATAAGAGCACAGTAAATACAGAATGGGAGCTGGATAAGAGCACAGTAAATACAGAATGGGAGCTGGATAAGGGCACAGTAAATACAGAATGGGAGCTGGATAAGAGCAGCACAAAATACAGAATGGGAGCTGGATAAGAGCACAGTAAATACAGAATGGGAGCTGGATAAGAGCACAGTAAATACAGAATGGGAGCTGGATAAGAGCACAGTAAATACAGAATGAGAGCTGGATAAGAGCACAGTAAATACAGAATGGGAGCTGGATAAGAGCAGCACAAAATACAGAATGGGAGCTGGATAAGAGCACAGTAAATACAGAATGGGAGCTGGATAAGAGCACAGTAAATACAGAATGGGAGCTGGATAAGAGCACAGTAAATACAGAATGGGAGCTGGATAAGAGCACAGTAAATACAGAATGAGAGCTGGATAAGAGCACAGTAAATACAGAATGGGAGCTGGATAAGAGCACAGTAAATACAGAATGGGAGCTGGATAAGAGCACAGTAAATACAGAATGAGAGCTGGATAAGAGCACAGGAAATACAGAATGGGAGCTGGATAAGAGCACAGTAAATACAGAATGGGAGCTGGATAAGAGCAGCACAAAATACAGAATGGGAGCTGGATAAGAGCACAGTAAATACAGAATGGAGGCTGGATAAGAGCACAGTAAATACAGAATGGGAGCTGGATAAGAGCACAGTAAATACAGAATGGGAGCTGGATAAGAGCACAGTAAATACAGAATGGGAGCTGGATAAGAGCACAGTAAATACAGAATGGGAGCTGGATAAGAGCACAGTAAATACAGAATGGGAGCTGGATAAGAGTACAGTAAATACAGAATGGGAGCTGGATAAGGGCACAGTAAATACAGAATGGGAGCTGGATAAGAGCACAGTAAATACAGAATGGGAGCTGGATAAGAGCACAGTAAATACAGAATGGGAGCTGGGTAAGAGCACAGTAAATACAGAATGGGAGCTGGATAAGAGCACAGTAAATACAGAATGGGAGCTCGATAAGAGCACAGTAAATACAGAATGGGAGCTGGGTAAGAGCACAGTAAATACAGAATGGGAGCTGGATAAGAGCACAGTAAATACAGAATGGGAGCTGGATAAGAGTACAGTAAATACAGAATGAGAGCTGGATAAGAGCACAGTAAGTACAGAATGGGAGCTGGATAAGAGCACAGTAAATACAGAATGGGAGCTGGGTAAGAGCACAGTAAATACAGAATGGGAGCTGGATAAGAGCACAGTAAATACAGAATGGGAGCTGGATAAGAGCACAGTAAATACAGAATGGGAGCTGGATAAGAGTACAGTAAATACAGAATGAGAGCTGGATAAGAGCACAGTAAGTACAGAATGGGAGATGGATAAGAGCACAGTAAATACAGAATGGGAGCTGGATAAGAGCACAGTAAATACAGAATGGGAGCTGGATAAGAGCACAGTAAATAAAGAATGGGGGCTGGATAAGGGCACAGTAAATACAGAATGGGAGGTGGATAAGAGCACAGTAAATACAGAATGGGAGCTGGATAAGAGCACAGTAAATACAGAATGGGTGCTGGATAAGAGCACAGTAAATACAGAATGGGAGGTGGATAAGAGCACAGTAAATACAGAATGGGAGCTGGATAAGAGCACAGTAAATACAGTATGGGAGCTGGATAAGAGCACAGGAAATACAGAATGAGAGCTGGATAAGAGCACAGTAAATACAGAATGGGAGCTGGATAAGAGCAGAGTAACTGTAGCCTGGAGGCTACAGTTGAGGAGGAATCAACTGGGGATAGCCAAAGAGAGCAGGTCTCTGGGGGTGAGCCTATTGGGAAACCTCAGGTAGTCAGGGGTAAGAGGTTGGGCCTCGTGATTGGGGACTCCACAGTTAAGGGGACGGATAGGAGAGTCGGAGGTAAGGGTAGGGACTCAGGGCTGGTTTGTTGCCTACCCGGGGCTGGGGTCCGGGATGTATCGGAAAGGGTATTCATCACGTGCTCACTGTGTAGGGAGATCAACCCCAAGTTATAGTTCATGTGGGGACGCATGACATAGGGAGGTTAAGGGAAGGGGATATTAAGCAGAGATTTATGGAGATGGGGTGGAAACTAAAGGCTAAGTCTGGAAGAGTAGTTATCTCCAGACTCTTGCCTGTGCCACAGGATAGTTTAGAGAGGAATAGAGAGAGGGAAAGTTTGAACTCGTGGCTGAGGGGACGGTGCAGGAGGGAGGGGTTCAGGTACTTGAGCAATTGGGGCTCATTCTGGGAAGGTGGGACCTCTATAAGAGTGATGGTTTACACCTGAACCAGAGGGGAACCAATATCCTGGGGGTAAATTTACAAAGGCTATGCAGGGAGGTTTAAACTGATTCAGAGGGGGGGTGGGATCCTGAGTAGAGGGGGTGAAAGTGAGGGGGGCATAGATGGGGACTGCAATGCACGGCATTGTGGGGATGGGGCGGAGCAGGGTTTGAAATGCGTATACTTTAATGCGAGGAGTATTCACAATAAAGTGGATGAACTTGCAGCGTGGACCAGTACCTGGGACTTTGATGTTGTGGCCATTTCAGAGACTTGGATAGAGCAGGGGCAGGAATGGATGTTGCAGGTCCCGGGGTACAAATGCTTTAATCGGAGTAGACAAGGAGGTAGAAGGGGGGGTGGGGTAGCATTATTGGTCAAGGACTGTATCACAGTGTCAGAGAGGAACTTTGATGAGGACTTGTCTGTTGAGGTAGTATGGGCGGAGATTAGAAATAGGAGAGGAGAGGTCACCCTGTTGGGAGTCTTTTATAGACCTCCAAAAAGTTCTAGAGAGGTTGAGGAAAGGATTGCGGAGACGATCCTGGATAGGAGTGAAAGTAATAGGGTAATTGTTATGGGGGACTTTAACTTTGCGAATATTGATTGGAATTGCTATGGTTCTAGCTCGTTGGAGGGGTCAGTGTTTGTACAATGCGTGCAGGAAGGTTTTTTAACTCAGTATGTAGATAGGCCAACTAGAGGTGAGGCTATATTGGATTTGGTGCTGGGAAATGAGCCAGACCAGGTGCTAGACTTGGAAGTTGGTGTGCATTTTGGGGATAGTGACCACAATTCGATTACGTTCACCTTAGTGATGGAAAGGGATAGGCATGAACCTCGGGTCAGTAGTTTTCGCTGGGGGAAGGGTAATTATGAGGCTATTAGGAGAGAATTAGGAAGCATAGGTTGGACTCGGAGATAACAGGGACTGGGAACGTCTGAAATGTGGAATTTTTTCAAAGAACAGCTACTGCGGGTCTGCGATAGGTATGTCCCTGTCAGGCAAGGAGGATTTGGTAGGCCCAGGGAACCGTGGTGCACTAAAAAAGTTGATTCGTTGGTTAGGAAGAAAAAGGAGGCTTAAGTTCGGATGAGGCTTGAGGGCTCAGGTAATGCATTAGAAAGCTTTAGATTGGCTAGGAGGGAGTTGAAGAGTGAGTTAAGAAGGGCTAAAAGAGGACATGAGAAGACTTTGGCTGATAGGATTAAGGAGAATCCTAAGGCGTTCTATAGGTATGTCAAGAATAGAAGGTTGGTCAGGGCAAGATTAGGGCCAGTTACAGACAGCAGAGGGAAGTTGTGTGTGGAACCGGAGGAGATTGGAGAGGCATTGAATCAATATTTCTCTTCAGTGTTCACGCAGGGGGACATGAATATAGCTGATGAGGACACTGGGTTGCAGGGGTGTGAAATAGACAGTATTACGGTTGATAAGGGGGATGTGCTGGATATTCTTGAGGGGTTGAAAATAGATAAGTCCCCTGGTCCGGATGGGATATACCCTAGGATTGTCTGGGAGGCTAGAGAGGTGATTGCAGAGCCTCTGGCTCTGATCTTCAGGTCGTCGTTGGTCTCTGGTGTAGTCCCGGAGGATTGGAGGATAGTGAATGTTGTCCCATTGTTTAAGAAGGGGAACAGAGACTTTGCCAGGAATTATAGACCGGTGAGTCTTACTTCTGTTGTGGGCAAGGGTTTAGAAAAAATTATTAGGGATAGGATTTATAGTTATTTGGAGTGTAATGAATTGATCAGAAATAGTCAGCATGGTTTTGTAGTGGGTAGGTCGTGCCATACTAACCTTATTGAGTTTTTTGAGAAAGTGACCAAAGAGGTGGATGGGGGCAAGGCAGTTGATGTGGTATATATGGATTTTAGGGAGGCGTTCGATAAGGTTCACCATGGTAGGCTTCTGCAGAAAATGCAGATGTATGGGATTGGGGGTAATCTAGGAAATTGGATCAGAAATTGGCTGTCAGATAGGAGACAGAGGGTGGTGGTTGATGGTAAATATTCATCATGGAGTTCGGTTACGAGTGGTGTGCCTCAGGGATCTGTTTTGGGGCCACTGCTGTTTGTAATCTTTATTAATGATCTGGATGAGGGTATCGTTGGGTGGATTAGTAAATTTGCTGACGACACCAAAGTAGGAGGTGTGGTAGATTGTGAGGAAGGGTGTCATAGTCTGCAGGGAGACTTAGATAGGTTGCAGAGCTGGGCCGAGAGGTGGCGGATGGAATTTAATGCGGAGAAGTGTGAGGTAATTCACTTTGGTAGGAATAACAGATGTATAGGGCTAACGGGAGGACTTTGAATAGTGTGGATGAACAGAGGGATCTAGGTGTATGTGTACATAGATCCCTGAAAGTTGGGAATCAAGTAGATAAGGTTGTTAAGAACATAAGAACATAAGAAATAGGAGCAGGAGTAGGCCATCTGGCCCTTCGAGCCTGCCCCGCCATTCAATAAGATCATGGCTGATCTGTCGTGACTCAGCTCCACCTTCCCGCCCTCTCCCCATAACCCTTAATCCCTTCTCTTATCAAAAACCCATCAACCCGTTTCTTAAAAATATTTAGCGAGGCAGCCTCCACCACTTCAACGGGCAGAGAATTCCAGAGATTCACCACCCTTTGAGTGAAGAAGTTCCTCCTCAACTCTGTTCTAAACCGCCCCCCCCTTTATCTTGAGGCTGTGCCCCCTAGTCCTACTGTCTTTTTTGAGCGGGAACAGTCTCTCCACCTCTATCCTATCCATCCCATTCATCATCTTATACGTCTCAATGAGATCTCCCCTCATTCTTCTAAACTCTAACGAGTACAAGCCTAGTTTATTCAGCCTCTCCTCATAGCTCAATCCCCTCAACTCCGGTATCAGCCGAGTAAACCTCCTCTGCACTCCCTCCAGGGCCAAAACATCCTTGCGCAGGTGCGGCGCCCAAAACTGCACACAGTACTCCAGCTGCGGCCTCACCAATGCCCTATACAGCTGCAGCAAGACCTCCCTACTTTTATATTCAATCCCCTTCGCTATGAAGGCCAGCATCCCATTCGCCTTCCTGACCACCTGTTGCGCCTGCAAGCTGGGTTTTTGCGACTCATGCACAAGGACCCCGAGGTCCCTCTGCACCGTCGCCTGCTGCAGTTTTTCGCCCCGTAAGTAATAGTCCTTCCTACCATTCCTCCTACCAAAGTGGACCACCTCACACTTGCCAACATTAAATTCCATTTGCCATTTCCTGGCCCATTCGCCCAGCCTATCTAGATCCTTCTGCAGACTCTCCACACCCTCCGCACAATTTGCCTTTCCCCCAATCTTGGTGTCATCAGCAAATTTCGACACCCTGCACTCGGTTCCCTCCTCCAGATCTGCACTCGGTTCCCTCCTCCAGTTAAGAAGGCATACGATGTCTTGGCGTTTATTGGTAGGGGGATTGAATTTAGGAGTCACAGTGTCATGTTGCAATTGTACACTACTCTGGTACGGCCGCACCTGGAGTACTGTGTGCAGTTCTGGTCCCCACATTACCGGAAGGATGTGGAGGCTTTGGAGAGGGTGCAGAGGAGGTTTACTAGGATGTTGCCTGGTATGGTGGGGAGGACCTATGAGGAGAGACTGAGGGATTTGGGGTTGTTTTCGTTAGAAAGAAGGCGGCTAAGAGGGGATCTTATTGAAACATATAAGATGATTAGAGGTTTAGATAGGGTGGATAGTGATAGTCTTTTTCCTTGGATGGAGAAAGCTGGCACGAGGGGGCATGGCTTTAAATTAAGGGGAGGTAGCTACAAGACGGATGTCAGGGGTAGGTTCTTTACCCAGAGGGTGGTGAGGGACTGGAATGCCCTGCCTGCTGCAATTGTAAATGCTCCTAGTTTCGGGGCATTTAAGAGATCTGTAGATAGGTTTATGGATGAAAAGGGATTGGTTTAGGCTAGTGGGTCATTGTTTTGTAAGTGGTCGGCGCAACATCGTGGGCCGAAGGGCCTGTTCTGCGCTGTAATGTTCTATGTTCTATGTAAATGCAGAATGGGAGCTGGTTAAGAGCACAGTAAATACAGAATGGGAGCTGGATAAGAGCACAGTAAATACAGAATGGGAGCTGGATAAAAGCACAGTAAATACAGAATGAGAGCTGGATAAGTGCACAGTAAATACAGAATGGGAGCTGGATAAGAGCACAGTAAATACAGAACGGGAGCTGGATAATAGTACAGTTAATTCAGAATGGGAGCTGGATAAGAGCACAGTAAATACAGAATGGGAGCTGGATAAGAGCACAGTAAATACAGAATGAGAGCTGGATAAGTGCACAGTAAATACAGAATGGGAGCTGGATAAGGGCACAGAAAATAGAGAATGGGAGCTGGATCAGAGCACAGTAAATACAGAATGGGTTCTGGATAAGAGCACAGTAAATAAAGAATGGGGGCTGGATAAGAGCACAGCAAATACAGAATGGGAGCTGGATAAGACCAGCACAGTAAATACCGAATGGGACCTGGATAAGCGCACAGTAAATACAGAATGGGAGCTGGATAAGTGCACAGTAAATACAGAATGGGAGCTGGATAAGAGCACAGTAAATACAGAATGAGAGCTGGATAAGAGCACAGTAAATACAGAAGGGGAGCTGGATAAGAGCACAGTAAATGCAGAATGGGAGCTGGGTAAGAGCACAGTAAATACAGAATGGGAGCTGGATAAGAGCACAGTAAATACAGAATGGGAGCTGGATAAGAGCACAGTAAATACAGAATGGGAGCTGGATAAGAGCACAGTAAATACAGAATGGGAGCTGGATAAGAGCACAGTAAATACAGAATGGGAGCTGGATAAGAGCACAGTAAATACAGAATGGGAGCTCGATAAGAGCACAGTAAATACAGAATGGGAGCTGGATAAGAGCACAGTAAATACAGAATGGGAGCTGGATAAAAGCACAGTAAATACAGAATGGGAGCTGGATAAGAGCACAGTAAATACAGAATGGGAGATGGATAAGAGCACAGTAAATACAGAATGGGAGCTGGATAAGAGCACAGTAAATACAGAATGGGAGGTGGATAAGAGTACAGTAAATACAGAATGGGTGCTGGATAAGAGCACAGTAAATACAGAATGGGAGCTGGATAAGAGCACAGTAAATACAGAATGGGAACTGGATAAGAGCACAGTAAATACAGAATGGGAGTTGGATAAGGGCACAGTAAATACAGAATGAGAGCTGGATAAGAGCACAGTAAATATAGAATGACAGCTGGATAAGAGCACAGGAAATACAGAATGGGAGCTGGATAAGACCAGCACACTAAATACAGAATGGGAGCTGGATAAGAGCACAGTAAATACAGAATGGGAGCTGGATAAGAGCACAGTAAATACAGAATGGGAGCTGGATAAGAGCTCAGTAAATACAGAATGGGAGCTGGATAAGAGCACAGTAAATACAGAATGGGAGCTGGATAAGAGCACAGTAAATACAGAATGAGAGCTGTATAAGAGCACAGTAAATACAGAATGGGAGCTGGATAAGAGCACAGTAAATACAGAATGGGAGCTGGATAAGAGCACAGTAAATACAGAATGGGAGCTGGATAAGAGCACAGTAAATACAGAATGAGAGCTGGATAAGTGCTCAGTAAATACAGAATGGGAGCTGGATAAGGGCACAGTAAATAGAGAATGGGAGCTGGATCAGAGCACAGTAAATACAGAATGGGTTCTGGATAAGAGCACAGTAAATAAAGAATGGGGGCTGGATAAGAGCACAGTAAATACCGAATGGGAGCTGGATAAGCGCACAGTAAATACAGAATGGGAGCTGGATAAGAGCACAGTAAATACAGAATGAGAGCTGGATAAGTGCACAGTAAATACAGAATGGGATCTGGATAAGAGCACAGTAAATACAGAATGAGAGCTGGATAAGAGCACAGGAAATATAGAATGAGAGCTGGATAAGAGCGGCACAGTAAAAACAGAATGGGAACTGGATAAGAGCTCAGTAAATACAGAATGGGAGCTGGATAAGAGCACAGTAAATAGAGAATGGGAGCTGGATAAGAGCTCAGTAAATACAGAATGGGAGCTGGATAAGAGCACAGTAAATACAGAATGGGAGCTGGATAAGAGTACAGTAAATACAGAATGGGAGCTGGATAAGAGCAGCACAATAAATACAGAATGGGAGCTGGATAAGACCAGCACAGTAAATACAGAATGGGAGCTGGATAAGAGCACAGTAAATACAGAATGGGAGCTGGATAAGAGCACAGGAAATACAGAATGAGAGCTGGATAAAAGCGGCACAGTAAAAACAGAATGGGAACTGGATAAGAGCTCAGTAAATACAGAATGGGAGCTGGATAAGAGCACAGTAAATACAGAATGGGAGCTGGATAAGAGCACAGTAAATACAGAATGGGAGCTGGATAAGAGCAGCACAGTAAATACAGAATGGGAGCTGGATAAGAGCACAGTAAATACAGAATGGGAGCTGGATAAGGGCACAGTAAATACAGAATGAGAGCTGGATAAGAGCACAGTAAATACAGAATGGGGGCTGGATAAGAGCACAGTAAATACAGAATGGGAGCTGGATAAGAGCACAGTAAATACAGAATGGGAGGTGGATAAGAGCACAGTAAATACAGAATGGGAGCTGGATAAGAGCACAGTAAATACAGAATGGGAGCTGGATAAGAGCACAGTAAATACAGAATGGGAGCTGGATAAGAGCACAGTAAATACAGAATGGGAGCTGGATAAGAGCAGCACAAAATACAGAATGGGAGCTGGATAAGAGCACAGTAAATACAGAATGGGAGCTGGATAAGAGCACAGTAAATACAGAATGGGAGCTGGATAAGAGCACAGTAAATACAGAATGAGAGCTGGATAAGAGCACAGTAAATACAGAATGGGAGCTGGATAAGAGCAGCACAAAATACAGAATGGGAGCTGGATAAGAGCACAGTAAATACAGAATGGGAGCTGGATAAGAGCACAGTAAATACAGAATGGGAGCTGGATAAGAGCACAGTAAATACAGAATGGGAGCTGGATAAGAGCACAGTAAATACAGAATGAGAGCTGGATAAGAGCACAGTAAATACAGAATGGGAGCTGGATAAGAGCACAGTAAATACAGAATGGGAGCTGGATAAGAGCACAGTAAATACAGAATGAGAGCTGGATAAGAGCACAGGAAATACAGAATGGGAGCTGGATAAGAGCACAGTAAATACAGAATGGGAGCTGGATAAGAGCAGCACAAAATACAGAATGGGAGCTGGATAAGAGCACAGTAAATACAGAATGGAGGCTGGATAAGAGCACAGTAAATACAGAATGGGAGCTGGATAAGAGCACAGTAAATACAGAATGGGAGCTGGATAAGAGCACAGTAAATACAGAATGGGAGCTGGATAAGAGCACAGTAAATACAGAATGGGAGCTGGATAAGAGCACAGTAAATACAGAATGGGAGCTGGATAAGAGTACAGTAAATACAGAATGGGAGCTGGATAAGGGCACAGTAAATACAGAATGGGAGCTGGATAAGAGCACAGTAAATACAGAATGGGAGCTGGATAAGAGCACAGTAAATACAGAATGGGAGCTGGGTAAGAGCACAGTAAATACAGAATGGGAGCTGGATAAGAGCACAGTAAATACAGAATGGGAGCTCGATAAGAGCACAGTAAATACAGAATGGGAGCTGGGTAAGAGCACAGTAAATACAGAATGGGAGCTGGATAAGAGCACAGTAAATACAGAATGGGAGCTGGATAAGAGTACAGTAAATACAGAATGAGAGCTGGATAAGAGCACAGTAAGTACAGAATGGGAGCTGGATAAGAGCACAGTAAATACAGAATGGGAGCTGGGTAAGAGCACAGTAAATACAGAATGGGAGCTGGATAAGAGCACAGTAAATACAGAATGGGAGCTGGATAAGAGCACAGTAAATACAGAATGGGAGCTGGATAAGAGTACAGTAAATACAGAATGAGAGCTGGATAAGAGCACAGTAAGTACAGAATGGGAGATGGATAAGAGCACAGTAAATACAGAATGGGAGCTGGATAAGAGCACAGTAAATACAGAATGGGAGCTGGATAAGAGCACAGTAAATAAAGAATGGGGGCTGGATAAGGGCACAGTAAATACAGAATGGGAGGTGGATAAGAGCACAGTAAATACAGAATGGGAGCTGGATAAGAGCACAGTAAATACAGAATGGGTGCTGGATAAGAGCACAGTAAATACAGAATGGGAGGTGGATAAGAGCACAGTAAATACAGAATGGGAGCTGGATAAGAGCACAGTAAATACAGTATGGGAGCTGGATAAGAGCACAGGAAATACAGAATGAGAGCTGGATAAGAGCACAGTAAATACAGAATGGGAGCTGGATAAGAGCAGAGTAACTGTAGCCTGGAGGCTACAGTTGAGGAGGAATCAACTGGGGATAGCCAAAGAGAGCAGGTCTCTGGGGGTGAGCCTATTGGGAAACCTCAGGTAGTCAGGGGTAAGAGGTTGGGCCTCGTGATTGGGGACTCCACAGTTAAGGGGACGGATAGGAGAGTCGGAGGTAAGGGTAGGGACTCAGGGCTGGTTTGTTGCCTACCCGGGGCTGGGGTCCGGGATGTATCGGAAAGGGTATTCAGGACTCTTAGGGGAGAGGGAGATCAACCCCAAGTTATAGTTCATGTGGGGACGCATGACATAGGGAGGTTAAGGGAAGGGGATATTAAGCAGAGATTTATGGAGATGGGGTGGAAACTAAAGGCTAAGTCTGGAAGAGTAGTTATCTCCAGACTCTTGCCTGTGCCACAGGATAGTTTAGAGAGGAATAGAGAGAGGGAAAGTTTGAACTCGTGGCTGAGGGGACGGTGCAGGAGGGAGGGGTTCAGGTACTTGAGCAATTGGGGCTCATTCTGGGGAAGGTGGGACCTCTATAAGAGTGATGGTTTACACCTGAACCAGAGGGGAACCAATATCCTGGGGGGTAAATTTACAAAGGCTATGCAGGGAGGTTTAAACTGATTCAGAGGGGGGGTGGGATCCTGAGTAGAGGGGGTGAAAGTGAGGGGGGCATAGATGGGGACTGCAATGCACGGCATTGTGGGGATGGGGCGGAGCAGGGTTTGAAATGCGTATACTTTAATGCGAGGAGTATTCACAATAAAGTGGATGAACTTGCAGCGTGGACCAGTACCTGGGACTTTGATGTTGTGGCCATTTCAGAGACTTGGATAGAGCAGGGGCAGGAATGGATGTTGCAGGTCCCGGGGTACAAATGCTTTAATCGGAGTAGACAAGGAGGTAGAAGGGGGGGTGGGGTAGCATTATTGGTCAAGGACTGTATCACAGTGTCAGAGAGGAACTTTGATGAGGACTTGTCTGTTGAGGTAGTATGGGCGGAGATTAGAAATAGGAGAGGAGAGGTCACCCTGTTGGGAGTCTTTTATAGACCTCCAAAAAGTTCTAGAGAGGTTGAGGAAAGGATTGCGGAGACGATCCTGGATAGGAGTGAAAGTAATAGGGTAATTGTTATGGGGGACTTTAACTTTGCGAATATTGATTGGAATTGCTATGGTTCTAGCTCGTTGGAGGGGTCAGTGTTTGTACAATGCGTGCAGGAAGGTTTTTTAACTCAGTATGTAGATAGGCCAACTAGAGGTGAGGCTATATTGGATTTGGTGCTGGGAAATGAGCCAGACCAGGTGCTAGACTTGGAAGTTGGTGTGCATTTTGGGGATAGTGACCACAATTCGATTACGTTCACCTTAGTGATGGAAAGGGATAGGCATGAACCTCGGGTCAGTAGTTTTCGCTGGGGGAAGGGTAATTATGAGGCTATTAGGAGAGAATTAGGAAGCATAGGTTGGACTCGGAGATAACAGGGACTGGGAACGTCTGAAATGTGGAATTTTTTCAAAGAACAGCTACTGCGGGTCTGCGATAGGTATGTCCCTGTCAGGCAAGGAGGATTTGGTAGGCCCAGGGAACCGTGGTGCACTAAAAAAGTTGATTCGTTGGTTAGGAAGAAAAAGGAGGCTTAAGTTCGGATGAGGCTTGAGGGCTCAGGTAATGCATTAGAAAGCTTTAGATTGGCTAGGAGGGAGTTGAAGAGTGAGTTAAGAAGGGCTAAAAGAGGACATGAGAAGACTTTGGCTGATAGGATTAAGGAGAATCCTAAGGCGTTCTATAGGTATGTCAAGAATAGAAGGTTGGTCAGGGCAAGATTAGGGCCAGTTACAGACAGCAGAGGGAAGTTGTGTGTGGAACCGGAGGAGATTGGAGAGGCATTGAATCAATATTTCTCTTCAGTGTTCACGCAGGGGGACATGAATATAGCTGATGAGGACACTGGGTTGCAGGGGTGTGAAATAGACAGTATTACGGTTGATAAGGGGGATGTGCTGGATATTCTTGAGGGGTTGAAAATAGATAAGTCCCCTGGTCCGGATGGGATATACCCTAGGATTGTCTGGGAGGCTAGAGAGGTGATTGCAGAGCCTCTGGCTCTGATCTTCAGGTCGTCGTTGGTCTCTGGTGTAGTCCCGGAGGATTGGAGGATAGTGAATGTTGTCCCATTGTTTAAGAAGGGGAACAGAGACTTTGCCAGGAATTATAGACCGGTGAGTCTTACTTCTGTTGTGGGCAAGGGTTTAGAAAAAATTATTAGGGATAGGATTTATAGTTATTTGGAGTGTAATGAATTGATCAGAAATAGTCAGCATGGTTTTGTAGTGGGTAGGTCGTGCCATACTAACCTTATTGAGTTTTTTGAGAAAGTGACCAAAGAGGTGGATGGGGGCAAGGCAGTTGATGTGGTATATATGGATTTTAGGGAGGCGTTCGATAAGGTTCACCATGGTAGGCTTCTGCAGAAAATGCAGATGTATGGGATTGGGGGTAATCTAGGAAATTGGATCAGAAATTGGCTGTCAGATAGGAGACAGAGGGTGGTGGTTGATGGTAAATATTCATCATGGAGTTCGGTTACGAGTGGTGTGCCTCAGGGATCTGTTTTGGGGCCACTGCTGTTTGTAATCTTTATTAATGATCTGGATGAGGGTATCGTTGGGTGGATTAGTAAATTTGCTGACGACACCAAAGTAGGAGGTGTGGTAGATTGTGAGGAAGGGTGTCATAGTCTGCAGGGAGACTTAGATAGGTTGCAGAGCTGGGCCGAGAGGTGGCGGATGGAATTTAATGCGGAGAAGTGTGAGGTAATTCACTTTGGTAGGAATAACAGATGTATAGGGCTAACGGGAGGACTTTGAATAGTGTGGATGAACAGAGGGATCTAGGTGTATGTGTACATAGATCCCTGAAAGTTGGGAATCAAGTAGATAAGGTTGTTAAGAACATAAGAACATAAGAAATAGGAGCAGGAGTAGGCCATCTGGCCCTTCGAGCCTGCCCCGCCATTCAATAAGATCATGGCTGATCTGTCGTGACTCAGCTCCACCTTCCCGCCCTCTCCCCATAACCCTTAATCCCTTCTCTTATCAAAAACCCATCAACCCGTTTCTTAAAAATATTTAGCGAGGCAGCCTCCACCACTTCAACGGGCAGAGAATTCCAGAGATTCACCACCCTTTGAGTGAAGAAGTTCCTCCTCAACTCTGTTCTAAACCGCCCCCCCCTTTATCTTGAGGCTGTGCCCCCTAGTCCTACTGTCTTTTTTGAGCGGGAACAGTCTCTCCACCTCTATCCTATCCATCCCATTCATCATCTTATACGTCTCAATGAGATCTCCCCTCATTCTTCTAAACTCTAACGAGTACAAGCCTAGTTTATTCAGCCTCTCCTCATAGCTCAATCCCCTCAACTCCGGTATCAGCCGAGTAAACCTCCTCTGCACTCCCTCCAGGGCCAAAACATCCTTGCGCAGGTGCGGCGCCCAAAACTGCACACAGTACTCCAGCTGCGGCCTCACCAATGCCCTATACAGCTGCAGCAAGACCTCCCTACTTTTATATTCAATCCCCTTCGCTATGAAGGCCAGCATCCCATTCGCCTTCCTGACCACCTGTTGCGCCTGCAAGCTGGGTTTTTGCGACTCATGCACAAGGACCCCGAGGTCCCTCTGCACCGTCGCCTGCTGCAGTTTTTCGCCCCGTAAGTAATAGTCCTTCCTACCATTCCTCCTACCAAAGTGGACCACCTCACACTTGCCAACATTAAATTCCATTTGCCATTTCCTGGCCCATTCGCCCAGCCTATCTAGATCCTTCTGCAGACTCTCCACACCCTCCGCACAATTTGCCTTTCCCCCAATCTTGGTGTCATCAGCAAATTTCGACACCCTGCACTCGGTTCCCTCCTCCAGATCTGCACTCGGTTCCCTCCTCCAGTTAAGAAGGCATACGATGTCTTGGCGTTTATTGGTAGGGGGATTGAATTTAGGAGTCACAGTGTCATGTTGCAATTGTACACTACTCTGGTACGGCCGCACCTGGAGTACTGTGTGCAGTTCTGGTCCCCACATTACCGGAAGGATGTGGAGGCTTTGGAGAGGGTGCAGAGGAGGTTTACTAGGATGTTGCCTGGTATGGTGGGGAGGACCTATGAGGAGAGACTGAGGGATTTGGGGTTGTTTTCGTTAGAAAGAAGGCGGCTAAGAGGGGATCTTATTGAAACATATAAGATGATTAGAGGTTTAGATAGGGTGGATAGTGATAGTCTTTTTCCTTGGATGGAGAAAGCTGGCACGAGGGGGCATGGCTTTAAATTAAGGGGAGGTAGCTACAAGACGGATGTCAGGGGTAGGTTCTTTACCCAGAGGGTGGTGAGGGACTGGAATGCCCTGCCTGCTGCAATTGTAAATGCTCCTAGTTTCGGGGCATTTAAGAGATCTGTAGATAGGTTTATGGATGAAAAGGGATTGGTTTAGGCTAGTGGGTCATTGTTTTGTAAGTGGTCGGCGCAACATCGTGGGCCGAAGGGCCTGTTCTGCGCTGTAATGTTCTATGTTCTATGTAAATGCAGAATGGGAGCTGGTTAAGAGCACAGTAAATACAGAATGGGAGCTGGATAAGAGCACAGTAAATACAGAATGGGAGCTGGATAAAAGCACAGTAAATACAGAATGAGAGCTGGATAAGTGCACAGTAAATACAGAATGGGAGCTGGATAAGAGCACAGTAAATACAGAACGGGAGCTGGATAATAGTACAGTTAATTCAGAATGGGAGCTGGATAAGAGCACAGTAAATACAGAATGGGAGCTGGATAAGAGCACAGTAAATACAGAATGAGAGCTGGATAAGTGCACAGTAAATACAGAATGGGAGCTGGATAAGGGCACAGAAAATAGAGAATGGGAGCTGGATCAGAGCACAGTAAATACAGAATGGGTTCTGGATAAGAGCACAGTAAATAAAGAATGGGGGCTGGATAAGAGCACAGCAAATACAGAATGGGAGCTGGATAAGACCAGCACAGTAAATACCGAATGGGACCTGGATAAGCGCACAGTAAATACAGAATGGGAGCTGGATAAGTGCACAGTAAATACAGAATGGGAGCTGGATAAGAGCACAGTAAATACAGAATGAGAGCTGGATAAGAGCACAGTAAATACAGAAGGGGAGCTGGATAAGAGCACAGTAAATGCAGAATGGGAGCTGGGTAAGAGCACAGTAAATACAGAATGGGAGCTGGATAAGAGCACAGTAAATACAGAATGGGAGCTGGATAAGAGCACAGTAAATACAGAATGGGAGCTGGATAAGAGCACAGTAAATACAGAATGGGAGCTGGATAAGAGCACAGTAAATACAGAATGGGAGCTGGATAAGAGCACAGTAAATACAGAATGGGAGCTCGATAAGAGCACAGTAAATACAGAATGGGAGCTGGATAAGAGCACAGTAAATACAGAATGGGAGCTGGATAAAAGCACAGTAAATACAGAATGGGAGCTGGATAAGAGCACAGTAAATACAGAATGGGAGATGGATAAGAGCACAGTAAATACAGAATGGGAGCTGGATAAGAGCACAGTAAATACAGAATGGGAGGTGGATAAGAGTACAGTAAATACAGAATGGGTGCTGGATAAGAGCACAGTAAATACAGAATGGGAGCTGGATAAGAGCACAGTAAATACAGAATGGGAACTGGATAAGAGCACAGTAAATACAGAATGGGAGTTGGATAAGGGCACAGTAAATACAGAATGAGAGCTGGATAAGAGCACAGTAAATATAGAATGACAGCTGGATAAGAGCACAGGAAATACAGAATGGGAGCTGGATAAGACCAGCACACTAAATACAGAATGGGAGCTGGATAAGAGCACAGTAAATACAGAATGGGAGCTGGATAAGAGCACAGTAAATACAGAATGGGAGCTGGATAAGAGCTCAGTAAATACAGAATGGGAGCTGGATAAGAGCACAGTAAATACAGAATGGGAGCTGGATAAGAGCACAGTAAATACAGAATGAGAGCTGTATAAGAGCACAGTAAATACAGAATGGGAGCTGGATAAGAGCACAGTAAATACAGAATGGGAGCTGGATAAGAGCACAGTAAATACAGAATGGGAGCTGGATAAGAGCACAGTAAATACAGAATGAGAGCTGGATAAGTGCTCAGTAAATACAGAATGGGAGCTGGATAAGGGCACAGTAAATAGAGAATGGGAGCTGGATCAGAGCACAGTAAATACAGAATGGGTTCTGGATAAGAGCACAGTAAATAAAGAATGGGGGCTGGATAAGAGCACAGTAAATACCGAATGGGAGCTGGATAAGCGCACAGTAAATACAGAATGGGAGCTGGATAAGAGCACAGTAAATACAGAATGAGAGCTGGATAAGTGCACAGTAAATACAGAATGGGATCTGGATAAGAGCACAGTAAATACAGAATGAGAGCTGGATAAGAGCACAGGAAATATAGAATGAGAGCTGGATAAGAGCGGCACAGTAAAAACAGAATGGGAACTGGATAAGAGCTCAGTAAATACAGAATGGGAGCTGGATAAGAGCACAGTAAATAGAGAATGGGAGCTGGATAAGAGCTCAGTAAATACAGAATGGGAGCTGGATAAGAGCACAGTAAATACAGAATGGGAGCTGGATAAGAGTACAGTAAATACAGAATGGGAGCTGGATAAGAGCAGCACAATAAATACAGAATGGGAGCTGGATAAGACCAGCACAGTAAATACAGAATGGGAGCTGGATAAGAGCACAGTAAATACAGAATGGGAGCTGGATAAGAGCACAGGAAATACAGAATGAGAGCTGGATAAAAGCGGCACAGTAAAAACAGAATGGGAACTGGATAAGAGCTCAGTAAATACAGAATGGGAGCTGGATAAGAGCACAGTAAATACAGAATGGGAGCTGGATAAGAGCACAGTAAATACAGAATGGGAGCTGGATAAGAGCAGCACAGTAAATACAGAATGGGAGCTGGATAAGACCAGCACAGTAAATACAGAATGGGAGCTGGATAAGAGCACAGTAAATACAGAATGGGAGCTGGATAAGAGCACAGTAAATACAGAATGGGAGCTGGATAAGAGCAGCACAGTAAATACAGAATGGGAGCTGGATAAGAGCACAGTAAAAACAGAATGGGTGCTGGATAAGAGCACAGTAAATACAGAATGAGAGCTGGATAAGACCAGCACAGTAAATACAGAATGGGAGCTGGATAAGACCAGCACAGTAAATACAGAATGGGAGCTGGATAAGAGCACAGTAAATACAGAATGGGAGCTGGATAAGAGCAGCACAGTAAATACAGAATGGGAGCTGGATAAGAGCACAGTAAATACAGAATGGGAGCTGGATAAGAGCAGCACAGTAAATACAGAATGGGAGCTGGATAAGAGCACAGTAAATACAGAATGGGAGCTGGATAAGAGCACAGTAAATACAGAATGGGAGCTGGATAAGAGCACAGTAAATACAGAATGGGAGCTGGATAAGAGCACAGTAAATACAGAATGGGAGCTGGATAAGAGCAGCACAGTAAATACAGAATGGGAGCTGGATAAGAGCACAGTAAATACAGAATGGGAGCTGGATAAGAGCACAGTAAATACAGAATGGGAGCTGGATAAGAGCAGCACAGTAAATACAGAATGGGAGCTGGATAAGAGCACAGTAAATACAGAATGGGAGCTGGATAAGAGCACAGTAAATACAGAATGGGAGCTGGATAAGAGCACAGTAAATACAGAATGGGAGCTGGATAAGAGCACAGTAAATACAGAATGGGAGCTGGATAAGAGCACAGTAAATACAGAATGGGAGCTGGATAAGAGCACAGTAAATACAGGATGGGAGCAGGATAAGAGCACAGGAAATACAGAATGAGAGCTGGATAAGAGCGGCACAGTAAAAACAGAATGGGAGCTGGATAAGAGCTCAGTAAATACAGAATGGGAACTGGATAAGAGCTCAGTAAATACAGAATGGGAGCTGGATAAGAGCACAGGAAATACAGAATGAGAGCTGGATAAGAGCACAGTAAATACAGAATGAGAGCTGGATAAGAGCACAGTAAATACAGAATGGGAGCTGGATAAGAGCACAGTAAATACAGAATGGGTTCTGGATAAGAGCACAGTAAATACAGAATGAGAGCTGGATAAGAGCACAGTAAATACAGAATGGGAGCTGGATAAGAGCTCAGTAAATACAGAATGGGAGCTGGATAAGAGCACAGTAAATACAGAATGGAGGCTGGATAAGAGCACAGTAAATACAGAATGGGAGCTGGATAAGAGCACAGTAAATACAGAATGAGAGCTGGATAAGAGCACAGTAAATACAGAATGGGAGCTGGATAAGAGCACAGTAAATACAGAATGGGAGCTGGATAAGAGCACAGTAAATACACAATGGGAGCTGGATAAGAGCACAGTAAATACAGAATGGGAGCTGGATAAGAGCACAGTAAATACAGAATGAGAGCTGGATAAGAGCACAGTAAATAAGAACATAAGAACATAAGAACATAAGAAATAGGAGCAGGAGTAGGCCATCTGGCCCTTCGAGCCTGCCCCGCCATTCAATAAGATCATGGCTGATCTGTCGTGACTCAGCTCCACCTTCCCGCCCTCTCCCCATAACCCTTAATCCCTTCTCTTATCAAAAACCCATCAACCCGTTTCTTAAAAATATTTAGCGAGGCAGCCTCCACCACTTCAACGGGCAGAGAATTCCAGAGATTCACCACCCTTTGAGTGAAGAAGTTCCTCCTCAACTCTGTTCTAAACCGCCCCCCCTTTATCTTGAGGCTGTGCCCCCTAGTCCTACTGTCTTTTTTGAGCGGGAACAGTCTCTCCACCTCTATCCTATCCCTCCCATTCATCATCTTATACGTCTCAATGAGATCTCCCCTCATTCTTCTAAACTCTAACGAGTACAAGCCTAGTTTATTCAGCCTCTCCTCATAGCTCAATCCCCTCAACTCCGATATCAGCCGAGTAAACCTCCTCTGCACTCCCTCCAGGGCCAAAACATCCTTGCGCAGGTGCGGCGCCCAAAACTGCACACAGTACTCCAGCTGCGGCCTCACCAATGCCCTATACAGCTGCAGCAAGACCTCCCTACTTTTATATTCAATCCCCTTCGCTATGAAGGCCAGCATCCCATTCGCCTTCCTGACCACCTGCTGCACCTGCAAGCTGGGTTTTTGCGACTCATGCACAAGGACCCCGAGGTCCCTCTGCACCGTCGCCTGCTGCAGTTTTTCGCCCCGTAAGTAATAGTCCTTCCTACCATTCTTCCTACCAAAGTGGACCACCTCACACTTGCCAACATTGAATTCCATTTGCCATTTCCTGGCCCATTCGCCCAGCCTATCTAGATCCTTCTGCAGACTCTCCACACCCTCCGCACAATTTGCCTTTCCCCCAATCTTGGTGTCATCAGCAAATTTCGACACCCTGCACTCGGTTCCCTCCTCCAGATCATCTATATAAATGGTAAATAGCTGAGGCCCCAGCACCGACCCCGGGGCACCCCACTAGTCACCAACCGCCAATCCGAATAGCATCCATTGACCCCCACTCTCTGCCTCCTATTTGACAACCAATCCTCTATCCACGCTAACACCCTACCCCCAACTCCATGTCCCCTGACCTTCTGCAATAACCTCTTGTGAGGTACCTTGTCAAACGCCTTCTGAAAATCTAGAAAGACCACATCCACCGGCTCTCCTCCATCCACTGCCCTAGACACATCCTCATAGAACTCCAGTAAATTTGTCAGACACGACTTCCCTTTAATGAAACCGTGTTGCGTCCGCCCTATCAAGCAATTCCCCTCAAGATGCCTCGCTATTTCCTCCTTAATGACGGTTTCTAACATTTTACCTACCACAGACGTTAAACTAACCGGCCTATAATTCCCCGCCTTTTGCCTGGCACCCTTCTTAAACAACGGCGTAACATTAGCCGTTTTCCAATCTTCCGGCACTTCCCCGGAATCCAGCGACGTCTGGAAAATAACCACCAAGGCATCCACTATCACCTCCGCCATTTCTTTCAGAACCCTCGGATGCATTCCATCCGGTCCTGGGGACTTGTCCACAATCAGCCCCTCCAGTCTGTCGAGCACCACCTCTCTAGTAACAGTAATGTCATTAAGACCCTCCATTCCTACCACCTTTCCATCGCTAACACCCGGCAAATTATTCACGTCCTCCTCCGTGAAGACAGAAACAAAGAAGTTATTCAAGACCTTAGCCATATCCCTATCCCCTACCACTAGCTCCCCTTTCTCATCCTCTAAAGGACCAACGTTTATCCTAGCCAGCCTCTTCCTTTTTATATATTTATAAAAACTCTTGCTATCCTTTTTTATATTAAGTGCTAGCCCAGCCTCATAGCTTCTCCTACCCTCCTTTATCAATTTCTTTGTCAATCTTTGTTGACATTTAAACCTTTCCCAATCCTCTTCTCGCCCACTGCTCTTAGCTACTCTAAACTTCTCCGCTTTTAATTTAACACTTTCCTTCACCTCCTTCGTTATCCACGGCTTATTACCTCTCCTAAAAAAATACACATCACCCCAGATGGGATTTGAACCCACAATCCCTGGCTTAGGAGGCCAGCTGGATAAGAGCACAGTAAATACAGAATGGGAGCTGGATAAGAGCACAGGAAATACAGAATGGGAGCTGGATAAGAGCACAGTAAATACAGAATGGGAGCTGGATAAGAGCAGCACAGTAAATACAGAATGGGAGCTGGATAAGAGCACAGTAAAAACAGAATGGGTGCTGGATAAGAGCACAGTAAATACAGAATGGGAGCTGGATAAGAGCACAGTAAATACAGAATGAGAGCTGGATAAGACCAGCACAGTAAATACAGAATGGGAGCTGGATAAGACCAGCACAGTAAATACAGAATGGGAGCTGGATAAGAGCACAGTAAATACAGAATGGGAGCTGGATAAGACCACAGTAAATACAGAATGGGAGCTGGATAAGAGCACAGTAAATACAGAATGGGAGCTGGATAAGAGCACAGTAAATACAGAATGAGAGCTGGATAAGAGCACAGTAAATACAGAATGGGAGCTGGATAAGAGCAGCACAGTAAATAAAGAATGAGAGCTGGATAAGAGCACAGTAAATACAGAATGGGAGCTGGATAAGAGCACAGTAAATACAGAATGGGAGCTGGATAAGAGCACAGTAAATACGGAATGGGAGCTGGATAAGAGCACAGGAAATACAGAATGAGAGCTGGATAAGAGCACAGTAAATACGGAATGACAGCTGGATAAGAGCACAGTAAATACAGAATGGGAGCTGGATAAGAGCACAGTAAAAACAGAATGGGAACTGGATAAGAGCTCAGTAAATACAGAATGGGAGCTGGATAAGAGCACAGTAAATACAGAATGGGAGCTGGATAAGAGCACAGTAAATACAGAATGGGAGGTGGATAAGAGCAGCACAGCAAATACAGAATGGGAGCTGGATAAGAGCACAGTAAAAACAGAATGGGTGCTGGATAAGAGCACAGTAAATACAGAATGAGAGCTGGATAAGAGCACAGTAAATACAGAATGAGAGCTGGATAAGAGCACAGTAAATACAGAATGGGAGCTGGATAAGAGCACAGTAAATACAGAATGGGAGCTGGATAAGAGCACAGTAAATACAGAATGAGAGCTGGATGAGAGCACAGTAAATACAGAATGGGAGCTGGATAAGAGCACAGGAAATACAGAATGAGAGCAGGATAAGAGCGGCAGAGTAAATACAGAATGAGAGCTGGATAAGAGCACAGTAAATACAGAATGGGAGCTGGATAAGAGCACAGTAAATACAGAATGAGAGCTGGATAAGAGCACAGTAAATACAGAATGGGAGCTGGATAAGAGCACAGGAAATACAGAATGAGAGCAGGATAAGAGCGGCAGAGTAAATACAGAATGAGAGCTGGATAAGAGCACAGTAAATACAGAATGGGAGCTGGATAAGAGCACAGTAAATACAGAATGGGAGCTGGATAAGAGCACAGTAAATACAGAATGGGAGCTGGATAAGAGCACAGTAAATACAGAATGGGAGCTGGATAAGAGCACAGTAAATACAGAATGGGAGCTGGATAAGAGCACAGTAAATACAGAATGGGAGCTGGATAAGAGCACAGTAAATACAGAATGGGAGCTGGATAAGAGCGCAGTAAATACAGAATGGGAGCTGGATAAGAGCACAGTAAATACAGAATGGGAGCTGGATAAGAGCACAGGAAATACAGAATGAGAGCTGTATAAGAGTGGTGCAGTAAATACAGAATGGGAACTGGATAAGAGCTCAGTAAATACAGAATGGGAGCTGGATAAGAGCACAGTAAATACAGAATGAGAGCTGTATAAGAGCACAGTAAATACGGAATGACAGCTGGATAAGAGCACAGTAAATAGAGAATGGGAGCTGGATAAGAGCACAGTAAATAGAGAATGGGAGCTGCATAAGGGCACAGTAAATACAGAATGGGTTCTGGATAAGTGCACAGTAAATACAGAATGGGTGCTGGATAAGAGCACAGTAAATACAGAATGGGAGCTGGATAAGAGCACAGTAAATACAGAATGGGAGCTGGATAAGAGCACAGTAAATACAGAATGAGAGCTGGATAAGTGCACAGTAAATACAGAATGGGAGCTGGATAAGAGCACAGTAAATACAGAATGGGAGCTGGATAAGAGCACAGTAAATACAGAATGGGAGCTGGATAAGAGCACAGTAAATACAGAATGGGAGCTGGATAAGAGCACAGTAAATACAGAATGGGAGCTGGATAAGGGCACAGTAAATACAGAATGATAGCTGGATAAGAGCACAGTAAATACAGAATGGGAGCTGGATAAGAGCACAGTAAATACAGAATGAGAGCTGGATAAGAGCACAGTAAATACAGAATGGGAGCTGGATAAGGGCACAGTAAATACAGAATGACAGCTGGATAAGAGCACAGTAAATACAGAATGGGAGCTGGATAAGAGCACAGTAAATACAGAATGAGAGCTGGATAAGAGCACAGTAAATACAGAATGGGAGCTGGATAAGAGCGGCACAGTAAATACAGAATGGGAGCTGGATAAGAGCACAGTAAATACAGAATGGGAGCTGGATAAGAGCGGCACAGTAAATACAGAATGAGAGCTGGATAAGAGCACAGTAAATACAGAATGAGAGCTGGATAAGAGCACAGTAAATACAGAATGGGAGCTGGATAAGAGCACAGTAAATACAGAATGAGAGCTGGATAAGAGCACAGTAAATACAGAATGGGAGCTGGATAAGAGCGGCACAGTAAATACAGAATGGGAGCTGGATAAGAGCACAGTAAATACAGAATGGGAGCTGGATAAGAGCGGCACAGTAAATACAGAATTAGAGCTGGATAAGAGCACAGTAAATACAGAATGAGAGCTGGATCAGAGCACAGCAAATACAGAATGGGTGCTGGATAAGAGCACAGTAAATACAGAATGGGAGCTGGATAAGAGCACAGTAAATACAGAATGGGAGCTGGATAAGAGCACAGTAAATACAGAATGAGAGCTGGATAAGTGCACAGTAAATACAGAATGGGAGCTGGATAAGGGCACAGTAAATAGAGAATGGGAGCTGGATCAGAGCACAGTAAATACAGAATGGGTTCTGGATAAGAGCACAGTAAATAAAGAATGGGGGCTGGATAAGAGCACAGCAAATACCGAATGGGAGCTGGATAAGAGCACAGTAAATACAGAATGAGAGCTGGATAAGAGCACAGTAAATACAGAATGAGAGCTGGATAAGAGCACAGTAAATACAGAATGAGAGCTGGATAAGACCAGCACAGTAAATACAGAATGGGAGCTGGATAAGAGCACAGTAAATACAGAATGACAGCTGGATAAGAGCACAGTAAATACAGAATGGGAGCTGGATAAGACCAGCACAGTAAATACAGAATGGGAGCTGGATAAGAGCACAGTAAATACAGAATGGGAACTGGATAAGGGCACAGTAAATACAGAATGGGAGCTGGATAAGAGCACAGGAAATACAGAATGGGAGCTGGATAAGAGCACAGTAAATACAGAATGAGAGCTGGATAAGTGCACAGTAAATACAGAATGGGAGCTGGATAAGAGCACAGTAAATACAGAATGGGAGCTGGATAAGAGCACAGTAAAAACAGAATGGGAACTGGATAAGAGCTCAGTAAATACAGAATGGGAGCTGGATAAGAGCACAGTAAATACAGAATGGGAACTGGATAAGAGCACAGTAAATACAGAATGACAGCTGGGTAAGAGCACAGTAAATACAGAATGGAAGCTGGATAAGAGCACAGTAAATACAGAATGAGAGCTGGATAAGGGCACAGTAAATACAGAATGGGAGCTGGATAAGGGCACAGTAAATAGAGAATGGGAGTTGGATAAGAGCACAGTAAATACAGAATGGGAGCTGGATAAGAGCACAGCAAATACAGAATGGGAGATGGATAAGAGCACAGTAAATACAGAATGGGAGGTGGATAAGAGTACAGTAAATACAGAATGGGTGCTGGATAAGAGCACAGTAAATACAGAATGGGAGGTGGATAAGAGTACAGTAAATACAGAATGGGAGCTGGATCAGAGCACAGTAAATACAGAATGAGAGCTGGATAAGAGCACAGTAAATACAGAATGGGAGATGGATAAGGGCACAGTAAATAGAGAATGGGAGCTGGATCATAGCACAGTAAATACAGAATGGGAGGTGGATAAGAGTACAGTAAATACAGAATGGGTGCTGGATAAGAGCACAGTAAATACAGAATGGAAGGTGGTTAAGAGTACAGTAAATACAGAATGGGAGCTGGATAAGAGCACAGTAAATAAAGAATGGGAGGTGGATAAGAGTACAGTAAATACAGAATGAGAGCTGGATAAGAGCACAGTAAATACAGAATGTGAGATGGATAAGGGCACAGTAAATACAGAATGGGTTCTGGATAAGAGCACAGTAAATACAGAATGAGAGCTGGATAAGACCAGCACTGTAAATACAGAATGGGAGCTGGATAAGAGCACAGTAATTACAGAATGGGAGCTGGATAAGAGCACAGTAAATACAGAATGACAGCTGGATAAGAGCACAGGAAATACAGAATGAGAGCTGGATAAGACCAGCACAGTAAATACAGAATGGGAGCTGGATAAGACCAGCACAGTAAATAAAGAATGGGAGCTGGATAAGAGCACAGTAAATACAGAATGGGTGCTGGATAAGCGCACAGTAAATACAGAATGGGAGCTGGATAAGAGCACAGTAAATACAGAATGGGAGCTGGATAAGAGCACAGTAAATACAGAATGGGAGCTGGATAAGAGCACAGTAAATACAGAATGGGAGCTGGATAAGAGCACAGTAAATACAGAATGGGAGCTGGATAAGCGCACAGTAAATACAGAATGGGAGCTGGATAAGAGCACAGTAAATACAGAATGGGAGCTGGATAAGAGCACAGTAAATACAGAATGGGAGCTGGATAAGAGCACATTAAATACAGAATGGGAGCTGGATAAGAGCACAGTAAATACAGAATGGGAGCTGGATAAGAGCACAGTAAATACAGAATGGGAGCTGGATAAGGGCACAGTAAATACAGAATGGGAGCTGGATAAGCGCACAGTAAATACAGAATGGGAGCTGGATAAGAGCACAGTAAATACAGAATGGGAGCTGGATAAGGGCACAGTAAATACAGAATGGGAGCTGGATAAGAGCACAGGAAATACAGAATGAGAGCTGGATAAGAGCTCAGTAAATACAGAATGGGAGCTGGATAAGAGCACAGTAAATACAGAATGAGAGCTGGATAAGTGCTCAGTAAATACAGAATGGGAGCTGGATAAGAGCACAGTAAATACAGAATGGGGCTGGATAAGAGCACAGTAAATACAGAATGGGAGCTGGATAAGAGCACAGTAAATACAGAATGGGAGCTGGATAAGAGCACAGTAAATACAGAATGAGAGCTGGATAAGTGCTCAGTAAATACAGAATGGGAGCTGGATAAGAGCACAGTAAATACAGAATGGGAGCTGGATAAGAGCACAGTAAATACAGAATGGGAGCTGGATAAGAGCACAGTAAATACAGAATGGGAGCTGGATAAGAGCACAGTAAATACAGAATGAGAGCTGGATAAGTGCTCAGTAAATACAGAATGGGAGCTGGATAAGGGCACAGTAAATAGAGAATGGGAGCTGGATCAGAGCACAGTAAATACAGAATGAGAGCTGGATAAGAGCACAGTAAATACAGAATGAGAGCTGGATAAGAGCACAGTAAATACAGAATGGGAGCTGGATAAGAGCACAGGAAATACAGAATGAGAGCTGGATAAGAGCACAGTAAATACAGAATGAGAGCTGGATAAGAGCACAGTAAATACAGAATGGGAGCTGGATAAGAGCACAGTAAATACAGAATGAGAGCTGGATAAGAGCACAGCAAATACAGAATGGGTGCTGGATAAGAGCACAGTAAATACAGAATGGGAGCTGGATAAGAGCACAGTAAATACAGAATGAGAGCTGGATAAGTGCACAGTAAATACAGAATGGGAGCTGGATAAGGGCACAGTAAATAGAGAATGGGAGCTGGATCAGAGCACAGTAAATACAGAATGGGTTCTGGATAAGAGCACAGTAAATAAAGAATGGGGGCTGGATAAGAGCACAGCAAATACCGAATGGGAGCTGGATAAAAGCACAGTAAATACAGAATGGGAGCTGGATAAGAGCACAGTAAATACAGAATGAGAGCTGGATAAGAGCACAGTAAATACAGAATGAGAGCTGGATAAGAGCACAGTAAATACAGAATGGGAGCTGGATAAGGGCACAGTAAATACAGAATGGGAGCTGGATAAGAGCACAGTAAATACAGAATGGGAGCTGGATAAGAGCACAGTAAATACAGAATGAGAGCTGGATAAGAGCACAGTAAATACAGAATGGGAGCTGGATAAGAGCACAGTAAATACAGAATGGGAGCTGGATAAGAGCACAGTAAATACAGAATGAGAGCTGGATAAGACCAGCACAGTAAATACAGAATGGGAGCTGGATAAGAGCACAGTAAATACAGAATGAGAGCTGGATAAGAGCACAGTAAATACAGAATGGGAGCTGGATAAGGGCACAGTAAATACAGAATGGGAGCTGGATAAGAGCACAGTAAATACAGAATGAGAGCTGGATAAGAGCACAGTAAATACAGAATGGGAGCTGGATAAGAGCACAGTAAATACAGAATGGGAGCTGGATAAGAGCACAGTAAATACAGAATGGGAGCTGGATAAGAGCTCAGTAAATACAGAATGGGAGCTGGATAAGAGCACAGTAAATACAGAATGGGAGCTGGATAAGAGCTGAGTAAATACAGAATGGGAGCTGGATAAGAGCACAGTAAATACAGAATGGGAGCTGGATAAGAGCACAGTAAATACAGAATGGGAGCTGGATAAGAGCTCAGTAAATACAGAATGGGAGCTGGATAAGAGCACAGTAAATACAGAATGAGAGCTGGATAAGAGCACAGTAAATACAGAATGGGAGCTGGATAAGAGCACAGTAAATACAGAATGAGAGCTGGATAAGAGCACAGGAAATACAGAATGACAGCTGGATAAGACCAGCACAGTAAATACAGAATGGGAGCTGGATAAGAGCACAGTAAATACAGAATGGGAGCTGGATAAGAGCACAGTAAATACAGAATGGGAACTGGATAAGGGCACAGTAAATACAGAATGGGAGCTGGATAAGAGCACAGTAAATACAGAATGGGAGCTGGATAAGAGCACAGTAAAAACAGTATGGGAACTGGATAAGAGCTCAGTAAATACAGAATGGGAGCTGGATAAGAGCACAGTAAATACAGAATGGGAGCTGGATAAGAGCACAGTAAATACAGAATGACAGCTGGGTAAGAGCACAGTAAATACAGAATGGAAGCTGGATAAGAGCACAGTAAATACAGAATGAGAGCTGGATAAGAGCACAGTAAATACAGAATGAGAGCTGGATAAGAGCACAGTAAATACAGAATGAGAGCTGGATAAGTGCTCAGTAAATACAGAATGGGAGCTGGATAAGAGCACAGTAAATACAGAATGGGAGCTGGATAAGAGCACAGTAAATACAGAATGGGAGCTGGATAAGAGCACAGTAAATACAGAATGGGAGCTGGATAAGAGCACAGTAAATACAGAATGAGAGCTGGATAAGTGCTCAGTAAATACAGAATGGGAGCTGGATAAGGGCACAGTAAATAGAGAATGGGAGCTGGATCAGAGCACAGTAAATACAGAATGAGAGCTGGATAAGAGCACAGTAAATACAGAATGAGAGCTGGATAAGAGCACAGTAAATACAGAATGGGAGCTGGATAAGAGCACAGGAAATACAGAATGAGAGCTGGATAAGAGCGGCACAGTAAATACAGAATGAGAGCTGGATAAGAGCACAGTAAATACAGAATGGGAGCTGGATAAGAGCACAGCAAATACAGAATGGGTGCTGGATAAGAGCACAGTAAATACAGAATGGGAGCTGGATAAGAGCACAGTAAATACAGAATGAGAGCTGGATAAGTGCACAGTAAATACAGAATGGGAGCTGAATAAGGGCACAGTAAATAGAGAATGGGAGCTGGATCAGAGCACAGGAAATACAGAATGAGAGCTGGATAAGAGCACAGTAAATACAGAATGAGAGCTGGATAAGTGCACAGTAAATACAGAATGGGAGCTGAATAAGGGCACAGTAAATAGAGAATGGGAGCTGGATCAGAGCACAGTAAATACAGAATGGGTTCTGGATAAGAGCACAGTAAATAAAGAATGGGGGCTGGATAAGAGCACAGCAAATACCGAATGGGAGCTGGATAAAAGCACAGTAAATATAGAATGGGAGCTGGATAAGAGCACAGTAAATACAGAATGAGAGCTGGATAAGAGCACAGTAAATACAGAATGAGAGCTGGATAAGAGCACAGTAAATACAGAATGGGAGCTGGATAAGGGCACAGTAAATACAGAATGGGAGCTGGATAAGAGCACAGTAAATACAGAATGGGAGCTGGATAAGAGCACAGTAAATACAGAATGAGAGCTGGATAAGAGCACAGTAAATACAGAATGGGAGCTGGATAAGAGCACAGTAAATACAGAATGAGAGCTGGATAAGACCAGCACAGTAAATACAGAATGGGAGCTGGATAAGAGCACAGTAAATGCAGAATGAGAGCTGGATAAGAGCACAGTAAATACAGAATGGGAGCTGGATAAGGGCACAGTAAATACAGAATGGGAGCTGGATAAGAGCACAGTAAATACAGAATGAGAGCTGGATAAGAGCACAGTAAATACAGAATGGGAGCTGGATAAGAGCACAGTAAATACAGAATGGGAGCTGGATAAGAGCACAGGAAATACAGAATGAGAGCTGGATAAGAGCGGCACAGTAAATACAGAATGGGAACTGGATAAGACCAGCACAGTAAATACAGAATGGGAGCTGGATAAGAGCACAGGAAATACAGAATGACAGCTGGATAAGACCAGCACAGTAAATACAGAATGGGAGCTGGATAAGACCAGCACAGTAAATACAGAATGGGAGTTGGATAAGAGCACAGTAAATACAGAATGGGAGCTGGATAAGAGGACAGTAAATACAGAATGGGAACTGGATAAGGGCACAGTAAATACAGAATGGGAGCTGGATAAGAGCACAGTAAATACAGAATGGGAGCTGGATAAGAGCACAGTAAAAACAGTATGGGAACTGGATAAGAGCTCAGTAAATACAGAATGGGAGCTGGATAAGAGCACAGTAAATACAGAATGGGAGCTGGATAAGAGCACAGTAAATACAGAATGACAGCTGGGTAAGAGCACAGTAAATACAGAATGGAAGCTGGATAAGAGCACAGTAAATACAGAATGAGAGCTGGATAAGAGCACAGTAAATACAGAATGAGAGCTGGATAAGAGCACAGTAAATACAGAATGAGAGCTGAATAAGTGCACAGTAAATACAGAATGGGAGCCGGATAAGGGCACAGTAAATAGAGAATGGGAGCTGGATCAGAGCACATTAAATACAAAATGGGTTCTGGATAAGAGCACAGTAAATAAAGAATGGGGGCTGGATAAGAGCACAGTAAATACTGAATGGGAGCTGGATAAGCGCACAGTAAATACAGAATGGGAGATGGATAAGAGCACAGTAAATACAGAATGAGAGCTGGATAAGTGCACAGTAAATACAGAATGGGAGCTGGATAAGGGCACAGTAAATAGAGAATGAGAGCTGGATAAGAGCACAGTAAATACAGAATGGGAGCTGGATAAGAGCACAGTAAATACAGAATGGGAGCTGGATAAGACCAGCACAGTAAATACAGAATGGGAGCTGGATAAGAGCACAGTAAATACAGAATGACAGCTGGATAAGAGCACAGTAAATACAGAATGGGAGCTGGATAAGAGCACAGGAAATACAGAATGAGAGCTGGATAAGAGCTCAGTAAATACTGAATGGGTGCTGGATAAGAGCACAGTAAATACAGAATGGGAGCTGGATAAGAGCTCAGTAAATACAGAATGGGAGCTGGATAAGAGCACAGTAAATACAGAATGGGAGCTGGATAAGAACACAGTAAATACAGAATGACAGCTGGATAAGAGCACAGTAAATACAGAATGGGAGCTGGATAAGAGCACAGTAAATACAGAATGAGAGGTGGATAATTACTAGAGAAGGACTATTACTTACGGGGCGAAAGACTGCAGCAGGCGACGGTGCAGAGGGACCTCGGGGTCCTTGTGCATGAGTCGCAAAAACCCAGCTTGCAGGTGCAGCAGGTGGTCAGGAAGGCGAATGGGATGCTGGCCTTCATAGCGAAGGGGATTGAATATAAAAGTAGGGAGGTCTTGCTGCAGCTGTATAGGGCATTGGTGAGGCCGCAGCTGGAGTACTGTGTGCAGTTTTGGGCGCTGCACTTGCACAAGGATATTTTGGCCCTGGAGGGAGTGCAGAGGAGGTTTACTCGGCTGATACTGGAGTTGAGGGGATTGAGCTATGAGGAGAGGCTGAATGAACGAGGCTTGTACTTGTTAGAGTTTAGAAGAATGAGGGGAGATCTCATTGAGACGTATAAGATGATGAATGGGATGGATAGGATAGTGGTGGAGAGACTGTTCCCGCTCAAAAAAGACAGTAAGACTAGGGGGCACAGCCTCAAGATAAAGGGGGGGCGGTTTAGAACAGAGTTGAGGAGGAACTTCTTCACTCAAAGGGTGGTGAATCTCTGGAATTCTCTGCCCGTTGAAGTGGTGGAGGCTGCCTCGCTAAATATTTTTAAGAAACGGGTTGATGGGTTTTTGATAAGAGAGGGGATTAAGGGTTATGGGGAGAGGGCGGGAAGGTGGAGCTGAGTCACGACAGATCAGCCATGATCTTATTGAATGGCGGGGGAGGCTCGAAGGGCCAGATGGCCTACTCCTGCTCCTATTTCTTATGTTCTTATGTTCTTATGATAAGAGCACAGTAAATACAGAATGGGAGCTGGATAAGAGCACAGTAAATACAGAACGAGAGCTGGATAAGAGCACAGTAAATACAGAATGGGAGCTGGATAAGGGCACAGTAAATACAGAATGGGAGCTGGATAAGGGCACAGTAAATAGAGAATGGGAGCTGGATAAGAGCACAGTAAATACAGAATGGGAGCTGGATAAGAGCACAGTAAATACAGAATGGGAGCTGGATAAGAGCACAGTAAATACAGAATGGGAGCTGGATAAGAGCACAGTAAATAGAGAATGGGAGTTGGATAAGAGCACAGTAAATACAGAATGAGAGCTGGATAAGGGCACAGTAAATACAGAATGAGAGCTGGATAAGAGCAGCACAGTAAATACAGAATGAGAGGTGGATAAGAGCACAGTAAATACAGAATGGGAGCTGGATAAGAGCACAGTAAATACAGAATGACAGCTGGATAAGAGCACAGTAAATACAGAATGGGAGCTGGATAAGGGCACAGTAAATACAGAATGGGTGCTGGATAAGAGCAGAACAGTAAATACAGAATGAGAGGTGGATAAGAGCACAGTAAATACAGAATGGGAGCTGGATAAGAGCACAGTAAATACAGAATGGGAGCTGGATAAGAGCACAGTCAATACAGAATGGGAGCTGGATAAGGGCACAGTAAATACAGAATGGGAGCTGGATAAGAGCACAGTAAATACAGAATGGGAGCTGGATAAGAGCACAGTAAATAGAGAATGGGAGTTGGATAAGAGCACAGTAAATACAGAATGGGAGCTGGATAAGAGCACAGTAAATAGAGAATGGGAGTTGGATAAGAGCACAGTAAATACAGAATGGGAGCTGGATAAGAGCACAGTAAATAGAGAATGGGAGTTGGATAAGAGCACAGTAAATACAGAATGGGAGCTGGATAAGAGCACAGTAAATAGAGAATGGGAGTTGGATAAGAGCACAGTAAATACAGAATGGGAGCTGGATAAGAGCACAGTAAATACAGAATGGGAGTTGGATAAGAGCACAGTAAATACAGAATGAGAGCTGGATAAGAGCACAGTAAATAGAGAATGGGAGTTGGATAAGAGCACAATAAATACAGAATGGGAGCTGGATAAGAGCACAGTAAATAGAGAATGGGAGTTGGATAAGAGCACAGTAAATACAGAATGGGAGCTGGATAAGAGCACAGTAAATAGAGAATGGGAGTTGGATAAGAGCACAGTAAATACAGAATGGGAGCTGGATAAGAGCACAGTAAATACAGAATGGGAGCTGGATAAGAGCACAGTAAATACAGAATGGGAGCTGGATAAGAGCACAGTAAATACAGAATGGGAGCTGGATAAGAGCACAGTAAATACAGAATGAGAGGTGGATAAGAGCACAGTAAATACAGAATGGGAGCTGGATAAGAGCACAGTAAATACAGAATGGGAGCTGGATAAGAGCACAGTAAATACAGAATGGGAGCTGGATAAGGGCACAGTAAATACAGAATGGGTGCTGGATAAGAGCACAGTAAATACAGAATGAGAGGTGGATAAGAGCACAGTAAATACAGAATGGGAGCTGGATAAGAGCACAGTAAATACAGAATGGGAGCTGGATAAGAGCACAGTAAATACAGAATGGGAGCTGGATAAGGGCACAGTAAATACAGAATGGGAGCTGGATAAGAGCACAGTAAATAGAGAATGGGAGTTGGATAAGAGCACAGTAAATACAGAATGGGAGCTGGATAAGAGCACAGTAAATAGAGAATGGGAGTTGGATAAGAGCACAGTAAATACAGAATGGGAGCTGGATAAGAGCACAGTAAATAGAGAATGGGAGTTGGATAAGAGCACAGTAAATACAGAATGGGAGCTGGATAAGAGCACAGTAAATAGAGAATGGGAGTTGGATAAGAGCACAGTAAATACAGAATGGGAGCTGGATAAGAGCACAGTAAATAGAGAATGGGAGTTGGATAAGAGCACAGTAAATACAGAATGGGAGCTGGATAAGAGCACAGTAAATAGAGAATGGGAGTTGGATAAGAGCACAGTAAATACAGAATGGGAGCTGGATAAGAGCACAGTAAATACAGAATGGGAGTTGGATAAGAGCACAGTAAATACAGAATGAGAGCTGGATAAGAGCACAGTAAATAGAGAATGGGAGTTGGATAAGAGCACAATAAATACAGAATGGGAGCTGGATAAGAGCACAGTAAATAGAGAATGGGAGTTGGATAAGAGCACAGTAAATACAGAATGGGAGCTGGATAAGAGCACAGTAAATAGAGAATGGGAGTTGGATAAGAGCACAGTAAATACAGAATGGGAGCTGGATAAGAGCACAGTAAATACAGAATGGGAGCTGGATAAGAGCACAGTAAATACAGAATGGGAGCTGGATAAGAGCACAGTAAATACAGAATGGGAGCTGGATAAGAGCACAGTAAATACAGAATGGGAGCTGGATAAGAGCACAGTAAATACAGAATGAGAGGTGGATAAGAGCACAGTAAATACAGAATGGGAGCTGGATAAGAGCACAGTAAATACAGAATGGGAGCTGGATAAGAGCACAGTAAATACAGAATGGGAGCTGGATAAGGGCACAGTAAATACAGAATGGGTGCTGGATAAGAGCACAGTAAATACAGAATGAGAGGTGGATAAGAGCACAGTAAATACAGAATGGGAGCTGGATAAGAGCACAGTAAATACAGAATGGGAGCTGGATAAGAGCACAGTAAATACAGAATGGGAGCTGGATAAGGGCATAGTAAATACAGAATGGGAGCTGGATAAGAGCACAGTAAATAGAGAATGGGAGTTGGATAAGAGCACAGTAAATACAGAATGGGAGCTGGATAAGAGCACAGTAAATAGAGAATGGGAGTTGGATAAGAGCACAGTAAATACAGAATGGGAGCTGGATAAGAGCACAGTAAATAGAGAATGGGAGCTGGATAAGAGCACAGTAAATACAGAATGGGAGCTGGATAAGAGCACAGTAAATACAGAATGGGAGCTGGATAAGAGCACAGTAAATACAGAATGGGAGCTGGATAAGAGCACAGTAAATACAGAATGGGAGCTGGATAAGAGCACAGTAAATACAGAATGGGAGCTGGATAAGAGCACAGTAAATACCGAATGGGAGCTGGATAACGGCACAGTAAATAGAGAATGGGAGCTGGATCAGAGCACAGTAAATACAGAATGGGTGCTGGATAAGGGCACAGTAAATCCAGAATGAGAGCTGGATAGGAGCACAGTAAATACAGAATGAGAGGTGGATAAGAGCACAGTAAATACAGAATGGGAGCTGGATAAGAGCACAGTAAATACAGAATGGGAGCTGGATAAGAGCACAGTAAATACAGAATGGGAGCTGGATAAGAGCACAGTAAATACAGAATGGGAACTGGATAAGAGCTCAGTAAATACAGAATGGGAGCTGGATAAGAGCACAGTAAATACAGAATGGGAGCTGGATAAGAGCACAGTAAATAAAGAATGAGAGCTGGATAACTGCACAGTAAATACAGAATGGGAGCTGGATAAGAGCACAGTAAATACAGAATGGGAGCTGGATAAGAGCACAGTAAATACAGAATGGGAGCTGGATAAGAGCACAGTAAATACAGAATGAGAGCTGGATAAGTGCACAGTAAATACAGAATGGGAGCTGGATAAGAGCACAGTAAATACAGAATGGGTGCTGGATAAGAGCACAGTAAATACAGAATGGGAGCTGGATAAGAGCACAGTAAATACAGAATGAGAGGTGGATAAGAGCACATTAAATACAGGATGGGAGCTGGATAAGAGCACAGTAAATACAGAATGGAGGCTGGAATAGAGCACAGTAAATACAGAATGGGAGCTGGATAAGAGCACAGTAAATACAGAATGAGAGCTGGATAAGAGCACAGTAAATACAGAATGAGAGCTGGATATGAGCACAGTAAATACAGAATGGGAGCTGGATAAGAGCACAGTAAATACAGAATGGGAGCTGGATAAGAGCTCAGTAAATACAGAATGAGAGCTGGATAAGAGCACAGTAAATACAGAATGGGAGCTGGATAAGAGCACAGTAAATACAGAATGAGAGCTGGATAAGAGCACAGTAAATACAGAATGGGAGCTGGATAAGAGCACAGTAAATACAGAATGGGAGCTGGATAAGAGCACAGTAAATACAGAATGGAGGCTGGATAAGAGGACAGTAAATACAGAATGGGAGCTGGATAAGAGCACAGTAAATACAGAATGGGAGCTGGATAAGAGCACAGTAAATACAGAATGGGAGCTGGATAAGAGCACAGTAAATACAGAATGTGAGCTGGATAAGAGCTCAGTAAATACAGAATGGGAGCTGGATAAGAGCACAGTAAATACAGAATGGAGGCTGGATAAGAGGACAGTAAATACAGAATGGGAGCTGGATAAGAGCACAGTAAATACAGAATGGGAGCTGGATAAGAGCACAGTAAATACAGAATGGGAGCTGGATAAGAGCACAGTAAATACAGAATGAGAGGTGGGTAAGAGCACATTAAATACAGAATGCGAGCTGGATAAGAGCACAGTAAATACAGAATGGAGGCTGGATAAGAGCACAGTAAATACAGAATGAGAGCTGGATAAGAGCACAGTAAATACAGAATGAGAGCTGGATAAGAGCACAGTAAATACAGAATGGGAGCTGGATAAGGGCACAGTAAATACAGAATGGGAGCTGGATAAGAGCACAGTAAATACAGAATGGAGGCTGGGTAAGAGCACAGTAAATACAGAATGGGAGCTGGATAAGAGCACAGTAAATAAAGAATGAGAGCTGAATAAGTGCACAGTAAATACAGAATGGGAGCTGGATAAGAGCACAGTAAATACAGAATGGGAGCTGGATAAGAGCACAGTAAATACAGAATGGGAGCTGGATAAGAGCAGCTCAGTAAATACAGAATGGGAGCTGGATAAGAGCACAGTAAATACAGAATGGAGGCTGGATAAGAGCACAGTAAATACAGAATGGGAGCTGGATAAGAGCACAGTAAATACAGAATGAGAGCTGGATAAGAGCACAGTAAATACAGAATGGGAGCTGGATAAGAGCACAGTAAATACAGAATGAGAGCTGGATAAGAGCACAGTAAATACAGAATGGGAGCTGGATAAGAGCACAGTAAATAAAGAATGAGAGCTGAATAAGTGCACAGTAAATACAGAATGGGAGCTGGATAAGAGCACAGTAAATACAGAATGGGAGCTGGATAAGAGCACAGTAAATACAGAATGGAGGCTGGATAAGAGGACAGTAAATACAGAATGAGAGCTGGATAAGAGCACAGTAAATACAGAATGGGAGTTGGATAAGAGCACAGTAAATACAGAATGGGAGCTGGATAAGAGCACAGTAAATACAGAATGGGAGCTGGATAAGAGCACAGTAAATACAGAATGGGAGCTGGATAAGTGCACAGTAAATACAGAATGGGAGCTGGATAAGAGCACAGTAAATACAGAATGGGAGCTGGATAAGAGCACAGTAAATACAGAATGGGAGATGGATAAGAGCACAGTAAATACAGAATGGGAGCTGGATAAGAGCGGCACAGTAAATACAGAATGGGAGCTGGATAAGAGCACAGGAAATACAGAATGGGAGCTGGATAAGAGGACAGTAAATACAGAATGAGAGCTGGATAAGAGCACAGTAAATACAGAATGGGTGCTGGATAAGAGCACAGTAAATACAGAATGGGAGCTGGATAAGAGCACAGTAAATACAGAATGGGAGCTGGATAAGAGCACAGTAAATACAGAATGGGAGCTGGATAAGTGCACAGTAAATACAGAATGGGAGATGGATAAGATCACAGTAAATACAGAATGGGAGCTGGATAAGAGCGGCACAGTAAATACAGAATGGGAGCTGGATAAGAGCACAGTAAATACAGAATGGGAGCTGGATAAGAGGACAGTAAATACAGAATGAGAGCTGGATAAGAGCACAGTAAATACAGAATGGGTGCTGGATAAGAGCACAGTAAATACAGAATGGGAGCTGGATAAGAGCACAGTAAATAGAGAATGGGAGCTGGGTAAGAGGACAGTAAATACAGAATGAGAGCTGGATAAGAGCACAGTAAATAGAGAATGGGAGCTGGGTAAGAGGACAGTAAATACAGAATGAGAGCTGGATAAGAGCACAGTAAATACAGAATGGGAGCTGGATAAGAGCACAGTAAATACAGAATGGGAGCTGGATAAGAGCACAGTAAATACAGAATGAGAGCTGGATAAGAGCACAGGAAATACAGAATGGGAGCTGGATAAGAGCAGCACAGTAAATACAGAGTGATTACCTGTTTCTGTCCTGTTCATTGGCCCACTGTCAATGCTCCCACCTATTCCTCTGACAGCACAGTATGGAGGAGCCCAGCCTTCCTCACAGTGACAGTGGTCTTTACTGTTACAAACCTGAAAGAAAAACCACAACTCTTCATGTCTTCCCAATTGCCCGCATTTTGTCCATTTTCGTGTGTACTCATCATATACATGTTACTCTAAATGTGTTTTTGAAGACAACATTGTACTCATCCCTCTGGCAGCTTGTTCCACTCACCAGCCTCTGTGTGAAAGTATTGCCCCTCTCGATCCTTTTGCATTTCTCCCCTTTCTCCTTAAACCTGTCCGCTCTAGTTTTAGACTCCCCTATCTTTGGGAAAAGATATTGACTATCTCGCTGATCTGTGCCCCTCATTATTTTATAGACCTCTATCAGATCACCCCTCAGCCTCCTACGCTCCAGAGAGAAAAGCCCCAGTCTATTCAGCCTCTCCTTGTAACTCACTCCAACAAGTCCCCCCAAGCGTCCTAGTAAATCTTTTCTGCACTGTTTCTAGTTTAATAATATCCTTTCTATAATAGGGTGACCAGAATTGCACACAGTATTCCAAGTGTGGCCTTCCCAATGTCTTGTACAACTTCAACAAGACATTCCAATTCCTTCATTGAATGTTCTGACCGATGTAACCAAGGAATGCTGAATGCCTTCTTCACCATTCTGTCCACCTCTGACTCCACTTCCAAGGAGCTATGAACCTTTTCCATGTAGATCTCCTTGTTCATTTTCTCTCTCCAACGCCCTATCATTAACTGAGTAAGTCCTGCCCTGGTTCAATCTACCAAAATGCATCACCTCACATTTATCTAAATTAAACTCAATCTACCATTCATCAGCCCACTGGCCCAGTTGATCAAGATCCCATTGCAATCCGGTGGATTTGGCTGAGGGACTTTATTTGCGCATTCTGGGAGTAGTCAGACCAGCAACATCTACCAAGAAGTGGGACGTGGAAGATCTGGTGCCAAGGAGCGGTGAGCCTAAAATACTACATTAGTGTTTCATTCCTCCCTCCTCCTCTGACCAAAATAAAAGGCCACTGTGAGAAGGTAAAAGTGAGGGTAAGAGTTTTATAAATTTTCTGAAATACTCTAATTGATGCTCGAAATGTCGGTCAGTGGTGTTAAGTGCTGCACGTGTGAGATGTGGGAGATCCGTGACGCTTCCAGTCTCTCAGACGACTGTGTCTGCAGGAAATGCACCCAACTGCAGCTCTTTACAGACAGCATGGATAGGTTGGAGCAGCAGCTGGATGCACTCAGGAGCATGAAGATGGCGGAAAGCATCATAGATAGAAGCTTTACAGACATGGTCACCACCCAAGGTGCAGGCAGATAGATGGGTGACTGCTAAAAGAAGCAGTCAGTCAGTGCAGGAATTCCCTGTGGTTATCCCCCTCTCTAACAAGTTATACCATACTGTTAGGGAGGATGCCCTCTCAGGGGCTAACAGCAGCAATAGCTAGAGCAATGGCACCACAGCTGGCTCTGTTGTTAAGCAGGGAGGAACAAAGGGGACTAGAGCAGCAGTTATAAGGGACTTTATAGTTAGGGGTGCAGATCAGCTATTCTGTGGACATGAAAAAGACTCCAGGATGGTATGTTGCCTTCCTGGTGCCAGGGTCCAGGATATCTCTGAACAGACAGAAAGCATTCTGAAGGGAGAGGGTGAACAGCCAGAGGTTGGTACATATTGGCAGTAACGACGTAGGCAGGAAGAGTGATGAGGTCCTGCAGCAGCAGTTTAGGGAGTTAGGTAGAAAGTTAAAAAGCAGAATCTCTCGGGTTGTAATCTCAGGATTACTCCCTGTGCCACGTACCAGTGAGGCTAGGAATAGGAAGATAGTGCAGCTCAACATCTGTCTAAACAGCTGGTGTAGGAGGGAGGGTTTCAGATATCTGGACTATTGGGGTCTCTTCCGGGGCAGGTGGGACCTCTATAAGAAAGATGGGTTGCATCTAAACTGGAAGGGCATAAACATTCTGGCCGGGAGGTTTGCTATTGTCACATGGGAGGGTTTAAACTAGTTTGGCAGAGGGGTGGGAACCAAAGCAAAGGTGAATTAGCTGAAGGGGAACCAGAGAATAGGGCCAGTAATACTCAAAAACAGCAGGCAGGGTGGGATTGCTAATCAGAGAAGGTCCGGTGAACTGAAGTGCATTTGTTTCAGTGTGAGAAGTGTAAAATGTAAGGCAGATGAACTTAGAGCTTGGAACTATGATGTTGTTAATCATACAGAGACTTGGTTAAGGGAAGGACAGGATTGGCAGCTTACCATTCCAGGATACAGATGTTCCAGGCGGGATAGAGGGGGATGGAAAAGGGATGGGGGAGTTGCACTATTGGTTAAGGAGAATATCACAGCTGTACTGCAGGAGGAAACCTCGGGGGGTTCATATATCGAGGCAATGTGGATAAGAGCTCAGGAATAGGAAAGGTGCAGTCACTATGATGGGGGTTTATTATAGGCTACCCAACAGCTAGCGGGGGATAGGGGAACAGATATGTGGGCAGATTTTGGCAAGGTGTAAAAGTAACAGAGTTGTTGTGGTGGAAAATTTTAACTTCCCCAAAATTGACTGGGAGTCACTTAGTGCTGGGGGTGTGGATGGGGCAGAGTTTGTAAGGAGCATCCAGGAGGGCTTCTTGAAACAGTATATTGATGGTCTAACTTGGGAAGGGGCCTTACTGGACCTGGTGTTGGGGAATGAGCCCAGCCAGGTGGTCGATGTTTCAGTAGGGGAGCAGTTCGGGAACACTAACCACAATTCAGTAAACTTGAAGATACTAATGGATAAAAATAAGTGTCGTCCTCAAGTTAAGGTGCTAAATTGGGGGAAGGCTAATTACAACAATATTAGGCAGGAACTGAAGAAAATAGATTGGGGGCAGATGTTTGAGGGCAAATCAACATCTGGCATGTGGGAAGCTTTCAAATGTAACTTGATAGGGATTCAGGACCAGCACATTCCTGTCAGGATGAAGGATAAGGATGGCAAGTTTTGGGAACCTTGGATCATGAGAGATATTGTGAGCCTGATCAAAGAGAAAAAGGAAGCATTTGTCAAAGCTCGGAGGCTGAGAACACAGGAAGAAAGTGTAGAATACAAGGAAGGTAGAAAGAAACTTAAACAAGGAGTAAGAAAGGCTAAAAGGGGTCATGAAAAAGCATTGGCCAGTAGGATTAAGGAAAATCCCAAGGCTTTTTATATACTCATAAAGAACCAGAGGATAGCCAAGGAGAGTGTTGGCCTTCTCAAAGACAAAGGAGGGAATCTATGCCTGGAGCCAGAGGAAATGGGTGAGGTATTAAATGAGTGCAGAGTCACATAAAGACAGACTTAAAAAAAGTAGAAATGGGACAAGAAACGTTACAAAATTTAACCTTAAGGTTTTGTACCTGAATGCTTGGAGCATTCAAAACAAAATGGATGAAAAGGGGTATGATATAGTTGGCATTGTGGAGATGTGGCTCCAAGGTGAGCAAGGATAGGACTGAAACATTGAGGCTATTCAGTGTTTAGGAAGGACAGACAGAAAGAAAAAGGTGGTAGAGTTGCATTGTTGATTAAAGATAATGTTGATTCAATATTGAGGAAAGATCTTAGCATAGATGATGTGGAATCTGTATGGTTCAAGTTAAGTTCATAAGATATCGGAGCAGAATTCAGCCCATTGAGTCCGTTCTGCTATTTGATCATGGCTGATGTGTTCCTCATCCCCATTCCCAGCCTTCACCCCATAACCCTTCAATCCACTCCCAATTAAAAATCCTGAACTTTACTCACTGTCCCAGCAACCAACGCACTTTGAGGGAGTGAATTCCACAGATTCATAACCCTTTGGGAGAAATAGTTTCTCTTCAAAATTTGCTGCTCCTTATCCTCAGACTATGCCCTCTCATCCCAGAATACCCCACAAGGGGAAGCATCCACTGCAGGTCTACCCCTTGTTATCCCCTTGTTCAAGAAGGGGAGTAGAGACCATCCTGGGAATTATAGACCGGTGAGCCTTACTTCTGTTGTGGGCAAAGTTTTGGAAAGAATTATAAGAGATAGGATTTATAATCATCTAGAGGGAAATAAATTGATTAGAGATAGTCAATACGGTTTTGTGAAGAGTAGGTTGTGTCTCACAAACCTTATCAAGTTTTTTGAAAAGGTGACCAAAAAGGTGGATAAGGGTAAGGCAGTTGACGTGGTGTATATGGATTTTAGCAAAGCATTTGATAAGGTTCCCCATGGTAAGCTATTGCAGAAAATGCAGATGCATGGGATTGAGGGTGATTTAGCAGTTTGGATCAGGAATTGGCGAGCTGATAGAAGACAGAGGGTGGTGGTTGATGGGAAATATTCAACCTGGAGTTCAGTTACAAGTGGTGTACCTCAAGAATCTGTTTTGGGGCCACTGCTGTTTGTCATTTTCATAAATGACCTCGATGAGGGTGTAGAAGGATGGATTAGTAAATTTGCTGATGACACTGAAGTTAAAGGAATTATAGACAGTGAGGATGGATGTTACAGTTTGCAGAGGGACATGGATAAGCTGCAGAGCTGGGCTGAGAGGTGGCAGATGGAGTTTAATGTGGAAAAGTGTGAGGTGATTCACTTTGGTAAGAGTAACAGGAGTACAGAATATAGGGCTAATGGAAGGACTCTTGATAGTGTCGACGAGCAGAGGGATCTCGGGGTACATGTGCATAGCTCCCTGAAAGTTGGCACCCAGGTTGATAAGGTTGTTAAGAAGTGTGTTAGCTTTTATTGGTAGAGGGATTGAATTTCGGAGCCGTGAGGTCATGTTGCAACTGTACAAAACTCTGGTGCAGCCGCACTTGGAGTATTGCGTACAGTTCTGGCCGCTGCATTATAAGAAAGATGTGGAGTCTCTGGAAAGGGTGCAGAGGATGTTTACCAGGATGTTGCCTGGTATGGTGGGAAAGCCTTATGAGGAAAGGCTGAAGGACTTGAGGTTATTTTCATTCAAGAGAAGAAGGTTAAGAGGTGACCTAATTGAGGCATACAAGATGATCAGAGGGTAAATAGACTTTGCATTCAAATAGTATAATCCGTAAATCTATCAGTCTGATTGGAAACAGAGTGATATCATTCCATACCCCCTTGTTATTGCAGGTCTGGTCACAGCTTTGTACATTGAATAACTCCACACTCTGACACTTTGTGTCAATACAGGCCTGTGGAATAAACAAAATATCACATTATTTTCACCACAGTGTCACAATCATTCGGGTATAGTAATGTGTCAAAACATCTGACTCCAAACTCTCTGAGACTGTGTCCAGATTCAGGAAGTTTGATGGGATCAGTTGTTGGGGTCGCAGATGGTCAGAGATTGCTGGGTGATGGAGTCTGATTCATTGATTCTGTCACACATAGAGTCATAGAGGTCATAGGCTCAAAGGTTTACAGCGTGGAAACAGGCCCTTCAGCCCAACTTGTCCATGCCACCCCTTTTTTAAACCCCTATATTAATCCCAATTGCCCGAATTTGGCCTACAGACCTATACCCATCATACTCATGTAAGCACTTTTTAAAAGACAAAATTGTACCCACCTCTACCATTACCTCTGGCAGCTTGTTCCAGACACTCACCACCCTGTGTGTGAAAAAATTGTCCCTCTGGACACTTTTGTATCTCTCCCCTCTCACCTTAAACCTATGCCCTCTAGTGTTAGACTGACTTTTGGGAAAAGATGTTTACGATCCAGCTGATCTGTGCGCCTCAATGTTTAATAGACCTCTTTAAGTTTACCCATCAGCCTCCTCTGATTGCAACAGGATCTTGATCAATTGGTTCAGTCTGCTGAAAAAATGCCAGTCTGTCCAGTCTCTCCTTATAACTTAATCCATCGAGTCCCGGTAGCATCCTAGTAAATCTTTTCTGCACTCTTTCTAGTTTAATAATATCCTTTCTGTAATAGGGTGACCAGAACTGCACACAGTGTGGCCTTACCAATGTCTTGTACAACTTCAACAAGACATCCCAACTTCTGTATCCAATGTTCTGCCGTGCTTGGCCGAATGCCTTCTTCACTATTCTGTCCACCTGTGACTCCATTTTCAAGGAGCTATGAACATATGCCCCAAGATCTTTGTTCTGTAACTCTCCTCAATGCTCTATCATTAACTGAATAAGTACTGCCCTTGTTCAATCTACCAAAATGCATCACCTCGCATTTATCTAAATTAAACCCAGTGAGATGACAAATAGTGGGCTATTTGTCAGCAGACTGAACCAATTGATCAAGATCCTGTTGCAATCTGAGATAAATTTCCTCACTGTCCACAATGCCACCAATCTTGGTGTCATCTGCAAACTTACTAACTGTGCCCCCTGTATTCTCATCCAAATCATTGATATAAATGACCCAGCACCGATCTCTGAGGCACACCAGGGGTCACAGGTCTCCACTTTTAAAAAAAACAACCCTTTACACCCACCCTCTGGCTTCTGTCATCCAGTAAATAGTCTGACAACACCAGGTTTTAGTACAACCTATTTATTTGATAATATCCTCACAAGCTTTTGGGGTTAGTCCCTTCATCAGGTGAATGGAGAGTTCTAGAACATAGAACATAGAACATAACAGCGCAGAACAGGCCCTTCGGCCCACGATGTTGCGCCGACCAGTTACAAAACAATGACCCACTAGCCTAAACCAATCCCTTTTCATCCATAAACCTATCCACAGATCTCTTAAACGCCCCCAAACTAGGTGCATTTACAACTGCAGCTGGCAGGGCATTCCAGTCCCTCACCACCCTCTGGGTAAAGAACCTACCCCTGACATCAGTCCTATAACTACCCCCCCTTAATTTAAAGTCTGGCCTCAGACAGAGCATATAAAGCACAGACAGTTTAGAGATTACTGATTAGAATGCAAATCCTTACACCTAACCTGCTGTTCAAGACCTGAAGTGGCTGATAATGTGAGTGGAAGGAGCACTGATCACAGGTTAAAGAGATGTGTATTGTCTCCAGACAGTACAGTAAGTGAGGTTTTACAAACCCAGGCAAGTCACGGGGGTTACAGATAGTGCGACACGAACCCAAGATCCCTGTTGAGACCGTCCTCATGTGTGCGGAACTTGGCTATCAGTCTCTGTTCAGCGACTCTGCGCTGTCGTGTGTCGTGAAGGCCGCCTTGGAGAATGCTTACCCGAAGGTCAGAGGCTAAATGCCCGTGACCACTGGTCACTGAATAGAGACTAATAGCCAAGTTCCGCACACATGAGGACGGTCTCAACAGGGATCTTGGGTTCATGTCGCACTATCTGTAACCCCCGTGACTTGCCTGGGTTTGCAAAACCTCACTTACTGGACTGTCTGGAGACAATACACATCTCTTTAAACTGTGATCAGTGCTCCTTCCACTCACATTATCAGCCACTTCAGGTCTTGAACAGCAGGTTAGGTGTAAGGATTCGCATTCTAATCAGTAATCTCTAAACTGTCTGTGCTTTATATGCTCTGTCTGAGGCCAGAACTCTCCATTCACCTGACGAAGGGACTAACCCCGAAAGCTTGTGAGTTTACTATCAAATAAATAGGTTGGACTAAAACCTGGTGTTGTCAGACTTTTTACTGTGTTTACGCCAGTCCAATGCCGGCATACCCACATTCTGTCATCCAGCCAATTTTGTATCCATTTGGCTACCTCACCCTGGAGCCTGTGAAATTTAATCTTATGCAACAACCTACCATGTGGTACCTTGTCAAAGACCTTGACAAAGTCCACGTAGACAACATCAACTGCATTGCCCGCATCTACCTTCTTGGTTACAACTTCAAAAAACTCAATCAAATTTGTGGAACATGATTTTCCACTCACAAACCCATAGTAACTGTTCCTAATCAGTCCTTGCCTCTCGAAATGCCTGTAAATCCTGTCTCTCAAAATACCTTCCAACAATTTACCCACCACAGATGTGAGGCTCAGTGGCCTGTAGTTCCCAGGCTTTTCCCTGCAGCCCTTTTTAAACAAGAGCAGAACATTTGCCACCCTCCAATCTTCAGGCATCTCACCCGTGACAATCGATGATTCAAATATCTCTGCTAGGGGACCCACAATTTCCTCTCTCGCCTCCCACAATGTCCTGAACATAGAAGTCATGCCCCCTCGTGCTAGCTTTCTCCATCCGAGGAAAAAGGCTATCACTATCCACCCTATCTAAACCTCTAATCATCTTATATGTTTCAATAAGGTCCCCTCTTAGCCGCCTTCTTTCCAGCGAAAACAACCCCAAATCTCTCAGTCTCTCCTCATAGGATCTCCCCTCCATACCAGGCAACATCCTGGTAAACCTCCTCTGCACCCTCTCCAAAGCCTCCACATCCTTCCTGTAATGTGGGGACCAGAACTGCACACAATACTCCAAGTGTGGCCGCACCAGAGTTGTGTACAGTTGCATCATGACGCTGCGACTCCTAAATTCAATCCCCCTACCAATAAACGCCAAGATGCCTTCTTAACAACCTTATCTATTTGATTCCCAACTTTCAGGGATCTATGTACACATACACCTAGATCCCTCTGCTCCTCCACACTATTCAAAGTCCTCCCGTTAGCCCTATACTCAACACATCTGTTATTCCTACCGAAATGAATTACCTCACACTTCTCCACATTAAACTCCATCCGCCACCTCACAGCCCAGCGAGATACACTTCATCAGGTCCTGGGGATTTATCTACCTTGATGCACTTTAAGACTTCCAGAACCTCCTTCTCTGTAATGTGTACACTCCTCAAGACATCACTATTTATTTCCCCAAGTTCCCGAACATCCTTGCATTTCTCAACAGTAAATACTGATGAGAAATATTCATTTAGGATCTCACCCATCTCTTGTGGATCCTCACATAGATGACCTTATTGATCCTTAAGAGGCCCTACTCTCTCCCTTGTTACTCCTTTGGCCTTTATGTATTTGTAGAATCTCTTTGGATTCTCCTTTGCCTCATCTGCCAAAACAATCTTGTGTCCCCTTTTTGCCCTCCTGATTTCTGTCTTAACCCTACTCCTACACCCCCTATACTCTTCAAGGGATTCACTTGATCCCAGCTGCCTATGCATGTCATGTGCCTCCTTCTTCAGCTTGACCTGAGCCTCAATATCCTGAGTCATCCAGGGTTCCCAACTTCTGCTAGCCTTGCCCTTCACTCTAAGAGGAACGTGCTTTCCCTGAACCCTGGTTAACACACTTTTGGAAGCCTCCCACTTCCCAGATGTCCCTTTGCCTTCCCACAGACCCCATCCCAATTAACCTTTGAAAGAGCCTGCCTGTTCCTATCAAAATTAGCCTTGCCCCAACTTAGAACTTTAACTTTTGAGCCAGACCTGTAGCTAACTTAAAACTAATAGTTAAAACCTCTCTTTACACTACTCTGAGGCCCCTGTCTGCTTCAAGAAGACAACCCGGGCTATTTCCCCGGGTTGAAATGGTCGCTACGAGAGGACACAGATTTAAGGTGCGGGGAGGGAAGTACAGAGGTGATGTTAGGGGTAAGTTTTTCACTCAGAGGGTAGTGAGTGATTGGAATCGGCTGCCGTCGTCGGTGGTGGAGGCGAACTCGCTGGGGTCTTTTAAAAGACTTCTGGATGAGTATATGGGGTTTAATGGGATTGGGGGTTATAGATAGGTCGATAGATTGGTGGGGTTGATGCGATCGGCGCAACTCGAGGGCCGAAGGGCCTGTTTGTGCTGTAATGTTCTATATTCTATATTCTATATATTCTATATATATTCTATATTCTAACCATCATCCCGGTACTGAAGAAAAACCAAGCAGACGCCATCTCTTTGGCCCTGCACTCAACTCTGGAGCATTAAGATAACAAGGACACCTATGTCAGACTCCTATTTATTGACTACAGCTCAGCCTTCAAACTATTATTCCCATGAAACTCGTCTCCAAACTCCGTGGCCTGGGGCTCGGCACCTCCCTCTGCAACTGAATCCTGCACTTCCTAACTCACAGACCACAATCAGTAAGGATCGGCAACAACATGTTCTCCACGATCATCCTCAACACTGGTGTCCCACAAGGCTGTGTTCTCAGCCCCCTACTATACTCCTTATACACCAATGACTGTGTGGCCTAATACCCCTCAAATTCGATTTTCAAGTTTGTTGATGACACCATCGTAGTGACAATGACAAGACAGAATACAGGAATGAGATAGAGAATCTAGTGAACTGGTGCGGCAACAATAGTCTCTCCCTCAATGTCAACAAGAAGAAGGCGACTGTCATGTTCTCGAAGCATAAAGGAGAACATGTCCTTGTCTACATCAACAAGGATGAAGTAGAAAGGGTTGAGAGCTTCAAGTTTTTAGGTGTCCAGATCACCAACAACCTGTCCTGGATCCACTCCCCCTCCCATGCCGACACTATAGTTAAGAAAGCCCACCAACGTCTCTATTTTTTCATAAGTCTAAGGAAATTTGGCTGTGATACAACCAGAAAGAATGCTTTCTATGGTGCATCTGTAAAACTTGGTGAGAGTTGTAGCTGACATGCCAAATTTCCTGAGGCTTCTGAGAAAGTAGAGGCATTGATGGGCTTTCTTAACTATAGTGTCAGCATGGGGAGACCAGGAAAAGTTATTGGTGATCTGGACACCTAAAAACATGAAGCTCTCAACTGTTTCTACTTTGTCCTCGTTGATGTAATGTGGAGATGCCAGCGTTGGACTGGGGTAAAACAGAAAGAAATCACACAACACCAGCTTAAAGTCCAACAAATTTATTTATAGCAAATGCCCCAAGCTGTTCCGAAAGCTTGGGGCGTTTGCTACTCGTTGATGTAGACAGGGGCACATTCTTCTTTACACTTTCTGATGTAAATGGCAATTACCTTCATTTTGTTGACATTGAGAGAGAGATTATTGTTGCTGCACCAACTCACCACATTCTCTATCTCATTCCTGTGCTTTGTCTCGTCATTCTTTGAGATCTGACCTACTCTGGTGGGGTCATCAGCAAACTTGAAAATCAAACTGGAGGGGAATTTGGTCACACAGATATAGGTGTATAAGGGGTATAGTAGGAAGCTGACAACACAGTCTTGTGGGGCACCAGTATTGAGGATGATCGTGGGGGAGGTGTTGTTGCCTATTTTGCTGTGGTGGGATTCAAAGAACAAAGAACAAAGAACAACCCAGCACGGGAAACAGGCCCTTCGGCCCAACGAGCCCGCGCCGCCACATCACCCTACACCTATTCTACCCTGCATATCTACGAATGGAACCCTACTCAGTCAGATTCAGGGAAGAAATAGTGTCAATTTGGTAAAAACCGATTAGCCTGAGAGCACATCTTTGGGGTGTGGGAGGAAACCGGAGCGCCCGGAGGAAACCCACGCAACCACAGGGAGAATGCGCAAACTCCCACAGACACAGGCCCAAATCCATGTGTCTGCACAGCCAGCAGTGCTAGTCACCGAGCTGTTGCGGCGCCCATCTACCGGTCCAGGATCAAGCACACACACCGACACGAAGTTCTAGGCCACTCCCGGAACTTCCAAGAGCAGCCCAGGCACGACCCGCCGAGTGAATGCCCCTCGTTTGACACGAGGTGGACCTCCATCTGTGGAATAAAGTCAAAAATATTAATCTTACAGCCTGCCTTTCCGGTGTCTCCTGAGGTTTAACCCTATTTAATAGACCCTACCATATCCCTCCATTCTCGTTTCACTCATGTGCCTATCTAACTGCATCTTAATCGAGTCCAATGTTCCTGCCTCCACCACCCTACTCGGTAGCGCGTTCCAGACCCCCACAACTTTCTGCGTAAAGAACCTTCTTCTCACCTCCAAATTATACCTCTCCCCCCTCACCCTTAAATGGTGACCTCTCGTGTTCGTACCCAGTCTAGGGAGCAGTATCTCACTATTAACTCTATTAACTCTATCTATTCCCTTCATTATCTTATATACTTCTATCATGTCCCCTCTCAATCTCCGTCTTTCCAAGGAGAATAGTCCCAGTTTCTTCAACCTCTCCTCGTAACCCAGTCCCCCCATGCCAGGCAACATCCTGGTAAACCTCCTCTGCACCCTTTCCAGAGACTCCACGTCCTTCCGGTAGTAAGGTGACCAGAACTGGACGCAGTACTCCAAATGCGGTCTAACCAACGTTCTGTACAACTGAAGCATCAGACGGCAGCTTTTATACTCTATGCCCCTTCCAATAAAGGCCTTCCATTAAAGGATTCAAACCCGGTCCCCAGAACATTAGCTCAGTTTCTACATTAATACTTGAGTGATAATCCCAACAGGCCACTGCTACTTTGGCGCGGCCAATGCACACAACCAGCATTGTCTTTCAGACTGTGCGAGGAAAACGGAGCACTGGGAGGAAACCCACACAGACACTGGGAGAATGTGCAGACTCCACACAGAAAGCAACCCAAGCCTGGAACTGAATGTGGGTCCCTGGCACTGTGAGACAGCAGTGCTAATCACTGTGTCACCGTGCTGCCCCGGGTCCCTGGCACTGTGAGACAGCAGTGCTAATCACTGTGTCACCGTGCTGCCCCGGGTCCCTAGCTCTGTGAGACAGCAGTTTGAATCACTGTGTCACCGTGCTGCCCCGGGTCCCTGGCACTGTGAGACAGCAGTGCTAATCACTGTGTCACCGTGCTGCCCCGGGTCCCTGGCACTGTGAGACAGCAGTGCTAATCACTGTGTCACCGTGCTGCCCCAGGTCCCTGGTACTGTGAGACAGCAGTGCTAATCACTGTGTCACCGTGCTGCCCCAGGTCCCTGGCACTGTGAGACAGCAGTGCTAATCACTGTGTCACCGTGCTGCCCCGGGTCCCTAGCTCTGTGAGACAGCAGTTTGAATCACTGTGTCACCGTGCTGCCCCGGGTCCCTGGCACTGTGAGACAGCAGTGCTAATCATTGTGTCACCGTGCTGCCCCGGGTCCCTGGCGCTGTGAGACAGCAGTGCTAATCACTGTGTCACCGTGCTGCCCCGGGTCCCTGGCACTGTGAGACAGCAGTGCTAACCACTGTGTCACCGTGCTGCCCTGGGTCCCTGGCACTGTGAGACAGCAGTGCTAAACACTGTGTCACCGTGCTGCCCCAGGTCCCTGGCACTGTGAGACAGCAGTGCTAACCACTGTGTCACCGTGCTGCCCTGGGTCCCTGGCACTGTGAGAGAGCAGTTTGAATCACTGTGTCACCATGCTGCCCCGGGTCCCTGACGCTGTGAGACAGCAGTGCTAACCACTGTGTCACCGTGCTGCCCCGGGTCCCTGGCACTGTGAGACAGCAGTGCTAATCACTGTGTCACCGTGCTGCCCCGGGTCCCTGGCACTGTGAGACAGCAGTGCTAATCACTGTGTCACTGTGCTGCCCCGGGTCCCTGGCACTGTGAGACAGCAGCGCTAACCACTGTGTCACGGTGCTGCCCCGGGTCCCTGGCGCTGTGAGACAGCAGTGCTAATCACCGTGTCACCGTGCTGCCCCGGGTCCCTGGCACTGTGAGACAGCAGTGTGAATCACTGTGTCACCGTGCTGCCCCGGGTCCCTGGCACTGTGAGAAAGCAGTGTTAATCACTGTGTCACCGTGCTGCCCCGGGTCCCTGGCACTGTGAGACAGCAGTGCTAATCACTGTGTCACCGTGCTGCCCCGGGTCCCTGACGCTGTGAGACAGCAGTGCTAATCACTGTGTCACCGTGCTGCCCCGGGTCCCTGGCACTGTGAGACAGCAGTGCTAATCACTGTGTTACCGTGCTGCCCCGGGTCCCTGGCACTGTGAGACAGCAGTGTGAATCACTGTGTCACCGTGCTGCCCCGGGTCCCTGGCACTGTGAGACAGCAGTGCTAATCACTGTGTCACCGTGCTGCCCAGGGTCCGTGGCGCTGTGAGAAGGCGTACGATTACTTGGTGTTTATTGGTAGGGGGATTGAATTTAAGAATCGCAGCGTCATGTTGCAACTGTACACATCTCTGGTACGGCCGCACTTGGAGTACTGTGTGCAGTTCTGGTCCCCACATTACAGGAAGGATGTGGAGGCTTTGGAGAGGGTGCAGAGGAGGTTTACCAGGATGTTGCCTGGTATGGAGGGGAGATCCTATGAGGAGAGATTGAGAGATTTGGGGTTGTTTTCGCTGGAAAGAAGGAGGCTAAGAGGGGATCTCATTGAAACATATAAGATGATTAGAGGTTTAGATAGGGTGGATAGTGATAGCCTTTTTCCTTGGATGGAGAAAGCTAGCACGAGGGGGCATGGCTTTAAATTAAGGGGGGGTAGCTACAAGATGGATGTCAGGGGTAGGTTCTTTACCCAGAGGGTGGTGAGGGACTGGAATGCCCTGCCTGCTGCAGTTGTAAATGCTCCTAGTTTGGGGGCGTTTAAGAGATCTGTAGATAGGTTTATGGATGAAAAGGGATTGGTATAGGCTAGTGGGTCATTGTTTTTGTAACTGGTCGGCGCAACATCGTGGGCCGAAGGGCCTGTTCTGCGCTGTAATGTTCTATGTTCTAATCACTGTGTCACCGTGCTGCCCCGGGTCCCTGGCACTGTGAGGCAGCAGTGCTAATCACTGTGTCACCGTGCTGCCCCGGGTCCCTGGCACTGTGAGACAGCAGTGCTAATCACTGTGTCACCGTGCTGCCCCGGGTCCCTGGCACTGTGAGACAGCAGTGCTAATCACTGTGTCACGGTGCTGCCCCGGGTCCCTGGCACTGTGAGACAGCAGTGCTAATCACTGTGTCACCGTGCTGCCCCGGGTCCCTGGCACTGTGAGACAGCAGTGCTAATCACTGTGTCACGGTGCTGCCCCGGGTCCCTGGCACTGTGAGACAGCAGTGCTAATCACTGTGTCACCGTGCTGCCCCGGGTCCCTGGCACTGTGAGACAGCAGCGCTAATCTCTGTGTCACCGTGCTGCCCCGGGTCCCTGGCACTGTGAGACAGCAGTGCTAACCACTGTGTCACCGTGCTGACCATGGGGGGTATTTGGAAGCTTGGGAGAATTAGAAGGCCGGACAGAATCAGGAATGTTAACAGAGGTCAGGAAATCAGTGGCTGTGTCTGGAAGACAGAGGAAATTAAAGAGAAAATCAAAAAGGGAGTTTGACAGTCTTCAAGAGTCTGTACTTCAATGGAAGGAGTATAAAAAAAGGAATGATCTGTGGACACAATAATAACTTTCATGTGGGGTGGACGATAAACAAGCAAATAATTGATGTGTGCAGAAACAGAACGGCGATAATTATGGGGGATTTTAATCTGCATATTGATTGGATGACCCAAGTTGGACGGGGTGGGCTTGAGGAAGAGTTCTTGGAATACTGTCAGGATAGTTTCCTTGAACAGTGTGTAACGGAACCTACGAGGGAGCGAGATACCTTAGATCTGATGTTGTGTAACGAGGCAGGTAGAATTAGGGATCTTATTGCGAGGGATCCTCTTGGGATGAGTGATCATAGCATGGTTGAATTTCTGATGCAGATGGAGGATGAGAAAGTAGGGTCCCGAACCTGTGTCCTCTGTTTGAACAGAGAGGATAATGATAGGATGAGATCGGAATTGGCGAATGTAGATTGGGGGCGCAGATTGGTCGGTAGGACGGCTGAGGAACAGTGGAGGATTTTTAGGGAGATCTTTCTTGGTACTCAGCAGAAATATATTCCGATGGTAAAGAAGGACTGTAGGACAAGGGATAACCAGCCGTGGTTATCGAAGGAAATAAAGGAGAGTATTAAATTAAAAGCTGATGCGTTCAGAGCGGCTAAAAATAGTGGGTGATTAGAAGATTGGGAAAGATTTAAAAATCAACAAAGAATGACTAAGAAGGTGATAAAGAAAGGAAGGATAGAGTATGAAGCTAAACTAGCTCCAAATATAAAAAATTACAGTAAAAGTTTTTACAAATATATAAAGAAGAGGAGGCTGGCTAGAGTGAATGTTGGACCCTTAGAGGATGAGAGGGGGGATTTAGTGGTGGGTGATGAGGAAATGGCTGAGGCTTTAAATAAGTTTTTTGCCTTGGTCTTCACAGAGGAGGACACGAATAGTTTGCCAGATATTAAAGATAGAAGGATGGTAGGAGTTGAGGGCCTGAATGCGATTACTGTCACTAGAGAGGTAGTGCTTGGTCGACTAGTGGGATTGAAGGTGGACAAGTCCCCAGGACAGGATGGAATGCATCCCAGGGTTCTGAAGGAAATGGTAGAGGTGATAGTGGATGCCTTAATAATTATTTATCAAAATTCGCTGGATTCCGGGGAAGTGCCGGAAGATTGGAAAACAGCTAATGTTACGCCGCTGTTTAAAAAAGGTAGCAGACAAAAGGCAGGTTAGTTTAATGTCTGTAGTTGGAAAAATGCTAGAATCCGTCATCAAAGAGATAGCGAGGCACCTAGAAAAGAACGGTTTGATAGAGCAGACACAGCACGGATTCGTTAAGGGGAAGTCGTGTTTGACGAATTTATTGGATTTCTATGAGGATGTGACAAGTGCGGTAGACAGAGGGGAACCGGTTGATGTGGTGTTTTTAGATTTTCAAAAGGCGTTTGATAAGGTGCCTCATAAAAGGTTGCTACAGCAGGTTAGGGTGCACAGAGTTGGGGGTAAGGTGTTAGCGTGGGTAGAGGATTGGCTGTCTAATAGGAAGCAAAGAGTTGGTATCAATGGGTGCTATTCTGGTTGGCAGTTGGTGGCGAGTGGAGTGCCCCAGGGGTCGGTGCTGGGGCCTCAGCTATTTACCATTTATATAGATGATCTGGAGGAGGGGGCTGAATGTGGGATGACAAAATTTGCTGATGACACGAAGATGAGTGGAAAAGCAAATTGCGCAGAGGGTGTGGAAAGTCTGCAGAGGGATCTGGATAGGCTGAGCGAGTGGGTGAGGACCTGGCAGATGGAGTATAATGTTAGCAAGTGTGAGGTTATCCACTTTGGCAGAAATAATAGTAGGAGGGATTATTATTTAAAAGGCGAAAAGCTGCAACATGCTACGGTGCAGAGGGACCTGGGGGTCCTTGTGCATGAGTCATAAAAACCCAGCCTGCAGGTGCAGCAGGTGGTCAGGAAGGCGAATGGGATGCTGGCCTTTATAGCGAGGGGGATTGAATATAAAAGCAGGGAGGTCTTGCTACAACTGTATAGGGCACTGGTGAGGCCGCAGCTGGAGTACTGTGTGCAGTTTTGGTCGCCGCACTTGCGCAAGGATATATTGGCCTTGCAGGGAGTGCAGAGGAGGTTCACTAGGCTGATACCAGAGATGAGGGGGTTGGACTATGAAGAGAGACTAAATAGACTGGGTCTGTATTCGTTGGAGTTTAGAAGGATGAGGGGGGATCTTATAGAGACGTATAAGATAATGAAAGGGATGGATAAGGTAGAGATGGAGAGATTCTTCCCGCTCAGAAAGAACAGCAGGACTAGGGGGCACAGCCTCAAGATAAGGGGGCTGCAGTTTAGATCAGAGTTGAGGAGGAACTTCTTCACTCAAAGGGTGGTGAATCTCTGGAATTCTCTGCCCGTTGAAGTGGTGGAGGCTGCCTCGCTAAATATATTTAAGTCACGGGTAGATAGATTTCTGACAGACAGGGGAATTAAGGGTTATGGGGAGAAAGCCGGAAAGTGGAACTGATCCACTTCAGATCAGCCATGATCTTATTGAATGGCGGGGCAGGCTCGAAGGGCCGGATGGCCTACTCCTGCTCCTATTTCTTATGTTCTTATGACACAGATGGAAACATGACTGTGTGAGGTTGCAGCTATTACAATAACGCACAAACAGGAATGGAAGTCCATATTCCAGGCTGCAAGCTTTTTTGTTTAGATCAATTGGAGAGGTAACAAATGAGGGGCACGGGGTTTTGGTAAGGGCAGATGAGACACTGACAACATTGGCCAAACTTTTCATTTGTGAAGCCACATTCCCATTTTCATCTCACTCAAGTTGTGGATGATCAAATTTCAGCACTCGGGTTTGGCACAACATTAAACGTTCAATTTCGAAAGAAGTTGGAACAGGAGAAAAGAAGCAACTTGCTGAGAAAAGAAAAAATCTAATTCATAATAAAGAGTAATTAATAAATGTTACCCCGACAGAGTGAGAGTGTTTACCCAACTCTAAATAACAAACATCATCTTGAGAGAGTGTGTATCCGACACTAATTAAAAAATATTATCCCGAGAGAGTGAGGGAGTGTGTATCCAATTCTAATTAATAAATATCATCCTGAGAGAGTGGGAGAGTGTGTATCCGACTCTAATTAATAAATATCACCCTGAGAGAGTGAGAGAGTGTGTATCCGACTCTAATTAATAAAAATCACCCTGAGAGAGTGTGCATTCGACTCTAAATAATAAATATCACCCTGAGAGAGTGCGTATCCGACTCTAATTAATAAATATCACCCTGAGAGAGTGAGAGAGTGTGTATCCGACTCTAATTAATAAAAATCACCCTGAGAGTGTGCATTCGACTCTAAATAATAAATATCACCCTGAGAGAGTGTGTATCTGACTCTAATTAATAAATATCACCCTGAGAGACTGAGAGAGTGTGTATCCGACTCTAATTAATAAATATCACCCTGAGAGAGTGAGAGTGTGTGTCCTACTCTAATTAATAAATATCAACCTGAGAGAGTGTGTATAGAACACTAACACTACATAGAACACTAGAACACTACACTACAGTGCAGAAACAGGCCCTTCGGCCCATCGAGTCTGCACCGAACACAATCCCACCCAGACCCTATCCCCATATCCCTACACATTTACCTGCTAATCCCTCTAACCTACACATCCCAGGACGGTAGCACAGTCATTGACTATGCTAAAATTGCCCCTTAGTGTCCTGGGACGTGTAGGTTAGAGGGATTAGCAGGTAAATGTGTAGGGATATGGGGATAGGGTCTGGGTGGGATTGTGTTTGGTGCAGACTCGATGGGCCGAAGGGCCTGTTTCTGCACTGTAGGGTTCTATTCTATATGAGGACACTAAGGGGCAATTTTAGCATAGCCAATGAACCTAACCCGCACATCTTTGGACTGTGGGAGGAAACCGGAGCACCCGGAGAAAACTCACGCAGACACGAGGAGAATGTGCAAACTCCACACAGGCAGTGACCCGAGCCGGGAATCGAACCCAGGACCCTGGAGCTGTGAAGCAGCAGTGCTAACCACTGTGCTACCGTGCCGTATCCGACTCTAATTAATAAATATCACCCTGAGAGAGTGTGTATCCGACTCTAATTAATAAATATCACCCCGAGAGAGTGAGAGAGTGTGTATTCAACTCTAATTAATAAATATCACCCTGAGAGAGTGAGAGAGTGTGTATCCGACTCTAATTAATAAATATCACCCTGAGAGAGTGAGAGTGTGTGTATCCAATTCTAATTAATAATTATCACCCTGAGAGTGTGTATCCGACTCTAATTAATAAATATCACCCTGAGAGAGTGAGAGAGTGTGTATCCGACTCTAATTAATAAATATCACCCTGAGAGAGTGAGAGAGTGTGTATCTGACTCTAATTAATAAATATCACCCTGAGAGAGTGAGAGTGTGTATCCGACTCTAATTAATAAATATCACCCCGAGAGAGTGAGAGAGTGTGTATTCAACTCTAATTAATAAATATCACCCTGAGAGAGTGAGAGAGTGTGTATCCGACTCTGATTAATAAATATCACCCTGAGAGAGTGAGAGTGTATCTGACTCTAATTAATAAATATCACCCTGAGAGAGTGCGTATCCGACTCTAATTAATAAATATCACCCTGAGAGAGTGAGAGTGTATATCCGACTCTAATTAATAAATATCACCCCGAGAGAGTGACAGAATGAGTATTCGACTCTAATTAATAAATATCACCCTGAGAGAGTGCGTATCCGACTCTAAATAATAAATATCACCCCGAGAGAGTGAGAGAGTGTGTATCCGACTCTAATTAATAAATATCACCCTGAGAGAGTGAGAGAGTGTGTATCCGACTCTAATTAATAAATATCACCCTGAGAGAGTGAGAGAGTGAGTATTCGACTCTAATTAATAAATATCACCCTGACAGAGTGACAGAATGAGTATTCGACTCTAATTAATAAATATCAGTCCGAGAGAGTGAGAGAGTGTGTATCTGACTCTAATTAATAAATATCACCCCGAGAGAGTGAGAGAGTGTGTATCTGACTCTAATTAATAAATATTACCCTGAGAGAGTGACAGAGTGAGTATTCGACTCTAATTAATAAATATCACCCTGAGAGAGTGCGTATCCGACTCTAATTAATAAATATCACCCTGAGAGAGTGAGAGAGTGTGTATCCGACTCTAATTAATAAATATCACACTGAGAGAGTGAGAGAGTGTGTATCCGACTCTAATTAATAAATATCACACTGAGAGAGTGAGAGAGTGTGTATCCGACTCTAATTAATAAATATCACCCCGAGAGAGTGACAGAGTGAGTATTCGACGCTAATTAATAAATATCATCCTGAGAGAGTAGGTATCCGACTCTAATTAATAAATAATACCCCGAGAGAGTGAGAGAGTGTGTATCTGACTCCAATTAATAAATATCACCCTGAGACAGTGTGTATTTAAGTCTAATTAATCAATATCACACTGAGAGAGTGAGAGAGTGTATATGACTCTAATTAATAAATATTACCCTGAGAGAGTGAGAGAGTGTGTATCCGACTCTAATTAATAAATGTCACCCCGAGAGAGTGAGTGTGTATCCAACTCTAATTAATAAATATCACACTGAGAGAGTGTGTACCCTACTCTAATTAATAAATATCACCCTGAGAGAGTGTGTATCCTACTCTAATTAATAAATATCACCCTGAGAGAGTGTGTATCCTACTCTAATTAATAAATATCACCCTGAGAGAGTGTGTATCCTACTCTAATTAATAAATATCACCCCGAGAGAGTGAGAGAGTGTGTATTCAACTCTAATTAATAAATATCACACTGAGAGTGTGTGTATCCTACTCTAATTAATAAATATCACCCTGAGAGAGTGAGTGAGTGTATATCCGACTCTAATTAATAAATATTACCCTGAGAGAGTGAGAGACTGTGTATCTGACTCTAATTAATAAATATCACCCTGAGAGAGTGAGAAAGTGTGTATCCGACTCTAATTAATAAATATCACCCTGAGAGAGTGAGAAAGTGTGTATCCAATTCTAATTAATAATTATCACCCTGAGAGTGTGTATCCTACTCTAATTAATAAATACCACCCTGAGAGAGTGAGAGAGTGTGTATCCGACTCTAATTAATAAATATCACCCTGAGAGAGTGAGAAAGTGTGTATCCAATTCTAATTAATAATTATCACCCTGAGAGTGTGTATCCTACTCTAATTAATAAATATCACCCTGAGAGAGTGAGTGTGTATCCGACTCTAATTAATAAATATCACACTGAGAGAGTGAGAGAGTGTGTATCTGACTCTAATTAATAAATATCACCCTGAGAGAGTGTGTATCCGACTCTAATTAATAAATATCACCCTGAGAGAGAGAAAGTGTGTATCCAATTCTAATTAATAAATATCACCCTGAGAGAGTGTGTATCTAACTCTAATTAATAAATATCACCCCGAGAGAGTGGGAGAGTGTGTATTCAACTCTAATTAATAAATATCACCCTGAGAGAGTGTGTATCCGACTCTAATTAATAAATATCACCCTGAGAGAGTGAGAAAGTGTGTATCCAATTCTAATTAATAAATATCACCCTGAGAAAGTGTGTATCCAACTCTAATTAATAATTATCACCCTGAGAGAGTGTGTATCCGACTCTAATTAATAAATATCACCCTGAGAGAGTGAGAGAGTGCGTATCCGACTCTAATTAATAAATATCACCCCGAGAGAGTGACAGAATGAGTATTCGACTCTAATTAATAAATATTACCCTGAGAGAGTGAGAGAGTGTGTATCCGACTCTAATTAATAAATATCACCCCGAGAGAGTGACAGAATGAGTATTCGACTCTAATTAATAAATATCACCCTGAGAGAGTGACAGAATGAGTATTCGACTCTAATTAATAAATATCACCCTGAGAGAGTGAGAGAGTGCGTATCCGACTCTAATTAATAAATATCACCCTGAGAGAGTGTGTATCCGACTCTAATTAATAAATATCACCCTGAGAGAGTGAGAGAGTGTGTATCCGACTCTAATTAATAAATAGACCATGAGAGAGTGAGAGAGTGTGTATCTGACTCTAATTAATAAATATCACCCTGAGAGAGTGCGTATCCGACTCTAATTAATAAATATCACCCTGAGAGAGTGTGTATCCGACTCTAATTAATAAATATCACCCTGAGAGAGTGAGAGAGTGTGTATCCGACTCTAATTAATAAATATCACCCTGAGAGAGTGAGGGAGTGTGTATCTGACTCTAATTAATAAATATCACCCTGAGAGAGTGCGTATCCAACTCTAATTAATAAATATCACCCTGAGAGAGTGAGAGAGTGCGTATCTGACTCTAATTAATAAATATCACCCTGAGAGAGTGAGAGAGTGTATATCCGACTCTAATTAATAAATATCACCCTGAGAGAGTGAGGGAGTGTGTATCTGACTCTAACTAATAAATAGACCATGAGAGAGTGAGGGAGTGTGCATCTGACTCATTCAATCTCGTTTGAGCTTGAGGATTGGTCATGTCAGAGGCAGCTGAAGATCAGTACTGATTGCACTCTCAACTCCCATGTTGTGCTTGGTGTGTGAACAGCCTCCTCGGGAACAGGGGTTGACGGGGTGGGGCTGGGGTCTTACTGGCTGCAATATGGGGTAGAGCAGCTGCCGTGTGTTTTGAACCCCACTCTCAGGCAGCAGTGAGAGGTGTACAGCTGCATTGATGTTCCAACCCACTTCACAGGGAGGTTAGACTGCCAGGAAGTAGTCTCAGCGAGCAGTACTTTGGTTGGTGGAAGGCACTACACAACTTGACAACCTTTGTGAACTGGGAGAATGAGAGTGCCCTTTCAAAATGTGAACAATAATCTCTCCCTCAATGTCAACAAAATGAAGGAGATTGTCATTGACTTCAGGAAATGGAAAGGAGAACATATCCCTGTCTACATCAATGGGGATGAACTAGAAATCGTCGAGAGATTCAAGTTTTTTGGTGTCCAGATCACCAACAAGCTGTCCTGGTCCCTCCATGCCAACACTATAGTGAAGAAAGCCCCACCAATGCCTCAGAAGACTAAGGAAATTTGGCATGTCAGCTACAACTCTCACCAACTTTTACAGGCGCACCAGAGAAAGCCTTCTTTCTGGTTGTGTCAGAGCTTGGTATGGCTCCTGCTCTGCCCAAGACTGCAAAGAGTCGTGAATGAAGCCCAGTCCATCACGCAAATCAGCTCCAATCTGCTGACTCTGTGTACACTGCCTCGAAAAAGCAGCCAGCAAACCAAGGACTCCACACACCCCCGACATTCTCTCTTCCATCTTCTTCCATTGATAAAAATGTATAAAAGTCAGAGGTCACGTACAAACCATCTCAAGAACAGTTTCTTCCCTGCTGCAGTCAGACTTTTGAATGGACTTACCTTGCAGTAAGTTGATCTTTCTCTACACTCTAGCTATGACTGTAACACTACATTCTGTACTCTCTTGTTTCCTTCTCTATGAACAGTATGCTTTGTCTGTATAGCACACAAAAAACAATACTTTTCACTATGCTTATACATGTGACAATCATAAATCAAATCAGTTTAATTTAACCCCTTAATCCTGCTCCACCATGCTCTGATCTGTGCCTCAACTCCACTTTCCTGTCCCCACCATGGTAACCTTTGACTCCTTTCTTGACCTAGAATCTCGTTATCACTTTCACTTACTGCAAATTCTCCTTTTGTGCAGTCAACCTAAAGCTTATGGTTCAATAATCACTGTCACCTAAATGTTTCTTCCACCCCAGAACCAGATCCAAGGTCTCAGGAATGGAAAACCCCTCTCCAGCTGTCCACTTCATCCTCCATTTCCTATACTCACAGCCACGGCAGCTCAAGGGGACTTATTAATGTCACCAAAGACTTCTGTAAAACATGGAGGGGCAGCAGTTTGAGGAATGGCAGTGAATTTCCTGAGGAGGATAGATGAGGGGAGTGTAGTTGATGTCATGTATCTGCACTAAGGGAAAGGGGAAGTCAGTGCTGAACAACAATGAGGGTGAGGAATTGGAGCAGAAAGTGAATGTGGTAAAGTGGAGGATCTGGGTTGTTAGGGATAGTGTGCTGGAGAAACACAGAAATTAGAAGCAGGAGTAGGCCATTTGGCCCTTTGAACCTGCTCTGCTTCAATATCCTGAACCCTCTTTCCCCAAATATGGAGAGGACAGCAAGAAGCAAGGTAGGAATGGGGAAGTGGAGCAATGTCAATTGCTTTGGTGTTAATTGCTGGAATATTGACTGGGAATTAGTTACCTTGTTGTCTCCACACTTGGTTCCTTGTTGAACGAGGTCAGGACTACTTGAATCAAAGAAAGAAGAATATGTTCCTCTGCAAACATACTTCACACCATTGACAGTCATTCTGGTGGTCACAATATCCAGGTTCCCTCCTTGGATTGGCTTAGAACCTCCACCCTTACACTGGATTTTTCCACATGCTACATCCCTGTCGGAGAGAGGGGTAGTTAGAAGCTTCCACATTCTCACTGTTCAGCAGTAGGAGACAGACTGTGGTGACAGATGGCTGCTTTAGAACATAAGAACATAAGAACATAAGAAATAGGAGCAGGAGTAGGCCATCTGGCCCTTCGAGCCTGCCCCGCCATTCAATAAGATCATGGCTGATCTGTCGTGACTCAGCTCCATCTTCCCGCCCTCTCCCCATAACCCTTAATCCCTTCTCTTATCAAAAACCCATCAACCCGTTTCTTAAAAATATTTAGTGAGGCAGCCTCCACCACTTCAACGGGCAGAGAATTCCAGAGATTCACCACCCTTTGAGTGAAGAAGTTCCTCCTCAACTCTGTTCTAAACCGCCCCCCCTTTATCTTGAGGCTGTGCCCCCTAGTCCTACTGTCTTTTTTGAGCGGGAACAGTCTCTCCACCTCTATCCTATCCATCCCATTCATCATCTTATACGTCTCAATGAGATCTCCCCTCATTCTTCTAAACTCTAACGAGTACAAGCCTAGTTTATTCAGCCTCTCCTCATAGCTCAATCCCCTCAACTCCGGTATCAGCCTAGTAAACCTCCTCTGCACTCCCTCCAGGGCCAAAACATCCTTGCGCAGGTGCGGCGCCCAAAACTGCACACAGTACTCTAGCTGCGGCCTCACCAATGCCCTATACAGCTGCAGCAAGACCTCCCTACTTTTATATTCAATCCCCTTCGCTATGAAGGCCAGCATCCCATTCGCCTTCCTGACCACCTGCTGCACCTGCAAGCTGGGTTTTTGCGACTCATGCACAAGGACCCCGAGGTCCCTCTGCACCGTCGCCTGCTGCAGTTTTTCGCCCCGTAAGTAATAGTCCTTCCTACCATTCCTCCTACCAAAGTGGACCACCTCACACTTGCCAACATTAAATTCCATTTGCCATTTCCTGGCCCATTCGCCCAGCCTATCTAGATCCTTCTGCAGACTCTCCACACCCTCCGCACAATTTAAGTGACTGGGGTACGACAGGGATCCGTGCTGGGCCTCCTATTGTTCATCATTGTTACAAATGACAAAGACGACTATGTGGAGGGTAGGATCAGTAGGTTTGTCATTGGCTGGGTGGTTAACACTGAGGGTGAGTGTCTTGGGTTACAAGAAGATATAGATGAGATGGTCAAATGAGTGGATAAGTGGTGGAAGGCAGATGAATAGGGTAGTGAAAAAGGCGTATGGCACAGTCTCCTTTACCAATCAGGATATAGATTACAAAAGCAGAGAGGTCACGGTGGAGCTGTATAGAACTTTGGTGAGGCCGCAGCTGGAGTACTGTGTGCAGTTCTGGTCACCACATTATAGGAAGGACATGTTTGCACTGGAGGGGATGTAGAGGAGATTCACCAGGATGCTGCCTGGGATGGAACATTTAAGTTTTTAAGAGAGGTTGGACAGGCTTGGGTTGTTTCCTCTGGAGCAGAGAAGACTGAAAGGGGACCTGAATGAGGTGTTCAAGATTATGAGGGGCATTGACAGGGTGGATAAGGAGCAGCTGTTCCTCTTAGTTGAAGGGTCAGTTATGAGGGGACACAAATTAAAAATCAAGGGGGTGGGAGGTTTAGGGGGGGGATTTGAAAAAACACTTTTTACCCAGAGGGTGATGAGGGTCTGGAATGCACTGCCTGGGAGGGTGGTGGAGGTGGGATGCCTCACATCCTTTAAAAAGTACCTGGATGAGTATTTGACACACCATAACATTCAGGGCTCTGGGCCAAGTGCTGGCAAGTGGGATTAGGTGGGCAGGTCAGGGCTTTGCATGCATGCAGACTCGATGGGCTGAAGGGCCTCTTCTGCACTGTAGGATTCTGCAATTCTATTGGATATTTTGAAAGCAGATTTCAGGTTTGGCAGAGAGCTCCTCTTCCTTCTACCTCCACCTGATGAAGAAGCTCGTGATGTAAAATAAACCTGTTGGGCTTTAACCTGGTGTTGTGAGACTGTACCTCCATATGGACACATTGTGAGAATTCTTGGCCTCTGTGGTGTAACCATTCAGCCCTTTGACAAGTTGCTGGTGCTTTGCAACAGGAACTCAGCCAGTCCTACCCTCCTGCCCTTTCTCTGCAATATCCCATTGTCTTTAGTTCATGTCAAATTGCCTTTTGAAAACTGCTTCCATGTTGTCACACAGGGGGCGATCTTACCATCTTGTAGCACTGGTTGGTGGAAGGGGAAAGTTATAAGGTTACAAGGGGGACGGTTCATGCCCGATGTCTCACCTCTCGCGGACTTACTGGCACCGGCTATGCGGTGAGATCAGCCTCCAGCCTGAAAGGGGGGGGAGGGGGGCGTGTCCTGGGCTCATTTGTTTTTGGGCCTCACCAGTGAAATTCTTACCAGCAAGATCCCCATCGACAGGACGCTGTCACGGTGGCCTCGCTGGTTGGACCAGAGACCATTGAGGTTACCCCCTCCCCCAGAAGGAGCAGGGTGGAGTGCCCTTGGGCAGTGCCCAGCTTGGCGCCCTGGCACTGCACACCAGACACCCTAGCAGCACCCACTGAGCACCGGGCAGACCCAATGGGATGAGACTGCAGGGCAGGGCCTAAGTCAGAGCCAAGGGGATAAGGCTGAGGGTCAGGGCATATAGCACAGGCAGGCAGGGGAAGGGGTTGGGGGTCCACTCTGAAACGAGGATGGTGGAATGCTGCGCGCTCTGTAACCACAATCCACTGGCTCCTGCAGGGTGGGGGTTGTGGATGATTGGTCGGTTCATGTGGTGGGAGTCGGGCGATTGGCTGGTCTGTGCACGAGAGGGGCAGTATGTTCATGTGGGGAGGGGGTGGCAATTGGTCACAGAGGCCAGTGGCAGCTGAGGAAAGTGGCTGAGAGATCTGCACATGCACAATGGCGCTCTCTGCTGAACACTGCCGGCTTTCGGGTGAGCTTAGGCTTCACCTCAAAATGAGGCAAGATTTGACTTTCTCCACTTATAACCAAAAAAAAGGGCACTGTGAGGAGGTAAAAGTGAAGGAAAGATTTTCATAAATTTTCTTAAATAATTTAGTTGGTGCTTGAAATGTTGGTCAATGGGGTTAAGTGCTGCACTTGTGAAATGTGGGAGATCTGTGATGCTTCCAGTGTCTCAGACGACATCTGCATGAGGTGCACCAACTGCAGCTTTTTACAGACCACATGGATAGGTTGGAGCAGCAGCTCCAACTGCCATAGATAGAAGCTTCAGTGATGTGGTCACACCCAAGGTGTAGCCAGATAGATGGGTGACCGCTAGAAGGAGCAGGCAGTCAGTGTAGGAATCCCTTGTGGTTATTCCTCTCTCTAATAAGTATACGGTTTAAGATACTGTTGGGGGAGATGGTCTATCGGGGATAACGGCAACAGCAGCAGCCAAAGCAGTGATACTGCTGGCTCAGTTGTTAAGCAGGGAAGGAGAAAGAGCAGAGGAATAGTTATAGGGGTCTCTATAATTAGGGTTGCAGATAGGCGATTCTGTGGATGTGAAAGAGACGCCAGGATGGTATGTTGCTTCCCTGGTGCCAGGGTCCAGGATGTCTCTGAACAGACAGAAAGCATTCTGAAGGGAGAGAGTGTACAGACAGAGGTTGTGGTACGTATTGGTACTAACCACATAAGCAGGAAGAGTGATGAGGTCCTGCAGCAGCAGTTTAGGGAGTTAGGTAGAAAGTTAAAAAGCAGAATCTCTCGGGTTGTAATCTCAGGATTACTTCCTATACCACGTACCTGTGAGGCTAGGAATAGGAAGATAGTGCAGCTCAACATGTGGCTAAACAGCTGGTGTACGAGGAAAGGTTTCAGATATCTGGACTATTGGGGTCTTTCCTGGGATAGGTGGGACCTCTATAAGAAAGATGGGTTGCATCTAAACTGGAAGGGAAGTGCATTTGTTTCAGTGTGAGAAGTGTAACAGGTAAGGCAGATGAACTTAGAGCTTGGATTAGTACTGGGAACTATGATGTTGTTGCCATTACAGAATCTTTGTTAAGGGAAGGAGAGGATTGGCAGCTTAGCATTCCAGGATAGAGATGTTCCAGGCGGGATAGAGGGGATGGAAAAGGGGTGGGGGAGTTGCACTATTGGTTAAGGAGAATATCACAGCTGTACTGCAGGAGGAAACCTCAGAGGGTTCATCTAGCGAGGCAATGTGGGTAGAGCTCAGGATAGGAAGGGTGCAGTCACAATGTTGGGGGTTTACTATAGGCCACCCACTGCCAGCGGAAACTGGAGGAACAGATATGTAGACAGGTTTTGGCAAAGTATAAAAGTAACAGAGTTGTTGTGGTGGAAGATTTTAACTGACTGGGACTCATTTACCCGGGGTGTGGATGGGGCAGAGTTTGGAAGGAACATCCAGGAAGGCTTCTTGAAACAGTCTGTAGATAGTCCAACTAGGGAAGGGGCCTTACTGGACGAGGTATTGGGGAATGAGCCCAGCCAGGTGGTCGATGTTTCAGTAGGGGAGCAGTTCGGGAACAGTAACCACAATTCAGTAAACTTGAAGATACTGATGGATAAAAATAAGTGTCGTCCTCAAGTTAAGGTGCTAAATTGGGGGAAGGCTAATTACAACAATATTAGGCAGGAACTGAAGAAAGTAGATTGGGGGCAGATGTTTGAGGGCAAATCAACATCTGGCATGTGGAAGGGTTTCAAATGTAACCCTCGTCAGGCCTCATTTGGAGTACTGTGCGCAGTTCTGGTCACCTCACTATAGGAAAGACGTAGAAGCTATTGAAAGGGTGCAGAGGAGATTTACAAGGATATTGCCTGGACTGGGAGGCATGCCTTATGAAGATAGGTTGAGGGAGCTGGGACTCTTTTCCCTAGAGAGGCGAAGGTTGAGAGGCGACCTGATAGAAGTTTATAAAATATTGAGAGGAATAGATAGGGTGGACTCTCAGAGGCTATTTCCCTGGGTTGAAATGGTCGCTACGAGAGGACACAGATTTAAGGTGCGGGGAGGGAAGTACAGAGGTGATGTTAGGGGTAAGTTTTTCACTCAGAGGGTGGTGAGTGAATGGAATCGGTGGTGGAGGCGAACTCGCTGGGGTCTTTTAAAAGACTTCTGGATGAGTATATGGGGTTTAATGGGATTGGGGGTTATAGATAGGTCTATAGATTGGTGGGGTTGATGTGATCGGCGCAACTCGAGGGCCGAAGGGCCTGTTTGTGCTGTAATGTTCTATGTTCTATGTTTACCCTATCTAGCCCCTTCATTATCTTGTAAGTCTTGTAGATCGGGTGGATACTCACAGGCTATTTCCCCAGGGCTGAAATGGTCACTATGAGAGGACACAGGTTTAAGGTGCTGGGGAGTAGGTACAGAGGAGATATCAGGGGTAAGTTTTTCACTCAGAGGGTGGTGAGTGAGTAGAATCGGCTGCCATTGGTGGTGGTGGAGGCAAATTCGAAAGGGTCTTTTAAGAGACTTCTGGATGAGTAAATGGCACTTCATAGGATTGAGGGTTATCGGTAGGCCCAGTAGTTCAGGATATGATCAGCGCAACTTGTGGGCCGAAGAGCCTGTTTGTGCTGTAGTTTTTCTATGTTCTATGTCAGTGATAGGGAAATTTTTGGAGATGATTCTTCGAGATAGGATTTACTCTCACTTGGAAATATGTAGACATATTAGCGAGAGGCAACATGGTTTTGTGAAGGGGGGATCGTGTCTCACTAAGGTGATCGAGTTTTTCGAGGAAGAGACAAAGATGATTGATGAGGGTTCAGCAGTGGATATTATCTACATGGACTTCAGTAAGGCCTTTGACAAGGTCCCTCATGGCAGACTGGTGCAGAAGGTGAAGTCGATCGGGATCAGAGGTCAGCTGGTAAGGTGGATACAAAACTGGCTCGGTCAAAGAAGACAGAGGGTAGCAGTGGAAGGGTGCATTTCTGAATGGAGGGCTATGACAAGTGGTGTTCCTCAGGGATCAGTGCTGGGACCTTTGCTGTTTGTAATATATATAAATGATTTGGAAGAAAATGTAACTGGATTGATTAGTAAGTTTGCAGATGACACAAAGGTTGGTGAATTTGCGGACAGCAATGAGGACCATCAGAGGATAGAGCAGGATATAGATCAGTTGGAGACTTGGGCAGAGAGATGGCAGATGGAGTTTAATCCAGACAAGTGAGAGATAATGCATTTTTGAAGGTCTATTTCTTATCTATATTATATAGAAAATGGCAGAACCCTTAAGAGTATTGACAGGCAGAGGGATCTGGGTGTACAGGGACACAGGTCACTGAAAGTGGCAACGCAGGTGGAGAAGGGAGTCAAGAAGGCATACGGCATGCTTGCCTTCATCGGCCTGGGCACTGAGTTTAAAAATTGGTAAGTCATGTTGCAGCTTTATAGAACCTTAGTGAGGCTGCACTTGGAATACAGTGTTCAATTCTGGTCACCACACTATCACAAGGATCTGGAGGCTTTGGAGAGGGCACAGAAAAGATTTACCAGGATTTTTCCTGGTATGGAAACTTGATTTGTTCTCATTGGAATGACACAGGTTGAGGGGAGACCTGATAGAAGTCGACAACATTGAGGGGCATGAACAGAGTGGATAGTCAGGAGCTATTTCCCAGGGTGGAAGAGTCAATTGCTGGGGGGCACAGGTTTAAGGTGTGAGGGGGGAGGTTTAAAGGAGATGTATGAAGCAGATTTTTTTTACACAGAGAGTGGTGTTGCTAAGGGAGGTAGTGGAAGCAGATACGATAGTGAGTTTCCAGGGGCGTCTTGACAAATACATGAATAGGATGGGAATAGAGGAATAATGTCCTCGGAAGGGTAGGAGGTTCTAGTTAAGTTGGGCAGCATGGTCGGTGCAGGCTTGGAGGGCTGAACAGCCTGTTCCTGTGCTGGAATTTTCTTTGTTCTTTTAACTTTTGGTGAAATTGCCCCCATTGTGTTCACTTCCCATTCTAATTGCTCACTGCCTAAACAGACTATTTTCATGTCACGATTTTACTTTAAATCAACACCCCTAGATTCTTAATGCTTCTATCAATAGGCATGATGTGGGTATGCCGGCGTTGGACTGGTGTAAACACAGTGAAAAGTCTGACAACACCAGGTTTTAGTCCAACCTATTTATTCATGCAGACGCTACGACAATGGATGAATGAACATCGCTCGACAGTCACCAGGCAAGACTGTTCCCTTCCTCTTGGCAAACACTTCAGCGGTCACGGGCATTCAGCCTCTGACCTTCGGGTAAGCATTCTCCAAGGCGGCCTTCACGACACACGACAGCGCAGAGTCACTGAACAGAGACTGATAGCCAAGTTCCGCACACATGAGGACGGTCTCAACAGGGATCTTGGGTTCGTGTCGCACTATCTGTAACCCTCGTGACTTGCCTGGGTTTGCAAAACCTCACTTACTGTACTGTCTGGAGACAATACACATCTCTTTAAACTGTGATCAGTGCTCCTTCCACTCACATTATCAGCCACTTTAAGACTTGAACAGCAGGTTAGGTGTAAGGATTCGCAATCTAATCAGTAATCTCTAAACTGTCTGTGCTTTATATGCTCTGTCTGAGGCCAGAACTCTCCATTCACCTGACGAAGGGACTAACCCGAAAGCTTGTGAGTATATTTTCAAATAAATAGGTTGGACTAAAACCTGGTGTTGTCAGACTTTTCACTTTCTCTATCAATAGGAACCGAATTCCTCCAATTACCCTGTTCACAATATACCCATATGTGCACGCACGCTACACACATGCATACACAGACACACGCATATACATCAGTGTTTCTGGAATTATCATTCAGTGAGGGTCTTGTGGTTTAACGTCCTTTGATAATGTGATCAGAAATCTCCAATGAAAAGAATAATTCTTTCCTTGAGTTGAAAGTGAGCATTGAGAACAGTGTCACAAACTCCCAGTATAAATTTCTGCAGCTTGCAGCCAAACTTACTGCTTCCGACACTTGATGTATTTATCATTTTCATTCTTGCCACAGTTTCCAAATTCACTTCCTTCCTCATTTGTAACTTGATAACAAAGATCTTCAGCAGACGTGGCACCTGTTAGACAGAAAGGGGGAGTGTTAAGACCCCCAGACTTGGCCATTCTAGACAACCATCCCCTACTCCAGGCTCTGATCAAAGGAAACAGGTGATAGGAGAATGACTGAAAGAGAAAGAATGAAACAAACTGACGAGAATGCAACAACTTTTATTCATATAGCACCTCCCACAGTTTAAGGGTGTCAGATACCTGAACAGGATTAGATCCAATGGCCAATTAAACCTGCTCCGCTATTCAACTCACTTTCCCTCAAACCTGCTTCCCAAGAAAACAGAAACTGTCCGTCCCTCAGCCCCTTCAGCAATGGAAAACCCACAAAGCTGTGCATAGAATATTCCAGACATTCACCACCCTTCTCAGTGTTAAACAATCCGCCTTATCCTCAGGCTGTGCCAACAGAATCAATCTCTCAGCATGCCCCCTGTCAAACTCCTTCAGAATCAGGTCAATTTCAATGACATTTTCTCTCAGTCTCAGCCTCCACAGACTATGAACCTGATTTATTCATCTAATCTCCATATTCCAAATCTCCCAGGGACCGATCCAGTCAAACTTTACTGTGCTGCCTTCAATGTATTCATGCTTAGTTGTGGGGAGTGAATGGCACATTGTGTTCCAGATATGAACTGGAATTTTCCCATCTCGCATGAGACATCAGCGCTAATCACTGTGTCACCGTGCTGCCCAGGGTCCCAGGCAGTGTGAGACAGCAGTGCTAATCACTGTGTCACCGTGCTGCCCCGGGTCCCTGGCACTGTGAGACAGCAGTGCTAATCACTGTGTCACCGTGCTGCCCCGGGTCCCTGGCACTGTGAGACATCAGCGCTAATCACTGTGTCACCGTGCTGCCCCGGGTCCCTGGCACTGTGAGACAGCAGTGCTAATCACTGTGTCACCGTGCTGCCCAGGGTCCCAGGCAGTGTGAGACAGCAGTGCTAATCACTGTGTCACCGTGCTGCCCCGGGTCCCTGGCACTGTGAGACATCAGCGCTAATCACTGTGTCACCGTGCTGCCCCGGGTCCCTGGCACTGTGAGACAGCAGTGCTAATCACTGTGTCACCGTGCTGCCCAGGGTCCCAGGCAGTGTGAGACAGCAGTGCTAATCACTGTGTCACCGTGCTGCCCCGGGTCCCTGGCACTGTGAGACATCAGCGCTAATCACTGTGTCACCGTGCTGCCCAGGGTCCCAGGCAGTGTGAGACAGCAGTGCTAATCACTGTGTCACCGTGCTGCCCCGGGTCCCTGGCACTGTGAGACAGCAGTGCTAATCACTGAGTCACCGTGCTGCCCCGGGTCCCTGGCACTGTGAGACAGCAGTGCTAATCACTGTGTCACCGTGCTGCCCCGGGTCCCTGGCACTGTGAGACAGCAGTGCTAATCACTGTGTCACCGTGCTGCCCCGGGTCCCTGGCACTGTGAGACAGCAGTGTGAATCACTGTGTCACCGTGCTGCCCCGGGTCCCTGGCACTGTGAGACAGCAGTGCTAACCACTGTGTCACCGTGCTGCCCCGGGTCCCTGGCGTTGTGAGGGAACAGTGCTAATCACTGTGTCACCGTGCCATGAAGTCAGAGAATTCTGGCCACGTTCTCACCAAAACCTTGTACAATTGTAACAAGACTTCTTTATTCTTGCTCTCGAATTTGCTGAGGACACCAAAGTTGGAGAAGTTGTAGACAGTGAGGATGGATGTTACAGTTTGCAGAGGGACATAGATAAGCTGCATAGCTGGGCTGAGAGGTGGCAGATGGAGTTTAATACGGAAAAGTGTGAGGTGATTCACTTTGGTAAGAGTAACAGGGGTACAGAATATAGGGCTAATGGAAGGATTCTTAGTATTGTTGATGAGCAGAGAGTCCTTGGGTACATGTGCACAGCTACCTAAAAGTTGGCACCCAGGTTGATAAGGTTGTTAAGAAGGCGTACTGTGTGTTAGCTTTTATTGGTAGAGGGATTGAATTTCGGAGCCGTGAGGTCATGTTACAACTGTACAAAACTCTGGTGCGGCCGCACTTGGAGTATTGTGTACAGTTCTGGTCACCGCGTTATAAGAAAGATGTGGAGGCATTGGAAAGGGTGCAGAGGAGGTTTACCAGGATGTTGCCTGGTATGGTGGGAAGGTCTTATGAGGAAAGGCTGAGGGACTTGAGGTTATTTTCATTCGAGAGAAGAAGGTTAAGAGGTGACCTAATTGAGGCATACAAGATGATCAAAGGATTGGATAGGGTGGACAGTGAGAGCCTTTTACCTCGTATGGTGATGGCTGACACGAGGGGACATAGAACATAGAACATAGAACATTACAGCGCAGAACAGGCCCTTCGGCCCACGATGTTGCGCCGACCAGTTACAAAACAATGACCCACTAGCCTAAACCAATCCCTTTTCATCCATAAACCTATCCACAGATCTTTTAAATGCCCCCAAACTAGGTGCATTTACAACTGCAGCTGGCAGGGCATTCCAGTCCCTCACCACCCTCTGGGTAAAGAACCTACCCCTGACATCTGTCCTATAACTACCCCCCCTTAATTTAAAATCGTGCCCCCTCGTGTTAGCTTTCTCCATCCTAGGAAAAAGGCTATCACTATCTACCCTGTCTAAACCTCTAATCATCTTATATGTTTCAATGAGATCCCCTCTTAGCCGCCTTCTTTCCAGCGAAAACAACCCCAAATCTCTCAATCTCTCCTCATAGGATCTCCCCTCCATACCAGGCAACATCCTGGTAAACCTCCTCTGCACCCTCTCCAAAGCCTCTACATCCTTCTTGTAATGTGGGGACCAGAACTGCACACAAAACTCCAAGTGCGGCCGCACCAGAGATGTGTACAGTTGCATCATGACGCTACGACTCCTAAATTCAATCCCCCTACCAATAAACGCCAAAACTCCGTATGCCTTCTTAACAACTTTATCTACTTGATTCCCAACTTTCAGGGATCTATGTACACATACACCTCGATCCCTCTGCTCCTCCACACTATTCAAAGTCCTCCCGTTAGCCCTATACTCAACACATCTGTTATTCCTACCGAAATGAATTACCTCACACTTCTCCACATTAAACTCCATTCGCCACCTCTCAGCCCAGCTCTGCAATCTTTCCAAGTCATCCTGCAAACTATGACACCCTTCCTCACAATCTACCACACCTCCGACTTTGGTGTCATCAGCAAACTTACTAATCCACCCAACTATACCCTCATCCAGATCATTAATAAAAATTACAAACAGCAGTGGCCCCAAAACAGATCCCTGAGGCACACCACTTGTAACCGAACTCCATGACGAATATTTACCATCAACCACCACTCTCTGTCTCCTATCTGCTAGCCAATTCCTGATCCAATTACCTAGATCACCCCCAATCCCATACATCTGCATTTTCTGCAGAAGCCTACCATGGTGAACCTTATCAAACGCCTTGCTAAAATCCATATACACCACATCAACTGCCTTACCCCTATCCACCTCTTTGGTCACTTTCTCAAAGAACTCGATAAGGTTAGTAAGGCATGACCTACCCGCTACAAAACCATGCTGACTATCTCTTATCAACTCATTACTTTCCAAATAACTATAAATCCTGTCTCTAATAATCCTTTCCAAAACCTTACCCACCACAGAAGTAAGACTCACCGGTCTATAATTCCCAGGGAAGTCCCTTCTCCCCTTCTTAAACAATGGGACAACATTTGCTGTCCTCCAATCTTCTGGTACTATACCAGAGACTAACGACGACCTGAAGATCAGAGCCAGAGGCTCCGCAATCACCCCTCTTGCCTCCCAAAGAATCCTCGGGTAAATCCCATCTGGGCCAGGGGACTTATCTATTTTCAATCCCTCTAAAATATCCAGCACATCCCCCGTATCAACTGCAATACTATCTATTTCACACCCCTGCACCCCAGTGTCCTCCTCAGCTACATTCCTGTCCCCTTGCGTGAACACCGAAGAGAAATATTGGTTCAACGCCTCTCCAATCTCCTCCGGTTCCACACACAACTTCCCTCTACTGTCTGTAACTGGCCCTAATCTTGTCCTAACCAACCTTCTGTTCTTGACATACCTGTAAAACGCCTTAGGGTTCTCCTTAATCCTATCAGCCAAAATCATCTCATGCCCTCTTTTGGCCCTTCTTAACTCCCTCTTCAACTCCCTCCTAGCCAATCTAAAACTTTCTAATGCACTACCTGAGCCCTCAAGCCTCATCCGAACATAAGCCTCCTTTTTCTTCCTAACCAACGAATCAACTTTTTTGGTGCACCACGGTTCCCTGGGCCTACCAAATCCTCCTTGCCTGACAGGGATATACTTATCACAGACCCGCAATAGCTGCTCCTTGAAAAATCTCCACATCTCGGATGTTCCCAGTCCCTGTAATCTCCCATTCCAACCAATGCTTCCTAATTCTCTCCTAATAGCTTCATAATTACCCTTCCCCCAGCTGAAACTACTGACCCAAGGTTCATGCCTATCCCTTTCCATCACTAAGGTGAACGTAATCGAATTGTGATCACTATCCCCAAACTGTACACCAACTTCCAAGTCTAGCACCTGGTCTGGCTCATTACCGAGCACCAAATCCAATATAGCCTCACCTCTCGTCGGCCTATCTACATACTGAGTCAAAAAACCTTCTTGCACACTTTGAACAAAAACTGACCCCTCTAACGAGCCAGAGCTGTAGCAATTCCAATCTACATGAGTAAAGTTAAAGTCCCCCATAACAACTACCCTATTACTTTCACTCCTAACAAGGATCGTCTCCGCAATCCTTTCCTCAACCTCTCTAGAACTTTTTGGAGGTCTATAAAAGACTCCCAACAGGGTGACCTCTCCTCTCCTATTTCTAATCTCCGCCCATATTACCTCAACAGACAAGTCCTCGTCAAAGTTCCTCTCTGACACTGAGATACAGTCCTTGACCAATAATGCTACCCCACCCCCCCTTCTACCTCCTTGTCTACTCCGATTAAAGCATTTGTACCCCGGGACCTGCAACATCCATTCCTGACCCTGCTCTATCCAAGTCTCTGAAATGGCCACAACATCGAAGTCCCAGGTACTGGTCCACGCTGCAAGTTCATCCACCTTATTGCGAATACTCCTCGCATTAAAGTATACACATTTCAAACCACATTCCAAACCCTGTTCCGCCCCTCCCCCGCAATGCCGGGCATTGCAGTCCCCATCTACGCCCCCCTCACTTTCACCCCCTCTACTCAGGATCCCACCCCCCCTCTGAATCAGTTTAAACCACTCCGCATAACCTTAACAAATTTACCTCCCAGGATATTTGTTCCCCTTTGGTTCAGGTGAATCCCATCCCTCTGATAAAGGTCCCACCTTCCCCAGAACGAGCCCCAATTGTTCAAGTACTTAAACCCCTCCCTCCTGCACCATCCCCTCAGCCACGAGTTCAAGCTTTCCCTCCCTCTATTCCTCTCTAAACTATCCCGTGGCACAGGCAAGAGTCCAGAGATAACCACTCTGTCTGTCTTGGCCTTTAGCTTCCACCCCAACTCCATGAATCTCTGTTTAATGTCCCCTTCCCTTAGCCTCCCTATGTCATGCGTCCCCACATGAATAATAACTTGGGGTTGATCCCCCTCTCCCCTGAGAGGGGGATCATAGCTTTAAATTAAGGGGTGGTAATTATAGGACGGATGTCAGAGGTAGGTTCTTTACTCAGAGGGTAGTAAGGGCGTGGAATGCCCTGCCTGCAGCAGTTGTGGACTCGCCAACTTTAAGGGCATTCAAATGGTCAGTGGATAGACATATGGATAACATTGGAATAGTTTAGGTTAGAGGGTCATGAGATTGGTTCCACTGGTCGGCACAACATCGAGGACCGAAGGGCCTGTACTGCGCTGGAATGTTCTGTGTTCTAATCTCCTGACAATAAAGACAATTTTCTTCCATGTTGCTGGTTGCACCATCTGCTTTCTGCACACCCAAATCACAGCAACATTCACATGTTTCACACCATCTAAAAACTTTTCTGTTCTGATAACCAAATAACTTCACACTGCTACATGATACTCGGTCCGCTGTTGTGTTGTCCACTCACCTAACCCGCCTGTCTTTTTGCAGCTGTCTGTATCCTCCGCACAGCTACCCTCTTATCTTGTTGGTATTATCAGCAAACTTCGATACATGATATGCGCCAATGTTTAAAAAGTAGGTGGACAAAAGGCAGGTAACTATAGGTTGGTTAGCTTAACTTCTGTAGTCGGGAAAATGCTTGAATCTGTCATCAAGGAAGAAAGAACGAGACATCTGGACATCAGTTGTCCCATTGGTAAGAAGCAGCATGGGTTCATGAAGGACAGGTCATGTTTGACTAATTTGGTGGAACTCTTTGAGAACATTACATGTGCAGTGGACAATGGGGAACCTGTGGATGTGATGTATCTGGATTTCCAGAAGGCATTTGACAAGATGCTGCACCAAAGGCTGCTACATAAGATAAAGATGCACAGTGTTACAGGTAATGTATTAGCATGGATAAAGGATTGGTTAACTAACAATTCGTTTTGGTACGACAAACTTATGCTGCAACTATACCGGATGTTGGTGAGACCACATTTGGAATATTGTGTTCAGTTTTTGGTCATCTCACTATAAGAAGGATGTGGAAGCATTAGAGAGAGTGCAGAGGATGCTGCCTGGTTTGGCGGATAGGTCTTATGAGGAAAGGTTGAGGGAGCTTTTCTCTTTAGAGTGGAGGAGGATGAGAGGCGACTTAATAGAAGTTGATAAGATGATAAGGCAGATAGATAGAGTGGATGTGCAGAGACAATTTCCTGGGTGGACTGTGCCACCATGCTGCCTCGGGTCAATGGATGGGAAGCTGGTTTGCGTGATTGATTGAACTACATTCACAACCTTTTGTAGTTTCTTGTGGATTTGGGCAGAGCAGAAGCCATACCAAGCTGTGGTATAAGAACATAAGAACATAAGAAATAGGAGCAGGAGTAGGCCATCTCGCCCTTCGAGCCTGCCCCACCATTCAATAAGATCATGGCTGATCTGAAGTGGATCAGTTCCACTTTCCAGCTTTCTCCCCAAAACCCTTAATTCCCTTGTCTATCAGAAACCTATCTACCCGTGACTTAAATATATTCAGCGAGGTGGCCTCCACCACTTCAATGGGCAGAGAATTCCAGAGATTCACCACCCTTTGAGTGAAGAAGTTCCTCCCCAACTCCGATCTAAACTGCCCCCCTCTTATCTTGAGGCTGTGCCCTCTAGTCCTGCTGTCCTTTCTGAGCGGATCTATCTTATACGTCTCTATAAGATCCCCTCTCATCCTTTTAAACTCCAACGAGTACAGGCCCAGTCTATTTAGTCTCTCTTCATAGTCCAACCCCCTCATCTCCGGTATCAGCCGAGTGAACCTCCTCTGCACTCCCTCCAAGGCCAAAATATCCTTGCGTAAGTGCAGTGACCAAAACTGCACACAGTACTCCAGCTGCGGCCTCACCAATGCCCTATACAGCTGCAGCAAGACCTCCCTGCTTTTATATTCAATCCCCCTCGCTATAAAGGCCAGCATCCCATTCGCCTTCCTGACCACCTGCTGCACCTGCAAGCTGGGTTTTTGCGACTCATGCACAAGGACCCCCAGGTCCCTCTGCACCGTAGCATGCTGCAGTTTTTCGCCCTTTAAATAGTAATCCCTCCTAGTACTTTTTCAGCCAAAGTGGATAACCTCACACTTGCTAACAACCAGAAAGAGATGCTTTAAGAACATAAGAAATAGGAGCAGGAGTAGGCCAACTAGTCCTTTGAGCCTGCTCTGCCATTCAATAAGATCATGGCTGATCTGTCATGTCTCGTTCCACTTTCCCGCTTTCTCCCCATAACCCTTAATCCCCTCTCTTATCAAAAACCCATCAACCCGTGTCTTAAATATATTTAGCGAGGCAGCCTCCACCACTTCAACAGGCAGAGAATTCCAGAGATTCACCACCCTTTGAGTGAAGAAGTTCCTCCTCAACTCCGTTCTATGATGCATCTGTAAAAGTTGGTGAGAGTCACAGCTGACATTCTAAATTTCCTTTGTCTTCTGAGCCAATCCATCACACAAACCGGCCTCCCATCCATTGACTCTGTCTGCACTTCCCGCTGCCTCAGAAAAGCAGCCGGGATAATTAACAACACCACGCTTCCCGGACACTCTTCTTCCACCTTCTTCCATAGGGAAAAAGATATAGAAGTCTGAGGTCACGTACCAACCGACACAAGAACAATTGATCTTTCTCTCTACCCTAGCCATGACTGTAACACTATATTCTGTACTCTCTTGTTTCCTTCTCTATGAACGGTATGCTTTGTCTGTATAGGGCGTAAGACACAATACTTTTCACTGTATGTTAATACATATAGAACATAGAACATTACAGGCGCAGAACAGGCCCTTCGGCCCACAATGTTGCGCCGACCAGTTAAAAAACAATGACCCACTAATCTAAACCAAGTGCCGTGGACGTAGTGTACATGGACTTCAGCAAGGCGTTTGATAAGGTCCCCCATGCAAGACTTCTTGAGAAGGTGAGAGGGCATGGGATCCAAGGGCCTTTGGCCTTGTGGATCCAGAACTGGCTTGCCTGCAGAAGGCAGAGAGTGGTTGTGGATGGGTCTTTTTCGGAATGGAGGTCAGTCACCAGCGGAGTGCCTCAAGGATCTGTTCTGGGACCCTTGTTGTTTGTCATTTTCATAAATGACCTGGATGAGGAAGTGGAGGGATGGGTAAGTAAGTTCGCTGATGACACTAAGGTTGGTGGTGTTGTGGATGGTCTGGAAGGATGGCAAAAATTGCAGCAGGACATAGATAGGATGCAGGACTGGGCGGAGAAGTGGCAGATGGACTTCAATGCGGATAAATGCGTAGTCGTCCATTTTGGCAGAACCAACAGGATGAACGAGTACACTATCAAGGGCAGAAGTCTGAGTAGTGTTGAAGAGCAGAAGGATCTAGGGGTCCGGATACACAGGACTCTTAAATCGGCCTCGCAGGTGGAGGAGGTGGTCAAGAAGGCGTATGGTGTACTGGCCTTCATAACACCTACCAACCTACAGACCTATCTATAACCCTCAATCTCATTAAACCCCATATACTCATCCAGAAGTCTTTTAAAAGACCCCAGCGAGTTCGCCTCCACAACCACTGACGGCAGACAATTCCATTCACTCACCACCCTCTGAGTGAAAAACTTACTCCTAACATCACGTCTGAACTTCCCTCCCTGTACCTTAAATCTGTGTCCTCTCGTAGCAACCATTTCAACCCGGGGAAATAGCCTCTGAGAGTCCACCCTATCTATTCCTCTCAACATTTTGTAAACTTCTATCAGGTCGCCTCTCAACCTTCGCCTCTCCAGGGAAAAGAGTCCCAGCTCCCTCAACCTAACTTTTATAAGGCATGCCTCCCAGTCCAGGCAACATCCTTGTAAATCTCCTCTGTACCCTCTCAATAGCTTCTACATCTTTCCTATAGTGAGGTGACCAGAACTGCGCACAATACTCTAAATGAGGCCTGACAAGGGTCTTATAAAGTTGCAGCATTACCTCCCGACTCCTAAATTCAATCCCTCGATTATCCCTTTTCGTCCATAAACCTATCCACGGATCTCTTAAACGCCCCCAAACTAGGCGCAATTACAACTGCAGCAGGCAGGGCATTCCAATCCCTCACCACCCTCTGAGTAAAGAACCTACCCCTGACATCCATCCTATAACTACCCCGCCTTAATTTAAAGCCATGACCCCCCGTGTTAGCTATGACAACAATAAATCAAATCAAATTAAATAATGTGGAAGATGAGGGATCAGTTCCGGGGTGAAGGGTCAGGTCAAGAATGAAGTGTCAGGTCAGAGGTGAAGGGTCAGGTCAAGGGTGAAGGGTCAGGTCAGGGTTGAAGGGTCAGGCCAAGGGTGAAGGGTCAGGCTGAGGGTGAAGGGTCAGGCCGAGGGTGAAGGGTCAGACCAAGGGTGAAGGGTCAGACTAAGGGTGAAGGGTCAGGCCGAGGGTGAAGGGTCAGGCCGAGGGTAGGTGGTGTGACGGGGATTCCAGTTTGATCTGTGTGATACATGAAACCATCCCAATAATTTCCTTCCCTTTCAGTATCGGAATCTGGGGAGGGACAGGAACGCTGTGGTGAAACGTTTGCTCGATGTTGCCAACACAGTGGACATGGTGAGTATGAAGATTGTTTTCTGAAGGATATGTACAACACTTAAGATACTTAATATTGTTAACACTGCTCCGTCACAGCACCAGGAACCCGGGGCAGCACGGTGACACAGTGATTAGCACTGCTGTCTCACAGCGCCAGGGACCCGGGGCAGCACGGTGACACAGTGATTAGCTCTACTGTCTCACAGTGCCAGGGACCCGGGGCAGCACGGTGACACAGTGATTAGCACTGCTGTCTCACAGTGCCAGGGACCCGGGGCAGCACGGTGACACAGTGATTAGCTCTACTGTCTCACAGTGCCAGGGACCCGGGGCAGCACGGTGACACAGTGATTAGCACTGCTGTCTCACAGTGCCAGGGACCCGGGGCAGCACGGTGACACAGTGGTTAGCACTGCTGTCTTACAACACCAGGGACCCGGGGCAGCACGGTGACACAGTGATTAGCACTGCTGTCTCACAGTGCCAGGGACCCGGGGCAGCACGGTGACACAGTGGTTAGCACTGCTGTCTCACAGTGCCAGGGACCCGGGGCAGCACGGTGACACAGTGATTAGCTCTACTGTCTCACAGTGCCAGGGACCCGGGGCAGCACGGTGACACAGTGATTAGCACTGCTGTCTCACAGTGCCAGGGACCCGGGGCAGCACGGTGACACAGTGGTTAGCACTGCTGTCTCACAACACCAGGGACCCGGGGCAGCACGGTGACACAGTGATTAGCACTGCTGTCTCACAGTGCCAGGGACCCGGGGCAGCACGGTGACACAGTGGTTAGCACTGCTGTCTCACAGTGCCAGGGACCCGGGGCAGCACGGTGACACAGTGATTAGCACTGCTGTCTCACAGTGCCAGGGACCCGGGGCAGCACGGTGACACAGTGATTAGCACTGCTGTCTCACAGTGCCAGGGACCCGGGGCAGCACGGTGACACAGTGATTAGCACTGCTGTCTCACAGTGCCAGGGACCCGGGGCAGCACGGTGACACAGTGATTAGCACTGCTGTCTCACAACATCAGGGACCCGGGGCAGCACGGTGATACAGTGATTAGCACTGCTGTCTCACAGTGCCAGGGACCCGGGGCAGCACGGTGACACAGTGATTAGCACTGCTGTCTCACAGTGCCAGGGACCCGGGGCAGCACGGTGACACAGTGGTTAGCACTGCTATCTTACAGTGCCAGGGACCCGGGGCAGCACGGTGACACAGTGGTTAGCACTGCTGTCTCGCAACACCAGGGACCCGGGGCAGCACGGTGACACAGTGATTAGCACTGCTGTCTCACAGTGCCAGGGACCCGGGGCAGCACGGTGACACAGTGATTAGCACTGCTGTCTCACAGTGCCAGGGACCCGGGGCAGCACGGTGACACAGTGATTAGCACTGCTGTCTCACAGTGCCAGGGACCCGGGGCAGCACGGTGACACAGTGATTCACACTGCTGACTCACAGTGCCAGGGACCCAGGGCAGCACGGTGACACAGTGATTAGCACTGCTGTCTCACAGTGCCAGGGACCCGGGGCAGCACGGTGACACAGTGGTTAGCACTGCAGTCTTACAGTGCCAGGGACCCGGGGCAGCACGGTGACACAGTGATTAGCACTGCTGTCTCACAGTGCCAGGGACCCGGGGCAGCACGGTGACACAGTGATTAGCACTGCTGTCTCACAGTGCCAGGGACCCGGGGCAGCATGGTGACACAGTGATTAGCACTGCTGTCTCACAGTGCCAGGGACCCGGGGCAGCATGGTGACACAGTGATTCACACTGCTGCCTCACAGTGCCAGGGACCCAGGGCAGCACGGTGACACAGTGATTAGCACTACTGTCTCACAGTGCCAGGGACCCGGGGCAGCACGGTGACACAGTGATTAGCACTACTGTCTCACAGTGCCAGGGACCCGGGGCAGCACGGTGACACAGTGATTAGCACTGCTGTCTCACAGTGCCAGGGACCCGGGGCTGCACGGTGACACAGTGATTAGCACTGCTGTCTCACAGTGCCAGGGACCCGGGGCAGCACGGTGACACAGTGATTAGCACTGCTGTCTCACAGTGCCAGGGACCCGGGGCAGCACGGTGACACAGTGATTAGCACTGCTGTCTCACAGTGCCAGGGACCCGGGGCAGCACGGTGATACAGTGATTCACACTGCTGCCTCAAAGTGCCAGGGACCCAAGGCAGCAGGGTGACACAGTGATTAGCACTGCTGTCTCACAGTGCCAGGGACCCGGGGCAGCACGGTGACACAGTGATTAGCACTACTGTCTCACAGTGCCAGGGACCCGGGGCAGCACGGTGACACAGTGATTAGCACTGCTGCCTCACTGCGCCAGGGACCCGGGGCAGCATGGTGACACAGTGATTAGCACTGCTGTCTCACAGTGCCAGGGACCCGGGGCAGCACGGTGACACAGTGATTACACTGTTGTCTCACAAGGCCAGGGACCCGGGGCAGCATGGTGACACAGTGATTAGCACTGCTGTCTCACAGTGCCAGGGACCGGGGCAGCATGGTGACACAGTGGTTAGCACTGTCGTCTCACAGTGCCAGGGACCCAGGGCAGCACGGTGACACTGTGATTAGCACTGCAGTCTCACAGCGCCAGGGACCCGGGGCAGCACGGTGACGCAGTGATTAGCGCTGATGTCTCACAGTGCCAGGGACACGGGGCAGCACGGTGATACAGTGATTCACACTGCTGTCTCACAGTGCCAGGGAACCGGGGCAGCACGGTGACACAGTGATTAGCACTGCTGTCTCACAGTGCCAGGGATCCGGGGCAGCACGGTGACACAGTGATTAGCACTGCTGTCTCACAGTGCCTGGGACCCGGGGCAGCACGGTGACACAGTGATTAGCACTGCTGTCTCACAGCGCCAGGGACCCGCGGCAGCACGGTGACACAGTGATTAGCACTGCTGTCTCACAGTGCCTGGGACCCGGGGCAGCAGGGTGACACAGTGATTAGCACTGCTGTCTAACAGTGCCATGGACTCGGGGCAGCACGGTGACACAGTGATTAGCACTGCTGTCTCACAGCGCCAGGGACCCGGGGCAGCACGGTGACACAGTGATTAGCACTGCTGTCTCACAGCGCCAGGGACCCGGGGCAGCACGGTGACCACAGTAATTAGCACTGCTGTCTAACAGTGCCAGGGACCCGGGGCAGCACGGTGACACAGTGGTTAGCACTGCTGTCTCACAACACCAGGGACCCGGGGCAGCACGGTGACACAGTGATTAGCACTGCTGTCTCACAGTACCAGAGACCCGGGGCAGCACGGTGACACAGTGATTAGCACTGTTGTCTCACAGTGCCAGGGACCCGGGGCAGCACGGTGACACAGTGATTTGCACTGTTGTCTCACAGTGCCAGGGACCCGGGGCAGCACGGTGACACAGTGATTTGCACTGTTGTCTCACAGTGCCAGGGACCCGGGGCAGCACGGTGACACAGTGATTAGCACTGCTGTCTCACAGTGCCAGGGACCCGGGGCAGCACGGTGACACAGTGATTAGCACTGTTGTCTCACAGTGCCAGGGACCCGGGGCAGCACGGTGACACAGTGATTTGCACTGTTGTCTCACAGTGCCAGGGACCCGGGGCAGCATGGTGACACAGTGATTTGCACTGTTGTCTCACAGTGCCAGCGACCCGGGGCAGCACGGTGACACAGTGATTCACACTGATGTCTCACAGTGCCAGGGACCCGGGGCAGCACGGTGACACAGTGATTAGCACTGCTGCCTCACAGTGCCAGGGACCCAAGGCAGCACGGTGACACAGTGATTAGCACTGCTGTCTCACAGTGCCAGGGACCCGGGGCAGCACGGTGACACAGTGATTAGCACTGCTGTCTCACAGTGCCAGGGACCCGGGGCAGCACGGTGACACAGTGATTGGCACTGCTGTCCCACAGTGCCAGGGACCCGGGGCAGCACGGTGACACAGTGGTTAGCACTGCTGTCTCACAACACCAGGGACCCGGGGCAGCACGGTGACACAGTGATTAGCACTGCTGTCTCACAGTGCCAGGGACCCGGGGCAGCACGGTGACACAGTGATTAGCACTGCTGTCTCACAACGCCAGGGACCCGGGGCAGCACGGTGACACAGTGATTAGCAATGCTGTCTCACAGTGCCAGGGATACGGGGCAGCACGGTGACACAGTGATTCACACTGCTGCCTCACAGTGCCAGGGACCCAGGGCAGCACGGTGACACAGTGATTAGCACTGCTGTCTCACAACGCCAGGGACCCGGGGCAGCACGGTGACACAGTGATTAGCAATGCTGTCTCACAGTGCCAGGGATACGGGGCAGCACGGTGACACAGTGATTCACACTGCTGCCTCACAGTGCCAGGGACCCGGGGCAGCACGGTGACACAGTGATTAGCACTGCTGTCTCACAGTGCCAGGGACCCGGGGCAGCACGGTGACACAGTGGTTAGCACTGCTGTCTCACAGTGCCAGGGACCCGGGGCATCACGGTGACACAGTGATTAGCACTGCTGTCTCACAGTGCCAGGGACCCGGGGCAGCACGGTGAAACAGTGATTCACACTGCTGCCTCACAGTGCCAGGGACCCAGGGCAGCACGGTGACAGTGATTAGCACTGCTGTCTCACAGTGCGAGGAGCCCGGGGCAGCACGGTGACACAGTGATTAGCACTGCTGTCTCACAGTGCCAGGAACCCAGGGCAGCACGGTGACACAGTGATTAGCACTGCTGTCTCACAGTGCCAGGGACCCGGGGCAGCACGGTGATACAGTGATTCACACTGCTGTCTCACAGTGCCAGGGACCCAGGGCAGCAGGGTGACACAGTGATTAGCACTGCTGTCTCACAGTGCCAGGGACCCGGGGCAGCACGGTGATACAGTGATTCACACTGCTGTCTCACAGTGCCAGGGACCAGGGGCAGCACGGTGACACAGTGGTTAGCACTGCTGTCTCACAACACCAGGAACCCGGGGCAGCACGGTGACACAGTGATTAGCACTGCTGTCTCACAACGCCAGGGACCCGGGGCAGCACGGTGACACAGTGATTAGCAATGCTGTCTCACAGTGCCAGGGACCCGGGGCAGCACGGTGACACAGTGATTCACACTGCTGCCTCACAGTGCAGGGACCCAGGGCAGCACGGTGACATAGTGATTAGCACTGCTGTCTCACAGTGCCAGCGACCCGGGGCAGCACGGTGACACAGTGGTTAGCACTGCTGTCTTACAGTGCCAGGGACCCGGGGCAGCACGGTGACACAGTGGTTAGCACTGCTGTCTCACAGTGCCAGGGACCCGGGGCAGCACGGTGACACAGTGATTAGCACTGCTGTCTCACAGCGCCAGGGACTCGGGGCAGCACAGTGACACAGTGATTAGCACTGCTGTCTCACAGTGCCAGGGACCCGGGGCAGCACGGTGACACAGTGATTTGCACTGTTGTCTCACAGTGCCAGGGACCCGGGGCAGCACGGTGACACAGTGATTTGCACTGTTGTCTCACAGTGCCAGGGACCCGGGGCAGCACGGTGACACAGTGATTAGCACTGCTGTCTCACAGTGCCAGGGACCCGGGGCAGCACGGTGACACAGTGATTAGCACTGCTGTCTCACAACGCCAGGGACCCGGGGCAGCACGGTGACACAGTGATTAGCAATGCTGTCTCACAGTGCCAGGGATACGGGGCAGCACGGTGACACAGTGATTCACACTGCTGCCTCACAGTGCCAGGGACCCAGGGCAGCACGGTGATACAGTGATTAGCACTGCTGTCTCACAACGCCAGGGACCCGGCCAGCACGGTGACACAGTGATTAGCAATGCTGTCTCACAGTGCCAGGGATACGGGGCAGCACGGTGACACAGTGATTCACACTGCTGCCTCACAGTGCCAGGGACCCAGGGCAGCACGGTGACACAGTGATTAGCACTGCTGTCTCACAACGCCAGGGACCCGGGGCAGCACGGTGACACAGTGATTAGCAATGCTGTCTCACAGTGCCAGGGATACGGGGCAGCACGGTGACACAGTGATTCACACTGCTGCCTCACAGTGCCAGGGACCCGGGGCAGCACGGTGACACAGTGGTTAGCACTGCTGTCTTACAGTGCCAGGGACCCGGGGCAGCACGGTGACACAGTGGTTAGCACTGCTGTCTCACAGTGCCAGGGACCCGGGGCATCACGGTGACACAGTGATTAGCACTGCTGTCTCACAGTGCCAGGGACCCGGGGCAGCACGGTGAAACAGTGATTCACACTGCTGCCTCACAGTGCCAGGGACCCAGGGCAGCACGGTGACAGTGATTAGCACTGCTGTCTCACAGTGCGAGGAGCCCGGGGCAGCACGGTGACACAGTGATTAGCACTGCTGTCTCACAGTGCCAGGGACCCAGGGCAGCACGGTGACACAGTGATTAGCACTGCTGTCTCACAGTGCGAGGAGCCCGGGGCAGCACGGTGACACAGTGATTAGCACTGCTGTCTCACAGTGCCAGGGACCCAGGGCAGCACGGTGACACAGTGATTAGCACTGCTGTCTCACAGTGCCAGGGACCAGGGCAGCACGGTGACACAGTGATTCACACTGCTGCCTCAAAGTGCCAGGGACCCAAGGCAGCACGGTGACACAGTGATTAGCACTGCTGTCTCACACTGCCAGGGACCCGGGGCAGCACGGTGACACAGTGATTAGCACTGCTGTCTCACAGTGCGAGGGACCCGGGGCAGCACGGTGACACAGTGATTAGCACTGCTGTCTCACAGCACCAGGGACCCGGGGCAGCACGGTGATACAGTGATTCACACTGCTGTCTCACAGTGCCAGGGACCCAGGGCAGCACGGTGACACAGTGATTAGCACTGCTGTCTCACAGTGCCAGGGACCCGGGGCAGCACGGTGACACAGTGATTAGCACTGCTGTCTCACAGTGCCAGGGACCCGGGGCAGCACGGTGACACAGTGATTAGCACTGCTGTCTCACAGCGCCAGGGACCCGCGGCAGCACGGTGACACAGTGATTAGCACTGCTGTCTCACATCGCCAGTGACCCGGGGCAGCACGGTGACACAGTAATTAGCACTGTCGTCTCACAGTGCCTGGGACCCAGGGCAGCACGGTGACACAGTGATTAGCACTGCTGTCTCACAGTGCCAGGGACCCGGGGCAGCTCGGTGACACAGTGATTAGCACTGCTGTCTCACAGCGCCAGGGACCCGGGGCAGCACGGTGACACAGTGATTAGCACTGCTGTCTCACAACGCCAGGGACCCGGGGCAGCACGGTGACACAGTGATTAGCAATGCTGTCTCACAGTGCCAGGGACCCGGGGCAGCACGGTGACACAGTGATTCACACTGCTGCCTCACAGTGCAGGGACCCAGGGCAGCACGGTGACATAGTGATTAGCACTGCTGTCTCACAGTGCCAGCGACCCGGGGCAGCACGGTGACACAGTGGTTAGCACTGCTGTCTTACAGTGCCAGGGACCCGGGGCAGCACGGTGACACAGTGGTTAGCACTGCTGTCTCACAGTGCCAGGGACCCGGGGCAGCACGGTGACACAGTGATTAGCACTGCTGTCTCACAGCGCCAGGGACTCGGGGCAGCACAGTGACACAGTGATTAGCACTGCTGTCTCACAGTGCCAGGGACCCGGGGCAGCACGGTGACACAGTGATTTGCACTGTTGTCTCACAGTGCCAGGGACCCGGGGCAGCACGGTGACACAGTGATTTGCACTGTTGTCTCACAGTGCCAGGGACCCGGGGCAGCACGGTGACACAGTGATTAGCACTGCTGTCTCACAGTGCCAGGGACCCGGGGCAGCACGGTGACACAGTGATTCACACTGCTGCCTCACAGTGCCAGGGACCCAAGGCAGCACGGTGACACAGTGATTAGCACTGCTGTCTCACAGTGCCAGGGACCCGGGGCAGCACGGTGACACAGTGATTAGCACTGCTGTCTCACAGTGCCAGGGACCCGGGGCAGCACGGTGACACAGTGATTAGCACTGCTGCCTCAAAGTGCCAGGGACCCGGGGCAGCACGGTGACACAGTGATTAGCACTGCTGTCTCACAACGCCAGGGACCCGGGGCAGCACGGTGACACAGTGATTAGCAATGCTGTCTCACAGTGCCAGGGACACGGGGCAGCACGGTGACACAGTGATTCACACTGCTGCCTCACAGTGCCAGGGACCCAGGGCAGCACGGTGACACAGTGATTAGCACTGCTGTCTCACAGTGCCAGGGACCCGGGGCAGCACGGTGACACAATGGTTAGCACTGCTGTCTTACAGTGCCAGGGACCCGGGGCAGCACGGTGACACAGTGATTAGCACTGCTGTCTCACAGTGCCAGGGACCCGGGGCAGCACGGTGACACAGTGATTAACACTGCTTTCTCACAGTGCCAGGGACTCGGGGCAGCACGGTGACACAGTGATTCACACTGCTGTCTCACAGTGCCAGGGACCCGGGGCAGCACGGTGACACGGTGATTAGCACTGCTGTCTCACAGCGCCAGGGACCCGGGGCAGCACCGTGACACAGTGGTTAGCGCTGCTGTCTCACAGTGCCAGGGACCCGGGGCAGCACAGTGACACAGTGATTAGCACTGCTGTCTCACAGTGCCAGGGACCCGGGGCAGCACGGTGACACAGTGATTAGCACTGCTGTCTCACAGTGCCAGGGACCCGGGGCAGCACGGTGACACAGTGATTTGCACTGTTGTCTCACAGTGCCAGGGACCCGGGGCAGCACGGTGACACAGTGATTAGCACTGCTGTCTCACAGTGCCAGGGACCCGGGGCAGCACGGTGACACAGTGATTCACACTGCTGCCTCACAGTGCCAGGGACCCAAGGCAGCACGGTGACACAGTGATTAGCACTGCTGTCTCACAGTGCCAGGGACCCGGGGCAGCACGGTGACACAGTGATTAGCACTGCTGTCTCACAGTGCCAGGGACCCGGGGCAGCACGGTGACACAGTGATTTACACTGCTGCCTCACAGTGCCAGGGACCCAGGGCAGCACGGTGACACAGTGATTAGCACTGCTGTCTCACAGTGCCAGGGACCCGGGGCTGCACGGTGACACAGTGATTAGCACTGCTGTCTCACAGTGCCAGGGACCCGGGGCAGCACGGTGACACAGTGATTAGCACTGCTGTCTCACAGTGCCAGGGACCCGGGGCAGCACGGTGACACAGTGATTTACACTGCTGCCTCACAGTGCCAGGGACCCCGGGCAGCACGGTGACACAGTGATTAGCACTGCTGTCTCACAGTGCCAGGGACCCGGGGCAGCACGGTGACACAGTGATTCACACTGCTGCCTCAAAGTGCCAGGGACCCAAGGCAGCACGGTGACACAGTGATTAGCACTGCTGTCTCACAGTGCCAGGGACCCGGGGCAGCACGGTGACACAGTGATTAGCACTGCTGTCTCACAGCGCCAGGGACCCGGGGCAGCACGGTGATACAGTGATTCACACTGCTGTCTCACAGTGCCAGGGACCCGGGGCAGCACGGTGACACAGTGATTAGCACTGCTGTCTCACAGTGCCAGGGACCCGGGGCAGCACGGTGACACAGTGATTAGCACTGCTGTCTCACAGTGCCTGGGACCCGGGGCAGCACGGTGACACAGTGGTTAGCACTGCTGTCTCACAGTGCCAGGGACCCAGGGCAGCACGGTGACACAGTGATTAGCACTGCTGTCTCACAGCGCCAGGGACCCGCGGCAGCACGGTGACACAGTGATTAGCACTTCTGTCTCACAGTGCCAGGGACCCGGGGCAGCACGGTGATACAGTGATTCACACTGCTGTCTCACAGTGCCAGGGACCCGGGGCAGCACGGTGACACAGTGATTAGCACTGCTGTCTCACAGTGCCAGGGATCCGGGGCAGCACGGTGACACAGTGATTAGCACTGCTGTCTCACAGTGCCTGGGACCCGGGGCAGCACGGTGACACAGTGATTAGCACTGCTGTCTCACAGTGCCTGGGACCCGGGGCAGCATGGTGACACAGTGATTAGCACTGCTGTCTAACAGTGCCAGGGACCCGGGGCAGCACGGTGACACAGTGATTAGCACTGCTGTCTGACAGCGCCAGGGACCCGCGGCAGCACGGTGACACAGTGATTAGCGCTGCTGTCTAAGAGTGCCAGGGACCCAGTGCACACGGTGACACAGTGATTAGCACTGTCGTCTCACAGTGCCAGGGACCCGGGGCAGCACGGTGAGACAGTGATTAGCACTGCTGTCTCACAGTGCCAGGGACCCGGGGCAGCACGGTGACACAGTGATTAGCACTGCTGTCTCACAGTGTCAGGGACCCGGGGCAGCACGGTGACACAGTGATTAGCACTGCTGTCTTACAGTGCCAGGGACCCGGGGCAGCACGGTGACACAGTGATTAGCACTGCTGTCTCACAACACCAGGGACCCGGGGCAGCACGGTGACACAGTGATTAGCACTGCTGTCTCACAGTGCCAGGGACCCGGGGCAGCACGGTGACACAGTGATTAGCACTGCTGTCTCACAGTGCCAGGGACCCGGGGCAGCACGGTGACACAGTGATTTACACTGCTGCCTCACAGTGCCAGGGACCCAGGGCAGCACGGTGACACAGTGATTAGCACTGCTGTCTCACAACACCAGGGACCCGGGGCAGCACGGTGACACAGTGGTTAGCACTGCTGTCTCACAGTGCCAGGGACCCGGGGCAGCACGGTGACACAGTGATTAGCACTGCTGTCTCACAGCGCCAGGGACTCGGGGCAGCACAGTGACACAGTGATTAGCACTGCTGTCTCACAGTGCCAGGGACTCGGGGCAGCACAGTGACACAGTGATTAGCACTGCTGTCTCACAGTGCCAGGGACCCGGGGCAGCACGGTGACACAGTGATTTGCACTGTTGTCTCACAGTGCCAGGGACCCGGGGCAGCACGGTGACACAGTGATTTGCACTGTTGTCTCACAGTGCCAGGGACCCGGGGCAGCACGGTGACACAGTGATTAGCACTGCTGTCTCACAGTGCCAGGGACCCGGGGCAGCACGGTGACACAGTGATTTGCACTGTTGTCTCACAGTGCCAGGGACCCGGGGCAGCACGGTGACACAGTGATTTGCACTGTTGTCTCACAGTGCCAGGGACCCGGGGCAGCACGGTGACACAGTGATTAGCACTGCTGTCTCACAGTGCCAGGGACCCGGGGCAGCACGGTGACACAGTGATTCACACTGCTGCCTCACAGTGCCAGGGACCCAAGGCAGCACGGTGACACAGTGATTAGCACTGCTGTCTCACAGTGCCAGGGACCCGGGGCAGCACGGTGACACAGTGATTAGCACTGCTGTCTCACAGTGCCAGGGACCCGGGGCAGCACGGTGACACAGTGATTAGCACTGCTGCCTCAAAGTGCCAGGGACCCGGGGCAGCACGGTGACACAGTGATTAGCACTGCTGTCTCACAACGCCAGGGACCCGGGGCAGCACGGTGACACAGTGATTAGCAATGCTGTCTCACAGTGCCAGGGACACGGGGCAGCACGGTGACACAGTGATTCACACTGCTGCCTCACAGTGCCAGGGACCCAGGGCAGCACGGTGACACAGTGATTAGCACTGCTGTCTCACAGTGCCAGGGACCCGGGGCAGCACGGTGACACAGTGGTTAGCACTGCTGTCTTACAGTGCCAGGGACCCGGGGCAGCACGGTGACACAGTGATTAGCACTGCTGTCTCACAGTGCCAGGGACCCGGGGCAGCACGGTGACACAGTGATTAACACTGCTTTCTCACAGTGCCAGGGACCCGGGGCAGCACGGTGACACAGTGATTCACACTGCTGTCTCACAGTGCCAGGGACCCGGGGCAGCACGGTGACACGGTGATTAGCACTGCTGTCTCACAGCGCCAGGGACCCGGGGCAGCACCGTGACACAGTGGTTAGCGCTGCTGTCTCACAGTGCCAGGGACCCGGGGCAGCACAGTGACACAGTGATTAGCACTGCTGTCTCACAGTGCCAGGGACCCGGGGCAGCACGGTGACACAGTGATTAGCACTGCTGTCTCACAGTGCCAGGGACCCGGGGCAGCACGGTGACACAGTGATTTGCACTGTTGTCTCACAGTGCCAGGGACCCGGGGCAGCACGGTGACACAGTGATTAGCACTGCTGTCTCACAGTGCCAGGGACCCGGGGCAGCACGGTGACACAGTGATTCACACTGCTGCCTCACAGTGCCAGGGACCCAAGGCAGCACGGTGACACAGTGATTAGCACTGCTGTCTCACAGTGCCAGGGACCCAGGGCAGCACGGTGACACAGTGATTAGCACTGCTGTCTCACAGTGCCAGGGACCCGGGGCAGCACGGTGACACAGTGATTTACACTGCTGCCTCACAGTGCCAGGGACCCAGGGCAGCACGGTGACACAGTGATTAGCACTGCTGTCTCACAGTGCCAGGGACCCGGGGCTGCACGGTGACACAGTGATTAGCACTGCTGTCTCACAGTGCCAGGGACCCGGGGCAGCACGGTGACACAGTGATTAGCACTGCTGTCTCACAGTGCCAGGGACCCGGGGCAGCACGGTGACACAGTGATTTACACTGCTGCCTCACAGTGCCAGGGACCCCGGGCAGCACGGTGACACAGTGATTAGCACTGCTGTCTCACAGTGCCAGGGACCCGGGGCAGCACGGTGACACAGTGATTCACACTGCTGCCTCAAAGTGCCAGGGACCCAAGGCAGCACGGTGACACAGTGATTAGCACTGCTGTCTCACAGTGCCAGGGACCCGGGGCAGCACGGTGACACAGTGATTAGCACTGCTGTCTCACAGCGCCAGGGACCCGGGGCAGCACGGTGATACAGTGATTCACACTGCTGTCTCACAGTGCCAGGGACCCGGGGCAGCACGGTGACACAGTGATTAGCACTGCTGTCTCACAGTGCCAGGGACCCGGGGCAGCACGGTGACACAGTGATTAGCACTGCTGTCTCACAGTGCCTGGGACCCGGGGCAGCACGGTGACACAGTGGTTAGCACTGCTGTCTCACAGTGCCAGGGACCCAGGGCAGCACGGTGACACAGTGATTAGCACTGCTGTCTCACAGCGCCAGGGACCCGCGGCAGCACGGTGACACAGTGATTAGCACTTCTGTCTCACAGTGCCAGGGACCCGGGGCAGCACGGTGATACAGTGATTCACACTGCTGTCTCACAGTGCCAGGGACCCGGGGCAGCACGGTGACACAGTGATTAGCACTGCTGTCTCACAGTGCCAGGGATCCGGGGCAGCACGGTGACACAGTGATTAGCACTGCTGTCTCACAGTGCCTGGGACCCGGGGCAGCACGGTGACACAGTGATTAGCACTGCTGTCTCACAGTGCCTGGGACCCGGGGCAGCACGGTGACACAGTGATTAGCACTGCTGTCTAACAGTGCCAGGGACCCGGGGCAGCACGGTGACACAGTGATTAGCACTGCTGTCTGACAGCGCCAGGGACCCGCGGCAGCACGGTGACACAGTGATTAGCGCTGCTGTCTAAGAGTGCCAGGGACCCAGTGCACACGGTGACACAGTGATTAGCACTGTCGTCTCACAGTGCCAGGGACCCGGGGCAGCACGGTGAGACAGTGATTAGCACTGCTGTCTCACAGTGCCAGGGACCCGGGGCAGCACGGTGACACAGTGATTAGCACTGCTGTCTCACAGTGTCAGGGACCCGGGGCAGCACGGTGACACAGTGATTAGCACTGCTGTCTTACAGTGCCAGGGACCCGGGGCAGCACGGTGACACAGTGATTAGCACTGCTGTCTCACAACACCAGGGACCCGGGGCAGCACGGTGACACAGTGATTAGCACTGCTGTCTCACAGTGCCAGGGACCCGGGGCAGCACGGTGACACAGTGATTAGCACTGCTGTCTCACAGTGCCAGGGACCCGGGGCAGCACGGTGACACAGTGATTAGCACTGCTGTCTCACAACGCCAGGGACCCGGGGCAGCACGGTGACACAGTGATTAGCAATGCTGTCTCACAGTGCCAGGGACACGGGGCAGCACGGTGACACAGTGATTCACACTGCTGCCTCACAGTGCCAGGGACCCAGGGCAGCACGGTGACACAGTGATTAGCACTGCTGTCTCACAGTGCCAGGGACCCGGGGCAGCACGGTGACACAGTGGTTAGCACTGCTGTCTTACAGTGCCAGGGACCCGGGGCAGCACGGTGACACAGTGATTAGCACTGCTGTCTCACAGTGCCAGGGACCCGGAGCAGTACGGTGACACAGTGGTTAGCACTGCTGTCTCACAGTGCCAGGGACCCGGGGCAGCACGGTGACACAGTGATTCACACTGCTGCCTCACAGTGCCAGGGACCCAGGGCAGCACGGTGACAGTGATTAGCACTGCTGTCTCACAGTGCGAGGGACCCGGGGCATCACGGTGACACAGTGATTAGCGCTGCTGTCTCACAGTGCCAGGGACCCGGGGCAGCACGGTGACACAGTGATTCACACTGCTGCCTCAAAGTGCCAGGGACCCAAGGCAGCACGGTGACACAGTGATTAGCACTGCTGTCTCACACTGCCAGGGACCCGGGGCAGCACGGTGATACAGTGAATCACACTGCTGTCTCACAGTGCCAGGGACCCGGGGCAGCACGGTGACACAGTGATTAGCACTGCTGTCTCACAGTGCCAGGGACCCGGGGCAGCACGGTGACACAGTGATTAGCACTGCTGTCTCACAGTGCCTGGGACACGGGGCAGCACGGTGACACAGTGATTAGCACTGCTGTCTCACAGCGCCAGGGACCCGCGGCAGCACGGTGACACAGTGATTAGCACTTCTGTCTCACAGTGCCAGGGACCCGGGGCAGCACGGTGACACAGAGATTAGCACTGCTGTCTCACAGTGCCAGGGACCCAGGGCAGCACGGTGACACAGTGATTAGCACTGCTGTCTCACAGCGCCAGGGACCCGGGGCAGCACGGTGATACAGTGATTCACACTGCTGTCTCACAGTGCCAGGGACCCGGGGCAGCACGGTGACACAGAGATTAGCACTGCTGTCTCACAGTGCCAGGGACCCAGGGCAGCACGGTGACACAGTGATTAGCACTGCTGTCTCACAGTGCCAGGGACCCGGGGCAGCACGGTGATACAGTGATTCACACTGCTGTCTCACAGTGCCAGGGACCCGGGGCAGCACGGTGACACAGTGATTAGCACTGCTGTCTCACAGTGCCAGGGACCCGGGGCAGCACGGTGACACAGTGATTAGCAATGCTGTCTCACAGTGCCTGGGACCCGGGGCAGCACGGTGACACAGTGATTAGCACTGCTGTCTCACAGTGCCTGGGACCCGGGGCAGCACGGTGACACAGTGATTAGCACTGCTGTCTAACAGTGCCAGGGACCCGGGGCAGCACGGTGACACAGTGATTAGCACTGCTGTCTCACAGTGCCAGGGACCCGGGGCAGCACGGTGACACAGTGATTAGCACTGCTGTCACATAGTGCCAGGGACCCGGGGCAGCACGGTGACACAGTGATTAGCACTGCTGTCTGACAGCGCCAGGGACCCGCGGCAGCACGGTGACACAGTGATTAGCGCTGCTGTCTAAGAGTGCCAGGGACCCAGTGCACACGGTGACACAGTGATTAGCACTGTCGTCTCAGAGTGCCAGGGACCCGGGGCAGCACGGTGAGACAGTGATTAGCACTGCTGTCTCACAGTGCCAGGGACCCGGGGCAGCACGGTGACACAGTGATTAGCACTGCTGTCTCACAGTGCCAGGGACCCGGGGCAGCACGGTGACACAGTGATTCACACTGCTGCCTCACAGTGCCAGGGACCCAAGGCAGCACGGTGACACAGTGATTAGCACTGCTGTCTCACAGTGCCAGGGACCCGGGGCAGCACGGTGACACAGTGATTAGCACTGCTGTCTCACAGTGCCAGGGACCCGGGGCAGCACGGTGACACAGTGATTTACACTGCTGCCTCACAGTGCCAGGGACCCAGGGCAGCACGGTGACACAGTGATTAGCACTGCTGTCTCACAGTGCCAGGGACCCGGGGCAGCACGGTGACACAGTGATTAGCACTGCTGTCTCACAGTGCCAGGGACCCGGGGCAGCACGGTGACACAGTGATTAGCACTGCTGTCTCACAGTGCCAGGGACCCGGGGCAGCACGGTGACACAGTGATTTACACTGCTGCCTCACAGTGCCAGGGACCCCGGGCAGCACGGTGACACAGTGATTAGTACTGCTGTCTGACAGTGCCAGGGACCTGGGGCAGCACGGTGACACAGTGATTCACACTGCTGCCTCAAAGTGCCAGGGACCCAAGGCAGCACGGTGACACAGTGATTAGCACTGCTGTCTCACACTGCCAGGGACCCGGGGCAGCACGGTGATACAGTGATTCACACTGCTGTCTCACAGTGCCAGGGACCCGGGGCAGCACGGTGACACAGTGATTAGCACTGCTGTCTCACAGTGCCAGGGACACGGGGCAGCACGGTGACACAGTGATTAGCACTGCTGTCTCACAGTGCCTGGGACCCGGGGCAGCACGGTGACACAGTGGTTAGCACTGCTGTCTCACAGTGCCAGGGACCCAGGGCAGCACGGTGACACAGTGATTAGCACTGCTGTCTCACAGCGCCAGGGACCCGCGGCAGCACGGTGACACAGTGATTAGCACTTCTGTCTCACAGTGCCAGGGACCCGGGGCAGCACGGTGATACAGTGATTCACACTGCTGTCTCACAGTGCCAGGGACCCGGGGCAGCACGGTGACACAGTGATTAGCACTGCTGTCTCACAGTGCCAGGGATCCGGGGCAGCACGGTGACACAGTGATTAGCACTGCTGTCTCACAGTGCCTGGGACCCGGGGCAGCACGGTGACACAGTGATTAGCACTGCTGTCTCACAGTGCCTGGGACCCGGGGCAGCACGGTGACATAGTGATTAGCACTGCTGTCTAACAGTGCCAGGGACCCGGGGCAGCACGGTGACACAGTGATTAGCACTGCTGTCTCACAGTGCCAGGGACCCGGGGCAGCACGGTGACACAGTGATTAGCACTGCTGTCTCACAGTGCCAGGGACCCGGGGCAGCACGGTGACACAGTGATTAGCACTGCTGTCTGACAGCGCCAGGGACCCGCGGCAGCACGGTGACACAGTGATTAGCGCTGCTGTCTAAGAGTGCCAGGGACCCAGTGCACACGGTGACACAGTGATTAGCACTGTCGTCTCACAGTGCCAGGGACCCGGGGCAGCACGGTGAGACAGTGATTAGCACTGCTGTCTCACAGTGCCAGGGACCCGGGGCAGCACGGTGACACAGTGATTAGCACTGCTGTCTCACAGTGCCAGGGACCCGGCGCAGCACGGTGACACAGTGGTTAGCACTGCTGTCTTACTGTGCCAGGGACCCGGGGCAGCACGGTGACACAGTGATTAGCACTGCTGTCTCACAGTGCCAGGGACCCAGGGCAGCACGGTGACACAGTGATTCACACTGCTGTCTCACAGTGCCAGTGACCCGGGGCAGCACGGTGACACAATGATTCACACTGCTGTCTCACAACACCAGGGACCCGGGGCAGCACGGTGACACAGTGATTAGCACTGCTGTCTCACAGTGCCAGGGACCCGGGGCAGCACGGTGACACAGTGATTAGCACTGCTGTCTCACAGTGCCAGGGACCCGGGGCAGCACGGTGACACAGTGATTAGCACTGCTGTCTCACAGTGCCAGGGACCCGGGGCAGCACGGTGACACAGTGATTAGCACTGCTGTCTCACAGTGCCAGGGACCCGGGGCAGCACGGTGACACAGTGATTAGCACTGCTGTCTCACAGTGCCAGGGACCCGGGGCAGCACGGTGACACAGTGATTAGCACTGCTGTCTCACAGTGCCAGGGACCCGGGGCAGCACGGTGACACAGTGATTAGCACTGCTGTCTCACAGTGCCAGGGACCCGGGGCAGCACGGTGACACAGTGATTAGCACTGCTGTCTCACAGTGCCAGGGACACGGGGCAGCACGGTGACACAGTGATTCACACTGCTGCCTCACAGTGCCAGGGACCCAGGGCAGCACGGTGACACAGTGATTAGCACTGCTGTCTCACAGTGCCAGGGACCCGGGGCAGCACGGTGACACAGTGGTTAGCACTGCTGTGTTACAGTGCCAGGGACCCGGGGCAGCACGGTGACACAGTGATTAGCACTGCTGTCTCACAGTGCCAGGGACCCGGAGCAGTACGGTGACACAGTGGTTAGCACTGCTGTCTCACAGTGCCAGGGACCCGGGGCAGCACGGTGACACAGTGATTCACACTGCTGCCTCACAGTGCCAGGGACCCAGGGCAGCACGGTGACAGTGATTAGCACTGCTGTCTCACAGTGCGAGGGACCCGGGGCATCACGGTGACACAGTGATTAGCGCTGCTGTCTCACAGTGCCAGGGACCCGGGGCAGCACGGTGACACAGTGATTCACACTGCTGCCTCAAAGTGCCAGGGACCCAAGGCAGCACGGTGACACAGTGATTAGCACTGCTGTCTCACACTGCCAGGGACCCGGGGCAGCACGGTGATACAGTGATTCACACTGCTGTCTCACAGTGCCAGGGACCCGGGGCAGCACGGTGACACAGTGATTAGCACTGCTGTCTCACAGTGCCAGGGACCCGGGGCAGCACGGTGACACAGTGATTAGCACTGCTGTCTCACAGTGCCTGGGACAGGGGGCAGCACGGTGACACAGTGATTAGCACTGCTGTCTCACAGCGCCAGGGACCCGCGGCAGCACGGTGACACAGTGATTAGCACTTCTGTCTCACAGTGCCAGGGACCCGGGGCAGCACGGTGACACAGAGATTAGCACTGCTGTCTCACAGTGCCAGGGACCCAGGGCAGCACGGTGACACAGTGATTAGCACTGCTGTCTCACAGCGCCAGGGACCCGGGGTAGCACGGTGATACAGTGATTCACACTGCTGTCTCACAGTGCCAGGGACCCGGGGCAGCACGGTGACACAGAGATTAGCACTGCTGTCTCACAGTGCCAGGGACCCAGGGCAGCACGGTGACACAGTGATTAGCACTGCTGTCTCACAGTGCCAGGGACCCGGGGCAGCACGGTGATACAGTGATTCACACTGCTGTCTCACAGTGCCAGGGACCCGGGGCAGCACGGTGACACAGTGATTAGCACTGCTGTCTCACAGTGCCAGGGATCCGGGGCAGCACGGTGACACAGTGATTAGCAATGCTGTCTCACAGTGCCTGGGACCCGGGGCAGCACGGTGACACAGTGATTAGCACTGCTGTCTCACAGTGCCTGGGACCCGGGGCAGCACGGTGACACAGTGATTAGCACTGCTGTCTAACAGTGCCAGGGACCCGGGGCAGCACGGTGACACAGTGATTAGCACTGCTGTCTCACAGTGCCAGGGACCCGGGGCAGCACGGTGACACAGTGATTAGCACTGCTGTCTCATAGTGCCAGGGACCCGGGGCAGCACGGTGACACAGTGATTAGCACTGCTGTCTGACAGCGCCAGGGACCCGCGGCAGCACGGTGACACAGTGATTAGTGCTGCTGTCTAAGAGTGCCAGGGACCCAGTGCACACGGTGACACAGTGATTAGCACTGTCGTCTCACAGTGCCAGGGACCCGGGGCAGCACGGTGAGACAGTGATTAGCACTGCTGTCTCACAGTGCCAGGGACCCGGGGCAGCACGGTGACACAGTGATTAGCACTGCTGTCTCACAGTGCCAGGGACCCGGCGCAGCACGGTGACACAGTGGTTAGCACTGCTGTCTTACAGTGCCAGGGACCCAGGGCAGCATGGTGACACAGTGGTTAGCACTGCTGTCTCACAACACCAGGGACCCGGGGCAGCACGGTGACACAGTGATTAGCACTGCTGTCTCACAGTGCCAGGGACCCGGGGCAGCACGGTGACACAGTGATTCACACTGCTGTCTCACAGTGCCAGGGACCCGGGGCAGCACGGTGACACAGTGATTAGCACTGCATGGAGTTCGTCATGGAGTTCGGTTACAAGTGGTGTGCCTCAGGGATCTGTTTTGGGGCCACTGCTGTTTGTAATTTTTATTAATGATCTGGATGAGGGTATAGTTGGGTGGATTAGTAAATTTGCTGATGACACCAAAGTCGGAGGTGTGGTAGATTGTGAGGAAGGGTGTCATAGTTTGCAGGATGACTTAGAAAGGTTGCAGAGCTGGGCTGAGAGGTGGCGAATGGAGTTTAATGTGGAGAAGTGTGAGGTAATTCATTTCGGTAGGAATAACAGATGTGTTGAGTATAGGGCTAACGGGAGGACTTTGAATAGTGTGGAGGAGCAGAGGGATCTAGGTGTATGTGTACATAGATCCCTGAAAGTTGGGAATCAAGTAGATAAAGTTGTTAAGAAGGCATACGGAGTTTTGGCGTTTATTGGTAGGGGGATTGAATTTAGGAGTCGTAGCGTCATGATGCAACTGTACACATCTCTGGTGCGGCCGCACTTGGAGTTTTGTGTGCAGTTCTGGTCCCCACATTACAAGAAGGATGTAGAGGCTTTGGAGAGGGTGCAGAGGAGGTTTACCAGGATGTTGCCTGGTATGGAGGGGAGATCCTATGAGGAGAGATTGAGAGATTTGGGGTTGTTTTCGCTGGAAAGAAGGCGGCTAAGAGGGGATCTCATTGAAACATATAAGATGATTAGAGGTTTAGACAGGGTAGATAGTGATAGCCTTTTTCCTAGGATGGAGAAAGCTAACACGAGGGGGCACGATTTTAAATTAAGGGGGGGTAGTTATAGGACAGATGTCAGGGGTAGGTTCGTTACCCAGAGGGTGGTGAGGGACTGGAATGCCCTGCCAGCTGCAGTTGTAAATGCACCTAGTTTGGGGGCGTTTAAAAGATCTGTGGATAGGTTTATGGATGAAAAGGGATTGGTTTAGGCTAGTGGGTCATTGTTTTGTAACTGGTCGGCGCAACATCGTGGGCCGAAGGGCCTGTTCTGCGCTGTAATGTTCTATGTTCTATGTTCTATGCTGTCTCACAACGCCAGGGACCCGGGGCAGCACGGTGACACAGTGATTAGCAATGCTGTCTCACAGTGCCAGGGACACGGGGGAGCACGGTGACACAGTGATTCACACTGCTGCCTCACAGTGCCAGGGACCCAGGGAAGCACGGTGACACAGTGATTAGCACTGCTGTCTCACAGTGCCAGGGACCCGGGGCAGCACGGTGACACAGTGGTTAGCACTGCTGTCTTACAGTGCCAGGGACCCGGGGCAGCACGGTGACACAGTGGATAGCACTGCTGTCTCACAGTGCCAGGGACCCGGGGCAGCACGGTGACACAGTGATTCACACTGCTGCCTCACAGTGCCAGGGACCCAGGGCAGCACGGTGACAGTGATTAGCACTGCTGTCTCACAGTGCGAGGGACCCGGGGCAGCACGGTGACACAGTGGTTAGCACTGCTGTCTCACAACACCAGGGACCCGGGGCAGCACGGTGACACAGTGATTAGCACTGCTGTCTCACAGTGCCAGAGACCCGGGGCAGCACGGTGACACAGTGATTAGCACTGCTGTCTCACAGTGCCAGAGACCCGGGGCAGCACGGTGACACAGTGATTAGCACTGTTGTCTCACAGTGCCAGGGACCCGGGGCAGCACGGTGACACAGTGATTTGCACTGTTGTCTCACAGTGCCAGGGACCCGGGGCAGCACGGTGACACAGTGATTTGCACTGTTGTCTCACAGTGCCAGCGACCCGGGGCAGCACGGTGACACAGTGATTCACACTGATGTCTCACAGTGCCAGGGACCCGGGGCAGCACGGTGACACAGTGATTAGCACTGCTGCCTCACAGTGCCAGGGACCCAAGGCAGCACGGTGACACAGTGATTAGCACTGCTGTCTCACAGTGCCAGGGACCCGGGGCAGCACGGTGACACAGTGATTAGCACTGCTGTCTCACAGTGCCAGGGACCCGGGGCAGCACGGTGACACAGTGATTGGCACTGCTGTCTCACAGTGCCAGGGACCCGGCGCAGCACGGTGACACAGTGGTTAGCACTGCTGTCTTACAGTGCCAGGGACCCGGGGCAGCATGGTGACACAGTGGTTAGCACTGCTGTCTCACAACACCAGGGACCCGGGGCAGCACGGTGACACAGTGATTAGCACTGCTGTCTCACAGTGCCAGGGACCCGGGGCAGCACGGTGACACAGTGATTAGCACTGCTGTCTCACAACGCCAGGGACCCGGGGCAGCACGGTGACACAGTGATTAGCAATGCTGTCTCACAGTGCCAGGGATACGGGGCAGCACGGTGACACAGTGATTCACACTGCTGCCTCACAGTGCCAGGGACCCAGGGCAGCACGGTGATACAGTGATTAGCACTGCTGTCTCACAACGCCAGGGACCCGGGGCAGCACGGTGACACAGTGATTAGCAATGCTGTCTCACAGTGCCAGGGATACGGGGCAGCACGGTGACACAGTGATTCACACTGCTGCCTCACAGTGCCAGGGACCCGGGGCAGCACGGTGACACAGTGGTTAGCACTGCTGTCTTACAGTGCCAGGGACCCGGGGCAGCACGGTGACACAGTGGTTAGCACTGCTGTCTCACAGTGCCAGGGACCCGGGGCATCACGGTGACACAGTGATTAGCACTGCTGTCTCACAGTGCCAGGGACCCGGGGCAGCACGGTGAAACAGTGATTCACACTGCTGCCTCACAGTGCCAGGGACCCAGGGCAGCACGGTGACAGTGATTAGCACTGCTGTCTCACAGTGCGAGGAGCCCGGGGCAGCACGGTGACACAGTGATTAGCACTGCTGTCTCACAGTGCCAGGAACCCAGGGCAGCACGGTGACACAGTGATTAGCACTGCTGTCTCACAGTGCCAGGGACCCGGGGCAGCACGGTGACACAGTGATTCACACTGCTGCCTCAAAGTGCCAGGGACCCAAGGCAGCACGGTGACACAGTGATTAGCACTGCTGTCTCACACTGCCAGGGACCCGGGGCAGCACGGTGACACAGTGATTAGCACTGCTGTCTCACAGTGCCAGGGACCCGGGGCAGCACGGTGACACAGTGATTAGCACTGCTGTCTCACAGCACCAGGGACCCGGGGCAGCACGGTGATACAGTAATTCACACTGCTGTCTCACAGTGCCAGGGACCCAGGGCAGCAGGGTGACACAGTGATTAGCACTGCTGTCTCACAGTGCCAGGAACCCGGGGCAGCACGGTGACACAGTGATTAGCACTGCTGTCTCACAGCGCCAGGGACCCGCGGCAGCACGGTGACACAGTGATTAGCACTGCTGTCTCACATCGCCAGTGACCCGGGGCAGCACGGTGACACAGTAATTAGCACTGTCGTCTCACAGTGCCTGGGACCCAGGGCAGCACGGTGACACAGTGATTAGCACTGCTGTCTCACAGTGCCAGGGACCCGGGGCAGCACGGTGACACAGTGATTAGCACTGCTGTCTCACAGCGCCAGGGACCCGGGGCAGCACGGTGACCACAGTAATTAGCACTGCTGTCTCACAGTGCCAGGGACCAGGGGCAGCACGGTGACACAGTGGTTAGCACTGCTGTCTCACAACACCAGGGACCCGGGGCAGCACGGTGACACAGTGATTAGCACTGCTGTCTCACAACGCCAGGGACCCGGGGCAGCACGGTGACACAGTGATTAGCAATGCTGTCTCACAGTGCCAGGGACCCGGGGCAGCACGGTGACACAGTGATTCACACTGCTGCCTCACAGTGCAGGGACCCAGGGCAGCACGGTGACATAGTGATTAGCACTGCTGTCTCACAGTGCCAGCGACCCGGGGCAGCACGGTGACACAGTGGTTAGCACTGCTGTCTTACAGTGCCAGGGACCCGGGGCAGCACGGTGACACAGTGGTTAGCACTGCTGTCTCACAGTGCCAGGGACCCGGGGCAGCACGGTGACACAGTGATTAGCACTGCTGTCTCACAGCGCCAGGGACTCGGGGCAGCACAGTGACACAGTGATTAGCACTGCTGTCTCACAGTGCCAGGGACCCGGGGCAGCACGGTGACACAGTGATTTGCACTGTTGTCTCACAGTGCCAGGGACCCGGGGCAGCACGGTGACACAGTGATTTGCACTGTTGTCTCACAGTGCCAGGGACCCGGGGCAGCACGGTGACACAGTGATTAGCACTGCTGTCTCACAGTGCCAGGGACCCGGGGCAGCACGGTGACACAGTGATTAGCACTGCTGTCTCACAACGCCAGGGACCCGGGGCAGCACGGTGACACAGTGATTAGCAATGCTGTCTCACAGTGCCAGGGATACGGGGCAGCACGGTGACACAGTGATTCACACTGCTGCCTCACAGTGCCAGGGACCCAGGGCAGCACGGTGATACAGTGATTAGCACTGCTGTCTCACAACGCCAGGGACCCGGGGCAGCACGGTGACACAGTGATTAGCAATGCTGTCTCACAGTGCCAGGGATACGGGGCAGCACGGTGACACAGTGATTCACACTGCTGCCTCACAGTGCCAGGGACCCAGGGCAGCACGGTGACACAGTGATTAGCACTGCTGTCTCACAACGCCAGGGACCCGGGGCAGCACGGTGACACAGTGATTAGCAATGCTGTCTCACAGTGCCAGGGATACGGGGCAGCACGGTGTCACAGTGATTCACACTGCTGCCTCACAGTGCCAGGGACCCGGGGCAGCACGGTGACACAGTGGTTAGCACTGCTGTCTTACAGTGCCAGGGACCCGGGGCAGCACGGTGACACAGTGGTTAGCACTGCTGTCTCACAGTGCCAGGGACCCGGGGCATCACGGTGACACAGTGATTAGCACTGCTGTCTCACAGTGCCAGGGACCCGGGGCAGCACGGTGAAACAGTGATTCACACTGCTGCCTCACAGTGCCAGGGACCCAGGGCAGCACGGTGACAGTGATTAGCACTGCTGTCTCACAGTGCGAGGAGCCCGGGGCAGCACGGTGACACAGTGATTAGCACTGCTGTCTCACAGTGCCAGGAACCCAGGGCAGCACGGTGACACAGTGATTAGCACTGCTGTCTCACAGTGCCAGGGACCCGGGGCAGCACGGTGACACAGTGATTCACACTGCTGCCTCAAAGTGCCAGGGACCCGGGGCAGCACGGTGACACAGTGATTAGCACTGCTGTCTCACACTGCCAGGGACCCGGGGCAGCACGGTGACACAGTGATTAGCACTGCTGTCTCACAGTGCCAGGGACCCGGGGCAGCACGGTGACACAGTGATTAGCACTGCTGTCTCACAGCACCAGGGACCCGGGGCAGCACGGTGATACAGTGATTCACACTGCTGTCTCACAGTGCCAGGGACCCAGGGCAGCAGGGTGACACAGTGATTAGCACTGCTGTCTCACAGTGCCAGGGACCCGGGGCAGCACGGTGACACAGTGATTAGCACTGCTGTCTCACAGCGCCAGGGACCCGCGGCAGCACGGTGACACAGTGATTAGCACTGCTGTCTCACATCGCCAGTGACCCGGGGCAGCACGGTGACACAGTAATTAGCACTGTCGTCTCACAGTGCCTGGGACCCAGGGCAGCACGGTGACACAGTGATTAGCACTGCTGTCTCACAGTGCCAGGGACCCGGGGCAGCACGGTGACACAGTGATTAGCACTGCTGTCTCACAGCGCCAGGGACCTGGGGCAGCACGGTGACACAGTGATTAGCACTGCTGTCTCACAACGCCAGGGACCCGGGGCAGCACGGTGACACAGTGATTAGCAATGCTGTCTCACAGTGCCAGGGACCCGGGGCAGCACGGTGACACAGTGATTCTCACTGCTGCCTCACAGTGCAGGGACCCAGGGCAGCACGGTGACATAGTGATTAGCACTGCTGTCTCACAGTGCCAGCGACCCGGGGCAGCACGGTGACACAGTGGTTAGCACTGCTGTCTTACAGTGCCAGGGACCCGGGGCAGCACGGTGACACAGTGGTTAGCACTGCTGTCTCACAGTGCCAGGGACCCGGGGCAGCACGGTGACACAGTGATTAGCACTGCTGTCTCACAGCGCCAGGGACTCGGGGCAGCACAGTGACACAGTGATTAGCACTGCTGTCTCACAGTGCCAGGGACCCGGGGCAGCACGGTGACACAGTGATTTGCACTGTTGTCTCACAGTGCCAGGGACCCGGGGCAGCACGGTGACACAGTGATTTGCACTGTTGTCTCACAGTGCCAGGGACCCGGGGCAGCACGGTGACACAGTGATTAGCACTGCTGTCTCACAGTGCCAGGGACCCGGGGCAGCACGGTGACACAGTGATTCACACTGCTGTCTCACAGTGCCAGGGACCCGGGGCAGCACGGTGACACAGTGATTAGCACTGCTGCCTCAAAGTGCCAGGGACCCAAGGCAGCACGGTGACACAGTGATTAGCACTGCTGTCTCACAGTGCCAGGGACCCGGGGCAGCACGGTGACACAGTGATTAGCACTGCTGTCTCACACTGCCAGGGACCCGGGGCAGCACGGTGATACAGTGATTCACACTGCTGTCTCACAGTGCCAGGGACCCGGGGCAGCACGGTGACACAGTGATTAGCACTGCTGTCTCACAGTGCCAGGGACCCGGGGCAGCACGGTGACACAGTGATTAGCACTGCTGTCTCACAGTGCCTGGGACCCGGGGCAGCACGGTGACACAGTGGTTAGCACTGCTGTCTCACAGTGCCAGGGACCCAGGGCAGCACGGTGATACAGTGATTAGCACTGCTGTCTCACAACGCCAGGGACCCGGGGCAGCACGGTGACACAGTGATTAGCAATGCTGTCTCACAGTGCCAGGGATACGGGGCAGCACGGTGACACAGTGATTCACACTGCTGCCTCACAGTGCCAGGGACCCAGGGCAGCACGGTGACACAGTGATTAGCACTGCTGTCTCACAACGCCAGGGACCCGGGGCAGCACGGTGACACAGTGATTAGCAATGCTGTCTCACAGTGCCAGGGATACGGGGCAGCACGGTGTCACAGTGATTCACACTGCTGCCTCACAGTGCCAGGGACCCGGGGCAGCACGGTGACACAGTGGTTAGCACTGCTGTCTTACAGTGCCAGGGACCCGGGGCAGCACGGTGACACAGTGGTTAGCACTGCTGTCTCACAGTGCCAGGGACCCGGGGCATCACGGTGACACAGTGATTAGCACTGCTGTCTCACAGTGCCAGGGACCCGGGGCAGCACGGTGAAACAGTGATTCACACTGCTGCCTCACAGTGCCAGGGACCCAGGGCAGCACGGTGACAGTGATTAGCACTGCTGTCTCACAGTGCGAGGAGCCCGGGGCAGCACGGTGACACAGTGATTAGCACTGCTGTCTCACAGTGCCAGGAACCCAGGGCAGCACGGTGACACAGTGATTAGCACTGCTGTCTCACAGTGCCAGGGACCCGGGGCAGCACGGTGACACAGTGATTCACACTGCTGCCTCAAAGTGCCAGGGACCCGGGGCAGCACGGTGACACAGTGATTAGCACTGCTGTCTCACACTGCCAGGGACCCGGGGCAGCACGGTGACACAGTGATTAGCACTGCTGTCTCACAGTGCCAGGGACCCGGGGCAGCACGGTGACACAGTGATTAGCACTGCTGTCTCACAGCACCAGGGACCCGGGGCAGCACGGTGATACAGTGATTCACACTGCTGTCTCACAGTGCCAGGGACCCAGGGCAGCAGGGTGACACAGTGATTAGCACTGCTGTCTCACATCGCCAGTGACCCGGGGCAGCACGGTGACACAGTAATTAGCACTGTCGTCTCACAGTGCCTGGGACCCAGGGCAGCACGGTGACACAGTGATTAGCACTGCTGTCTCACAGTGCCAGGGACCCGGGGCAGCACGGTGACACAGTGATTAGCACTGCTGTCTCACAGCGCCAGGGACCTGGGGCAGCACGGTGACACAGTGATTAGCACTGCTGTCTCACAACGCCAGGGACCCGGGGCAGCACGGTGACACAGTGATTAGCAATGCTGTCTCACAGTGCCAGGGACCCGGGGCAGCACGGTGACACAGTGATTCTCACTGCTGCCTCACAGTGCAGGGACCCAGGGCAGCACGGTGACATAGTGATTAGCACTGCTGTCTCACAGTGCCAGCGACCCGGGGCAGCACGGTGACACAGTGGTTAGCACTGCTGTCTTACAGTGCCAGGGACCCGGGGCAGCACGGTGACACAGTGGTTAGCACTGCTGTCTCACAGTGCCAGGGACCCGGGGCAGCACGGTGACACAGTGATTAGCACTGCTGTCTCACAGCGCCAGGGACTCGGGGCAGCACAGTGACACAGTGATTAGCACTGCTGTCTCACAGTGCCAGGGACCCGGGGCAGCACGGTGACACAGTGATTTGCACTGTTGTCTCACAGTGCCAGGGACCCGGGGCAGCACGGTGACACAGTGATTTGCACTGTTGTCTCACAGTGCCAGGGACCCGGGGCAGCACGGTGACACAGTGATTAGCACTGCTGTCTCACAGTGCCAGGGACCCGGGGCAGCACGGTGACACAGTGATTCACACTGCTGTCTCACAGTGCCAGGGACCCGGGGCAGCACGGTGACACAGTGATTAGCACTGCTGCCTCAAAGTGCCAGGGACCCAAGGCAGCACGGTGACACAGTGATTAGCACTGCTGTCTCACAGTGCCAGGGACCCGGGGCAGCACGGTGACACAGTGATTAGCACTGCTGTCTCACACTGCCAGGGACCCGGGGCAGCACGGTGATACAGTGATTCACACTGCTGTCTCACAGTGCCAGGGACCCGGGGCAGCACGGTGACACAGTGATTAGCACTGCTGTCTCACAGTGCCAGGGACCCGGGGCAGCACGGTGACACAGTGATTAGCACTGCTGTCTCACAGTGCCTGGGACCCGGGGCAGCACGGTGACACAGTGGTTAGCACTGCTGTCTCACAGTGCCAGGGACCCAGGGCAGCACGGTGACACAGTGATTAGCACTGCTGTCTCACAGCGCCAGGGACCCGCGGCAGCACGGTGACACAGTGATTAGCACTTCTGTCTCACAGTGCCAGGGACCCGGGGCAGCACGGTGATACAGTGATTCACACTGCTGTCTCACAGTGCCTGGGACCCGGGGCAGCACGGTGACACAGTGATTAGCACTGCTGTCTCACAGTGCCTGGAACCCGGGGCAGCACGGTGACACAGTGATTAGCACTGCTGTCTAACAGTGCCAGGGACCCGGGGCAGCACGGTGACACAGTGATTAGCACTGCTGTCTGACAGCGCCAGGGACCCGCGGCAGCACGGTGACACAGTGATTAGCGCTGCTGTCTAAGAGTGCCAGGGACCCAGTGCACACGGTGACACAGTGATTAGCACTGTCGTCTCACAGTGCCAGGGACCCGGGGCAGCACGGTGAGACAGTGATTAGCACTGCTGTCTCACAGTGCCAGGGACCCGGGGCAGCACGGTGACACAGTGATTAGCACTGCTGTCTCACAGTGCCAGGGACCCGGCGCAGCACGGTGACACAGTGGTTAGCACTGCTGTCTTACAGTGCCAGGGACCCGGGGCAGCACGGTGACACAGTGATTAGCACTGCTGTCTCACAACACCAGGGACCCGGGGCAGCACGGTGACACAGTGATTAGCACTGCTGTCTCACAGTGCCAGGGAGCCGGGGCAGCACGGTGACACAGTGATTAGCACTGCTGTCTCACAGTGCCAGGGACCCGGGGCAGCACGGTGACACAGTGATTAGCACTGCTGTCTCACAACGCCAGGGACCCGGGGCAGCACGGTGACACAGTGATTAGCAATGCTGTCTCACAGTGCCAGGGACACGGGGCAGCACGGTGACACAGTGATTCACACTGCTGCCTCACAGTGCCAGGGACCCAGGGCAGCACGGTGACACAGTGATTAGCACTGCTGTCTCACAGTGCCAGGGACCCGGGGCAGCACGGTGACACAGTGGTTAGCACTGCTGTCTTACAGTGCCAGGGACCCGGGGCAGCACGGTGACACAGTGATTAGCACTGCTGTCTCACAGTGCCAGGGACCCAGGGCAGCACGGTGACAGTGATTAGCACTGCTGTCTCACAGTGCGAGGGACCCGGGGCATCACGGTGACACAGTGATTAGCGCTGCTGTCTCACAGTGCCAGGGACCCGGGGCAGCACGGTGACACAGTGATTCACACTGCTGCCTCAAAGTGCCAGGGACCCAAGGCAGCACGGTGACACAGTGATTAGCACTGCTGTCTCACACTGCCAGGGACCCGGGGCAGCACGGTGATACAGTGATTCACACTGCTGTCTCACAGTGCCAGGGACCCGGGGCAGCACGGTGACACAGTGATTAGCACTGCTGTCTCACAGTGCCAGGGACCCGGGGCAGCACGGTGACACAGTGATTAGCACTGCTGTCTCACAGTGCCTGGGACACGGGGCAGCACGGTGACACAGTGATTAGCACTGCTGTCTCACAGCGCCAGGGACCCGCGGCAGCACGGTGACACAGTGATTAGCACTTCTGTCTCACAGTGCCAGGGACCCGGGGCAGCACGGTGACACAGAGATTAGCACTGCTGTCTCACAGTGCCAGGGACCCAGGGCAGCACGGTGACACAGTGATTAGCACTGCTGTCTCACAGCGCCAGGGACCCGGGGCAGCACGGTGATACAGTGATTCACACTGCTGTCTCACAGTGCCAGGGACCCGGGGCAGCACGGTGACACAGAGATTAGCACTGCTGTCTCACAGTGCCAGGGACCCAGGGCAGCACGGTGACACAGTGATTAGCACTGCTGTCTCACAGTGCCAGGGACCCGGGGCAGCACGGTGATACAGTGATTCACACTGCTGTCTCACAGTGCCAGGGACCCGGGGCAGCACGGTGACACAGTGATTAGCACTGCTGTCTCACAGTGCCAGGGACCCGGGGCAGCACGGTGACACAGTGATTAGCAATGCTGTCTCACAGTGCCTGGGACCCGGGGCAGCACGGTGACACAGTGATTAGCACTGCTGTCTCACAGTGCCTGGGACCCGGGGCAGCACGGTGACACAGTGATTAGCACTGCTGTCTAACAGTGCCAGGGACCCGGGGCAGCACGGTGACACAGTGATTAGCACTGCTGTCTCACAGTGCCAGGGACCCGGGGCAGCACGGTGACACAGTGATTAGCACTGCTGTCTCATAGTGCCAGGGACCCGGGGCAGCACGGTGACACAGTGATTAGCACTGCTGTCTGACAGCGCCAGGGACCCGCGGCAGCACGGTGACACAGTGATTAGCGCTGCTGTCTAAGAGTGCCAGGGACCCAGTGCACACGGTGACACAGTGATTAGCACTGCTGTCTCACAGTGCCAGGGACCCGGGGCAGCACGGTGACACAGTGATTAGCACTGCTGTCTCACAGTGCCAGGGACCCGGGGCAGCACGGTGACACAGTGATTTACACTGCTGCCTCACAGTGCCAGGGACCCAGGGCAGCACGGTGACACAGTGATTAGCACTGCTGTCTCACAGTGCCAGGGACCCGGGGCTGCACGGTGACACAGTGATTAGCACTGCTGTCTCACAGTGCCAGGGACCCGGGGCAGCACGGTGACACAGTGATTAGCACTGCTGTCTCACAGTGCCAGGGACCCGGGGCAGCACGGTGATACAGTGATTCACACTGCTGTCTCACAGTGCCAGGGACCCGGGGCAGCACGGTGACACAGTGATTAGCACTGCTGCCTCACAGTGCCAGGGACCCGGGGCAGCACGGTGACACAGTGATTAGCACTGCTGTCTCACAGTGCCAGGGACCCGGGGCAGCACGGTGACACAGTGATTAGCACTGCTGTCTCACAGTGCCTGGGACCCGGGGCAGCACGGTGACACAGTGGTTAGCACTGCTGTCTCACAGTGCCAGGGACCCAGGGCAGCACGGTGACACAGTGATTAGCACTGCTGTCTCACAGCGCCAGGGACCCGCGGCAGCACGGTGACACAGTGATTAGCACTTCTGTCTCACAGTGCCAGGGACCCGGGGCAGCACGGTGATACAGTGATTCACACTGCTGTCTCACAGTGCCAGGGACCCGGGGCAGCACGGTGACACAGTGATTAGCACTGCTGTCTCACAGTGCCAGGGATCCGGGGCAGCACGGTGACACAGTGATTAGCACTGCTGTCTCACAGTGCCTGGGACCCGGGGCAGCACGGTGACACAGTGATTAGCACTGCTGTCTAACAGTGCCAGGGACCCGGGGCAGCACGGTGACACAGTGATTAGCACTGCTGTCTCACAGTGCCAGGGACCCGGGGCAGCACGGTGACACAGTGATTAGCACTGCTGTCTCACAGTGCCAGGGACCCGGGGCAGCACGGTGACACAGTGATTAGCACTGCTGTCTCACAGTGCCTGGGACCCGGGGCAGCACGGTGACACAGTGATTAGCACTGCTGTCTAACAGTGCCAGGGACCCGGGGCAGCACGGTGACACAGTGATTAGCACTGCTGTCTCACAGTGCCAGGGACCCGGGGCAGCACGGTGACACAGTGATTAGCACTGCTGTCTCACAGTGCCAGGGACCCGGGGCAGCACGGTGACACAGTGATTAGCACTGCTGTCTGACAGCGCCAGGGACCCGCGGCAGCACGGTGACACAGTGATTAGCGCTGCTGTCTAAGAGTGCCAGGGACCCAGTGCACACGGTGACACAGTGATTAGCACTGTCGTCTCACAGTGCCAGGGACCCGGGGCAGCACGGTGAGACAGTGATTAGCACTGCTGTCTCACAGTGCCAGGGACCCGGGGCAGCACGGTGACACAGTGATTAGCACTGCTGTCTCACAGTGCCAGGGACCCGGCGCAGCACGGTGACACAGTGGTTAGCACTGCTGTCTTACAGTGCCAGGGACCCGGGGCAGCACGGTGACACAGTGATTAGCACTGCTGTCTCACAGTGCCAGGGACCCAGGGCAGCACGGTGACACAGTGATTCACACTGCTGTCTCACAGTGCCAGTGACCCGGGGCAGCACGGTGACACAATGATTCACACTGCTGTCTCACAACACCAGGGACCCGGGGCAGCACGGTGACACAGTGATTAGCACTGCTGTCTCACAGTGCCAGGGACCCGGGGCAGCACGGTGACACAGTGATTAGCACTGCTGTCTCACAGTGCCAGGGACCCGGGGCAGCACGGTGACACAGTGATTAGCACTGCTGTCTCACAGTGCCAGGGACCCGGGGCAGCACGGTGACACAGTGATTAGCACTGCTGTCTCACAGTGCCAGGGACCCGGGGCAGCACGGTGACACAGTGATTAGCACTGCTGTCTCACTGTGCCAGGGACCCGGGGCAGCACGGTGACACAGTGATTAGCACTGCTGTCTCACAGTGCCAGGGACCCGGGGCAGCACGGTGACACAGTGATTAGCACTGCTGTCTCACAACGCCAGGGACCCGGGGCAGCACGGTGACACAGTGATTAGCAATGCTGTCTCACAGTGCCAGGGACACGGGGCAGCACAGTGACACAGTGATTCACACTGCTGCCTCACAGTGCCAGGGACCCAGGGCAGCACGGTGACACAGTGATTAGCACTGCTGTCTCACAGTGCCAGGGACCCGGGGCAGCACGGTGACACAGTGGTTAGCACTGCTGTCTTACAGTGCCAGGGACCCGGGGCAGCACGGTGACACAGTGATTAGCACTGCTGTCTCACAGTGCCAGGGACCCGGAGCAGTACGGTGACACAGTGGTTAGCACTGCTGTCTCACAGTGCCAGGGACCCGGGGCAGCACGGTGACACAGTGATTCACACTGCTGCCTCACAGTGCCAGGGACCCAGGGCAGCACGGTGACAGTGATTAGCACTGCTGTCTCACAGTGCGAGGGACCCGGGGCATCACGGTGACACAGTGATTAGCGCTGCAGTCTCACAGTGCCAGGGACCCGGGGCAGCACGGTGACACAGTGATTCACACTGCTGCCTCAAAGTGCCAGGGACCCGGGGCAGCACGGTGACACAGTGATTAGCACTGCTGTCTGACAGCGCCAGGGACCCGCGGCAGCACGGTGACACAGTGATTAGCGCTGCTGTCTAAGAGTGCCAGGGACCCAGTGCACACGGTGACACAGTGATTAGCACTGTCGTCTCACAGTGCCAGGGACCCGGGGCAGCACGGTGAGACAGTGATTAGCACTGCTGTCTCACAGTGCCAGGGACCCGGGGCAGCACGGTGACACAGTGATTAGCACTGCTGTCTCACAGTGCCAGGGACCCGGCGCAGCACGGTGACACAGTGGTTAGCACTGCTGTCTTACAGTGCCAGGGACCCGGGGCAGCATGGTGACACAGTGGTTAGCACTGCTGTCTCACAACACCAGGGACCCGGGGCAGCACGGTGACACAGTGATTAGCACTGCTGTCTCACAGTGCCAGGGACCCGGGGCAGCACGGTGACACAGTGATTAGCACTGCTGTCTCACAGTGCCAGGGACCCGGGGCAGCACGGTGACACAGTGATTAGCACTGCATGGAGTTCGTCATGGAGTTCGGTTACAAGTGGTGTGCCTCAGGGATCTGTTTTGGGGCCACTGCTGTTTGTAATTTTTATTAATGATCTGGATGAGGGTATAGTTGGGTGGATTAGTAAATTTGCTGATGACACCAAAGTCGGAGGTGTGGTAGATTGTGAGGAAGGGTGTCATAGTTTGCAGGATGACTTAGAAAGGTTGCAGAGCTGGGCTGAGAGGTGGCGAATGGAGTTTAATGTGGAGAAGTGTGAGGTAATTCATTTCGGTAGGAATAACAGATGTGTTGAGTATAGGGCTAACGGGAGGACTTTGAATAGTGTGGAGGAGCAGAGGGATCTAGGTGTATGTGTACATAGATCCCTGAAAGTTGGGAATCAAGTAGATAAAGTTGTTAAGAAGGCATACGGAGTTTTGGCGTTTATTGGTAGGGGGATTGAATTTAGGAGTCGTCGCGTCATGATGCAACTGTACACATCTCTGGTGCGGCCGCACTTGGAGTTTTGTGTGCAGTTCTGGTCCCCACATTACAAGAAGGATGTAGAGGCTTTGGAGAGGGTGCAGAGGAGGTTTACCAGGATGTTGCCTGGTATGGAGGGGAGATCCTATGAGGAGAGATTGAGAGATTTGGGGTTGTTTTCGCTGGAAAGAAGGCGGCTAAGAGGGGATCTCATTGAAACATATAAGATGATTAGAGGTTTAGACAGGGTAGATAGTGATAGCCTTTTTCCTAGGATGGAGAAAGCTAACACGAGGGGGCACGATTTTAAATTAAGGGGGGGTAGTTATAGGACAGATGTCAGGGGTAGGTTCTTTACCCAGAGGGTGGTGAGGGACTGGAATGCCCTGCCAGCTGCAGTTGTAAATGCACCTAGTTTGGGGGCGTTTAAAAGATCTGTGGATAGGTTTATGGATGAAAAGGGATTGGTTTAGGCTAGTGGGTCATTGTTTTGTAACTGGTCGGCGCAACATCGTGGGCCGAAGGGCCTGTTCTGCGCTGTAATGTTCTATGTTCTATGTTCTATGCTGTCTCACAACGCCAGGGACCCGGGGCAGCACGGTGACACAGTGATTAGCAATGCTGTCTCACAGTGCCAGGGACACGGGGGAGCACGGTGACACAGTGATTCACACTGCTGCCTCACAGTGCCAGGGACCCAGGGAAGCACGGTGACACAGTGATTAGCACTGCTGTCTCACAGTGCCAGGGACCCGGGGCAGCACGGTGACACAGTGGTTAGCACTGCTGTCTTACAGTGCCAGGGACCCGGGGCAGCACGGTGACACAGTGGATAGCACTGCTGTCTCACAGTGCCAGGGACCCGGGGCAGCACGGTGACACAGTGATTCACACTGCTGCCTCACAGTGCCAGGGACCCGGGGCAGCACGGTGATACAGTGATTCACACTGCTGTCTCACAGTGCCAGGGACCCAGGGCAGCACGGTGACACAGTGATTAGCACTGCTGTCTCACAGTGCCAGGGACCCGGGGCAGCACGGTGACACAGTGATTAGCACTGCTGTCTCACAGTGCCAGGGACCCAAGGCAGCACGGTGACACAGTGATTAGCACTGCTGTCTCACAGTGCCAGGGACCCGGGGCAGCACGGTGACACAGTGATTAGCACTGCTGTCTCACACTGCCAGGGACCCGGGGCAGCACGGTGACACAGTGATTAGCACTGCTGTCTCACAGTGCCAGGGACCCGGGGCAGCACGTTGACACAGTGATTAGCACTGCTGCCTCACTGCGCCAGGGACCCGGGGCAGCATGGTGACACAGTGATTCACACTGCTGCCTCAAAGTGCCAGGGACCCGGGGCAGCACGGTGACACAGTGATTAGCACTGCTGTCTCACACTGCCAGGGACCCGGGGCAGCACGGTGACACAGTGATTAGCACTGCTGTCTCACAGTGCCAGGGACCCGGGGCAGCACGTTGACACAGTGATTAGCACTGCTGCCTCACTGCGCCAGGGACCGGGGGCAGCATGGTGACACAGTGATTCACACTGCTGCCTCACAGTGCCAGGGACCCAGGGCAGCACGGTGACACAGTGATTAGCACTGCTGTCTCACAGTGCCAGGGACCCGGGGCAGCACGGTGACACAGTGATTACACTGTTGTCTCACAACGCCAGGGACCCGGGGCAGCACGGTAAAACAGTGATTAGCACTGCTGTCTCACAGTGCCAGGGACCCGGGGCAGCATGGTGGCACAGTGGTTAGCACTGTCGTCTCACAGTGCCAGGGACCCGGCGCAGCACGGTGACACTGTGATTAGTACTGCTGTCTCACAGCGCCAGGGACCCGCGGCAGCACGGTGACACAGTGATTAGCACTGCTCTCTCACAGTGCCAGGGACCCAGGGCAGCACGGTGACACAGTGATTAGCGCTGCTGTCTAACAGTGCCAGGGACCCAGTGCACACGGTGACACAGTGATTAGCGCTGTCGTCTCACAGTGCCAGGGACCCGGGGCAGCACGGTGACACAGTGATTAGCACTGCTGTCTCACAGTGCCAGGGACACAGGGCAGCACGGTGACACAGAGGTTAGCACTGCTGTCTCACAACACCAGGGACCCGGGGCAGCACGGTGACACAGTGATTAGCACTGCTGTTTCACAGTGCCAAGGACCCGGGGCAGCACGGTGACACAGTGATTAGCACTGCTGTCTCACAACGCCAGGGACCCGGGGCAGCACGGTGACACAGTGATTAGCAATGCTGTCTCACAGTGCCAGGGACCCGGGGCAGCACGGTGACACAGTGATTCACACTGCTGTCTCACAGTACCAGGGACCCAGGGCAGCACGGTGACACAGTGATTCACACTGCTGTCTCACAGTGCCAGGGACCCGGGGCAGCACGGTGACACAGTGATTCACACTGCTGCCTCACAGTGCCAGGGACCCAGGGCAGCACGGTGACACAGTGATTAGCACTGCTGTCTCACAGTGCCAGGGACCCGGGGCAGCACGGTGACACAGTGATTAGCACTGCTGTCTAACAGTTCCAGGGACCCGGGGCAGCACGGTGACACAGTGATTAGCACTGCTGTCTAACAGTGCCAGGGACCCGGGGCAGCACGGTGACACAGTGATTAGCACTGCTGTCTAACAGTGCCAGGGACCCAGGGCAGCACGGTGACACAGTGATTAGCACTGCTGTCTAACAGTGCCAGGGACCCGAGGCAGCACGGTGACACAGTGATTAGCACTGCTGTCTCACAGTGCCAGGGACCCAGGGCAGCACGGTGACACAGTGATTAGCACTGCTGTCTCACAGTGCCAGGGACCCGGGGCAGCACGGTGACACAGTGATTAGCACTGCTGTCTCACAGTGCCAGGGACCCAGGGCAGCACGGTGACACAGTGATTAGCACTGCTGTCTCACAGTGCCAGGGACCCGGGGCAGCACGGTGACACAGTGATTAGCACTGCTATCTCACAGCGCCAGGGACACAGTGCAGCACGGTGACACAGTGATTAGCACTGCTGTTTCACAGTGCCAGCGACCCGGGGCAGCACGGTGACTCAGTGATTAGCACTGCTGTCTCACAGTGTCAGGAACCAGGGGCAGCACGGTGACACAGTGATTAGCACTGCTGTCTCACAGTGCAGGGACCCGGGGCAACACGGTGACACAGTGATTAGCACTGCTGTCTCACAGTGCAGGGACCCGGGGCAGCACGGTGACACAGTGATTAGCACTGCTGTCTCACAGCGCCAGAGACCCAGGGCAGCACGGTGACACAGTGATTAGCATTGCTGTTTCACAGTGCCAGGGACCCGGGGCAGCACGGTGACACAGTGATTAGCAATGCTGTCTCACAGTGCCAGGGACCCGGGGCAGCACGGTGACACAGTGATTCACACTGCTGCCTCACAGTGCCAGGGACCCAGGGCAGCACGGTGACACAGTGATTAGCACTGCTGTCTCACAGTGCCAGGGACCCGGGGCAGCACGGTGACATAGTGGTTAGCACTGCTGTCTCACAGTGCCAGGAACCCGGGGCAGCACGGTGACACAGTGATTAGCACTGCTGTCTAACAGTTCCTGGGACCCGGGGCAGCACGGTGACACAGTGATTAGCACTGCTGTCTAACAGTGCCAGGGACCCAGGGCAGCACGGTGACACAGTGATTAGCACTGCTGTCTAACAGTGCCAGGGACCCAGGGCAGCACGGTGACACAGTGATTAGCACTGCTGTCTAACAGTGCCAGGGACCCGAGGCAGCACGGTGACACAGTGATTAGCACTGCTGTCTCACAGTGCCTGGGACCCAGGGCAGCACGGTGACACAGTGATTAGCACTGCTGTCTAACAGTGCCAGGGACCCGAGGCAGCACGGTGACACAGTGATTAGCACTGCTGTCTCACAGTGCCAGGGACCCAGGGCAGCACGGTGACACAGTGATTAGCACTGCTGTCTCACAGTGCCAGGGACCCGGGGCAGCACGGTGACACAGTGATTAACACTGCTGTCTCACAGTGCCAGGGACCCGGGGCAGCACGGTGACACAGTGATTAGCACTGCTATCTCACAGCGCCAGGGACCCAGTGCAGCACGGTGACACAGTGATTAGCACTGCTGTTTCACAGTGCCAGCGACCCGGGGCAGCACGGTGACTCAGTGATTAGCACTGCTGTCTCACAGTGTCAGGAACCAGGGGCAGCACGGTGACACAGTGATTAGCACTGCTGTCTCACAGTGCCAGGGACCCGGGGCAGCACGGTGACACAGTGATTACACTGTTGTCTCACAACGCCAGGGACCCGGGGCAGCACGGTGAAACAGTGATTAGCACTGCTGTCTCACAGTGCCAGGGACCCGGGGCAGCATGGTGGCACAGTGGTTAGCACTGTCGTCTCACAGTGCCAGGGACCCGGCGCAGCACGGTGACACTGTGATTAGTACTGCTGTCTCACAGCGCCAGGGACCCGCGGCAGCACGGTGACACAGTGATTAGCACTGCTCTCTCACAGTGCCAGGGACCCAGGGCAGCACGGTGACACAGTGATTAGCACTGCTGTCTCACAACACCAGGGACCCGGGGCAGCACGGTGACACAGTGATTAGCATTGCTGTCTTACAGTGCCAGGGACCCAGGGCAGCACGGTGACACAGTGATTAGCACTGCTGTTTCACAGTGCCAAGGACCCGGGGCAGCACGGTGAGACAGTGATTAGCACTGCTGTCTCACAGTGCCAGGGACCCGGGGCAGCACGGTGACACAGTGATTAGCACTGCTGTTTCACAGTGCCAAGGACCCGGGGCAGCACGGTGACACAGTGATTAGCACTGCTGTCTCACAACGCCAGGGACCCGGGGCAGCACGGTGACACAGTGATTAGCAATGCTGTCTCACAGTGCCAGGGACCCGGGGCAGCACGGTGACACAGTGATTCACACTGCTGCCTCACAGTGCCAGGGACCCAGGGCAGCACGGTGACACAGTGATTAGCACTGCTGTCTCACAGTGCCAGGGACCCGGGGCAGCACGGTGACATAGTGGTTAGCACTGCTGTCTCACAGTGCCAGGGACCCGGGGCAGCACGGTGACACAGTGATTAGCACTGCTGTCTAACAGTTCCAGGGACCCGGGGCAGCACGGTGACACAGTGATTAGCACTGCTGTCTAACAGTGCCAGGGACCCGGGGCAGCACGGTGACACAGTGATTAGCACTGCTGTCTAACAGTGCCAGGGACCCAGGGCAGCACGGTGACAGAGTGATTAGCACTGCTGTCTAACAGTGCCAGGGACCCGAGGCAGCACGGTGACACAGTGATTAGCACTGCTGTCTCACAGTGCCAGGGACCCAGGGCAGCACGCCGACACAGTGATTAGCACTGCTGTCTCACAGTGCCAGGGACCCGGGGCAGCACGGTGACACAGTGATTAGCTCTGCTGTCTCACAGTGCCAGGGACCCAGGGCAGCACGGTGACACAGTGATTAGCACTGCTGTCTCACAGTGCCAGGGACCCGGGGCAGCACGGTGACACAGTGATTAGCACTGCTATCTCACAGCGCCAGGGACCCAGTGCAGCACGGTGACGCAGTGATTAGCACTGCTGTTTCACAGTGCCAGCGACCCGGGGCAGCACGGTGACTCAGTGATTAGCACTGCTGTCTCACAGTGTCAGGAACCAGGGGCAGCACGGTGACACAGTGATTAGCACTGCTGTCTCACAGTGCAGGGACCCGGGGCAGCACGGTGACACAGTGATTAGCACTGCTGTCTCACAGTGCAGGGACCCGGGGCAGCACGGTGACACAGTGATTAGCACTGCTGTCTCACAGCGCCAGAGACCCAGGGCAGCACGGTGACAGAGTGATTAGCATTGCTGTTTCACAGTGCCAGGGACCCGGGGCAGCACGGTGACACAGTGATTAGCACTGCTGTCTCACAGTGCCTGGGACCCAGGGCAGCACTGTGACACAGTGATTAGCACTGCTGTCTCACAGTGCCAGGGACCCGGGGCAGCACGGTGACACAGTGATTAGCACTGCTGTCTCACAGTGCCAGGGACCCAGGGCAGCACGGTGACACAGTGGTTAGCACTGCTGTCTCACAGTGCCAGGGACCCGGGGCAGCACGGTGACACAGTGATTAGCACTGCTGTCTAACAGTTCCAGGGACCCGGGGCAGCACGGTGACACAGTGATTAGCACTGCTGTCTAACAGTGCCAGGGACCCGGGGCAGCACGGTGACACAGTGATTAGCACTGCTGTCTAACAGTGCCAGGGACCCAGGGCAGCACGGTGACACAGTGATTAGCACTGCTGTCTAACAGTGCCAGGGACCCGAGGCAGCACGGTGACACAGTGATTAGCACTGCTGTCTAACAGTGCCAGGGACCCGGGGCAGCACGGTGACACAGTGATTAGCACTGCTGTCTCACAGTGCCAGGGACCCAGGGCAGCATGGTGACACAGTGATTCACACTGCTGTCTCACAGTGCCAGGGACCCGGGGCAGCACAGTGACACAGTGATTAGCACTGCTATCTCACAGCGCCAGGGACCCAGTGCAGCACGGTGACACAGTGATTAGCACTGCTGTTTCACAGTGCCAGCGACCCGGGGCAGCACGGTGACTCAGTGATTAGCACTGCTGTCTCACAGTGTCAGGAACCAGGGGCAGCACGGTGACACAGTGATTAGCACTGCTGTCTCACAGTGCAGGGACCCGGGGCAGCACGGTGACACAGTGATTAGCACTGCTGTCTCACAGCGCCAGGGACCCGGGGCAGCACGGTGACACAGTGATTAGCACTGCTGTCTCACAGTGCCAGGGACCCAGGGCAGCACGTTGACACAGTGATTCACACTGCTGTCTCACAGTGCCAGGGACCCGGGGCAGCACGGTGACACAGTGATTAGCACTGCTATCTCACAGCGCCAGGGACCCACTGCAGCACGGTGACACAGTGATTAGCACTGCTGTTTCACAGTGCCAGCGACCCGGGGCAGCACGGTGACTCAGTGATTAGCACTGCTGTCTCATAGTGTCAGGAACCAGGGGCAGCACGGTGACACAGTGATTAGCACTGCTGTCTCACAGTGCAGGGACCCGGGGCAGCACGGTGACACAGTGATTAGCACTGCTGTCTCACAGTGCCAGGGACCCAGGGCAGCACGGTGACACAGTGATTCACACTGCTGTCTCACAGTGCCAGGGACCCGGGGCAGCACGGTGACACAGTGATTAGCACTGCTATCTCACAGCGCCAGGGACCCAGTGCAGCACGGTGACACAGTGATTAGCACTGCTGTTTCACAGTGCCAGCGACCCGGGGCAGCACGGTGACTCAGTGATTAGCACTGCTGTCTCACAGTGTCAGGAACCAGGGGCAGTACGGTGACACAGTGATTAGCACTGCTGTCTCACAGTGCAGGGACCCGGGGCAGCACGTTGACACAGTGATTAGCACTGCTGTCTCACAGCGCCAGAGACCCAGGGCAGCACGGTGAGACAGTGATTAGCATTGCTGTTTCACAGTGCCAGGGACCCGGGGCAGCACGGTGACACAGTGATTAGCACTGCTGTCTCACAGTGCCAGGGACCCGGGGCAGCACGGTGACATAGTGATTAGCACTGCTGTCTCACAGTGCCAGGGACCCGGGGCAGCACGGTGACACAGTGATTAGCACTGCTGTCTCACATTGCCAGGGACCCGGGGCAGCACGGTGACACAGTGATTAGCACTGCTGTCTCACAGTGCCAGGGACCCGGGGCAGCACGGTGACACAGTGATTCACACTGCTGTCTCACAGTGCCAGGGACCCGGGGCAGCACGGTGACACAGTGGTTAGCACTGCTGTCTCACAGTGCCAGGGACCCGGGGCAGCACGGTGACACAGTGGTTAGCATTGCTGTCTCACAGTGCCAGGGACCCGGGGCAGCACGGTGACACACTGATTAGCACTGCTGTCTCACAGTGCCAGGGACCCGGGGCAGCACGGTGACACAGTGGTTAGCACTGCTGTCTCAGAATGCCAGGCTGATCATGGTTTCCTCCGGGTGCTCCGGTTTCCTCCCACAGTCTAAAGATGTGCGGGTTAAATAGTTTGGCCATGGTAAATGCCTAGCTTTACAGGGATAGGCAGGAGAAAGTGCCTGAGTAAGTTACTCCATCAGAGAGTCATTGCAAACTCGATGGGCAGAGTGGTGTCCTCTGCACTGTCAGGTTTCTATGATTTTTGTGTGCTGTTTCAATGCTGGCTCACCTGCTAAATCTCTCCATTATATTCTGTTTTTATTTCAGATTCCTGAGCCATGTATCTAACCAGCTGCCATAGTGAAATTTCAACTAATGTCCCAAAGAATTAACCAGGCCTCAGAATTTCTCATGCTGTGACGTTTACACAACATTTGTTCCAGCAGCTTCACTTCCGTTCCAACACTGGCACTGAGCTAGCAACGTGCAAAGTTCCCCCACTGGGTCCGTACACCATAACCAGGACTAGTCCAAACAGCCAATCATCCCCCAGCTATCAGGAAAGCGATGGAAAAGGCATCAACAGAACTCACTTAGTCTGACTTCCATCATCACCAATCAGCTCCTTAACCTATTACTATCTTGGACCAAACACAGACGAGAGTCATAGAGTCACAGAGGTTTACAGCATGGAAGCAGGCCCTTCGGTCCAATTTGTCCATGCCACCCTTTTTTTTTAAATCCCTAAACTAATCCCAATTGCCTGCATTTGGTCCATATTCCTCTATACCCATCGTACTGATGTAACTACCTAAATACTTCTTCAAAGAGAAAATTGTACCCACCTCTACTATTACCTCTGGCAGCTTGTTCCAGACACTCACCACCCTCTGTGTGAAAAAATTGCCCCTCTGGACACTTTTGTATCTCTCCCCTCTCACCTTAAACCTATGCCCACTAGTTTTAGTCTGCCCTACCTTTGGGAAAAGATATTGACTATCTCACTGATCTGCGCCCTCATTATTTTATAGATCTCTATAAGATCACCCCTCAGCCTCCTACGCTCCAGAGAAAAAGTCCCAGTCTATCCAGCCTCTCCTTGTAACTTAATCCATCAAGTCCTGGTGTCAACCTAGTCAATCTTTTCTGCACTCTTTCCAGTTTAATAATATCCTTTCTATAATAGGGTGACCAGAACTGCACACACTGTTCCTAGTGTGGCCTTACCAATGTCTTGTACAACTTCAACAAGACATTCCAACTCCTGTATTCAATGTTCTGATCGATGAAACCAAGCATGCTGAATGTCTTTTTCACCAGTGTATCCACCTCTTTCAAGGAGCTACTAACATGTACCCCTAGATCTCTTTGTTCTGTAATTCTCCCCAACACCCTACCATTAATTGAGTAAATCCTGCCCTGGTTCAATCTACCAAAATGCATCACCTCGTATTTGTCTAAATTAAACTCCATCTGCCACTGGCCCAATTGATTAAGATCCCTTTGCAATCAGAGATATCCTTTTTCATTGTCCACTATGCCACTGATCTTAGTGTTATCTGCAGACTTACTAACCATGCCTCCTATATTCTCATCCAAATCATTAATATAAATGACAAATAACAGTGGGCCCAGCACTGATCCCTGAGGCACACCACTGGTCACAGGCCTCCAGTTTGAAAAACAACTCTCTACAACCACCCTCTGGCTTCTGTCAAGAAGCCAATTTTGTATCCATTTAGATCCCTCACCCTGGATCCTGTCAGATTTAACCTTATGTCACCACTTACCATGCAGTACCTTGAGGTGAGATAATAGTTACACAACCCTTTACACAATCATCTTCAACTTAACATCACTAAGTACAAAGTAGCCTGCTTGATTTGCAGCCCATCGACATTCCAGTCTGCACCCCATCCACCACTGATGTAAACATATGCAATACAAGCATGAGTAGGCTATTTGGCCCCTTGAGCCTGCCTCACTATCCAATACTGTCTTGGCTGATCTGATTGCAACCTCAATTCCAGGTAACTCCTCAGCCGATAGCCTTTGAACCTCCCCCCCCACCCTCTGCTAGCAGAAAATCTATCGGCAACACTCTTGTAAATATTTATAGACCCTGCAAAGTAGGCTGCTGTTTAGTTCCAGTTTCTATTCTGGACTAGCAACAGCCACTCAATAAACCTTGATTTTGTTACATTGAATCGATGTGTGCAAACCACAGGCCCAATTTTCCCAGCTCACTGAGCTGTGCGGGTTGAAATGTTAGCGGGGGACCTGTAGGGTCTGTAGCAGGAAGCGTTCAGTATTGTCCAGGCTAACTAATATTTCCACCCACCCCCGTCAAGGGGAAAGGTTCCCTCAGCAGGGATTAAAGCTGGTTCCCGTCACCAGGGTCCAGGCATGATCGCTCCGCTGGTGGGGACAGAGGCCATTGAGGTACCTTGAGAGATCAGGGATGAGGGAGGGTGACCCTTGGCAGTATCAGTCTGACACTGCGAGCCTGGCGCCCTGGCAGTGTGAGCCTGGCATCCTGGCATTGCCCACCTGACACCCTGGCACTTCTCACTGGGCACTGGACAGTGACAGGAGGGTGGGGCCTGAGGGGGCAGGATCCACTGAAGGGGCAGAAACAATTGCTATTGATGGAGTAACAGCTGCGCTCTCGGAATTTGGGATTAGTGGGGAAGGTGGAGTGATTGGGGTCGGACGTGGGGGAGTGGGATCAGGGCTGGCCCGGTGAGGGGGAGGTGGGAGGGTCGAGGATGCTGGTGACTGGGGGTTGGAGGGTTCAGGGAAACTGGTGATCGGGAAGCCGGTGATGGAGGGGTGGCAGTGTGCATGCGCCAATGTCCCCACTGACAGATCAGCACATTTGCAGGAGCCTGCTCAGTGCTATGTATTTTGCTTCAGTCTTCACAAAGGAAGACATGAAAAACATACCAGAAATGTTAAGAGAAACATGTTTTAGTGAGGAGCTGAAGGAAATCTGCATGACTAGAGAAATGGTTTTGGGGAAATTGATGGGATTGAAGGTGGCTAAGTCTCCAGATCCTCATCATCTTCATCCCAGAGTAATTTAAGAATTGGACTCTGGACTTGTTCCTACAGATTGGAGGGTAGCTAATGTAAGCCCGCTATTCAAAACAGGAGATACAGAGAAAACGGAACTATAGACCAGTGAGCCTAATGCCAATACTGGGAAAGTTGCTCAAGCCATTATCAAGGATTTCCTAACTCAGCATTTGGAAGGCAGTCAGATAATCAGACAAACTCAGCATGGATTTACACAAGGGAAATGCTTGATGAATCTATTGGAATATTTTGAGGATGTAACTGGTAGAGTTGACTGAGGAGAAGGCTTTTGACAAGGTCTCACGTAACAGACTCTGTGTAAAATTAAAGCACATGGGATTGCAGGTAATGTCTTGAGATGGATAGAAAGCTGGTTAGCAAATAGGAAGCAAAGAGTTGGCATAAATGGGTCTTTTTCAGATTGGCAGTCAGTGACTAGTAGGATTCCGCAGGGATCTGTGCTGGGACCACAACTGTTCACATTATATATTAATGATTTGGAAAAGGGAACTAAATGTATTATCTCCAAATTTGCAGCTGATACAGAGTTGGGTGGGAGGGTGAGCTGTGAGGAGGATGCAGAAATGCTTCAGAGTGATTTGGACAGGCTGAGTGTGTGGGGATCTGCATGGCAGATGCAGGATAATATGGATAAATGTGAGGTTATCCACTTTGGTAGCAACAATATGAAGACAGATTATTACTTGAATGAGTGTAAATTGAGAGAAGTGGATACTCTACAAGGCCTCAGAGTCCTCGTGCATTGGTCACTGAAAGTAACTGCACAGGGACAGCAAGCAATAAAGAAACAAATGGTATGCTTGCCTTCAGAGTGAGAGGATTTGGGTATTGGGATAGGAATATTTTGCTGCAATTGAAAAGGGCATAGGTGAGGCCACACCTGGAGTATTGTGTGCAGTTTTAGTGTCCTTATCTGAGGAAGGATGCCCTTGCTATAGAGGGAGTACAGCAAAGGTTTACCAGGCACATTCCTGGGATGGCAGGTCTGTCATATGAGGACAGACTAAATTGGTTAGGATTATATTCACTGGAGTTTAGAAGAGTGAGAGGGAATCTCATAGAAGCTTATAAAATTCTAACAGAGTTAGACAGGGTAGATTCAGAAAGAATGTTCTCGATGGTGGGGAAGTCCAGAACAAGGGAGTCAGAGTTTGAGCATAAGGGATAAACCTTTTAGAACTGAGGTGAGGAGAAATTTCTTCATCCAGAGGGTGGTGAATGTGTGGAATTCATTCCCACAGAGAGTCGTTGAAGCCAAAACGTTGTCTGGTTTCAAGAAGAAATTAGATATAGCTCTTGGGCTCAAGGGATCGAGGGATATGAGGGAAAGGAGAATCAGGATATTGAATTTGATGATCAGCCATGATCAAAATGAATTGCGGAGCAGGCTCTAAGGGCCAAATGGCCTTCTCCTGCTTCTAGTTTCTATGGTATTGGCTTCTCGGGTGGGATAAGGCTCCGTATCCCGCTTTCCAGCGTAAATCCCCCTCTGCGGAGCGCAAAGTGCTGGAAATCCACCCCACCCAAAAAAAAGGCAAGAAAATCTCCCATTTCCCACCCATTGGGCACTTGGATTTTTTGGGGAAAACTGCCCCAGATATCTTTTTTTGATTCAAACCCAAAACCGCTCACATCGTTACAATTTCCACACTCGAACAACAGGCTTTTAAATCTTCTTCCACACGAGATTTTATTTTGCCTCCAGGATTTTAACCTCTCATTTCAGCATTCGTCTTCACTGGATCAACATTCCAGCTGCCACACCATTTTCCAGCTACCCAGTCGCTCCAACAGGACATCATAACTTCACACGCTGTGTTGAGGCTTCTGTGACCTCAGGACTATGTCAGATGTGGTTCCTATTTTCAAGAAAGGGAACAGGGATAGCCCGGTAAGTTACCAACCGGTGAGTCTGACCTCAGTGGTTGGTAAGTTGATGGAGAGGATTCTGAGGGACAGAATTTATGAGCATTTGGAGAAGTTTAACATGATCAGAAATAGTCAGCACGGCTTTGTCAAAGGCAGATCGTGCCTTACGAGCCTAGTTGAGTTGTTTGAAAATGTGACTGAACACATTGACGAAGGAAGAGCAGTGGATGTGGTTTACATGGACTTCAGCAAGGCGTTCGATAAGATCCCCCATGCAAGACTTCTTGAGAAGGTGAGAGGGCATGGGATCCAAGGGGCTAATGCCTTGTGGATCCAGAACTGGCTTGCCTACAGAAGGCAGAGAGTGGTTGTGGATGGGTCTTTTTCTGCATGGAGGTCAGTCACCAGTGGGGTGCCCCAGGGATCTGTTCTAGGACCCTTGCTGTTTGTCATTTTCTTCAATGACCTGAATGAGGAAGTGGAGGGATGGGTTAGTAAGTTCGCCGAAGACACAAAGGTTGTTGGTGTTATGGATAGTCTGGAGGGATGTCAGAAGTTGCAACGGGACATAGATAGGATGCAAGACTGGGTGGAGAAGTGGCAGATGGACTTCAACGCGGATAAATGTGTAGTGGTCATTTTGGCAGGACCAATGGAATGAAGGAATACAATATCAAGGGTAGGAGTCTTAGCAGTGTTGAGGAGCAGAAGGATCTTGGGGTCTGGGTCCATAGGACTCTTAAATCAGCCTCACAGGTGGAGGATGTGGTCAAGAAGGCGTGTGGTGTACTGGCCTTCATTAATCGAGGGATTGAGTTTAGGAGTCGGGAAGTAATACTGCAACTTTATAAGATCCTTGTCAGACCCCACTTGGAGTACTGTGCGCAGTTCTGGTCGCCTCACTACAGGAAGGATGTGGAAGCTATTGAGAGGGTGCAGAGGAGATTTACAAGGATGTTGCCTGGATTGGGAGGCATGCCTTATGAAGATAGGTTGAGGGAGCTAGGTCTCTTCGCCCTGGAGTGACAAAGGTTGAGAGGCGACCTGATCGAGGTTTATAAAATGTTGAGAGGAATGGATAGGGTGGACTCTCAGAGGCTATTTCCCCGGGTTGAAATGGTCGCTACAAGAGGACACAGATTTAAGGTGCGGGGAGGGAAGTACAGAGGAGATGTTAGGGGTAAGTTTTTCATTCAGAGGGTGGTGAGTGAATGGAATCGGCTGCCATCGGTGGTGGTGGAGGCGAACTCGCTGGGGTCTTTTAAAAGACTTCTGGATGAGTATGTGGGATCCAATGGGATTGGGAGTTACAGATAGTTCTATGGCTTGGTAGGTATGTATATGATCGGCGCAACTTGTGGGCCGAAGGGACTGTTTGTGCTGTAGTGTTCTATGTTCTATATCTGGCATCTCACTCACTGACTTCACCAGAGTTTCTCTCTGCTCCTAACATCACTGAACCTTTTCCCACATTTTTGATCATTATTCCTTTAAACCGAATGTGTTTTGTGTAAGAAACAATACTTTTCACTGTACACTAACATGAGACAATAATAAATCAAATCAAATCAAACATTTCTGGATCTCTGCTGATTTCAGAATGTCCTTTAGTTTCTCAGACTCACAGTCTATTCTCTATTATCAGGACTCAACTGGCAGCTTCCCTTCTTGCTTCATGGATTATCTGATTGGAACTGAACTCCAACTGGCTCTCTGGTTGCTAAGCAACAGCTTTGTCCTTTTTAGTTGTGCCATTGCTTTTACATTGTAAACCTGGATTACAATGCAGTCAAAGTTTGAGTGAAACTTAAACCGACAGACATGCAGCACTTTAATTTAATTTGAAGTCAGCTGAAATTTTAACCCTTGCTTAGCACAGGAATACAGAAACATGAATTAAGCTTAAAGTTCAACCTGGATCTTATTCTGAATAACGAAAACAAATAGGAATTATTTAAACTACCTATAATCTTTAATGGAATAAAGTTAGGTTGTGTCCAAAGCACTTATCTTTCAAAGCAGCCAATAGTTCTGTTACAGTTTTACATTTGAATATTTAATTTTGATTTACCAAACTCAGATGATTTTTCAAACTGACCCTTTTTGAAGTATTTTACACGATTTTGTCCCTTGGCATTTGTTATGGTACATCTATTTAGTTTCTGATCTTCTTCCCCTTCCTACTCCCATTCCCACCCTGTGTCCTATGTGGCTATCTCAGCTGTGCTGCCATGCACATGGTTCTGGCTGCAATCCGCAGGTAAACCAGCACGAGTAGTGAGATCTGAATATTGGCTAAAGAGAGGGATGCACTCAGAGATCTCCTACATTTTACCTATCCCTCCATGACTGACTGGTGGACACTCTGTCCCTCTCTGTTTGAACACTTCTAAGTGAAGAGTTAGTCATCTTCTGAAAAGTGCTCCCCATGTAGCTCTCAGCCATGTAGCTGTGTCACAGTGACATCTGCTCCTGCTCAAACTCTAAAACCTGGATTTTCTGACAATCCTTCCTGGATGGATTTATGGTTATTCATCATGTGAGATGTATTCCTGATTTCCCACATTGAACAGGATGTGCATCACATGGACAGAATAACTAAAGAGTTAAAGGCACAATTCACCATCCATTCAAAGGTGAAGAAACAGACACAACAAACCCCAAACAAAATGCGGTGTAAAACAGAACATTGTGGAAATACTCAGCAGCTCAGGCAGCTCTGTGGAGAGAGACAGAGTTAATTATTCAGGTCAGTGATATTTTATATTCATGACAAACATTATTATCTGAAATGTTGCTGTTTTCTCTCTTCACAGATGCTGCCTGACTGGCTGACTATTTTCTGGGATGACTTTCTACTCTGGCATGTTTGGTGTTTGAATATAACTGTGCTGTAAGAGTATAGGAGATTCTGGTCGTCTGTACTTACCCTCACCCCAGATCTCCTGGCACTGCTTAACTGCAGACTGACAGATCCCATCGCCGCAGTATAAATTTCCATTGCTGCATGTGTGGCCATCTTTCAGAAATACATTGACAGGACAATCTGAAGACTTTCCTGTGCAGAACTCTGGCAAGTCACATTCTCCCCTCGATGGTCTACAAATGGTCGCCACTGGAAGGAACTGCAGAACAAAGTGATCAGGTTTCAATCAGTTCATTGTTCAGGCAGGGCTGAGAGTGATGTGTAATTGCTGAGAACGGGTTGGTGTCTGGAGAGAGAGAGAAGGTTGGGGTTGAAGGAGCTGTTCAAGATCGAGGGATTAGGGGTTAACAGTGACCTATCGTTCGAGCATTGGAATATAGCCTCAGTGAGTCTATACTGAACAGTTGTGATGGGCAGCAAGAAAAATAGAGTCATAAAATTCTGAGAGAAACATGTTTTAGAGAGAAGCTGAAGGAAATCAGCATTAGTAGAGTAATGGTTTTGGAGAAATTGATGGGATTGAAGGTGGATAATCTTCATCCCAGAATAATTTAAGGAAGTGGCTCTGGAAATACCAGATCAATTGATGGTTATTTTCCAAAATTCTTTAGACTCTAGAATACTCAAGTGTACATCAGAGTCTACATCGATGGGGACAAAGTAGAAACGGTTGAGAGTTTCACGTTTTTAGGTGTCCAGATCACCAAAACCTGACCTGGTCCCCCCATGCCGACACTATAGTTAAGAAAGCCCACCAACACCTCTACCTTCTCAGAAGATTCAGGAAATTTGGCATGTTAGCTACGTCTCTCACTAACTTTTACAGATGCACCATAGAAAGCATTCTTTCTGGTTGTATCACAGCTTGGTATGGGCTCCTGCTCTGCCCAAGACCACGAGGAACCACAAAAGATGATGACTGTAGCCCAGTCCATCCATCAGAGGATGGCTGTAGAGGGTTGTTCTTCAAACTGGAGGCCGATGAATAGTGGTCTGCCTCAGGGATCAGTGACGCATCCACTGTTATTTGTCATTTATATTAATGATTTGGATGAGAATGTAGGAGGCATGGTTAGTAAGTTTGAAGATGACACCAAGATTGGTGGCATAGTGGACAGTGAAGGAAGTCATCTCCATTTGCAACAGGATCTTGATCAATTCTGCGTGCAATTCAAGTCACCCTATTATAGACAGGATATTATTAAACTAGAAAGAGTGCAGAAAAGTACTAGGATACTGTCGGGACTCGATAGATTGAGTTATAAGGAGAGGCTGGATAGACTGGGACTTTTTTCTCTGGACCGTAGAGGCTGAGAGGTGATCTTATAGAGGTCTATAAAATAATGAGGGCACAGTTCAGCGAGACAGTCAATATCTTTTTCCAAAGGTAGGAGAATCTAAAATTGGAGAGCATCGGTTTAAGAGAGGGGAAAGATATAAAAGTGTCCAGAGGGGCAATTTTCTCACACCGAAGGTGGTGAGTGTCTGGAACAAGCTGCCAGAGGTACTGGTAGAGGCAGATGTAATTTTGTCTTTCAAAAAGCATTTAGATAGTTACATGGGTACAATGGGTATAGAGGGATATGGGCCAAATGTGGGCAATTGGGACTAGCTCAGTGGTTTCTTAAAAAAAAAGGGTAGCATGGACAAGTTGGACCAAAGGCGCTGTTTTCATGCTGTAAACCTCTATGACTCTGTGAATGTAATAGGACAAATAGGCTGATGAATGGCAGATGGAGATTAATTTAGACAAATCTGAAGTAATACATTTTGGTAGATTGATTCATGGCAGGATTTACTCAGTTAATGGTAAGGCATTGGGGAGAGTTACAGAACAAAGAGATCTCGGCAAGCTTGGTTTCATCAGTCAGAACTTTGGATACAGGAGTTGGGACGTCTTGTTGAAGTTGTACAAGACATTGGTAAGGCCTGGAATACTGTGTGCAATTCTGGTCACCCTATTATAGAAAGGATATTATTAAACTAGAAAGGATTTACTGGACTCGATGGTTTGACTTACAAGGAGAGGCTGGATAGACTGGTACTATTTTCTCTGGAGCGTAGGAGGCTGAGGGATGATCTTATTGAGGTCTATCAAATAATGAGGGGAACAGATCAGCTGGATAGTCAATATCTTTTCCCAAAGGTAGGGGCGTCTAAAACTAGAAGGCATAGGTTTAATGTGAGACAGGAGAGGTGTAAAAAGTGTCCAGAGGGGCAATTTTTTCACACAGACGTCGGTGAGTGTCTGAACAAGCTGCCAGAGGTAGTAGTAAACGCGGGTACAATTTTGTTTTTCTGCAGGTTTCTGGGGAAGTTTGAAAGCAAAAATACCAGACTGTATGAACTTATTATTCCAGCCATTTAATTTCATAAGAGCATCAGAAATAGGAGCAGGAGTAGGCCATCTAGCCCCTCAAGCCTGCCGCGCCATTCAATAAGATCATGGCTGATCTGAAGTAGATCAATTCAACTTACCCGCTTGCTTCCCATAACCCTTAATTCCCTCATCGATCAGAAATCTATCTACCCGTGACTTAAACATACTCAACGAGGTAGCGTCCACCACTTCATTGGGCAGACTCTATCCCTTTAGCAGAAGGACAGAATGTGATTGCAGATGCTTCATCACAACTTGGATGTGAAAGGTGAGAACATTCAACATTGGAAAAGAAAGACTGAACTGTGCTATTCTGCTGCTAAATTTGCATGCTTAGATATAATAAGACCTTCTAGAGCATGAATAGTGTGAACAAAACTACAGGCTTTAAAAAAATGAGGCCTACTGGTTTTATCACTAGGTTATTAATCTAGCAACTCAGCTTATGTTCTGGGGGCCCAGGTTCGAATCCAGAAATGGCAGGTGGTGGAATTTGAATTCGATAAAAAAAATCTGGAATTAAGAATCTACTGATGACCATGAAAGCATTGTCGATTGTCGGAAAAATCCATCTGATTGACTAATGTCCTTTAGGGAAGGAAATCTTCTGTCCTGACCTGGTCTGGCCTACATGAGATTCCAGACCCACAGCAATGGAGCTGACTCCCAACTTGAGCAACTAGGGATGGGCAATAATTACTGGCCAGCCAGCGATGCCCGAATGGATAACACAAGTAACATTTTTAAACTGGGGAAAGGAGCTGTTATGAAGCTGGGAGTTTCACTGTTGAAAGCTGACTGATTCCAGCCATTTGAAAGGAAATGACTGACAGACCAATAGGAGGAATTTAACAGTGAAATTCTGTGGACACAGTGTAAGCAATGTAACCAATGGCAACATGTTGTGGTGGTCAGCTGACCAACTGAGCAGTAGGAACAGGAAGGAGGTGGTGACTGGGGCAGAGTCCAGGCTGTGTCCAAGTGGTTATGTAATAAAGCATTTTTATTAAACCTTTATTTTGGATTTACTTTGTGAATGTTTATTATTGCATGCTACTGGAGGATTCTTACTGTCGGATGAACAAGTCCGAGCCTGTTTCCACTGGGTATTAGAAGAGTGAGCAATGGTCTGAATGACGTCTATAAGATTTGGAATGGTGGATGTGGCCCAGATCAAGGGGGCACTGTTTTAAAGTTAGAAGTTGCCCTTTTAGGAAGGAGGTGAAGACTTGTTTTCCTCTGAGAGGACTGTGTGACTCTGGAACATTCTGCCTCAGAAGGTGATGGAGGCACACTCACTGAATATTAAGGCGGAGGTGGTTAGATTCCTGCTGGAGAAATGGCATCAGAGGTTATCGGGGTAGGTGGAAATGTGGAACTGGATACAGATAAATCAGCCATGACCTTATTTAATGGTGAAACAGGTTGAAGGGGCCAAATGGCCTCCTTCTGCTCCTATTTCATATATTCATCTATCTGTATGTTTGTGTGAAGAATGATCGAATCGGGTCTTACCACGCAGTTCTTACAACAAGCACCAATGGATGAACATTGTGCACCAGGTTTGAGTTTACAAATCGAAGCCTCGCAGCAGGAATCAGAACATTCCTGAGGGGAAAGTAGAAACAGAAACTTCCAGTGAGTGGTACAACAAAATCACAATCGGAAAACCAGCAGATGCTGCAACTCAATAACATAGAACCCTACATAGAACCCTACAGTGCAGAAACAGGCCCTTCGGCCCATCGAGTCTGCACTGAACACAACCCAGACCCTATCCCCATATCCCTACACATTTACCTGCTAATCCCTCTAACCTACACATCCCAGGACACTAAGGGGCAATTTTAGCATAGCCAATGAACCTAACCCGCACATCTTTGGACTGTGGGAGGAAACCGGAGCACCCGGAGAAAACCCACGCAGACACGAGGAGAATGTGCAAACTCCACACAGGCAGTAACCCGAGCCGGGAATCGAACCCAGGACCCTGGAGCTGTGAAGCAGCAGTGCTAACCACTGTGCTACCATGCCGCCAGAAGGAAGCAAACCGAGGAAATGGTGAAAATTTTCTGCATGTCAGATAGCCATCATTTAGACAGCAGCACGCCCTCCCAGCTGGAGCATAGCAAGATCCCAACATCTGTATCCACACACACACCCTCCCAGCTGGAGCATAGCAAGATCCCAACATCTGTATCCACACACACACCCTCCCAGCTGGAGTATAGCAAGATCCCAACATCTGTATCCACACACACACCCTCCCAGCTGGAGCATAGCAAGATCCCAACATCTGTATCCACACATACACCCTCCCAGCTGCTGCACAGCAAGATCCCAACATGTGTATCCACACCCACTCCCTCCCAGTTGCTGCACAGCAAGATCCCAACACATGTATCTACACGCATGCCCTTCCAGCTGGAGCACAGCAAAATCCCAACATCTGTATCCACACGCACACCCTCCCAGCTGCTGCACAGCAAGATCCCAACATGTGTATCCACACGCACGCCCTCCCAGCTGGAGCATAGCAAGATCCCAACATGTGTATCCACACGCACGCCCTCCCAGCTGGAGCAATGCAAGATTCCAACACTGTGTCCACACCCAGTCCCCCCCAAGCTGGTCCAGTCCAAATTCCCAACATCTGTACCTACACTCATTTACGAATGATCCAAGGGGGAAACTGTAGCTTGTCACTCACACTGGCAGAGCATGTGGAAAGCTCCAACGCCTGCTGACCTACATGGAGATTTGCTTTGTTTGGTATTGAGGACTTGTCCTTCGATCTCAGTAGAAGAGCTTTACTGTGGTGGGTCCGTGCTGGGAGCTATCCGAAAGCACAAACCCTGGTCTACCTTTGCTAGAATTGGGTTTCACAATCTTCATGATGTTCTAGGGAGTGATTGTTTCCGATTCCAGTGTCTGCAGTATTTTGCTTATTCTCAATGTCTTTGTGTCGCTGTGGCCCAAGTCTCCCCTCATCAACCAAACTCCCCACCAATGTTCTGAACACTTGTAGCAAGACTTCCCAACTTTTATATTCCATTCCTCTTGCAATAAAATGGCAATATTGCATTTGCCTTCCGAATTACTTGCTGTACCTGTGCATTAACGTGTTATGATTTGTGTCCAAGGACGCCCAGATCCCTCTGCAGCACACCACAGTCTCACTTTGTTGAAACATGTCTCTGATATGTGAAATGTGATGTGACTGTGGAGGGTGAACTGAGCCCAGCAGGAGATAGGTACCTAATGACCATCAGAAAGACAGTGACCTGTATTCCAAACCCCATTCCAGGGCACATCTGGAGCAATGTGTGAAATCTCCCAACCTGCTGCTCACCTCTGCATTTATCCATCTGGAAATGGGATAGTGAATCCATGCACTTCAGCACTATTCCTGAAAGAGTTAAAGGACTCAGGACATCACTGGATTTCCCCAGCTTCCGTAGCAGCCTCCATCATAAAGCAAACTCTGAATTCCTCTGGCATTGCAAATGCATCCTTTAGCTGTGTGCAAGTTTCTCACCTCACCCACAGGCTAACATAGCCCAAGGTTCCTGACCATTTCACACCCCCACACAGAAAGAACAAGGCCATTCAGCCCACTGTGTTTGTGCTGGGCAGATAAAAAAAAATAGCCGTTCATTTTAATCCCATTTTCCAATCCTGGTCGATTGTCTCACAGGTCACATTGCTTCAGACACCAGATCCAGCTACCCTGAGTTTCAGTCTCATCAATTGGACGGTGAATTCCGGATGACTCCGGATTCTACCAATTGCTTTAATTCAGTGTCCTGGTAATTGCCCCCTCAACCAGGGGAATCAGATCTTTTTTGGCTGTCCTGTCTAAGCCCCTCAATCTTGTAAAGCTCAATTAGCTCCATCATTCTGGACCCAGCATCATTGTATGTCTGATGCAGATAGCTCAGCAAGTGAAATATTGACCTGATTCTGATTTGCCCTTAGCTATAAGACTGCCTGTAGTCTGTTACAAAGAACTCTTGTACATCATCACTCTCTGACTGCTCCTTACCGAGGGTTTGCCGCAGTCACATTCCTCCCCTGCCTCCACATACAGGTTGCCACACTCAGGGCCCCCGACCAGCTGGCCAGTATTCGGCAGATTGTAGAGACAACTCCCTCGGCCAGTGAGGAGGCTTCCCTGAAAATCCTGTTGGCTGCAGGAACTGAAAGCCTTTGGAAGTTTGAAACTGAAGATCAGAACACACAAAAACATAAAGACCAAAACAGAAAATAATGTTCACATACATTTCTTAAAGTTAAAGTTCATTTATTAATGTCACAAGTAAGGCTTACATTAACACTGCAATGAAGTCACTGTGGAATTCCCCGAGTCACCACACTCCAGCGTCTGTTTGGGTCAATGCACCTAACTCGCACGTCATTCAGACAATGGGAGGAAATTGGATCACCCGGCGGAGACCCACGCAGACATGGGGAGAATGTGTAAACTCCATACAGACAGTGGCCCTAGCCAGGAATCGAGCCCAGGTCCCTTACGCTGTGAGGTAGCAGTACTAACCACTGTGCTACCATACCAAGTCCAAGGACTTCACCTTCTGTATCAGCCTGCCACGTGGAACCTTATCGAGGGCTTCACTAAAGTCCATGTATACAACATCCATTGCCCTGCCCTGGTCAGTTTTTCTTGTCAGTTAGAGTCATAGAAGTTTACAGCATGGAAACAGGCCTTTTGGCCCAACTTATCCATGCCTCCTTTTTTGTTAACCCTTAAAATAATCCCAATTGCCCACATTTGGCCCAAATTGCTCGAGACCCATCGTACCCATGTAACGACGTGAATGCTTTTTAAAAGACAAAATTGTACCCACCTCTACTACTACCTCTGGCAGCTTGTTCCAGATACTCACCACTCTCTGTGTGAAAAAATTGCCCCTCTGGACACTTTTATATCTCTCCCCTCTCATCTTAAACCGATGCCCTCTAGTTTTTGACTCCCTACCTTTGGGAAAAAATATTGACTATCTCACTGATCTGTGCCCCTCATTATTCTATAGGCCTCTATAAGATCACCCCTAAGTCTCCAATGCTGCAGGGTAAAGAGTCCCAGTCTATTCAGCCTCTCCTTACAACTTAATCCATCAAGTCCTGGTAGCATCCTAGTAAATCTTTTCTGAACTCTTTCTAGTTTAATAATATCCTTTCTATAATAGGGTGACCAGAACTGCACACAGTATTCCAAGTGTGGCCTTACCAATGTCTTGTACAACTTCAACAAGACGTCCCAACTCCTGTATTCAATGTTCTGATCGATGAAACCAAGCATGCTGAATGCCTTCTTCACCACTCTGTCCACCTGTGACTCCACTTTCAAGGAGCTATGAACATGTATCCCAAGATCTCTTTGTTCTATAACTCTCCCCAGTGCCTTACCATAAACTGAATAAGTCCTGCCCTGGTTGAATCTGTCATCAAAGAAGAAATGACGAGGCACCTAGAGAAGAATTGTTTGATCGAGCAGACGCAGCATGGATTTGTTAAGGGGAAGTCGTGTTTGACAAATTTATTGGATTTCTATGAGGATGAGAATAGTGCAGTAGACAGAGGGGAACTGGTGGATTTAGTGTTTCTCGATTTTCAAAAGGCGTCGCACAAAAGGTTGCTTCAGAAGGTTAGGGGGCATGGAGTTGGGGGTAAGGTGTTAGCATGGATAGAGGATCGGCTGTCTAATAGGAGGCAGAGAATTGGTATCAACGGGTGCTATTCGGATTGGCGGATGGTGACTAGTGGAGTGCCGCAGGGATCGGTGCTGGGGCCTCAGCTATTTACCATTTATATAGATGATCTGGAGGAGGGGGCTGAGTGTAGGGTGACGAAATTTGCTGATGACACGAAGATGAGTGGAAAAGCAAATTGTGCGGAGGGTGTGGAAAGTCTGCAGAGAGATCTGGATAGGCTGAGCAAGTGGGCAAGGACCTGGCAGATGGAGTATAATGTTGGCAAGTGTGAGGTTATCCACTTTGGCAGGAATAATAGTCGGAGGGATTACTATTTAAAGAGCGAAAAACTGCAGCATGCTACGGTGCAGAGGGACCTCGGTGAGGGACCTTGTGCATGAGTCGCAAAAACCCAGCTTGCAGGTGCAGCAGGTGGTCAGGAAGGCGAATGGGATGCTGGCCTTCATAGCGAGGGGGATTGAATATAAAAGTAGGGAGGTCTTGCTGCAGCTGTATAGGGCATTGGTGAGGCCGCAGCTGGAGTACTGTGTGCAGTTTTGGCCGCCGCACCTGCGCAAGGATATTTTAGCCTTGGAGGGAGTGCAGAGGAGGTTTACTAGGCTGAAACAGGAGATGAGGGGGTTGAACTATGAAGAGAGACTAAATAGACTGGGTCTGTACTCGTTGGAGTTTAGAAGGATGAGGGGAGATCTTATAGAGACGTATAAGATAATGAAAGGGATGGATAGGGTAGAGGTAGAGAGATTCTTCCCGCTTAGAAAGGACAACAGGACTAGAGGGCACAGCCTCAAGATAAGGGGGGGGGGCAGTTTAGATTGGAGTTGAGGATGGTGAAGCAAAGAACATAAGAACATAAGAAATAGGAGCAGGAGTAGGCCATCTGGCCCTTCGAGCCTGCCCCGCCATTCAATAAGAACATGGCTGATCTGTCGTGGCTCAGTTCCACCTTCCTGCCCTCTCCCCATAACCCTTAATCCCCTCTCTTTTCAAAAACCCATCAACCCGCTTCTTAAAAATATTTAGCGAGGCAGCCTCCACCACTTCAACGGGTAGAGAATTCCAGAGATTCACCACCCTTTGAGTGAAGAAGTTCCTCCTCAACTCCGTTCTAAAACGCCCCCCCTTTATCTTGAGGCGGTGCCCCCGAGTCCTACTGTCTTTTTTGAGCGGGAATAGTCTCTCCACCTCTATCCTATCCATCCCATTCATCATCTTATACGTCTCAATGAGATCTCCCCTCATTCTTCTAAACTCCAACGAGTACAAGCCTAGTTCATTCAGCCTCTCCTCATAGCTCAACCCCCTCAACTCCGGTATCAGCCGAGTAAACCTCCTCTGCACTCCCTCCAAGGCCAAAGTATCCTTGCGTAAGTACGGCGCCCAAAACTGCACACAGTACTCCAGCTGCAGCCTCACCAGTGCCCTATACAGCTGCAGCAAGACCTCCCTACTTTTATATTCAATCCCCCTCGCTATGAAGGCCAGCATAAGAACGTAAGAAATAGGAGCAGGAGTAGGCCATCTGGCCCTTCGAGCCTGCCCCGCCATTCAATAAGATCATGGCTGATCTGTCGTGACTCAGCTCCACCTTCCCGCCCTCTCCCCATAACCCTTAATCCCTTCTCTTATCAAAAACCCATCAACCCATTTCTTAAAAATATTTAGCGAGGCAGCCTCCACCACTTCAACGGGCAGAGAATTCCAGAGATTCACCACCCTTTGAGTGAAGAAGTTCCTCCTCAACTCTGTTCTAAACCGCCCCCCCTTTATCTTGAGGCTGTGCCCCCTAGTCCTACTGTCTTTTTTGAGCGGGAACAGTCTCTCCACCTCTATCCTATCCATCCCATTCATCATCTTATACGTCTCAATGAGATCTCCCCTCATTCTTCTAAACTCTAACGAGTACAAGCCTAGTTTATTCAGCCTCTCCTCATAGCTCAATCCCCTCAACTCCGGTGTCAGCCGAGTAAACCTCCTCTGCACTCCCTCCAGGGCCAAAACATCCTTGCGCAGGTGCGGCGCCCAAAACTGCACACAGTACTCCAGCTGCGGCCTCACCAATGCCCTATACAGCTGCAGCAAGACCTCCCTACTTTTATATTCAATCCCCTTCGCTATGAAGGCCAGCATCCCATTCGCCTTCCTGACCACCTGCTGCACCTGCAAGCTGGGTTTTTGCGACTCATGCACAAGGACCCCGAGGTCCCTCTGCACCGTCGCCTGCTGCAGTTTATCGCCCTGTAAGTAATAGTCCTTCCTACCATTCCTCCTACCAAAGTGGACCACCTCACACTTGCCAACATTAAATTCCATTTGCCATTTCCTGGCCCATTCGCCCAGCCTATCTCGATCCTTCTGCAGACTCTCCACACCCTCCGCACAACTTGCCTTTCCCCCAATCTTGGTGTCATCAGCAAATTTCGACACCCTGCACTCGGTTCCCTCCTCTAGATCATCTATATAAATGGTAAATAGCTGAGGCCCCAGCACCGACCCCTGGGGCACCCCATTAGTCACCAGCCGCCAATCCGAATAGCATCCATTGACCCCCACTCTCTGCCTCCTATTTGACAACCAATCCTCTATCCACGCTAACACCCTACCCCCAACTCCATGTCCCCTGACCTTCTGCAATAACCTCTTGTGAGGTACCTTGTCAAACGCCTTCTGAAAATCCAGAAAGACCACATCCACCGGCTCTCCTCCATCCACTGCCCTAGACACATCCTCATAGAACTCCAGTAAATTTGTCAGACACGACTTCCCTTTAATGAAACTGTGTTGCGTCCGCCCTATCAAGCAATTCCCCTCAAGATGCCTCGCTATTTCCTCCTTAATGACGGTTTCTAACATTTTACCTACCACAGACGTTAAACTAACCGGCCTATAATTCCCCGCCTTTTGCCTGGCACCCTTCTTAAACAACGGCGTAACATTAGCCGTTTTCCAATCTTCCGGCACTTCCCCGGAATCCAGCGACGTCTGGAAAATAACCACCAAGGCATCCACTATCACCTCCGCCATTTCTTTCAGAACCCTCGGATGCATTCCATCCGGTCCTGGGGACTTGTCCACATTCAGCCCCTCCAGTCTGTCGAGCACCACCTCTCTAGTAACAGTAATGTCATTAAGACCCTCCATTCCTACCACCTTTCCATCGCTAACACCCGGCAAATTATTCACGTCCTCCTCCGTGAAGACAGAAACAAAGAAGTTATTCAAGACCTTAGCCATATCCCTATCCCCTACCACTAGCTCCCCTTTCTCATCCTCTAAAGGACCAACGTTTACCCTAGCCAGCCTCTTCCTTTTTATATATTTATAAAAACTCTTGCTATCCTTTTTTATATTAAGTGCTAGCCCAGCCTCATAGCTTCTCCTACCCTCCTTTATCAATTTCTTTGTCAATCTTTGTTGACATTTAAACCTTTCCCAATCCTCTTCTCGCCCACTGCTCTTAGCTACTCTAAACTCCTCCGCTTTTAATTTAACACTTTCCTTCACCTCCTTCGTTATCCACGGCTTATTACCTCTCCTCCTACTGTCCTTTTTAACCATCGGAATAAATTTCTGCTGAGCACCAAGAAAGATCTCCTTAAAGATCCTCCACTGCTCCTCAGCAGAACATAAGAACATAAGAACATAAGAAATAGGAGCAGGAGTAGGCCATCTGGCCCTTCGAGCCTGCCCCGCCATTCAATAAGATCATGGCTGATCTGTCGTGACTCAGCTCCACCTTCCCGCCCTCTCCCCATAACCCTTAATCCCCTCTCTTATCAAAAACCCATCAACCCGTTTCTTAAAAATATTTAGCGAGGCAGCCTCCACCACTTCAACGGGCAGAGAATTCCAGAGATTCACCACCCTTTGAGTGAAGAAGTTCCTCCTCAACTCTGTTCTAAACCGCCCCCCCTTTATCTTGAGGCTGTGCCCCCTAGTCCTACTGTCTTTTTTGAGCGGGAACAGTCTCTCCACCTCTATCCTATCCATCCCATTCATCATCTTATACGTCTCAATGAGATCTCCCCTCATTCTTCTAAACTCTAACGAGTACAAGCCTAGTTTATTCAGCCTCTCCTCATAGCTCAATCCCCTCAACTCCGGTATCAGCCGAGTAAACCTCCTCTGCACTCCCTCCAGGGCCAAAACATCCTTGCGCAGGTGCGGCGCCCAAAACTGCACACAGTACTCCAGCTGCGGCCTCACCAATGCCCTATACAGCTGCAGCAAGACCTCCCTACTTTTATATTCAATCCCCTTCGCTATGACCTACCTTCCAACGCGTTCCCCCAGTCCACATTCGCCAATTCTTCTCTCATCCTACCATACTCCCCTCTATTCAAACAAAGGACGCGTGTCTGGGAACCCACTTTCTCCTCCTCCATCTGCACCAGAAACTCCACCATACAATGATCACTCTCTCCAAGAGGATCCTTCACCGCAAGGTCCCTAATTCTACCCACCTCATTACATAGCACCAGATCCAAGATAGCTCGCTCCCTCGTCAGCTCCAACACACACTGTTCAAGGAAATTATCCCGGCAGCATTCCAAGAACTCCTCCTCGAGCCCACCTCGTCCAACATGGGTCGACCAATCAATATGCAGATTGAAATCTCCCATAACTACTGCCGTCCCATTCCTGCACGCTGCACTTATTTGCGCATTAACAGCCCGCCCCACCTCCAGATCATTATTCGGGGGCCTATAGACGACACCCACTAGCGTCTTCCTCCCTTTTCTGTTCCTAATCTCCACCCACAACGATTCCACTTTCTGCTCCTTGTCTCCGATATCATCCCTTGCTACCACCTTGATACTATCCTTAATCAGCAGAGCTACGCCACCCCCTCTTTCCTCCTGCCTATCCTTCCTAAACACTTGATAACCCTGTACATTCATCTCCCAGTCCCTGTCACCTTGCAGCCACGTCTCTGTAATGGCCACCAGATCGTATCCATTTGTGTCGATCTGCGCCATCAGCTCATCCACTTTATTCCGAATGCTTCGTGCATTCAGATAAAGCGCTTTCATCCCAGCCTTCACCTGGACCCTACTTGCCGTAACGCCACCAATTGGGACATCCTTGGCCTCTTCCCTTACCTGTACCCTATCCTTAACTTTAGACCTCATAGCGTCACCTACCCTCGCACCCTCCCCCCCCCCAATTAGTTTAAAGCCTTGTCTACAGTCCTCTTTACTCTCTGCCTCCTATTTGACAACCAATCCTCTATCCATGCTAACACCGTACCCCCAACTCCATGTCCCCTGACCTTCTGCAATAACCTCTTGTGAGGTACTTTGTCAAACGCCTTCTGAAAATCTAGAAAGACCACATCCACCGGCTCTCCTCTATCCACCGCCCTAGACACATCTTCATAGAACTCCAGTAAATTTGTCAGACACGACTTCCCTTTAATGAAACCGTGCTGTGTCTGCTCTATCAAGCAATTCCCTTCAAGATGCCTCGCAATTTCCTCCTTAATGACGGATTCTAACATTTTACCTACCACAGACGTTAAACTAACTGGCCTATAATTCCCCGCCTTTTGCCTGGCACCCTTCTTAAACAACGGCGTAACATTAGCCATTTTCCAATCTTCCGGCACTTGCCCGGAATCCAGCGACGTCTGGAAAATAACCACCAAGGCATCCACTATCACCTCCGCCATTTCTTTCAGAAGGTGGGTGCAGTTTCGAACGGAGTTGAGGATGGTGAATCAAAGAACATAAGAACATAAGAAATAGGAGCAGGAGTAGGCCATCTGGCCCTTCGAGCCTGCCCCACCATTCAATAAGATCATGGCTGATCTGTCGTGGCTCAGTTCCACCTTCCGGCCCTCTCCCCATAACCCTGAATCCCCTCTCTTATCAAAAACCCATCAACCCGTTTCTTAAAAATATTTAGCGAGGCAGCCTCCACCACTTCAACGGGCAGAGAATTCCAGAGATTCACCACCCTTTGAGTGAAGAAGTTCCTCCTCAACTCCGTTCTAAACCACCCCCCTTTATCTTGAGGCTGTGCCCTATCCAAAGGATGGTGAATCTCTGGAATTCTCTGCCGTTGAAGTGGTGGAGGCTGCCTCGCTAAATATATTTGAGACGCGGGTAGATAGGTTTTTGGTAGGCAAGGGAATTAAGGGTTATGGGGAGAACGCGGGAAAGTGGAACTGAGCCACTTCAGATCAGCCATGATCTCATTGAATGGCAGGGCAGGCTCGAAGGGCTAGATGGCCTACTCCTGCTCCTATTTCTTATGTTCTTATGTTCTTATTACTAAAATGCATCACCTTGCATTTATCTAAATTAAACTCCATCTGCCATTCATCAGTCCACTGGTCCAACTGATCAAGATCCTGTTGCAATCTGAGATAATTTTCTTCACTGTCCACTACGCCACCAATCTTAGTGTTGTCTGCAAACTTACTAACCATGTCTCCTAAATTCTCATCCAAATCATTCATATAAATGACAAACAACAGTGGGCCCAGCGCTGATCCCTGAGGCACACCGCTGGTCACAGGCCTCCAGTTTGAAAAACAACTCTCTACAACCCACCCTCTGGTTTCTGTCAAGAAGCCAATTTTGTATCCATTTAGATACCTCTCCCTGGATCCTATCAAGATTTAACCTTATGCAACAACAGGTCTTGCTAAAATCCATGTAGACAACATCAACTGCATTGCCCTCATCTACCTTCTTGGTTACCCCTTGAAAAAACTCAATCAAATTTGTGACACATGATTTTCCATTCACAAAGCCATGCTGACTGTCTCTAATCAGCCCTCAAAAAACTCAATAAGGTTCGTGAAGCACAACCTCTCCTTCAAAACTGTGCTAACTATCGCGAATAAGCCTATTCTCTTCCAAATGTGAGTACATCCTGTTCCTAAGAATCTTCTTCAATAATCTCCTCACCACTGATGGAAGGCCTCAGGCCTGTAATTTTCCAGATTGTCTCTTCTGCCCTACTTAAACAGATGTGAGCTACTCTCCAATTTTCTGGTATCTCATCCATTGTTAAAGAGGGTGCAAAGATTGACCAACGTACTTCACTCAGAGAGTGGTTGGGGTGTGGAATAGATTGCCAGACGCTTTGGGAACTTTCAAGCGGTTACTGGATAGGCACATGGAGCAGATCAGAATGATAGGGTGGGGATAGCTTGATCTTAGGATTGGACATAGCTTGGCACAACATTGAGGGCCGAAGGGCCTGTGCTGTGCTGTAATGTTCCATGTTTTCTCTGGTCGATGTCTCAGCAATTTCTTCCCTGGCCTCTCTCAGTGTTCTGGGACAGACATTATCCGGGCCTGGGGACTTGTCCACTTTAATGTTTATCTGAGCCTGTCTGGTGTGGGGTTGATCTTTAGGCCACACTCCTTTTCAGGATCAGTGCAGGGTCTGCCAGGTACAAGGAGAGTAGAAATCACCCCCCAGGAGCTCAGGATAATCAGGTGGGAGATTGTCTTTCTTTTTATTCATTCATGGGATGAATTCATCAGTGGGTAGGTGAACATTCATTGCCCATTCGGAACAGGCTTTGGGGAGGCAGGAGGTGGGTTACTGGCTGCAGGGTTCTCAGCCTCTGACCTATATCTGAAGTCACGGTATTTATATAGCTAGTCCAGGTCAGGTTCTGGTCAATGGTAACCCCCAGGATATTGATTATAGGGGACTCAGCGATGTTGATGCCATTGAACATCAAGGGGCAATCACCTCACCCTCCTCCCTCTGCCATGGTCCTATTAGCTCTCCCTTTGTGCCAGGAATGCTTCCAGCCAATGGAAGCTGCTCCCCCAGATTCCCATTGACTGAAGCTTTGTGAGGGTTTGCTGATGGCAAACTTGTTCAAATGCTGCCTCTCAGCACTTGTTGGAGATGTTTGCAAACACTTCAAAATAGTTGTGAAAAGACAGACACATAAAACATGATGTTTTTCTCTCCTCTCTCAAAATGTTTCACCATTCACAGAGATTGCTTTTTACTGTTTCAACCTTCTTGTTCTGGTCTCCACATCACGGGGGCTGAGATGTTTGTGGAGGCTTTGGCTGCAGCTTGAAGCAGCAATATTCCAATTATTCCAAAACACACACAATTCCACCCAGCTTTACAAAAACAAGTCTTCCCACTGACCTTGTGTTAGAAAGTAAGGCTGCTAGGCATTGCATAGAGAATGTGAATCACAGGCACAGTGTTTCAGTGTAGTTCTCACCCCAGTGCATCTTCCATGATACAACCAGCTGTCTGATCTGTACATTTACAATTTCGTGAATCCGTATCATGTGCTATTCCCAAATTGTGCCCTATTTCATGGGCAAGAGTTGCGGAAAGACCTAAAATGCTTGCTCGAGTGTCCTGAGAGAGAACAGAATGAAGTATCTGTCAATGCATTTCAATATTCTTACCTACAGATAATAAGGGGCTGGATAGACTGGTTAACACACACACAAAACCACCTCACTGCCTTGTACTCAGTCTGTCAGCCCTCTGGTACACGTAGGGATAGGTAATAAATGCTGGTCAAGCCTGAGACCTCCACTTCCCATCAAATTAATTTAAAAGAATTCCCTCTTCTGCACTCATGTTTCTTATCATGTGTGTATGTCAGTGATTGGGGACAGGCAGTTCGCCCCCCCTCCACGGAGAGGGGCAGCAAAACTGGGGAAAGGATCCAGGAGGGATGCATAGGGGAAACTTTAAATGACACCATTCAACCCCAAATTGAAATCAGTTGATTAGTGCTCACTGTAGGCAACATGGCCCAGGGGAACCCCAAGGGCTCAAATAGGGTGAATCTTACCCTATTACCCTATGGTGGCAAGTCTCCACCATTTCACAGAAACATAGGAGAAGGCTATTCAGTCCTTTGAGCCTGCTCCGCAATTCATAACGATCATGGCCGATTGTCCAACTCAATAGCCTAATCCTGCTTTCTCCCCATTACCTTGGATCACATTCACTCCAAGTGATCGGCGCAACTTGTGGGCCGAAGGGCCTGTTTCTGCTGTTGTGTTCTATGTTCTATGCTATATCCAGCTGCCTCTTGAATACATTCAATGCTTTGGATTCAACTATTTTCAACATAACTTTTCAAATTTCATTTAAATCCTTGTGGCCTTGCCACGAAGTGAGCTGATTTCAGATCAGGTCTTCAGCTGAGTCACTCATTCAGGCAACATGACAGCAGTGATTAACACTCTGTCTCACAGTGCCAGGGACCCGGGGCAGCACGGTGACACAGTGGGTAGCACTGCTGGCTCACAGTGCCAGGGACCCGGGGCAGCACGGTGACACAGTGATTCACACTGCTGTCTCCTAGTGCCAGGGACCCGGGGCAGCACGGTGACACAGTGATTAGCACTGCTGTGTCACAGTGCCAGGGACCCGGGGCAGCACGGTGACACAGTGATTAGCACTGCTGCCTCACAGTGCCAGGGACCCGGGGCAGCACGGTGACACAGTGATTAGCACTGCTGCCTCACATTGCCAGGGACCCGGGCAGCACGGTGACACAGTGATTAGCACTGCTGTCTCACAGTGCCAGGGACCCGGGGCAGCACGGTGACACAGTGATTAGCACTGCTGTCTCACAGTGCCAGGGACCTGGGGCAGCACGGTGACGCAGTGATTCACACTGCTGTCTCACAGTGCCAGGGACCCGGGGCAGCACGGTGACACAGTGATTAGCACTGCTGTCTCACAGTGCCAGGGACCCAGGGCAGCACGGTGACACAGTGGTTAGCACTGCTGTCTCGCAGTGCCAGGGACCCGGGGCAGCACGGTGACACAGTGATTAGCACTGCTGTCTCACAGTGCCAGGGACCCGGGGCAGCACGGTGACACAGTGGTTAGCATTGCTGTCTCGCAGTGCCAGGGACCCGGGGCAGCACGGTGACACAGTGATTAGCACTGCTGTCTTGCAGCGCCAGGGACCGGGGCAGCACGGTGACACAGTGATTAGCACTGCTGTCTCACAGTGCCAGGGACCCGGGGCAGCACAGTGACACAGTGATTAGCACTGCTGTCTCACAGTGCCAGGGGCCCGGGGCAGCACGGTGACACAGTGATTAGCACTGCTGTCTCACAGTGCCAGGGACCCGGGGCAGCACGGTGACACAGTGATTAGCACTGCTGTCTCACAGTGCCAGGGACCCGGGGCAGCACGGTGACACAGTGATTAGCACTGCTGTCTCACAGTGCCAGGGACCCGGGGCAGCACGGTGACACAATGATTAGCACTGCTGTCTCACAGTGCCAGGGACCCGGGGCAGCACGGTGATACAGTGATTAGCACTGCTGTCTCACAGTGCCAGGGACCCGGGGCAGCACGGTGACACAGTGATTAGCACTGCTGTCTCACAGTGCCAGGGACCCGGGGCAGCACGGTGACACAGTGATTAGCACTGCTATCTCACAGTGTCAGGGACCCAAGTTTGATTCCCAGCTTGGGTCACATTCTCCCCATGTCGGTGTGGATTTCCTCCAAGGCCAGTATATCCTTTCACAAGTGCGGCGCCCAAACTGCACACAGTACTCCAGCTGTGGCCTCACCAATGCCCTATACAGTTGCAGCAAGACCTCCCTACTTTTATATTCAATCCCCCTCGCTATGAAGGCCAGCATCCCATTCGCCTTCCTGACCACCTGCTGCACCTGCAGGCTGGGTTTTTGTGACTCATGCACAAGGACCCCCAGGTCCCTCTGCACCGTCGCATGCTGCAGCTTTTCGCCCTTTAAATAATAATCCCTCCTAGTATTATTCCTGCCAAAGTGGATAACCTCACACTTGCCAACATTGTACTCCATCTGCCAGATCCTCGCCCACTCGCTCAGCCTATCTAGATCCCTCTGCTGACTTTCTACACCCTCCGCACAATTTGCTTTTCCACTCATCTTTGTGTCATCAGCAAATTTCAACACCTACACTCAGCCCCCTCCTCCAGATCATCTATATAAATGGTAAATAGCTGAGGCCCCAGCACCGATCCCTGGGGCACTCCACTAGTCACCAACCGCCAATTCGGATAGCACCCATTGACCCCCACTCTCTGCCTCCTATTTGACAACCAATCCTCTATCCACGCTAACACCCTACCCCCAACTCCATGCCCCCTAACCTTCTGTAACAATCTTTTGTGCGGCACCTTATCAAACGCCTTCTGAAAATCGAGAAACACCACATCCACCGGTTCCCCTCCGTCCATCACATTAGTCACATCCTCATAGAATTCCAATAAATTCGTCAGACACGACTTCCCCTTAACGAATCCGTGCTGCGTCTGCTCTACCAAACAATTCTTCTCGAGGTGCCTCGCTATTTCTTCTTTGATGACGGATTCAAGCATTTTTCGTACAACAGACGTTGAACTAACCGGCCTATAATTCCCTGCCTTTTGCCTGCTACCCTTTTTAAACAGCGGCGTAACATTAGCCGTTTTCCAATCTTCCGGCACTTCCCCAGAATCCAGCGAGGTTTGGAAAATAATCACTAAGGCATCCACTATCACGTCTGCCATTTCCTTCAGAACATAGAACATAGAACATTACAGCGCAGAACAGGCCCTTCGGCCCACGATGTTGCGCCGACCAGTTAAAAAGCAATGACCCTCTAACCTAAACCAAACCCTTTCCATCCATAAACCTATCCACGGATCTCTTAAACGCCCCCAAACTAGGCGCATTTACAACTGCAGCAGGCAGGGCATTCCAGTCCCTCACCACCCTCTGGGTAAAGAACCTACCCCTGACATCTGTCCTATAACTACCACCCCTAAATTTAAAGCTATGCCCCCTCGTGCTAGCTTTCTCCATCCGAGGAAAAAGGCTATCACTGTCCACCCTATCCAAACCTCTAATCATCTTATATGTTTCAATAAGATCCCCTCTTAGCCGCCTTCTTTCCAGCGAAAACAACCCCAAATCCCTCAGTCTCTCCTCATAGGACCTCCACTCCATACCAGGCAACATCCTGGTAAACCTCCTCTGCACCCTCTCCAAAGCCTCCACATCCTTCCTGTAATGTGGGGACCAGAACTGCACACAGTACTCCAAGTGCGGCCGCACCAGAGTTTTGTACAGTTGCAACATGATGCTGCGGCTCCTAAATTCAATCCCCCTACCAATAAACGCCAAGACACCGTATGCCTTCTTAACAACCTTATCTACATGATTCCCAACTTTCAGGGATCTATGTACACATACACCTGGATCCCGCTGTTCATCCACACTATTCAGAATCCTACCGTTAGCCCTATACTCTACACATCCATCATTCCTGCCAAAGTGAATTACCTCACACTCTTCCGCATTAAACTCCATCCGCCACCTCTCGGCCCAGCTCTGCAACTTGTCCAAGTCTCCCTGTAGACTAAGACACCCTTCCTCACAATCTACCACTCCTCCGACTTTGGTGTCATCAGCAAATTTACTAATCCACCCAGCTATACCCTCATCCAGATCATTTATAAAAATTACAAACAGCAGTGGCCCCAAAACAGATACCTGAGGCACACCACTCGTAACCGAACTCCATGTCGAATACTTACCATCAACCACCACCCTCTGTCTCCTGTCCGCCAGCCAATTCCTAATCCAATTTCCTAAATCACCCTCAATCCCATAGATCTGCATTTTCTGCAGAAGCCTACCATGGTGAACCTTATCAAACGCCTTACTAAAATCCATATATACCACATCAACTGCCTTGCCCCCATCCACCTCTTTGGTCACTTTCTCAAAAAACTTGGATGCATTCTATCCGGTCCTGGGGACTTGTCCACCATCAGTCCCATTAGTCTATCAAGCACTACCTCTCTAGTGACAGTGATCGCATTCAGGCCCTCAACTCCTACCATCCTTCTATCTTTTAATATCCGGCAAACTATTTGTGTCCTCCTCCGTGAAGACCAAGGCAAAAAACTTATTTCAGGCCTCAGCCATTTCCTCATCTCCCACCACTAAATCCCCCCTCTCATCGTCTAAGGGTCCAACATTCACCCTAGCCAGCCTCCTCCTCTTTATATATTTGTAAAAACTCTTACGATCCTTTTTTATATTTAGTGCTAGTTTAGCTTCATAGTCTATCTTTCCTTTCATTTTCAACTTCTTCGTCATTCTTTATTGATTTTTAAACCTCTCCCAATCCTCTACTCGCCCACTACTTTTAGCCACTCTAAACACATCAGCTTTTAATTTAATACTCTCCTTTATTTCCTTCGTTAACCACTGCTGATTATTCCTTTTCCTACGATCCTTCTTTACCATCGGAATAAATTTCTGCTGAGCACCAAGAAAGATTTCCTTAAAGATCCTCCACTGTTCCTCAGCAGACCTACCTTCCAACGCGCTCCCCCAATCAACATTCACCAATTCCTCTCTCATCCTATCGTACTCCCCTCTATTCAAACATGGGACACAGGTCTGGAACCCTACTTTCTCATCTTCCATCTGCATCAAAAACTCAACCATTCAATGGTCACTCTTCCCAAGAGGATCCCTCACAAGATCCCTAATTCTACCCGCCTCATTACATAACACCAGATCTAAGATAGTTCGCTCCCTCGTCGGCTCCAACACACACTGTTCAAGGAAATTATCCCGGCAGCATTCCAAGAACTCCTCCTCGAGCCCACCGTGTCCGACATGGGGAAATCCCCCATAATTATCGCCGTTCATTCCTGCACGCATCATTTATTTGCGTGTTTTTCGCACGCCCCACTTCCAGGTCATTATTTGGGGGCCTATAGACCACACCCACCAGCGTCTTCCTCCCCTTGCTGTTCCTTATCTCCACCCAGTTCCATGGTCTCAATTTGCTTTCTACTTCATTAAATAAATTTAAATTTCATGAAATGCTCAAGTGAGATTTGTGATCATGCCCCCAGCACATTCAGCTCAATCTCTGTGCCAATGACATTAGCACTATGCCACTATCTGCCTTGCAGTGTAAGTGGTACGCATGGCTGCCACTGTTCACATTTGATTCCGTCATTTGAACCACCTGCACTCTCAGCTCTGGGGCTCCAACTGACCAAAAACTCAACTGGACTCACCACATAAACACAGTGGCTACTAGAGCAGCTCAGAGGCTAGGAATACGGCAGCAAGTAACTCAACTCCTGACTCCCTAATGCCTGTCCACCATCCACAGGGCACGAGTCAGCAGTATAATGCAATACTCTCCACTTGCCTGGATGGGGTCAATTCCAACAACACTCAAAAAGCTCAGCACCATCCAGGACAAAGCAGCTCACGGGGTTAGCAATCCAGACTTGTGCCTGGTAGATGGTGCAAGTCCATCTGGAAGTGTGATCACTGGGCTAAAAGCTATAAGATGATCCTGAGCAGATGAATTGTTTCTTCTGATAGTGACAGAGATTTTGCAGCATCACCTGTTTGACAACTCATTTTCTGGAATATTCTCCTCATAGAATCTTACAGTGCAGAAGAAGACAATTCAGCCCATCAAATGTGCACCAACAACAATCCCACCTAGCTCATTCTCCCTGACATTAAAGGCAATTTAGTATGACCAATCTACTTAACCTGCACATCTTTCGACAGTGGGAGGAAACCGGAGCACCCAGGGGAAAGCCATGCAGACATGAGGAGAATAGCAAAGTCCACAGTGTCACCCAGGCCAGGAATTGAACCCAGATCCCTGGTGCTGTGAGACAGCAGTGCTAACCAGCCTGCCACCCCATTCTCCTCATTTTCCTGAAGGCTGGCTCTTTGTTTGGAGGATAATGAGGATGCAGTCCTCCCTCCCAATCCGGAGATTCCAGATGCAGTGGCAGCTTTTATATAAATTGATAAATATCACATGAAAAAATGAAATAAAAACCCATTCGAGGAGATGCCTCATGATCATATCATCCCTTTCTGCTCAGTATGAATCTGGAGGCATCATCAGTTTGGGGTTCTAATCTTTCCATATTAACAAGGTCAATTTGTGAACCAGAGTCCAAGAGGAATGGGGGGAGAGAGACCAAAGACTGGGTACTCATAGAAAATAGGAACATGAGGAGGCCATTCGGCCCTTTAAGCCTTTTCCATTCATTATGATTACGGCACTCACCGTGTCCACCCCACCGGACTGGTCAGTTGAACATATACTGCCAAACATTGCCAAACCTGCGGTTCCATCCATAAAAAAGCTACCTCTGTAAAAGACAAACCAAAATTAATTTCAATAATGGGCAGGAATCCAAAAACAATGATCTCCCATGGAGGGAACAGACACATCATTTTTATAAAGACCATGGAATTATCTCCACGCTCACGGTGATGCACCTCTGAGACACCCCACAACTGAGATAAAGTCAGGGTAATGTCATGGTCTCTTGTCCTCTTACATAAGAACATAAGAACATAAGAAATAGAAGCAGGAGTAGGCCATCTAGCCCTACGAGCCTGCCCCGCCATTCAATAAGATCATGGCTGATCTGTCGTGGCTCAGTTCCACTTTCCGGCCCTCTCCCCATAACCCTTAATCCCCTCGCTTATCAAAAACCCATCAACCCTTGAAAATATTTAGCGAGGCAGCCTCCACCACTTCAACGGGCAGAGAATTCCAGAGATTCACCACCCTTTGAGTGAAGAAGTTCCTCCTCAACTCCGTTCTAAAACGCCCCCCCTTTATCTTGAGGCTGTGCCCCCTAGTCCTACTGTCTTTTTTGAGCGGGAAGAGTCTTTCCACCTCTATCCTATCCATCCCATTCATCATCTTATACGTCTCAATGAGATCTCCCCTTATTCTTCTAAACTCTAACGAGTACAAGCCTCGTTCATTCAGCCTCTCCTCATAGCTCAACCCCCTCAACTCCGGTATCAGCCTAGTAAACCTCCTCTGCACTCCCTCCAGGGCCAAAATATCCTTGTGCAAGTGCAGCGCCCAAAACTGCACACAGTGCTCCAGCTGCGGCCTCACCAATGTCCTATACAGCTGCAGCAAGACCTCCCTACTACTTGAATGAAGGGACACATGTTACCAAAACATGGGTGGCACGGTGGCTCAGTGGTTAGCACTGCCACGAACTCGGGTTCAATTCCTGACTTGGATCACTGTCTGCGTGGAATTTGCAGTTTCTCCCTGTGTCTGCGTGGGTTTCCTCTGGGTGCTCCGGTTTCCTCCCACAGTGCGGAGATGTGTAGGTTTAGGTGGATTGGCCATGCTAAATTGTTCCTTACTGTCCAAAGATGTGCTGGATAGGTGGATTGGCCGTGCTAAATTGCCCCTTAATGTCAAGGGGACTAGCTAGGGTAAATGCTTGGGTTATGGGGATAGTGCCTGGGTGGGATTGTGGTCAGTGCAGACTCGATGGACTGATAGCACTGTGGGATTCTATGATTCAGTGACAAAATATTAAGGGGAAATGGTTAGATCCTCTCTTGATGCAAGGATGTTGGCGTTGGACTGGGATGGAAACAGTAAGAAATCTGACAACACCAGGTTAAAGTGCAACTGGTTGATTTGGAATCATGAAGTGGAATCACGGAATGCTGCTCCTTCACCCAGGTGAGTGACAGTGCTCTGAAAGCTTGCGATTCCAAATAAACCTGTTGGACTTTAAGCTGGTGCTGGGAGACTCCTTACTCCATCCTCTCTTGTTAAAGATGGTCATTGCCTAACGCTTGTAGGTATGAACATGTTTTGCCACAGTTCTTCCCTGGTTCATTCCACATTCCTTGCTCAATCAGAGTCAGCCTGTCCAGTCTAAATTTGAACAAAGCTGCGCAGTTCACTGTTCCATGCTGCATTCTCCATGGCAACAGTTCCACCAGTCAGAGTCCACTTGCCAACCAACCAAGGGAAATCATGTTGCAGCTATATAAAATCTTGGTTAGGCTGCATTTCAGTATTGCATGCGGTTCTGGTCACCACACTACCAGAAGGACATGGAAGCTTTGGAGAGACTGCAAAGAGGTTCACCGGGATGTTGTTTAAAAGTTTTACGTTCAAGTTTATTTATTAGTGTCACAAGTAGGCTTACGGTGACTGCAATGAAGTCACTGTGAAAATCTCTGAGTCTCGAGGGTTCTGGCTATGAGGAGAGGTTGAATAAACTAGGATTGTTTTCACTGGAAAGACAGAGACTGAGGGGAGACCTGATAGAGGTCTACAAACTGATGAGGTATAGACAGGGTGGATAGTCAGAGACTTTTTCCCAGGATGGAAGTGTCAATTACAAGGGGGCTTAGGTTCAAGGTGAGAGGGGGAAAGTTTAAAGGAGACATACAGGGGAAGTTTTTCACACACAGAGAGGCGGGTGCCTGAAACACGTTACTAGAGGAGATGGACGAACAGGCACATTCACAACATTTAAGAGGCATCTGGATGGGTACATGAGGAGGGAATAGGGGGATACAGCCCGAGTAATTTAGTTTGGGCATCATGATCGGCACAGACTTCGAGGGCCGAAGGGCCTGTTTCTGTGCTGTTTCTTTGTTCTGCGGCATCAAAACTTTTCTTTGTTCTGTGGCACTAGAACAGATCAGTTTGATGTGAGATCAGGTTAGTATTCAATACAAAGAGGAATCATCTAAAGTTGCTGGAAATAGTATCAAGCCTCAGGATTGGGAGCAGCCCAGATCTCTGCAAAAGAAATTGATTCAGAGAGCAAAAACAGAGTCAGAGTAAACTTTCAAGTAACATCAAAGTGGGCTGGAAAAGCTTGCATGAGTATATAAACATGACAAGGTTCATAAAAATAATTGTCGGTTCCTTACAATCCAGAACTAAAACAGTTACAATGTAGAACAAGGCAATTAAACAGCTTCTTCATGGAGAAAGACACAAATGATTCCCAAAAGGGAATCAAGGCTCTAGTCAGTGGAAAGAATTGAGGGAAATTCATATTACTCATAAAAGAGTGTTGGAGGAATGATTGTGTTGAGAAAACAGTGTCTATCATAACTTTCGAAAGGAATTTGTTTATACAGAGGAGAAAAGGAACAGTAGGAGCAGCTGAGACATTGAGACACTGACTGCAACATAGAACATAGAACACTACAGCACAAACAGGCCCTTCGGCCCACGAGTTGCGCTGATCATATCCATACCTACCAAGCCATAGAGCTATCTGTAACTTCCAACGTCCTCTGTCTTAACATCCACATACTCAATCTTTTCAGTCTGCTACAAACCTGCAGTACAATCTCCCAGATCACTTTCCACCGTGAATACCGAGGCAAAGTACTCATTAAACACCTCTGCCATTTCTTCTGGTTCCACACAGACTTTTCCCCCTTCCCCTTTTATAGGTCCTATCCCTTCACTTCTCATCCTTTTACTCTTCACATATTTGTAGAAGGCCTTGGGATTCTCCTTAATCTTACCCGCCAAGGTCTTCTCATGTCCCCTTCTGGCTCTCCTAATTTCCTTTTTAAAGCTCCTTTCTACAAATCTTATACTCCTGTAGATCCTTAACATCTCCTCGCTCTCTGAACCTTTTGTACACCTTCCCTTTCCTCCTGACCAGGTTCACCACAACCTTCGTGCACCACGGCTCCCGTGACCTACCAAAACCTCCTTGTCTCATCAGAACGTTATCGTGCAGAGCGCCAGACAAACATTCCTTGAAAATCCGCCACCTTCCTTCAGTACTTTTCCCCAAGAACACCTCCTTCCAATTTACTCGTCCAATTATCTGCCTGATGTCATCATATTTCCACTTACTCCAGACAAACACCTTCCTAGCCTGCCTGATCCTATCTCGTTCCAATGCAATTGTGAAGGAGATAGAATTATGATCACCATTCCCAAGGTGCTCTCCTACCGAGAGATCCATCACCTGCCCTGGTTCATTCGCCAGTACCAGGTCAAGTACAGCCTCTCCCCTCGTAGGCTTGTCCACATACTGTGTCAGGAAACCTTCCTGAACACACCTAACAAACTCCTCCCCATCCAAACCCCTTACCCTAGGGATATTCCAGACGATGTTTGGGAAATTGAAGTCTCCCATCACGACAACTCTGTTATTACTACATCTCTCTAGGATCTGTTTCCCTATCTGCACCTCAACTTCCCTGTCACTATTGGGCGGCCTATAGAAAACACCCAGCAAAGTTATCGACCCTTTGCTGTTCCTAACTTCCACCCACAGAGACTCCGTAGACAGTCCCTCCATGGCATCCTCCTTCTCTGCAGCCATGACACTGTCCCTGATTAACAGTGCCACTCCACCACTTCTTTTGCCCCCAACCCTGTCCTTCCTGAAACATCTGAATCCTGGCACCTGAAGTACCCAGTCCTGTCCCTGAGACATCCAAGTCTCTGTAATGGCCACCACATCACATTCCCCAGCAGCAATCCACGCCCTAAGCTCATCTACTTTGTTCACTACATTCCTGGCGTTAAAATAGACACACCTCAGATCCTCGGTCTGGGCACTTCCCTTCTCCATTACTCGTCTAACCTCCCTCTCAAACTGTCTACGGTCCTTCTCTACCCGGGAGCTAACCTCCTTGCTCTCAGTCTCCTCATCTCTGTTCCCTCCCCCCAACCTTTCTAGTTTAAATTCCCCCCAGTAGCCCTAGCCAATCTTCCCACCAAGATATTGATCCCCCTGGGATTCAAGTGCCACCCGTCTTGACTGTACAGGTCACACCTGCCCCTAAAGAGGTCCCAATGATCCAGGAACTGACCTCAAAAGGTTCAGGGAACTAGGAGAGGTTAAGGATCTTGAAGAGTATAAGGACTGTAGAAAGGAGGTTAAAAGGGAAATTAGGAGAGCCAGAAGGGGTCATGAGAAGACCTTGGCGGGTAAGATTAAGGAAAATCCCAAGGCCTTCCATAAATATGTGAAAGGTAAAAGGGTGAGAAGGGAAAGGATAGGACCTATAAAAGGTGAAGGGGGAAAGGTCTGTGTGGAACCAGAAGAAATGGCGGAGGTGCTTAATGAGTACTTTGCCTCAGTATTCACAGTGGAAGCTGATCTGGGAGATCTTGCTATGGACTTGCAGCAGATGGAAAAGATTGAGTACGTGGACATTAAGGAGGAGGATGTGTTAGAACTTTTGAATTCTATCAAAATAGATGAGTCGCCGGGACCAGATGGGATGTACTCCAGGATACTGTGGGAGGCGAGGGAAGTGATTGCAGAGCCCCTGGCGATGATCTTTGCGTCGTCAATGGAGACGGGAGAGGTTCCGGAAGATTGGAGGATTGCGGATGTAGTCCCTATTTTCAAGAAAGGGAACAGAGATAGCCCGGGAAATTACCGCCCGGTGAGTCTGACCTCAGTGGTTGGTAAGCTGATGGAGAGGCTTCTGAGGGACAAGATTGACGAGCATTTGGAGAGGTTTGACACGATCAGGAATAGTCAGCATGGATTTGTCAAGGGCAGGTCGTGCCTTACAAGCCTAGTTGAGTTCTTCGATAATGTGACTGAACACATTGACGAAGGAAGTGCCTTGGACGTTGTGTACATGGACTTCAGCAAGGCGTTTGATAAGGTCCCCCATGCAAGACTTCTTGAGAAGGTGAGAGGGCATGGGATCCAACGGCCTTTGGCCTTGTGGATCCAGAACTGGCTTGCCTGCAGAAGGCAGAGAGTGGTTGTGGATGGGTCTTTTTCGGAATGGAGGTCAGTCACCAGTGGGGTGCCCCAGGGATCTGTTCTGGGACCCTTGCTGTTTGTCATTTTCATAAATGACCTGGATGAGAAAGTGGAGGGATGGGTTAGCAAGTTCGCTGATGACTCGAAGGTCGGTGGTGTTGTGGATGGTCTGGAAGGATGTCAAAAGTTGCAGCAGGACATAGATAGGATGCAGGAATGGGCGGAGAAGTGGCAGATGGACTTCAACGCGGATAAATGTGTAGTCGTCCATTTCGGCAGAACCAATGGGATGAACGAGTACACTATCAAGGGCAGGAGTCTTAGTAGCGTTGAAGAGCAGAAGGATCTCAGGGTCCGGGTCCACAGGACTCTTAAATCGGCCTCGCAGGTGGAGGAGGTGGTCAAGAAGGCGTATGGTGTACTGACCTTCATTAATCGAGGGATTGAGTTTAGGAATCGGGAGGTAATACTGCAACTTTACAGGACCCTTGTCAGGCCTCATTTGGAGTACTGTGCGCAGTTCTGGTCGCCTCACTATAGGAAAGACGTAGAAGCTATTGAAAGGGTGCAGAGGAGATTTACAAGGATGTTTCCTGGACTGGGAGGCATGCCTTATGAAGATAGGTTGAGGGAGCTGGGTCTCTTTTCCCTGGAGAGACGAAGGTTGAGAGGCGACCTGATAGAGGTTTATAAAATGTTGAGAGGAATAGATAGGGTGGACTCTCAGAGGCTATTTCCCCGGGTTGAAATGGTCGCTACGAGAGGACACAGATTGAAGGTGCGGGGAGGGAAGTACAGAGGTGATGTTAGGGGTAAATTTTTCACTCAGAGGGTGGTGAGTGAATGGAATCGGCTGCCGTCATCGGTGGTGGAGGCGAACTCGTTGGGGTCTTTTAAAAGACTTCTGGATGAGTATTTGGGGTTTAATGGGATTGGGGGTTATAGATAGGTCTATAGATTGGTGGGGTTGATGTGATCGGCGCAACTCGAGAGCCGAAGGGCCTGTTTGTGCTGTAATGTTCTATGTTCTAGGAACTGGAATCCCTGACCCCTGCTCCAGTCCCTCAGCCACTCATTCACCCCTCCACCTCATTCCATTCCTGCTCTCACACTCCCACGGCGTATGAGTTCAAATCCCACCCACCACCGAGATCGGGGTTCAAATTCAATCAATACATCTGGAATCTTTCATTATTGACCTTCCTGATAAAAGTCCCTTCCTACCAATATGGTGCATGTGTCTTTCCCACATGGTCTGTAGCGGATCAAAGCTGACAATCTCCCTCTCAAGTAAGAATGGGTTGTAAAAGCTGCATGAACCAGTAGAGTTTACAACATAGGAAACACATTGAAAAAGAAGTTCTATCTGCCACCCAGCTAGTTTGATATGAAGTTTGGCTGACGGGTACACACATGACAAGATGAGCACTGTCATTGGGGAGTCGTGGAAGAAGATGACTTTTCCTCCAATGGAGAAACCGGCTCATTGTTCCTGAGGCACTCCTGTCCACACTGATTTGGTCTGTGGTCCACACCTCAACTCCAATCAGAGCAATCCGAAGATTTAATGGTCTGTAATACTGCAAAAGACAAACATGACAACAATGAAAATGACCAAAGTGCCTGGTGACCATAAGCTGTTTTCCCCTTTGAGGGGGAGACTGACTGGTAGTTATTTAACCTGAGGATCAACACACCTCAGGCGAGGGGTAGGGTTGGGAAAGCAGGACCTTCATGAATAACCTCAGCAAGCAACCACTGCATTCAAGTGAAGGCCAGCCTCCAGCAGAGGGCAGCAGTGAGGCGATGCTGATTGGTTGTCTCGAGGAATATTGGCATCAGCACATCCACTGCTCTGGAAGGTGCACCTCAGGAAGATACTCTCCATGTTCAAGTGAAGGCCAGCCTCCAGCAGAGGGCAGCAGTGAGGCGATGCTGATTGGTTGTTGCGGGGAATATTTGTAGTGACTGGTTCCAGAAGGTGGTTTGTGGAGAAGCTGTTGGAAAGGGACACTAAAACCCCAAACACAACTTCACTGTTTCCCTCCCTACCTCCTCCTCTAACCAAAATTAAACACTCACTGTGACGACCACAGGCAAGGGAAAGGTGAGTTCAGATTATTTTATCTTCCTAACTGTAAAAGGGTAGTTATGGCAGCTAGGGCAGTGGCATGTTCCTCCTGCCAGACGTGGGAAATCAGGGAACAACCTAGTCTCCCTGAGAACTTTGTCTGCAGGAAGTGTGTCCAGTTGCAGCTCCTCACAGACTGCATTGTTGGGTTGGAGCGGCAGGTGGATGCGCTGTGGAGCACACAGGAGACAGAGAGTGCGAAAGACACTAGTTACAGGGAGGTTGTCACACCACAGGTTCAGACAGGTAGATGGGTGACTGCCAGGAGAGGCAGGCAGGTCGTGCAGGAGTCTCCTGTGCCTATTCCCCTTTCAAACAGGTATATTGTTTTGGATACCGTTGAGGGGGATAGTCTGTCAGGGGGAGATACCAGCAGCAGCCAGGCCTGTGACACCACATCTGGTTCTGCTGTGGGACAGGGTCGGGCAAGCAGCAAGTGAGCAGTAGTAATAGGGGACTCGCCAGTTCGAGGCACAGACAGGCATTTCTGTGGCCACATTCGAGACTCCAGGATGATGTGCTGCCTCCCTGGTGCCAGGGTCAAGGATGCCTCTGGCCTGCCAGTAAAGGCAGTGTCAGTAATCCTAGTACGAGTCAGATTAGTCAAAACTAGGACAGAGAACAAGGGAGATCCAGATTAAACTGCATTTATTTCATCCAACAGTCAAGGCAGATGAATTCAGGGCATGGATGGGTATGTGGGACTGGGATATTATTGCAATTACTGAAACATGGCTAAGGGAGGGACAGGACTGGCAGCTCAATGTTCCAGGGTTCAGATGCGAGAGGAAAGATAGAACAGGAGGTAAGAGAGGAGGGGAAGTTGCACTTTCGATTGGGGAAAACATTACGGCTGTTTTGAGAGAGGATATATCTGAGGGTTCAGCTACTGAGTCCAAATGGATAGAACTGAGAAATAAGAAGGGGGAAATCCCTCTGGTAGGGTTGTACTATAGGACCCCAAACAGTCAGCAGGCAATTGAGGAGCCAATATGTAAGGAGATTACAGATAGCTCCAAGAAAAATAGGGGAGTAATAGTCGGAGATTTTAACTTTCCCAACATTGATTGGGACAGCCATAGGATTAGAGGGTTGGGTGGAGGGAAATTTGTTGACTGGATTCAGGAGGAATTTCTCATTCAGTATGTGGATGGCCCGACTAGAGAGGGGGCAAAACTTGACCTCCTATTGAGAACGAAGGAAGGGCAGTACAGAAGTGTTAGTGGGGGTTCTCATTGGGATAAGTGAACATAATTCCAGTTTTCAGATAGCCATGGAGAATGATAGGTCTGGACCAAAAGCTAACATTCTAAATTGGGCAAGGCCAATTTTGATGATATCAGACAGGAACTTTCAAAAATTAATTGGGCAAGTCTGTGAGAAGGCAAAGAGACGTTTGGTAAGTGGGAGGCTTTCTGAAGTATATTAATCAGGGTTCAGGGTAAGCACATTCCTCTTAGACTGAAGGGCAAGGCTGGCAGAAATAGGGAAACCTGTTTGACTCAGGATTTTCAGCCCTGGTCAAGAAGAAGGAGGAGGCATAGTTTATGCTAGGCAGCTGGGATCAAGTGAATCCTTTGAAGAGTTTGGATGTGTAGGAGTTAAGAGAGAAATCAGGAAGGCAAAAAGGGGAAACAAGTTTTGGTAGATAAAGCAAAGGAGAGTCCAAAGAGCTTTATGGGCAAGGGCAAAAAAGTAACTAGGAAGAGAGTAAGGAAGGATCAACAAGATAATTTATATGCAAATCCACAAGAGAGGGGTGAGATCCTAAATTAATTACTTGGACAAGAAATTGGTAAGGCCACATTTGCAATACTGCCAAGTTTCTGCCTACTCAGTTGTAGAGTCATGGAGGTTGACAGCTGACAGGAAACAGGCCTTTTGGCTCAACTTGTCACAAGAACATAAGAAATAGGAGCAGGAGTAGGCCATCTGGCCCTTCGAGCCTGCCCCGCCATTCAATAAGATCATGGCTGATCTGAAGTGGCTCAGTTCCACATTCCTGCCCTCTCCCCATAACCCTTAATTGCCCTGTCTATCAGAAACCTATCTACCCGCGTCTTAAATATATGTAGCGAGGTAGCCTCCACCACTTCAACGGGCAGAGAATTCCAGAGATTCACCACCCTTTGAGTGAAGAAGTTCCTCCTCAACTCTGTTCTAAACTGTGCCCCCCCTTTATCTTGAGGCTGTGCCCTCTAGTCCTACTGTCCTTTCTGAGCGGGAAGAACCTCTCAACCTCTATCCTATCCATCCCATTCATCATCTTATACGTCTCAATGAGATCCCCCCTCATCCTTCTAAACTCTAACGAGTACAAGCCCAGTCTATTCAGCCTCTCCTCATAGCTCAACCCCCTCAACTCCGGTATCAGCCGAGTAAACCTCCTCTGCACTCCCTCCAAGGCCAAAATATCCTTGCGCAAGTGCGGCGACCAAAACTGCACACAGTACTCCAGCTGCGGCCTCACCAATGCCCTATACAGATGCAGCAAGACCTCCCTACTTTTATATTCAATCCCCCTCGCTATGAAGGCCAGCATCCCATTTGCCTTCCTGACCACCTGCTGCACCTGCAAGCTGGGTTTTTGCGACTCATGCACAAGGACCCCCAGGTCCCTCTGCACCGTAGCCTGCTGCAGCTTCCTGGTGTCCATACCCCTTTTTTTTTAAAAACCCCGAAGCTAATCCCAATTGCCCATATTTGGCCCACATCCTTCTATACCTATTGTACCCATGTAACTACCTAAACACTTTTTAATAGACAAAATTGTACCCACCTCGACTACTACCTCTGGCAGTTTCTCCACACACTCACCACTCTCTGTGTGAAAAAAGTGCCCCTCTGGACACTTTTGTATCTCTCCCTTCTCACCTTAAACCTATGCCCTCTAGTTTTAGACTCCTCTACCTTTGGGAAAAGATATTGACTATCTCGCTGATCTATGCCCCTCATTATTTTATAGATCTCTATAAGATCACCCCTCAGCCACCTACACTCCAGAGAAAAAAGTCCCAGTCTATCCAGTCTCTCCTAATAACTCAATCCATCAAGTCCCCGGAGCATCCTAGTAAATTCTTTCTGCACTCTTTCTAGTTTAATAATATCCTTTCTATAATCGGGTGACCAGAATTGCACACAGTATTCCAAGTATGGCCTTACCAATGTCTTGTACAACTTCAACAAGACGTCCCAACTCCTGTATTTAATGTTCTGACCGATGAAACCAAGCTTGCCGAATACCTTCTTCACCACTTTGTCCATCTGTGACTCCACTTTCAAGTGTCCCTGTACCCCTAGATGTCTTTGTTCTGCACAACATGTACCCCTATATCTCTTTGTTCTGTAACTCTCCCCAACGCACTACCATTAACTGAGTAAATCCTGCCCTGGTTCAATCTACCAAAATGCATCACCTCGCATTTGTCTAAATTAAACTCCATCTGCCATTTGTCAACCCACTGGCCCAATTGATCAAGATCCCGTTGTAACTGAAAAAAACTTCCTTCACTGTCCACTATGCCACTGATCTTAGTGACATCTACAAACTTACTAACCATACCTCGTATATTCTCATCCAAATCACTAATATAAGTGACAAAAAACAGTGGACCCAGCACAGATCCATGAGGCGTACACTGGTCATAGGACTCCAGTTTGAAAAACAACTTGCTGCAACCACCCACTGGCAGACAAACAAACTGGGGGAAAATAATTACGTACAACATAAGAATGCTTGTGACCTTGTCAGACCCCACTTGGAGTACTGTGCGCAGTTCTGGTCGCCTCACTACAGGAAGGATGTGGAAGCTATAGAGAGGGTGCAGAGGAAATTTACAAGGATGTTGCCTGGACTGGGAGGCATGCCTTATGAAGATAGGTTGAGGGAGCTGGGACTCTTTTCCCTGGAGAGACGAAGGATGAGAGGTGACCTGATAGAGGTTTATAAAATGTTGAGAGGAATAGATAGGGTGGATTCTCGGAGGCTATTTTCCAGGGCTGAAATGAGGGCTACAAGACGACACAGGTTTAAGGTGCTGGGGAGTAGGTACACAGGAAATGTCAGGGTTAAGTTTTTCACTCAGAGGGTGGTGAGTGAGTGGAATCGGCTGCCGTCGGTGGTGGTAGAGGAGAACTCACTGGGGTCTTTTAAAAGACTTCTGGATGAGTACATGGAACTTAATGGGATTGGGAGTTACAGACAGTTCTATGGCTTTGGGAGGTATGGATGTGATCGGCGCAACTTGTGGGCCGAAGGGCCTGTTTGTGCTGTAGTGTTCTATGTTAACTTCACTGCAGTGTTAATGTAAGCCTACTTATGACACTAACAAATAAACTTTAAACTTAATAAATTAAGAGCCCATGGTGTTGGGGATAGTATTTTAGTATGGATGGAGAATTGGCCAACTACAGAGGGAGAATTTGAACAGAGGGGTGTTTTCAGGATGGCAATTTGTAACTGGTAAAGTGCCACAGGGATCCGTGCAGAGTCCATAATAATTCGCAATACTGAATCATAAAAATACCTACAGTGCAGAAGGAGACCATTCCGCCCATCGAGTCTGGACCAACAACAATCCCACCCAGGCCCAATTCCTGGAACTCCACGTACTTATCCTGTTAACCCCCCTCACACGAAGGGGAAATTTACCATAGCCAATCATCTTTGGAGCCGGGAATCAAACCGGAGACTGTGGCACTGTGAGACAGCAGTGCTAATCACTGTGTCACCGTGCTGCCCCGGGACCCTGGCACTGTGAGACAGCAGTGCTAATCACTGTGTCACCGTGCTGCCCCGGGTCCCTGGCACTGTGAGACAGCAGTGCTAATCACTGTGTCACCGTGCTGCCCCGGGTCCCTGGCACTGTGAGACAGCAGTGCTAATCACTGTGTCACCGTGCTGCCCCGGGACCCTGGCACTGTGAGTCAGCAGTGCTAATCACTGTGTCACCGTGCTGCCCCGGGTCCCTGGCACTGTGAGACAGCAGTGCTAATCACTGTGTCACCGTGCTGCCCCGGGTCCCTGGCACTGTGAGACAGCAGTGCTAATCACTGTGTCACCGTGCTGCCCCAGGTCCCTGGCACTGTGAGACAGCAGTGCTAATCACTGTGTCACCGTCCTGCCCCGGGTCCCTGGCACTGTGAGACAGCAGTGCTAATCACTGTGTCACCGTGCTGCCCCGGGTCCCTGGCACTGTGAGACAGCAGTGCTAATCACTGTGTCACCGTGCTGCCCCGGGACCCTGGCACTGTGAGACAGCAGTGCTAATCACTGTGTCACCGTGCTGCCCCGGGTCCCTGGCACTGTGAGACAGCAGTGCTAATCACTGTGTCACCGTGCTGCCCCGGGACCCTGGCACTGTGTGACAGCAATGCTAATCACTGTGTCACCGTGCTGCCACGGGTCCCTGGCACTGTGAGACAGCAGTGCTAATCACTGTGTCACCGTGCTGCCCCGGGTCCCGGGCACTGTGAGACAGCAGTGCTAATCACTGTGTCACCGTGCTGCCCGGGGTCCCTGGCACTGTGAGACAGCAGTGCTAATCACTGTGTCACCGTGCTGCCCCGGGTCCCTGGCACTGTGAGACAGCAGTGCTAATCACTGTGTCACCGTGCTGCCCCGGGTCCGTGGCACTGTGAGACAGCAGTGCTAATCACTGTGTCACCGTGCTGCCCCGGGTCCCTGGCACTGTGAGACAGCACTGTGAATCACTGTGTCACCGTGCTGCCCCGGGTCCCTGGCACTGTGAGACAGCAGTGCTAATCACTGTGTCACCGTGCTGCCCCAGGTCCCTGGCACTGTGAGACAGCAGTGTGAATCACTGTGTCACCGTGCTGCCCCGGGTCCCTGGCACTGTGAGACAGCAGTCTGAATCACTGTGTCACCGTGCTGCCCCGGGTCCCTGGCACTGTGAGACCGCAGTCTGAATCACTGTGTCACCGTGCTGCCCCGGGTCCCTGGCACTGTGACACAACAGTGCTAATTACTGTGTCACCGTGCTGCCCTGGGTCTCTGGCACTGTGAGACAGCAGTGTGAATCACTGTGTCACCGTGCTGCCCCGGGTCCCTGGCGCTGTGAGACAGCAGTGCTAATCACTGTGTCACCGTGCTGCCCTGGGTCCCTGGCACTGTGAGACAGCAGTGCTAATCACTGTGTCACCGTGCTGCCCCGGGTACCTGGAACTTTGAGACAGCAGTGCTAATCACTGTGTCACCGTGCTGCCCCGGGTCACTGGCGCTGTGAGACAGCAGTGCTAATCACTGTGTCACCGTGCTGCCCCGGGTCCCGGGCACTGTGAGACAGCACTGTGAATCACTGTGTCACCGTGCTGCCCCAGGTCCCTGGCATTGTGAGACAGCACTGTGAATCACTGTGTCACCGTGCTGCCCCGGGTCCCTGGCACTGTGAGACAGCAGTGCTAATCACTGTGTCACCGTGCTGCTCCGGGTACCTGGAACTTTGAGACAGCAGTGCTAATCACTGTGTCACCGTGCTGCCCCGGGTCCCTGGCACTGTGAGACAGCAGTGCTAATCACTGAGTCACCGTGCTGCCCCGGGTCCCTGGCACTGTGAGACAGCAGCGCTAATCACTGTGTCACCGTGCTGTCCCGGGTCCATGGCACTGTGAGACGGCAGTGCTAATCACTGTGTCACCGTGCTGCCCTGGGTCCCTGGCACTGTGAGACAGCAGTGCTAATCACTGTGTCACCGTGCTGCCCCGGGTCCCTGGCACTGTGAGACAGCAGTGCTAAACACTGTGTCATCGTGCTGCCCCGGGTCCCTGGCACTGTGAGACAGCAGTGCTAATCACTGTGTCACCATGCTGCCCCGGGTCCCTGGCACTGTGAGACAGCAGTGCTAATTACTGTGTCACCGTGCTGCCCCGGGTCCCTGGCACTGTGAGACAGCAGTGTGAATCACTGTGTCACCGTGCTGCCCCGGGTCCCTGGCACTGTGAGACCTCAGTGCTAATCACTGTGTCACCGTGCTGCCCCGGGTCCCTGGCACTGTGAGACAGCAGTGCTAATCACTGTGTCACCGGGCTGCCCCGGGTCCCTGGCGCTGTGAGACAGCAGTGCTAATCACTGTATCACCGTGCGGCCCCGGGTCCCTGGCACTGTGAGACAGCAGTGCTAATCACTGTGTCACCGTGCTGCCCTGGGTCCCTGGCACTGTGAGACAACAGTGCTAATAACTGTGTCACCGTGCTGCCCCGGGTCCCTGGCACTGTGAGGTAGCAGTGCTAATCACTGTGTCACCGTGCTGCCCCGGGTCCCTGGCACTGTGAGACAGCAGTACTATTCACTGTGTCACCGTGCTGCCCCGGGTCCCTGGCACTGTGTGACAGCAATGCTAATCACTGTGTCACCGTGCTGCCCCGGGTCCCTGGCACTGTGAGACAGCAGTGCTAATCACTGTGTCACCGTGCTGCCCCGGGTCCCGGGCACTGTGAGACAGCAGTGCTAATCACTGTGTCACCGTGCTGCCCCGGGTCCCTGGCACTGTGAGACAGCAGTGCTAATCACTGTGTCACCGTGCTGCCCCGGGTCCCTGGCACTGTGAGACAGCAGTGCTAATCACTGTGTCACCGTGCTGCCCCGGGTCCGTGGCACTGTGAGACAGCAGTGCTAATCACTGTGTCACCGTGCTGCCCCGGGTCCCTGGCACTGTGAGACAGCACTGTGAATCACTGTGTCACCATGCTGCCCCGGGTCCCTGGCACTGTGAGACAGCAGTGCTAATCACTGTGTCACCGTGCTGCCCCGGGTCCCTGGCACTGTGAGACAGCAGTGTGAATCACTGTGTCACCGTGCTGCCCCGGGTCCCTGGCACTGTGAGACAGCAGTGTGAATCACTGTGTCACCGTGCTGCCCCGGGTCCCTGGCACTGTGAGACAGCAGTGTGAATCACTGTGTCACTGTGCTGCCCCGGGTCCCTGGCACTGTGACACAGCAGTGCTAATTACTGTGTCACCGTGCTGCCCCGGGTCTTTGGCACTGTGAGACAGCAGTGCGAATCACTGTGTCACCGTGCTGCCCCGGGTCCCTGGCACTGTGAGACAGCAGTGCTAATCACTGTGTCACCGTGCTGCGCCGGGTCCCTGGCACTGTGAGACAGCAGTGTGAATCACTGTGTCACCGTGCTGCCCCGGGTCCCTGGCACTGTGAGACAGCAGTGCTAATCACTGTGTCACCGTGCTGCCCCGGGTCCCTGGCACTGTGCGACAGCAGTGTGAATCACTGTGTCACCGTGCTGCCCCGGGTCCCTGGCACTGTGAGGCAGCAGTGCTAATCACTGTGTCACCGTGCTGCCCCGGGTCCCTGGCACTGTGAGACAGCAGTGCTAATCACTGTGTCACCGTGCTGCCCTGGGTCCCTGGCACTGTGATACAGCAGCGCTAATCACTGTGTCACCGTGCTGCCCCGGGTCCCTGGCACTGTGAGACAGCAGTACTATTCACTGTGTCATCCTGCTGGCCCGGGTCCCTGGCACTGTGAGGCAGCAGTGCTAATCACTGTGTCACCGTGCTGCCCCGGGTCCCTGGCACTGTGAGACAGCAGCGCTAATCACTGTGTCACCGTGCTGCCCCGGGTCCCTGGCACTGTGAGACAGCAGTGCTAATCACTGTGTCACCGTGCTGCCCTGGGTCCCTGGCACTGTGAGACAGCAGCGCTAAGCACTGTGTCACCGTGCTGCCCCGGGTCCCTGGCACTGTGAGACAGCAGTGCTAATCACTGTGTCACCGTGCTGCCCTGGGTCCCTGGCACTGTGAGACAGCAGTGCTAATCACTGTGTCACCGTGCTGTCCCGGGTCCCTGGCACTGTGAGACAGCAGTGCTAATCACTGTGTCACCGTGCTGCCCCGGGTCCCTGGCACTGTGACACAGCAGCGCTAATCACTGTGTCACCGTGCTGCCCCGGGTCCCTGGCACTGTGAGACAGCAGTGCTAATCACTGTGTCACCGTGCTGCCCTGGGTCCCTGGTGCTGTGACGGAGCAGTGTTAACAATATTAAGTATCTTAAGTGTTGTACATATCCTTCAGAAAACAATCTTCATACTCACCATGTCCACTGTGTTGGCAACATCGAGCAAACGTTTCACCACAGCGTTCCTGTCCCTCCCCAGATTCCGATACTGAAAGAGAAGGAAATTATTGGGATGGTTTCATGTATCCCACAGATCAAACTGGAATCCCCGTCACACCACCTACCCTCGGCCTGACCCTTCACCCTTAGCCTGACCCTTCACCCTCGGTCTGACCCTTCACCCTCGGCCTGACCCCCTTCAACCTCAGCCTGACCCTTCACCCTCAGACTGACCCTTCACCCTCGGCCTGACCCTTCACCCTCGGCCTGATCCTTCACCTCGGCCTTATCCTTCACCTCGGCCTGACCCCCTTCACCCTCGGCCTGACCCTTCACCCTCAGCCTGACCCCCTTCACCCTCAGCCTGACCCCCTTCACCCTCAGCCTGACCCTTCACCCTCAGCCTGACCCTTCACCCTCGGCCTGACACCCTTCAGCCTCAACTGACCCCCTTCACCCTCGGCCTGACCCCCTTCACCCTCGGCCTGACCCTTCACCCTCGGCCTGACCCCCTTCACCCTCGGCCTGATCGTTCACCTCGGCCTGACCCTTCACCCTCGGCCTGACCCCCTTCACCCTCGGCCTGATCCTTCACCTCGGCCTGACCCTTCACCCTCGGCCTGACCCCCTTCACCCTCGGCCTGATCCTTCACCTCGGCCTGACCCTTCACCCTTGGCCTGACCCCCTTCACCCTCGGCCTGATCCTTCACCTCGGCCTGACCCTTCACCCTCGGCCTGACCCCCTTCACCCTCAGCCTGATCCTTCACCCTCGGCCTGACCCTTCACCCTCAGCCTGATCCTTCACCCTCGGCCTGATCCTTCACCTCGGCCTGACCCCCTTCACCCTCGGCCTGACCCTTCACCCTCAGCCTGACCCCCTTCACCCTCAGCCTGACCCCCTTCACCCTCAGCCTGATCCTTCACCCTCGGCCTGACCCTTCACCCTCAGCCTGACCCCCTTCACCCTCGGCCTGACCCCCTTCACCCTCAGCCTGATCCTTCACCCTCAGCCTGACCCTTCACCCTCAGCCTGACCCTTCACCCTTGGCCTGACCCTTCACCTTCATTTTGAGAGACAGGATTGACAGGTACTTAGAGACGCAAGGACTGATTAGGGACAGTCAGCATGGCTTTCTGAGTGGAAAATCATGTCTCACAAATTTGATTGAGTTTTTTGAAGGGGTAACCAAGAAGGGATGAAGGCAGTGCAGTTGATGTTGTTTACATGGACTTTGACAAGGTACCATGTGGTAGGTTGTTGCACAAAGTTAAATCTGACAGGTCCAGGGTGAGGTACCTAAATGGATACAAAATTGGCTTCTTGAGAAAAGCCAAAGGGTGGTTGTCGAGAGTGACCAGCGATGTGCCTCAGGGGTCAGTGCTGGGTCCACTGTTATTTGTCATTTATATTAATGAGTTGGATGAGAATATATAGAGTCATGGTTAGTAAGTTTGCAGATGACATTAAGATTGGTGGTTTCGTGGACAGCGAAGAAAGTTATCTCCAATTGCAGTGGGATCTTGATCAATTGGACCAGTGGGCTGACGAATGGCAGATGAAGTTTAATTTAGTCAAATGCAAGGTAATGCATTTTGGTAGATTGAACCCGGGCAGGACGTTGGGGAAAATTATAGAACAAAGAGATCAAGGGATAAATGCTTTGAAAGTGGAGTCACAGGTGGGCAGAGTGGTGAAGAAGGCATTTGGCATGCTTGGTTTCATTGGTCAGAACATTGAATACAGGAGTTGGGACATCCAGTTGAAGTTGTACAAGACACTGGTAAGATCATACTTGGAATACTGTGTGCAATTCTGGTCATCCGATTACAGAAAGGATATTGTTAAACTAGAAAGAGTGCAGAAAGGATTTACTAGGATACTGCTGGGACCTGATGGATTGAGTATCAAGTAGAGGCTGGATAGACTGAGACTTTTTTCTCTGGAGCATTGGGGGTTGAGGGGTGATCTTATAGAGGCCTATAAAATAATGAGGGGCACAGATCAGCTAGATAGTCAATATCTTTTCTCAAATGTGGGCGAGTCTAAAACTAGAGGGCACAGGATTAAGGTGAGAGGGGAGAGTTACAAAAAAGTGTCCAGAGGAGCAATTTTTTCACACAGAGTGGTGAGTTTCTGGGGAACTGGCTGCCAGAGGTTGTAATAGAGGTGGGTACAATTTTGTCATTTAAAAAGCATTTGGATAGTTACATGGGTATGATGGGTGTAGAGGGATATCAGCCAAATGCAGCAATTGGGATTAGCTTAGAATATAAGAACATAAGTACATAAGAAATAGGAGCAGGAGTAGGCCATCTAGCCCTTCGAGCCTGCCCCACCATTCAGTAAGATCATGGCTGATCTGAAGTGGCTCAGTTCCACATTCCCGCCCTCTCCCCATAACCCTTAATCCCCTTGCCTATCAAAAACCTATCTAACCGCGTCTTAAATATATTTAGCGAGGCAGCCTCCACCACTTCAACGGGCAGAGAATTCCAGAGATTCACCACCCTTTGAGTGAAGAAGTTCCTCCTCAACTCCGTTCTAAACTGCCCCCTCCACCGTCTTGAGGCTGTGCCCTCTAGTCCTACTGTCCTTTCTGAGCAGGAAGAGCCTCTCCGCCTCTATCCTATCCATCCCATTCATTATCTTATATGTCTCAATGAGATCTCCCCTCATTTTTTGAACACAGAACATAGAACGTTACAGCGCAGAACAGGCCCTTCGGCCCACGATGTTGCGCCGACCAATTAAGATAAAAGCAATGACCCTCTAACCTAAACCAATCCCTTTTCATCCATAAACCTATCCACAGATCTCTTAAACGCCCCCAAACTAGGTGCATTTACAACTGCAGCTGGCAGGGCATTCCAATCCCTCACCACCCTCTGGTTAAAGAACCTACCTCTGACATCCGTCCTATAACTACCACCCCTTAATTTAAAGCCATGTCCCCTCGTGCTAGCTTTCTCCATCCTAGGAAAAAGGCTATCACTATCCACCCTATCTAAACCTCTAATCATCTTATACGTTTCAATAAGATCCCCTCATAGCCGCCTTCTTTCCAGCGAAAACAACCCCAAATCCCTCAGTCTCTCCTCATAGGACCTCCCCTCCATACCAGGCAACATCCTGGTAAACCTCCTCTGCACCCTCTCCAGTGCCTCCACATCCTTCCTATAATGTGGGGACCAGAACTGCACACAATACTCCAAGTGCGGCCGCACCAGAGTTTTGTACAGTTGCAACATGACGCTGCGACTTCTAAATTCAATCCCCCTACCAATAAACGCCAAGACACCGTATGCCCTCCTAACTACCTTATCGACTTGATTCCCAACTTTCAGGGATCTATGTACACATACACCTAGATCCCTCTGTTCATCAACACTATTCAGAGTCCTACCATTAGCCCTATACTCTACACATCTGTTATTCCTGCCAAAGTGAATTACCTCACACTTTTCCGCATTAAACTCCATCTGCCACCTCTCGGCCCAGCTCTGCAACTTGTCCAAGTCTTTCTGTAAACTATAATACCCCTCTTCACTATCCACCACTCCTCCGACTTTGGTGTCATCAGCAAATTTACTAATCCATCCTTCTATACCCTCATCCAGATCATTTATAAAAATTACAAACAGCAGTGGCCCCAAAACAGATCCCTGAGGCACACCACTTGTAACCGAACTGCATGACGAATACTTTCCATCAACCACCAACCTCTGTCTTCTATCAGCCAATTCCTAATCCAATTAACTAAATCACCCTCAATCCCATACATCTGCATTTTCTGCAGAAGCCTACCATGGTGAACCTTATCAAATTCCTTACTAAAATCCATATACACCACGTCAACTGCCTTACCCCCATCCACCTCATTGGTCACTTTCTCAAAAAACTCAATAAGGTTAGGAAGGCACGACCTACCCGCTACAAAACCATGCTGACTATCTCCAATCAATTCATTACTCTCTAAATAACTATAAATCCTATCCCTAATAATTTTTTCTAATACTTTGCCCACAACAGAAGTAAGACTCACCGGTCTATAATTCCCGGGGAAGTCTCTGTTTCCCTTCTTAAACAATGGGACAACATTCGCTAACCTCCAATCTTCCGGCACTATACCGGTGACCAACGACGACCTGAAGATCAGAGCCAGAGGCTCTGCAATCGCCTCTCTTGCCTCCCAGAGAATCCTAGGGTAAATCCGGTCCGGCCCAGGGGACTTATCTATTTTCAAACCCTCAAGAATATCTAGCACATCCTCCTTATCTACTGCAATACTATCAAGTTTACAACCCTGTAACCCAGTGTTCTCCACAACTACATTCAGCTTTTACCATTTATATAGATGATCTGGAGGAGGGAACCGAGTGCAGGGTGTCGAAATTTGCGGATGACACCAAGATTGGGGGAACGGCAAATTGTGCGGAGGGTGTGGAGAGTCTGCAGAAGGATCTAGATAGGCTGGGCGAATGGGCCAGGAAATGGCAAATGGAATTTAATGTTGGCAAGTGTGAGGTGGTCCACTTTGGAAGGAAGAATGGTAGGAAGGACTATTACTTACGTGGCGAAAAACTGCAGCAGGCGACGGTGCAGAGGGACCTCGGGGTCCTTGTGCATGAGTTGCAAAAACCCAGCTTGCAAGTGCAGCAGGTGGTCAGGAAGGCGAATGGGATGCTGGCCTTCATAGCGAGGGGGATTGAATATAAAAGTAGGGAGGTTTTGCTGCAGCTGTATAGGGCATTGGTGAGGCCGCAGCTGGAGTACTGTGTGCAGTTTTGGGCGCCGCACCTGCGCAAAGATATTTTGGCCTTGGAGGGAGTGCAGAGGAGGTTTACTCGGCTGATACCGGAGTTGAGGGGGTTGAGCTAAGAGGAGAGGTTGAATGAACTAGGCTTGTACTTGTTGGAGTTTCGAAGAATGAGGGGAGATCTCATTGAGACGTATAAGATGATGAATGGGATGGATAGGATAGAGGTGGAGAGACTCTTCCTGCTCAAAAAAGACAGTAGGTCTAGGCAGCACAGCCTCAAGATAAAGGGGTTTTAGAACGGAGTTGAGGAGGAACTTCTTCACTCAAAGGGTGGTGAATCTCTGGAATTCTCTACCTGTCGAAGTGGTGGAGGTTGCCTCGCTAAATATTTTCAAGAAGCGGGTTGATGGGTTTTTGATAAGAGAGGGGATTAAGGGTTATGGGGAGAGGGCGGGAAAGTGGAACTGAGCCACGACAGATCAGCCATGATCTTATTGAATGGCGGGGCAGGCTCGAAGGGCCAGATGGCCTACTCCTGCTCCTATTTCTTCTGTTCTTATTTACATCTCCCTGCGTGAATACCAAAGAGAAATATTTGTTCAGTGCCTCTCCGATCTCTTCCAGTTCCACACATAACTTCCCTCTGCTGTCTCTGACTGGCCCTAATCAGTCTTCTATTCTTAACATATCTATAGAACGCCTTAGGATTCTCCTTAATCCTATCAGCCAAAGTCTTCTCATGTCCTCTTTTAGCCCTTCTTAACTCACTCTTCAACTCCCTCCTAGCCAATCTGAAGCTTTCCAGTGCACTACCTGAGCTCTCAAGTCTCATCCTGACCTAAGCCTCCTTTTTCCTTTTAACCAGCGAATCAACTTTTTTAGTGCACCATGGTTTCCTTGTTCGACCATTTCCTCCATGCCTGACAGTGACATACTTATCAAGGACTCGCAGGAGCTGCTCCTTGAATAAACTCCACATTTCGGACGTTCCCAGTCCCTGTAGTCTCCTAGTCCAACCTATGCTCCCTGATTCTCTCCTAATAGCCTCATAATTAACTCTAAACTCTAACGAGAACAAGCCTAGTTTATTCAGCCTCTCCTCATAGTTCAACCCCCTCAACTCCGGTATCAGCCTAGTAAACCTCTCTGCACTCCCTCCAAGGCCAAAATATCCTTGCGTAAGTGCGGCGACCAAAACTGCACACAGTACTCCAGCTGCGGCCTCACCAATGCCCTATACAGCTGCAGCAAGACCTCCCTACTTTTATATTCAATCCCCTTCGCTATGAAGGCCAGCATCCCATTAGCCTTCTTGACCACCTGCTGCACCTGCAGGCTGGGTTTTTGCGACTCATGCACAAGGACCCCGAGGTCCCTCTGCACTGTCGCATGCTGCAGTTTTTCGCCATGTAAGTAATAGTCCTTCTTACCATTATTCCTACCAAAGTGGAAACTTCATACTTGCTAACATTAAATTCCATTTGCCATTTCCTGGCCCATTCACCCAGCCTATCTAGATCCTTCTGCAGACTCTCCACACCCTCCACACAATTTGCTGTTCCACCAATCTTGGTGTCATCAGCAAATTTCGACACCATACACTCGGTTCCCTCCTCCAGATCATCTATATAAATGGTGAATAGCTGAGGCCCCACCACCAACCCCTGGGGCACTCCACTAGTCACCATCCGCCAATCCGAATAGCACCCATTGACCTCCACTCTCTGCCTCCTATTTGACACCCAATCTGCTATCCACGCTAACACCCTACCCCAACTCCATGCCCCCTAACCTTCTGTAATAACCTCTTGTGAGGCACCTTATAAAACGTCTTCTGAAAATCAAGAAACACCACATCTACCGGCTCTCCTCTATCCACCGCCCTAGACACATCCTCATAGAACTCCAATAAATTCGTCAGACACGACTTCCCCTTAACGAAACCGTGCTGCGTCTGCTCTATCAAACAATTCTCCTCAAGATGCCTCGCTATTTTCCCCTTGATCACGGATTCTAGCATTTTACCTGCAACAGACGTTAAACTAACCGGCCTATAATTCCCTGCCTTTTGCCTACCACCCTTCTTAAACAACGATCTTAAGAGTATTTTAACGGTGTAACATTAGCCGTTTTCCAATCTTCCGGCACTTCCCCGGAATCCAGCAAGGTTTGGAAAATAATCATCAAGGCATCCACTATCACCTCCGCTATTTCTTTCAGAACCCTTGGATGCATTCCACCCGGTCCTGGGGACTTGTCCACAATCAGTCCTTCCAGTCTGTCAAGCACTGCCTCTCTAGTAACAGTAATGTCATTCAGGCCCTCCACTCCTACCATCTTTCCATCGCTAACACCCAGCAAACTATTCACGTCCTCCTCCGTGAAGACCGAAACAAAAAAGTTATTCAGGGCCTCAGCCATTTCCCCATCCCCTACCACTAAGTCCCCACTCTCATCCTCTAAGGGTCCAACATTCACCTGAGCCAGCCTCTTCCTTTTTATATATTTATAGGGGTTTAAAAAGAAAGGCAGCACGGACAATTTGGGCCGAAGGGTCTGTTTCAATGCTGTAAACCTATATGACTCTATGGTTATGACCTCTGACCTAACCCTTCACACTCTACCTGACCATTTACCCTCGACCGGGCAGCTGAATGTCCAACTGTGTACTTTTTTGTTATAATGTACCTGTGTGTTATTGTGTGATATACGGTACCAGTACGTGACATTGTGTGTTTTAGTGTACTTGTCTGTGTTAGAGTTATTGTGTGTTACGGATACTAGTGTGTTTTACTGTGTTATAGTGTACTAGTGTGTGTTATAGTTATTGTGTGTTACGGGTACTAGTGTATTTTACTGTGTTATCGTGTACTAGTGTGTGTTAGAGTTATTGTGTGTTACGGGTAGTAGTGTGTTTTATGGTGTTATAGTGTACTAGTGTGTGTTAGAGATATTGTGTGTTACGGGTACTAGTGTGTTTTATGGTGTTATAGTGTACTAGTGTGTGTTATAGTTATTGTGTGTTACGGGTACTAGTGTGTTTTACTGTGTTATAGTGTATTAGTGTGTGTTACAGTTATTGTGCGTTACGGGTACTAGTGTATTTTACTGTGTTATAGTGTACTAGTGTGTGTTATAGTTGTTGTGTGTTACGGGTACTAGTGTGTTTTACTGTGTTATAGTGTACTAGTGTGTGTTACAGTTATTGTGTGTTACGGGTACTAGTGTGTTTTACTGTGTTATCGTGTACTAGTGTGTGTTATAGTTATTGTGTGTTACGGGTACTAGTGTGTTTTACTGTGTTATAGTATACTAGTGTGTGTTATAGTTATTGTGTGTTACGGGTACTAGTGTGTTTTACTGTGTTATCGTGTACTAGTGTGTGTTATAGTTATTGTGTGTTACGGGTACTCGTGTGTTTTATTGTGTTATCGTGTACTAGTGTGTGTTACAGTTATTGTGTGTTATGGGTACTAGTGTGTTTCACTGTGTTATAGTGTACTCGTGTGTGTTATAGTTATTGTGTGTTACGGGTACTAGTGTGTTTTACTGTGTTATCGTGTACTAGTGTGTGTTATAGTTATTGTGTGTTACGGGTACTAGTGTGTTTTACTGTGTTATCGTGTACTAGTGTGTGTTATAGTTATTGTGTGTTACGGTCATGATGCAACTGTACACAACTCTGGTGCGGCCGCACTTGGAGTACTGTGTGCAGTTCTGGTCCCCACATTACAGGAAGGATGTAGAGGCTTTGGAGAGGGTGCAGAGGAGGTTTACCAGGATGTTGCCTGGTATGGAGGGGAGATCCTATGAGGAGAGATTGAGAGATTTGGGGTTGTTTTCGCTGGAAAGAAGGCGGCTAAGAGGGGATCTCATTGAAACATATAAGATGATTAGAGGTTTAGACAGGGTAGATAGTGATAGCCTTTTTCCGAGGATGGAGAAAGCTAGCACGAGGGGGCACGACTTTAAATTAAGGGGGGGTAGTTATAGGACTGATGTCAGGGGTAGGTTCTTTACCCAGAGGGTGGTGAGGGACTGGAATGCCCTGCCAGCTGCAGTTGTAAATGAGCCTAGTTTGGGGGCCTTTAAGAGATCTGTGGATAGGTTTATGGACGAAAAGGGATTGGTTTAGGCTAGTGGGTCATAGTTTTGTAACTGGTCGGCGCAACATCGTGGGCCGAAGGGCCTGTTCTGCGCTGTAATATTCTATGTTCTATGTTACCAGTGTGTTTTATTGTGTTATGGTGTACTAGTTGTTACTAGAGAGGTGGTGCTCGACAGACTGGAGGGGCTGATTGTGGACAAGTCCCCAGGACCGAATGGAATGCATCCGAGGGTTCTGAAAGAAATGGCGGAGGTGATAGTGGATGCCTTGGTGGTTATTTTCCAGACGTCGCTGGATTCCGGGGAAGTGCCGGAAGATTGGAAAACGGCTAATGTTACGCCGTTGTTTAAGAAGGGTGCCAGGCAAAAGGCGGGGAATTATAGGCCGGTTAGTTTAACGTCTGTGGTAGGTAAAATGTTAGAAACCGTCATTAAGGAGGAAATAGCGAGGCATCTTGAGGGGAATTGCTTGATAGGGCGGACGCAACACGGTTTCATTAAAGGGAAGTTGTGTCTGACAAATTTACTGGAGTTCTATGAGGATGTGTCTAGGGCAGTGGATGGAGGAGAGCCGGTGGATGTGGTCTTTCTGGATTTTCAGAAGGCGTTTGACAAGGTACCTCACAAGAGGTTATTGCAGAAGGTCAGGGGACATGGAGTTGGGGGTAGGGTGTTAGCGTGGATAGAGGATTGGTTGTCAAATAGGAGGCAGAGAGTGGGGGTCAATGGATGCTATTCGGATTGGCGGTTGGTGACTAGTGGGGTGCCCCAGGGGTCGGTGCTGGGGCCTCAGCTATTTACCATTTATATAGATGATCTGGAGGAAGGAACCGAGTGCAGGGTGTCGAAATTTGCTGATGACACCAAGATTGGGGGAAAGGCAAATTGTGCGGAGGGTGTGGAGAGTCTGCAGAAGGATCTAGATAGGCTGGGCGAATGGGCCAGGAAATGGCAAATGGAATTTAATGTTGGCAAGTGTGAGGTGGTCCACTTTGGTAGGAGGAATGGTAGGATGGACTATTACTTACGGGGCGAAAAACTGCAGCAGGCGACGGTGCAGAGGGACCTCGGGGTCCTTGTGCATGAGTCGCAAAAACCCAGCTTGCAGGTGCAGCAGGTGGTCAGAAAGGCGAATGGGATGCTGGCCTTCATAGCGAAGGGGATTGAATATAAAAGTAGGGAGGTCTTGCTGCAGCTGTATAGGGCATTAGTGAGGCCGCAGCTGGAGTACTGTGTGCAGTTTTGGGCGCCGCACCTGCGCAAGGATGTTTTGGCCCTGGAGGGAGTGCAGAGGAGGTTTACTCGGCTGATGCCGGAGTTGAGGGGATTGAGCTATGAGGAGAGGCTGAATAAACTAGGCTTGTACTCGTTAGAGTTTAGAAGAATGAGGGGAGATCTCATTGAGACGTATAAGATGATGAATGGGATGGATAGGATAGAGGTGGAGAGACTGTTCCCGCTCAAAAAAGACAGTAGGACTAGGGGGCACAGCCTCAAGATAAAGGGGGGGCGGTTTAGAACAGAGTTGAGGAGGAACTTCTTCACTCAAAGGGTGGTGAATCTCTGGAATTCTCTGCCCGTTGAAGTGGTGGAGGCTGCCTCGCTAAATATTTTTAAGAAACGGGTTGATGGGTTTTTGATAAGAGAAGGGATTAAGGGTTATGGGGAGAGGGCGGGAAGGTGGAGCTGAGTCACGACAGATCAGCCATGATCTTATTGAATGTCGGGGCAGGCTCGAAGGGCCAGATGGCCTACTCCTGCTCCTATTTCTTATGTTCTTATGTTCTTAGTGTGTGTTATAGTTATTGGGTGTTATGGGTACAAGTGTGTTTACGGTGTTACAATGTAATAGTGTGTTTTACTGTGTTATGGTGTACTAGTGTGTGTTACAGTTATTGTGTGTTACAGGTCCTAGTGTGTTTTACTGTGTTATCGTGTACTAGTGTGTGTTACAGTTATTGTGTGTTACGGGTACTAGTGTGTTTTACTGTGTTATCGTGTACTCGTGTGTGTTATAGTTATTGTGTGTTACGGGTACTAGTGTGTTTTACTGTGTTATAGTGTACTAGTGTGTGTTACAGTTATTGTGTGTTACGGGTACTAGTGTGTTTTACTGTGTTATAGTGTACTAGTGTGTGTTATAGTTATTGTGTGTTACAGGTCCTAGTGTGTTTTACTGCGTTATAGTGTACTAGTGTGTGTTATAGTTATTGTGTGTTACGGGTACCAGTGTGTTTTACTGTGTTATCGTGTACTAGTGTGTGTTATAGTTATTGTGTGTTACGGGTACTAGTGTGTTTTACTGTGTTATCGTGTACTAGTGTGTGTTATAGTTATTGTGTGTTACGGGTACTAGTGTGTTTTACTGTGTTATCGAGTACTAGTGTGTGTTATAGTTATTGTGTGTTATGGGTACTAGTGTGTTTTACTGTGTTATCGTGTACTAGTGTGTGTTATAGTTATTGTGTGTTACGGGTACTAGTGTGTTTTACTGTGTTATAGTGTACTAGTGTGTGTTATAGTTATTGTGTGTTACAGGTCCTAGTGTGTTTTACTGTGTTATAGTGTACTAGTGTGTGTTATAGTTATTGTGTGTTACGGGTACTAGTGTGTTTTACTGTGTTATCGTGTACTAGTGTGTGTTATAGTTATTGTGTGTTACGGGTACTAGCGTGTTTTACTGTGTTATAGTGTACTAGTGTGTGTTATAGTTATTGTGTGTTACGGGTACTATGTGTTTTACTGTGTTATCGTGTACTAGTGTGTGTTACAGTTATTGCGTGTTACAGGTCCTAGTGTGTTTTACTGTGTTATAGTGTACTAGTGTGTGTTACAGTTATTGTGTGTTATCGTGTACTAGTGTGTGTTATAGTTATTGTGTGTTACAGGTACTAGTGTGTTTTACTGTGTTATCGTGTACTAGTGTGTGTTAGAGTTATTGTGTGTTACGGGTACTAGTGTGTTTTACTGTGTTATAGTGTACTAGTGTGTGTTATAGTTATTGTGTGTTACGGGTACTAGTGTGTTTCACTGTGTTATCGTGTACTAGTGTGTGTTACAGTTATTGCGTGTTACGGGTACTATGTGTTTTACTGTGTTATCGTGTACTAGTGTGTGTTACAGTTATTGTGTGTTACAGGTCCTAGTGTGTTTTACTGTGTTATAGTGTACTAGTGTGTGTTACAGTTATTGTGTGTTACAGGTCCTCGTGTGTTTTACTGTGTTATAGTTTACTAGTGTGTGTTACAGTTATTGTGTGTTATCGTGTACTAGTGTGTGTTATAGTTATTGTGTGTTACGGGTACTAGTGTGTTTTACTGTGTTATAGTGAACTAGTGTGTGTTATAGATTTTGTGTGTTACGGGTACTAGTGTGTTTTACCGTGTTATCGTGTACTAGTGTGTGTTATAGTTATTGTGTGTTACGGGTACTAGTGTGTTTTACTGTGTTATCGTGTACTAGTGTGTTATAGTTATTGCGTGTTACAGGTCCTAGTGTGTTTTACTGTGTTATAGTGTACTGGAGTGTGTTATAGTTATTGTGTGTTACGGGTACTAGTGTGTTTTACTGTGTTATCGTGTACTAGTGTGTGTTATAGTTATTCTGTGTTACGGGTACTAGTGTGTTTTACTGTGTTATAGTGTACTAGTGTGTGTTATAATTATTGTGTGTTACGTGTACTAGTGTGTTTTACTGTGTTATCGTGTACTAGTGTGTGTTACAGTTATTGTGTGTTACGGGTACTAGTGTGTTTTACTGTGTTATCGTGTACTAGTGTGTGTTATAGTTATTGTGTGTTACGGGTACTAGTGTGTTTTACTGTGTTATCGTGTACTCGTGTGTGTTATAGTTATTGTGTGTTACGGGTACTAGTGTGTTTTACTGTGTTATAGTGTACTAGTGTGTGTTACAGTTATTGTGTGTTACGGGTACTAGTGTGTTTTACTGTGTTATAGTGTACTAGTGTGTGTTATAGTTATTGTGTGTTACGGGTACTAGTGTGTTTTACTGTGTTATAGTGTACTAGTGTGTGTTATAGTTATTGTGTGTTACGGGTACTAGTGTGTTTTACTGTGTTATAGTGTACTAGTGTGTGTTATAGTTATTGTGTGTTACGGGTACTCGTGTGTTTTATTGTGTTATCGTGTACTCGTGTGTGTTACAGTTATTGTGTGTTATGGGTACTAGTGTGTTTTACTGTGTTATAGTGTACTAGTGTGTGTTATAGTTATTGTGTGTTACGGGTACTAGTGTGTTTTACTGTGTTATAGTATACTAGTGTGTGTTACAGTTATTGTGTGTTACGGGTACTAGTGTGTTTTACTGTGTTATAGTGTACTAGTGTGTGTTACAGTTATTGTGTGTTACGGGTACTAGTGTGTTTTACTGTGTTATCGTGTACTAGTGTGTGTTATAGTTATTGTGTGTTACGGGTACTAGTGTGTTTTACTGTGTTATCGTGTACTAGTGTGTGATATAGTTATTATGTGTTACGGTCATGATGCAACTGTACACAACTCTGGTGCGGCCGCACTTGGAGCGCTGTGTGCAGTTCTGGTCCCCACATTACAGGAAGGATGTAGAGGCTTTGGAGAGGGTGCAGAGGAGGTTTACCAGGATGTTGCCTGGTATGGAGGGGAGATCCTATGAGGAGAGATTGAGAGATTTGGGGTTGTTTTCGCTGGAAAGAAGGCGGCTAAGAGGGGATCTCATTGAAACATATAAGATGATTAGAGGTTTAGACAGGGTAGATAGTGATAGCCTTTTTCCTAGGATGGAGAAAGCTAGCACGAGGGGGCACGATTTTAAATTAAGGGGGGGTAGTTATAGGACTGATGTCAGGGGTAGGTTCTTTACCCAGAGGGTGGTGAGGGACTGGAATGCCCTGCCAGCTGCAGTTGTAAATGAGCCTAGTTTGGGGGCCTTTAAGAGATCTGTGGATAGGTTTATGGACGAAAAGGGATTGGTTTAGGCTAGTGGGTCATTGTTTTGTAACTGGTCGGCGCAACATCGTGGGCCGAAGGGCCTGTTCTGCGCTGTAATATTCTATGTTCTATGTTACTAGTGTGTTTTATTGTGTTATGGTGTACTAGTGTGTGTTATAGTTATTGGGTGTTATGGGTACAAGTGTGTTTACGGTGTTACAGTGTAATAGTGTGTTTTACTGTGTTATCGTACTAGTGTGTGTTACAGTTATTGTGTGTTACAGGTCCTAGTGTGTTTTACTGTGTTATCGTGTACTAGTGTGTGTTACAGTTATTGTGTGTTACGGGTACTAGTGTGTTTTACTGTGTTATCGTGTACTAGTGTGTGTTATAGTTATTGTGTGTTACGGGTACTAGTGTGTTTTATTGTGTTATCGTGTACTCGTGTGTGTTATAGTTATTGTGTGTTACGGGTACTAGTGTGTTTTACCATGTTATAGAGTACTAGTGTGTGTTACAGCTATTGTGTGTTACGGGTACTAGTGTGTTTTATTGTTTTATAGTGTACTAGTGTGTGTTATAGTTATTGTGTGTTACGGGTACTAGTGTGTTTTACTGTGTTATCGTGTACTAGTGTGTGTTATAGTTATTGTGTGTTACGGGTACTAGTGTGTTTTACTGTGTTATCGTGTACTAGTGTGTGTTATAGTTATTGTGTGTTACGGGTACTGGTGTGTTTTACTGTGTTATCGTGTACTAGTGTGTGTTATAGTTATTGTGTGTTACGGGTACTCGTGTGTTTTACTGTGTTATCGTGTACTAGTGTGTGTTATAGTTATTGTGTGTTACGGGTACTAGTGTGTTTTACTGTGTTATCGTGTACTAGTGTGTGTTATAGTTATTGTGTGTTATGGGTACTAGTGTGTTTTACTGTGTTATCGTGTACTAGTGTGTGTTATAGTTATTGTGTGTTATGGGTACTAGTATGTTTTACTGTGTTATAGTGTACTAGTGTGTATTATAGTTATTGTGTGTTACAGGTCCTAGTGTGTTTTACTGTGTTATAGTGTACTAGTGTGTGTTATAGTTATTGTGTGTTACGGGTACTAGTGTGTTTTACTGTGTTATCGTGTACTAGTGTGTGTTATAGTTATTGTGTGTTACAAGTACTAGTGTGTTTTACTGTGTTATCGTGTACTAATGTGTTTTATAGTTATTGTGTGTTACGGGTACTAGCGTGTTTTACTGTGTTATAGTGTACTAGTGTGTGTTATAGTTATTGTGTGTTACGGGTACTAGTGTGTTTTACTGTGTTATAGTGTACTAGTGTGTGTTACAGTTATTGTGTGTTATTGTGTACTAGTGTGTGTTATAGTTATTGTGTGTTACGGGTACGAGTGTGTTTTACTGTGTTATAGTGTACTAGTGTGCGTTATAGTTATTGTGTGTTACGGGTACTAGTCTGTTTTACCGTGTTATCGTGTACTAGTGTGTGTTATAGTTATTGTGTGTTACGGGTACTAGTGTGTTTTACTGTGTTATCGTGTACTAGTGTGTTATAGTTATTGCGTGTTACAGGTCCTAGTGTGTTTTACTGTGTTATAGTGTACTGGAGTGTGTTATAGTTATTGTGTGTTACGGGTACTAGTGTGTTTTACTGTGTTATCGTGTACTAGTGTGTGTTATAGTTATTCTGTGTTACGGGTACTAGTATGTTTTACTGTGTTATAGTGTACTAGTGTGTGTTATAGTTATTGTGTGTTACGTGTACTAGTGTGTTTTACTGTGTTATCGTGTACTAGTGTGTGTTACAGTTATTGTGTGTTACGGGTACTAGTGTGTTTTACTGTGTTATCGTGTACTAGTGTGTGTTATAGTTATTGTGTGTTACGGGTACTAGTGTGTTTTACTGTGTTATAGTGTACTAGTGTGTGTTATAGTTATTGTGTGTTACGGGTACCAGTGTGTTTTACTGTGTTATCGTGTACTACTGTGTGTTATAGTTATTGTGTGTCACGGGTACTCGTGTGTTTTATAGTGTTATCGTGTACTAGTGTGTGTTACAGTTATTGTGTGTTATGGGTACTAGTGTGTTTTACTGTGTTATAGTGTACTAGTGTGTGTTATAGTTATTGTGTGTTACGGGTACTAGTGTGTTTTACTGTGTTATAGTATACTAGTGTGTGTTACAGTTATTGTGTGTTACGGGTACTAGTGTGTTTTACTGTGTTATAGTGTACTAGTGTGTGTTACAGTTATTGTGTGTTACGGGTACTAGTGTGTTTTACTGTGTTATCGTGTACTAGTGTGTGTTATAGTTATTGTGTGTTACGGGTACTAGTGTGTTTTACTGTGTTATCGTGTACTAGTGTGTGTTATAGTTATTGTGTGTTACGGGTACTAGTGTGTTTTACTGTGTTATCGTGTACTAGTGTGTGTTATAGTTATTGTGTGTTACGGTCATGATGCAACTGTACACAACTCTGGTGCGGCCGCACTTGGAGTACTGTGTGCAGTTCTGGTCCCCACATTACAGGAAGGATGTAGAGGCTTTGGAGAGGGTGCAGAGGAGGTTTACCAGGATGTTGCCTGGTATGGAGGGGAGATCCTATGAGGAGAGATTGAGAGATTTGGGGTTGTTTTCGCTGGAAAGAAGGCGGCTAAGAGGGGATCTCATTGAAACATATAAGATGATTAGAGGTTTAGACAGGGTAGATAGTGATAGCCTTTTTCCTAGGATGGAGAAAGCTAGCACGAGGGGGCACGATTTTAAATTAAGGGGGGGTAGTTATAGGACTGATGTCAGGGGTAGGTTCTTTACCCAGAGGGTGGTGAGGGACTGGAATGCCCTGCCAGCTGCAGTTGTAAATGAGCCTAGTTTGGGGGCCTTTAAGAGATCTGTGGATAGGTTTATGGATGAAAAGGGATTGGTTTAGGCTAGTGGGTCATTGTTTTGTAACTGGTCGGCGCAACATCGTGGGCCGAAGGGCCTGTTCTGCGCTGTAATATTCTATGTTCTATGTTACTAGTGTGTTTTATTGTGTTATGGTGTATTAGTGTGTGTTATAGTTATTGGGTGTTATGGGTACAAGTGTGTTTACGGTGTTACAGTGTAATAGTGTGTTTTACTGTGTTATCGTGTACTAGTGTGTTATAGTTATTGCGTGTTACAGGTCCTAGTGTGTTTTACTGTGTTATAGTGTACTAGTATGTGTTATAGTTATTGTGTGTTACGGGTACTAGTGTGTTTTACTGTGTTATAGTGTACTAGTGTGTGTTATAGTTATTCTGTGTTACGGGTACTAGTGTGTTTTACTGTGTTATCGTGTACTAGTGTGTGTTATAGTTACTGTGTGTTACGGGTACTAGTGTGTTTTACTGTGTTATAGTGTACTAGTGTGTGTTTTAGTTATTGTGTGTTACGGGTACTAGTGTGTTTTACTGTGTTATAGTGTACTAGTGTGTGTTATAGTTATTGTGTGTTACGGGTACTAGTGTGTTTTACTGTGTTATAGTGTACTAGTGTGTGTTATAGTTATTGTGTGTTACCGGTACTAGTGTGTTTTACTGTGTTATCGTGTAATAGTGTGTGTTATAGTTATTCTGTGTTACGGGTACGAGTGTGTTTTACTGTGTTATCGTGTACTAGTGTGTGTTATAGTTATTGTGTGTTACAGGTCCTAGTGTGTTTTACTGTGTTATAGTGTACTAGTGTGTGTTATAGTTATTGTGTGTTACGGGTACTAGTGTGTTTTACTGTGTTATCGTGTACTAGTGTGTGTTACAGTTATTGCATGTTACGGGTACTATGTGTTTTACTGTGTTATCGTGTACTAGTGTGTGTTACAGTTATTGCGTGTTACAGGTCCTAGTGTGTTTTACTGTGTTATAGTGTACTAGTGTGTGTTACAGTTATTGTGTGTTATCGTGTACGAGTGTGTGTTATAGTTATTGTGTGTTACGGGTACTAGTGTGTTTTACTGTGTTATAGTGTACTAGTGTGTGTTATAGTTATTGTGTGTTACGGGTACTAGTGTGTTTTACTGTGTTATCGTGTACTAGTGTGTGTTATAGTTATTGTGTGTTACGGGTACTCGTGTGTTTTACCGTGTTATCGTGTACTAGTGTGTGTTATAGTTATTGTGTGTTACGTGTACTAGTGTGTTTTACTGTGTTATCGTGTACTAGTGTCTGTCACAGTTATTGTGTGTTACGGGTACTAGTGTGTTTTACTGTGTTATCGTGTACTAGTGTGTGTTATAGTTATTGTCTGTTACGGGTACTAGTGTGTTTTACTGTGTTATCGTGTACTCGAGTGTATTATAGTTATTCTGTGTTACGGGTACTAGTGTGTTTTACTGTGTTATCGTGTACTAGTGTGTGTTATAGTTACTGTGTGTTACAGGTACTAGTGTGTTTTACTGTGTTATAGTGTACTAGTGTGTGTTTTAGTTATTGTGTGTTACGGGTACTAGTGTGTTTTACAGTGTTATAGTGTACTAGTGTGTGTTGTAGTTATTGTGTGTTACGGGTACTAGTGTATTTTACTGTGTTATAGTGTACTAGTGTGTGTTATAGTTACTGTGTGTTACGGGTACTAGTGCGTTTTACTGTGTTATAGTGTACTAGTGTGTGTTATAGTTATTCTGTGTTACGGGTACGAGTGTGTTTTACTGTGTTATCGTGTACTAGTGTGTGTTATAGTTACTGTGTGCTACAGGTACTAGTGTGTTTTACTGTGTTATACTGTACTAGTGTGTGTTTTAGTTATTGTGTGTTACGGGTACTAGTGTGTTTTACTGTGTTATCGTGTACTAGTGTGTGTTATAGTTATTGTGTGTTACGGGTACTAGTGTGTTTTACTGTGTTATGGTGTAGTAGTGTGTGTTATAGTTATTGTGTGTTACGGGTACTAGTGTGTTTTACTGTGTTATCGTGTACTAGTGTGTGTTATAGTTACTGTGTGTTACAGGTACTAGTGTGTTTTACTGTGTTATAGTGTACTAGTGTGTGTTTTAGTTATTGTGTGTTACGGGTACTAGTGTGTTTTACTGTGTTATAGTGTACTAGTGTGTGTTATAGTTATTGTGTGTTACGGGTACTAGTGTGTTTTACTGTGTTATAGTGTACTAGTGTGTGTTATAGTTATTGTGTGTTACGGGTACTAGTGTGTTTTACTGTGTTATTGTGTCCTAGTGTGTGTTACAGTTATTGTGTGTTACAGGTCCTAGTGTGTTTTACTGTGTTATAGTGTACTAGTGTGTGTTACAGTTATTGTGTGTTACGGATACTAGTGTGTTTTACTGTGTTATAGTGTACTAGTGTGTGTTATAGTTATTATGTATTACGGGTACTAGCGTGTTTTACTGTGTTATAGTGCACTAGTGTGTGTTATAGTTATTGTGTGTTACGGGTACTAGTGTGTTTTAGTGTGTTATCGTGTACTAGTGTGTGTTACAGTTATTGTGTGTTATCGTGTACTAGTGTGTGTTATAGTTATTGTGTGTTACGGGTACTAGTGTGTTTTACTGTGTTATAGTGTACTAGTGTGTGTTATAGTTATTGTGTGTTACGGGTACTAGTGTGTTTTACTGTGTTATAGTGTACTAGTGTGTGTTATAGTTATTGTGTGTTACGGGTACTCGTGTGTTTTACCGTGTTATCGTGTACTAGTGTGTGTTATAGTTATTGTGTGTTACGTGTACTAGTGTGTTTTACTGTGTTATCGTTTACTAGTGTCTGTCACAGTTATTGTGTGTTACGGGTACTAGTGTGTTTTACTGTGTTATCGTGTACTAGTGTGTGTTATAGTTATTGTGTGTTACGGGTACTAGTGTGTTTTACTGTGTTATCGTGTACTCGAGTGTATTATAGTTATTCTGTGTTACGGGTACTAGTGTGTTTTACTGTGTTATCGTGTACTAGTGTGTGTTATAGTTACTGTGTGTTACAGGTACTAGTGTGTTTTACTGTGTTATAGTGTACTAGTGTGTGTTTTAGTTATTGTGTGTTACGGGTACTAGTGTGTTTTACAGTGTTATAGTGTACTAGTGTGTGTTGTAGTTATTGTGTGTTACGGGTACTAGTGTATTTTACTGTGTTATAGTGTACTAGTGTGTGTTATAGTTACTGTGTGTTACGGGTACTAGTGTGTTTTACTGTGTTATAGTGTACTAGTGTGTGTTATAGTTATTCTGTGTTACGGGTACGAGTGTGTTTTACTGTGTTATCGTGTACTAGTGTGTGTTATAGTTACTGTGTGCTACAGGTACTAGTGTGTTTTACTGTGTTATAGTGTACTAGTGTGTGTTTTAGTTATTGTGTGTTACGGGTACTAGTGTGTTTTACTGTCTTATCGTGTACTAGTGTGTGTTATAGTTATTGTGTGTTACGGGTACTAGTGTGTTTTACTGTGTTATGGTGTAGTAGTGTGTGTTATAGTTATTGTGTGTTACGGGTACTAGTGTGTTTTACTGTGTTATCGTGTACTAGTGTGTGTTATAGTTACTGTGTGTTACAGGTACTAGTGTGTTTTACTGTGTTATAGTGTACTAGTGTGTGTTTTAGTTATTGTGTGTTACGGGTACTAGTGTGTTTTACTGTGTTATAGTGTACTAGTGTGTGTTATAGTTATTGTGTGTTACGGGTACTAGTGTGTTTTACTGTGTTATAGTGTACTAGTGTGTGTTATAGTTATTGTGTGTTACGGGTACTAGTATGTTTTACTGTGTTATAGTGTACTAGTGTGTGTTATAGTTATTCTGTGTTACGTGTACTAGTGTGTTTTACTGTGTTATAGTGTACTACTGTGTGTTATAGTTATTGTGTGTTACGGGTACTAGTGTGTTTTACTGTGTTATCGTGTACTAGTGTGTGTTACAGTTATTGTGTGTTACAGGTCCTAGTGTGTTTTACTGTGTTATAGTGTACTAGTGTGTGTTACAGTTATTGTGTGTTACGGGTACTAGTGTGTTTTACTGTGTTATAGTGTACTAGTGTGTGTTATAGTTATTATGTGTTACGGGTACTAGCGTGTTTTACTGTGTTATAGTGTACTAGTGTGTGTTATAGTTATTGTGTGTTACGGGTACTAGTGTGTTTTAGTGTGTTATCGTGTACTAGTGTGTGTTACAATTATTGCGTGTTACGGGTACTATGTGTTTTACTGTGTTATAGTGTACTAGTGTGTGTTACAGTTATTGCGTGTTACAAGTCCTAGTGTGTTTTACTGTGTTATAGTGTACTAGTGTGTGTTACAGTTATTGTGCGTTATCGTGTACTAGTGTGTGTTATAGTTATTGTGTGTTACGGGTACTAGTGTGTTTTACTGTGTTATAGTGTACTAGTGTGTGTTATAGTTATTGTGTGTTACGGGTACTAGTGTGTTTTACTGTGTTATAGTGTACTAGTGTGTGTTATAGTTATTGTGTGTTACGGGTACTAGCGTGTTTTACTGTGTTATAGTGTACTAGTGTGTGTTATAGTTATTGTGTGTTACGGGTACTAGTGTGTTTTACTGTGTTATCGTGTACTAGTGTGTGTTACAGTTATTGCATGTTACGGGTACTATGTGTTTTACTGTGTTATCGTGTACTAGTGTGTGTTACAGTTATTGCGTGTTACAGGTCCTAGTGTGTTTTACTGTGTTATAGTGTACTAGTGTGTGTTACAGTTATTGTGTGTTATCGTGTACTCGTGTGTGTTATAGTTATTGTGTGTTACGGGTGCTAGTGTGTTTTACTGTGTTATAGTGTACTAGTGTGTGTTTTAGTTATTGTGTGTTACGGGTACTAGTGTGTTTTACTGTGTTATCGTGTACTAGTGTGTGTTATAGTTATTGTGTGTTACGGGTACTAGTGTGTTTTACTGTGTTATGGTGTAGTAGTGTGTGTTATAGTTATTGTGTGTTACGGGTACTAGTGTGTTTTACTGTGTTATCGTGTACTAGTGTGTGTTATAGTTACTGTGTGTTACAGGTACTAGTGTGTTTTACTGTGTTATAGTGTACTAGTGTGTGTTTTAGTTATTGTGTGTTACGGGTACTAGTGTGTTTTACTGTGTTATAGTGTACTAGTGTGTGTTATAGTTATTGTGTGTTACGGGTACTAGTGTGTTTTACTGTGTTATAGTGTACTAGTGTGTGTTATAATTATTGTGTGTTACGGGTACTAGTATGTTTTACTGTGTTATAGTGTACTAGTGTGTGTTATAGTTATTCTGTGTTACGGGTACTAGTGTGTTTTACTGTGTTATAGTGTACTAGTGTGTGTTATAGTTATTGTGTGTTACGGGTACTAGTGTGTTTTACTGTGTTATCGTGTACTAGTGTGTGTTACAGTTATTGTGTGTTACAGGTCCTACTGTGTTTTACTGTGTTATAGTGTACTAGTGTGTGTTACAGTTATTGTGTGTTACGGGTACTAGTGTGTTTTACTGTGTTCTAGTGTACTAGTGTGTGTTATAGTTATTATGTGTTACGGGTACTAGCGTGTTTTACTGTGTTATAGTGTACTAGTGTGTGTTATAGTTATTGTGTGTTACGGGTACTAGTGTGTTTTAGTGTGTTATCGTGTACTAGTGTGTGTTACAGTTATTGCGTGTTACGGGTACTATGTGTTTTACTGTGTTATAGTGTACTAGTGTGTGTTACAGTTATTGCGTGTTACAAGTCCTAGTGTGTTTTACTGTGTTGTAGTGTACTAGTGTGTGTTACAGTTATTGTGTGTTATCGTGTACTAGTGTGTGTTATAGTTATTGTGTGTTACGGGTACTAGTGTGTTTTACTGTGTTATAGTGTACTAGTGTGTGTTATAGTTATTGTGTGTTACGGGTACTAGTGTGTTTTACTGTGTTATAGTGTACTAGTGTGTGTTATAGTTATTGTGTGTTACGGGTACTAGCGTGTTTTACTGTGTCATAGTGTACTAGTGTGTGTTATAGTTATTGTGTGTTACGGGTACTAGTGTGTTTTACTGTGTTATCGTGTACTAGTGTGTGTTACAGTTATTGCATGTTACGGGTACTATGTGTTTTACTGTGTTATCGTGTACTAGTGTGTGTTACAGTTATTGTGTGTTACGGGTACTAGTGTGTTTTACTGTGTTATAGTGTACTAGTGTGTGTTATAGTTATTGTGTGTTACGGGTACTAGCGTGTTTTACTGTGTTATAGTGTACTAGTGTGTGTTATAGTTATTGTGTGTTACGGGTACTAGTGTGTTTTACTGTGTTATCGTGTACTAGTGTGTGTTACAGTTATTGTGTGTTACAGGTACTAGTGTGTTTTACTGTGTTATAGTGTACTAGTGTGTGTTTTAGTTATTGTGTGTTACGGGTACTAGTGTGTTTTACTGTGTTATAGTGTACTAGTGTGTGTTATAGTTATTGTGTGTTACGGGTACTAGTGTGTTTTACTGTGTTATAGTGTACTAGTGTGTGTTATAGTTATTGTGTGTTACGGGTACCAGTATGTTTTACTGTGTTATAGTGTACTAGTGTGTGTTATAGTTATTCTGTGTTACGGGTACTAGTGTGTTTTACTGTGTTATAGTGTACTAGTGTGTGTTATAGTTATTGTGTGTTACGGGTACTAGTGTGTTTTACTGTGTTATCGTGTACTAGTGTGTGTTACAGTTATTGTGTGTTACAGGTCCTAGTGTGTTTTACTGTGTTATAGTGTACTAGTGTGTGTTACAGTTATTGTGTGTTACGGGTACTAGTGTGTTTTACTGTGTTCTAGTGTACTAGTGTGTGTTATAGTTATTATGTGTTACGGGTACTAGCGTGTTTTACTGTGTTATAGTGTACTAGTGTGTGTTATAGTTATTGTGTGTTACGGGTACTAGTGTGTTTTAGTGTGTTATCGTCTACTAGTGTGTGTTACAGTTATTGCGTGTTACGGGTACTATGTGTTTTACTGTGTTATAGTGTACTAGTGTGTGTTACAGTTATTGCGTGTTACAAGTCCTAGTGTGTTTTACTGTGTTATAGTGTACTAGTGTGTGTTACAGTTATTGTGTGTTATCGTGTACTAGTGTGTGTTATAGTTATTGTGTGTTACGGGTACTAGTGTGTTTTACTGTGTTATAGTGTACTAGTGTGTCTTATAGTTATTGTGTGTTACGGGTACTAGTGTGTTTTACTGTGTTATAGTGTACTAGTGTGTGTTATAGTTATTGTGTGTTACGGGTACTAGCGTGTTTTACTGTGTTATAGTGTACTAGTGTGTGTTATAGTTATTGTGTGTTACGGGTACTAGTGTGTTTTACTGTGTTATCGTGTACTAGTGTGTGTTACAGTTATTGCATGTTACGGGTACTATGTGTTTTACTGTGTTATCGTGTACTAGTGTGTGTTACAGTTATTGCGTGTTACAGGTCCTAGTATGTTTTACTGTGTTATAGTGTACTAGTGTGTGTTATAGTTATTGTGTGTTACGGGTACTAGTGTGTTTTACAGTGTTATCGTGTACTAGTGTGTGTTACAGTTATTCTGTGTTACGGGTACTAGTGTGTTTTACTGTGTTATAGTGTACTAGTGTGTGTTATAGTTATTGTGTGTTACGGGTACTAGTGTGTTTTACTGTGTTATCGTGTACTAGTGTGTGTTACAGTTATTGTGTGTTACAGGTACTAGTGTGTTTTACTGTGTTATAGTGTACTAGTGTGTGTTTTAGTTATTGTGTGTTACGGGTACTAGTGTGTTTTACTGTGTTATAGTGTACTAGTGTGTGTTATAGTTATTGTGTGTTACGGGTACTAGTGTGTTTTACTGTGTTATAGTGTACTAGTGTGTGTTATAGTTATTGTGTGTTACGGGTACTAGTGTGTTTTACTGTGTTATAGTGTACTAGTGTGTGTTATAGTTATTGTGTGTTACGGGTACTAGTGTGTTTTACTGTGTTATGGTGTACTAGTGTGTGTTACAGTTATTGTGTGTTACAGGTCCTAGTGTGTTTTACTGTGTTATAGTTTACTAGTGTGTGTTATAGTTATTGTGTGTTACGGGTACTAGCGTGTTTTACTGTGTTATAGTGTACTAGTGTGTGTTATAGTTATTGTGTGTTACGGGTACTAGTGTGTTTTACTGTGTTATAGTGTACTAGTGTGTGTTATAGTTATTGTGTGTTACGGGTACTAGTATGTTTTACTGTGTTATAGTGTACTAGTGTGTGTTATAGTTATTGTGTGTTACGGGTACTAGTGTGTTTTACTGTGTTATAGTGTACTAGTGTGTGTTACAGTTATTGTGTGTTACAGGTCCTAGTGTGTTTTACTGTGTTATAGTGTACTAGTGTGTGTTACAGTTATTGTGTGTTACGGGTACTAGTGTGTTTTACTGTGTTATAGTGTACTAGTGTGTGTTATAGTTATTGTGTGTTACGGGTACTAGCGTGTTTTACTGTGTTATAGTGTACTAGTGTGTGTTATAGTTATTGTGTGTTACGGGTACTAGTGTGTTTTACAGTGTTATCGTGTACTAGTGTGTGTTACAGTTATTGCGTGTTACGGGTACTATGTGTTTTACTGTGTTATAGTGTACTAGTGTGTGTTACAGTTCTTGCGTGTTACAATTCCTAGTGTGTTTTACTGTGTTATAGTGTACTAGTGTGTGTTACAGTTATTGTGTGTTATCGTGTACTAGTGTGTGTTATAGTTATTGTGTGTTACGGGTACTAGTGTGTTTTACTGTGTTATAGTGTACTAGTGTGTGTTATAGTTATTGTGTGTTACGGGTACTAGTGTGTTTTACTGTGTTATTGTGTACTAGTGTGTGTTATAGTTATTGTGTGTTACGGGTACTAGTGTGTTTTACCGTGTTATCGTGTACTAGTGTGTGTTATAGTTATTGTGTGTTACGGGTACTAGTGTGTTTTACTGTGTTATCGTGTACTAGTGTGTGTTATAGTTATTGTGTGTTACGGGTACTAGTGTGTTTTACTGTGTTATGGTGTAGTAGTGTGTGTTATAGTTATTGCGTGTTACAGGTCCTAGTGTGTTTTACTATGTTATAGTGTACTAGTGTGTGTTATAGTTATTGTGTGTTACGGGTACTAGTGTGTTTTACTGTGTTATAGTGTACTAGTGTGTGTTATAGTTATTCTGTGTTACGGGTACTAGTGTGTTTTACTGTGTTATCGTGTACTAGTGTGTGTTATAGTTATTGTGTGTTACGGGTACTAGTGTGTTTTACTGTGTTATCGTGTACTAGTGTGTGTTATAGTTATTGTGTGTTACGGGTACTAGTGTGTTTTACTGTGTTATCGTGTACTAGTGTGTGTTATAGTTATTGTGTGTTACGGGTACTAGTGTGTTTTACTGTGTTATAGTGTACTAGTGTGTGTTATAGTTATTGTGTGTTACGGGTACTAGTGTGTTTTACTGTGTTATAGTGTACTAGTGTGTGTTATAGTTATTCTGTGTTACGGGTACTAGTGTGTTTTACTGTGTTATCGTGTACTAGTGTGTTATAGTTATTGCGTGTTACGGGTACTAGTATGTTTTACTGTGTTATAGTGTACTAGTGTGTGTTATAGTTATTCTGTGTTACGGGTACTAGTGTGTTTTACTGTGTTATAGTGTACTAGTGTGTGTTATAGTTATTGTGTGTTACGGGTACTAGTGTGTTTTACTGTGTTATCGTGTACTAGTGTGTGTTACAGTTATTGTGTGTTACAGGTCCTAGTGTGTTTTACTGTGTTATAGTGTACTAGTGTGTGTTATAGTTATTGTGTGTTACGGGTACTAGCGTGTTTTACTGTGTTATAGTGTACTAGTGTGTGTTATAGTTATTGTGTGTTACGGGTACTAGTGTGTTTTACTGTGTTATCGTGTACTAGTGTGTGTTACAGTTATTGCATGTTATGGGTACTATGTGTTTTACTGTGTTATCGTGTACTAGTGTGTGTTACAGTTATTGCGTGTTACAGGTCCTAGTGTGTTTTACTGTGTTAGAGTGTACTAGTGTGTGTTATAGTTATTGTGTGTTACGGGTACTAGTGTGTTTTACTGTGTTATAGTGTACTAGTGTGTGTTATAGTTATTGTGTGTTACGGGTACTAGTGTGTTTTACTGTGTTATCGTGTACTAGTGTGTGTTATAGTTATTGTGTGTTACGGGTACTAGTGTGTTTTACTGTGTTATAGTGTACTAGTGTGTGTTATAGTTATTGTGTGTTACGGGTACTAGTGTGTTTTACTGTGTTATCGTGTACTAGTGTGTGTTACAGTTATTGCATGTTACGGGTACTATGTGTTTTACTGTGGTATCGTGTACTAGTGTGTGTTACAGTTATTGCGTGTTACAGGTCCTAGTGTGTTTTACTGTGTTAGAGTGTACTAGTGTGTGTTACAGTTATTGTGTGTTATCGTGTACTCGTGTGTGTTATAGTTATTGTGTGTTACGGGTACTAGTGTGTTTTACTGTGTTATCGTGTACTAGTGTGTGTTACAGTTATTGTGTGTTACAGGTCCTAGTGTGTTTTACTGTGTTATAGTGTACTAGTGTGTGTTACAGTTATTGTGTGTTACGGGTACTAGTGTGTTTTACTGTGTTATAGTGTACTAGTGTGTGTTATAGTTATTGTGTGTTACGGGTACTAGCGTGTTTTACTGTGTTATAGTGTACTAGTGTGTGTTATAGTTATTGTGTGTTACGGGTACTAGTGTGTTTTACAGTGTTATCGTGTACTAGTGTGTGTTACAGTTATTCTGTGTTACGGGTACTAGTGTGTTTTACTGTGTTATAGTGTACTAGTGTGTGTTATAGTTATTGTGTGTTACGGGTACTAGTGTGTTTTACTGTGTTATCGTGTACTAGTGTGTGTTACAGTTATTGTGTGTTACAGGTACTAGTGTGTTTTACTGTGTTATAGTGTACTAGTGTGTGTTTTAGTTATTGTGTGTTACGGGTACTAGTGTGTTTTACTGTGTTATAGTGTACTAGTGTGTGTTATAGTTATTGTGTGTTACGGGTACTAGTGTGTTTTACTGTGTTATAGTGTACTAGTGTGTGTTATAGTTATTGTGTGTTACGGGTACTAGTGTGTTTTACTGTGTTATAGTGTACTAGTGTGTGTTATAGTTATTGTGTGTTACGGGTACTAGTGTGTTTTACTGTGTTATAGTGTACTAGTGTGTGTTACAGTTATTGTGTGTTATCGTGTACTCGTGTGTGTTATAGTTATTGTGTGTTACGGGTACTAGTGTGTTTTACTGTGTTATCGTGTACTAGTGTGTGTTACAGTTATTGTGTGTTACAGGTCCTAGTGTGTTTTACTGTGTTATAGTGTACTAGTGTGTGTTACAGTTATTGTGTGTTACGGGTACTAGTGTGTTTTACTGTGTTATAGTGTACTAGTGTGTGTTATAGTTATTGTGTGTTACGGGTACTAGCGTGTTTTACTGTGTTATAGTGTACTAGTGTGTGTTATAGTTATTGTGTGTTACGGGTACTAGTGTGTTTTACAGTGTTATCGTGTACTAGTGTGTGTTACAGTTATTCTGTGTTACGGGTACTAGTGTGTTTTACTGTGTTATAGTGTACTAGTGTGTGTTATAGTTATTGTGTGTTACGGGTACTAGTGTGTTTTACTGTGTTATCGTGTACTAGTGTGTGTTACAGTTATTGTGTGTTACAGGTACTAGTGTGTTTTACTGTGTTATAGTGTACTAGTGTGTGTTTTAGTTATTGTGTGTTACGGGTACTAGTGTGTTTTACTGTGTTATAGTGTACTAGTGTGTGTTATAGTTATTGTGTGTTACGGGTACTAGTGTGTTTTACTGTGTTATAGTGTACTAGTGTGTGTTATAGTTATTGTGTGTTACGGGTACTAGTGTGTTTTACTGTGTTATAGTGTACTAGTGTGTGTTATAGTTATTGTGTGTTACGGGTACTAGTGTGTTTTACTGTGTTATGGTGTACTAGTGTGTGTTACAGTTATTGTGTGTTACAGGTCCTAGTGTGTTTTACTGTGTTATAGTGTACTAGTGTGTGTTATAGTTATTGTGTGTTACGGGTACTAGCGTGTTTTACTGTGTTATAGTGTACTAGTGTGTGTTATAGTTATTGTGTGTTACGGGTACTAGTGTGTTTTACTGTGTTATAGTGTACTAGTGTGTGTTATAGTTATTGTGTGTTACGGGTACTAGTATGTTTTACTGTGTTATAGTGTACTAGTGTGTGTTATAGTTATTGTGTGTTACGGGTACTAGTGTGTTTTACTGTGTTATAGTGTACTAGTGTGTGTTACAGTTATTGTGTGTTACAGGTCCTAGTGTGTTTTACTGTGTTATAGTGTACTAGTGTGTGTTACAGTTATTGTGTGTTACGGGTACTAGTGTGTTTTACTGTGTTATAGTGTACTAGTGTGTGTTATAGTTATTGTGTGTTACGGGTACTAGCGTGTTTTACTGTGTTATAGTGTACTAGTGTGTGTTATAGTTATTGTGTGTTACGGGTACTAGTGTGTTTTACAGTGTTATCGTGTACTAGTGTGTGTTACAGTTATTGCGTGTTACGGGTACTATGTGTTTTACTGTGTTATAGTGTACTAGTGTGTGTTACAGTTCTTGCGTGTTACAATTCCTAGTGTGTTTTACTGTGTTATAGTGTACTAGTGTGTGTTACAGTTATTGTGTGTTATCGTGTACTAGTGTGTGTTATAGTTATTGTGTGTTACGGGTACTAGTGTGTTTTACTGTGTTATAGTGTACTAGTGTGTGTTATAGTTATTGTGTGTTACGGGTACTAGTGTGTTTTACTGTGTTATTGTGTACTAGTGTGTGTTATAGTTATTGTGTGTTACGGGTACTAGTGTGTTTTACCGTGTTATCGTGTACTAGTGTGTGTTATAGTTATTGTGTGTTACGGGTACTAGTGTGTTTTACTGTGTTATAGTGTACTAGTGTGTGTTATAGTTATTCTGTGTTACGGGTACTAGTGTGTTTTACTGTGTTATCGTGTACTAATGTGTGTTATAGTTATTGTGTGTTACGGGTACTAGTGTGTTTTACTGTGTTATCGTGTACTAGTGTGTGTTATAGTTATTGTGTGTTACGGGTACTAGTGTGTTTTACTGTGTTATCGTGTACTAGTGTGTGTTATAGTTATTGTGTGTTACGGGTACTAGTGTGTTTTACTGTGTTATAGTGTACTAGTGTGTGTTATAGTTATTGTGTGTTACGGGTACTAGTGTGTTTTACTGTGTTATAGTGTACTAGTGTGTGTTATAGTTATTCTGTGTTACGGGTACTAGTGTGTTTTACTGTGTTATCGTGTACTAGTGTGTTATAGTTATTGCGTGTTACGGGTACTAGTATGTTTTACTGTGTTATAGTGTACTAGTGTGTGTTATAGTTATTCTGTGTTACGGGTACTAGTGTGTTTTACTGTGTTATAGTGTACTAGTGTGTGTTATAGTTATTGTGTGTTACGGGTACTAGTGTGTTTTACTGTGTTATCGTGTACTAGTGTGTGTTACAGTTATTGTGTGTTACAGGTCCTAGTGTGTTTTACTGTGTTATAGTGTACTAGTGTGTGTTATAGTTATTGTGTGTTACGGGTACTAGCGTGTTTTACTGTGTTATAGTGTACTGGTGTGTGTTATAGTTATTGTGTGTTACGGGTACTAGTGTGTTTTACTGTGTTATCGTGTACTAGTGTGTGTTACAGTTATTGCATGTTACGGGTACTATGTGTTTTACTGTGTTATCGTGTACTAGTGTGTGTTACAGTTATTGCGTGTTACAGGTCCTAGTGTGTTTTACTGTGTTAGAGTGTACTAGTGTGTGTTATAGTTATTGTGTGTTACGGGTACTAGTGTGTTTTACTGTGTTATAGTGTACTAGTGTGTGTTATAGTTATTGTGTGTTACGGGTACTAGTGTGTTTTACTGTGTTATCGTGTACTAGTGTGTGTTATAGTTATTGTGTGTTACGGGTACTAGTGTGTTTTACTGTGTTATAGTGTACTAGTGTGTGTTATAGTTATTGTGTGTTACGGGTACTAGTGTGTTTTACTGTGTTATCGTGTACTAGTGTGTGTTACAGTTATTGCATGTTACGGGTACTATGTGTTTTACTGTGTTATCGTGTACTAGTGTGTGTTACAGTTATTGCGTGTTACAGGTCCTAGTGTGTTTTACTGTGTTAGAGTGTACTAGTGTGTGTTACAGTTATTGTGTGTTATCGTGTACTCGTGTGTGTTATAGTTATTGTGTGTTACGGGTACTAGTGTGTTTTACTGTGTTATCGTGTACTAGTGTGTGTTACAGTTATTGTGTGTTACAGGTCCTAGTGTGTTTTACTGTGTTATAGTGTACTAGTGTGTGTTACAGTTATTGTGTGTTACGGGTACTAGTGTGTTTTACTGTGTTATAGTGTACTAGTGTGTGTTATAGTTATTGTGTGTTACGGGTACTAGCGTGTTTTACTGTGTTATAGTGTACTAGTGTGTGTTATAGTTATTGTGTGTTACGGGTACTAGTGTGTTTTACAGTGTTATCGTGTACTAGTGTGTGTTACAGTTATTCTGTGTTACGGGTACTAGTGTGTTTTACTGTGTTATAGTGTACTAGTGTGTGTTATAGTTATTGTGTGTTACGGGTACTAGTGTGTTTTACTGTGTTATCGTGTACTAGTGTGTGTTACAGTTATTGTGTGTTACAGGTACTAGTGTGTTTTACTGTGTTATAGTGTACTAGTGTGTGTTTTAGTTATTGTGTGTTACGGGTACTAGTGTGTTTTACTGTGTTATAGTGTACTAGTGTGTGTTATAGTTATTGTGTGTTACGGGTACTAGTGTGTTTTACTGTGTTATAGTGTACTAGTGTGTGTTATAGTTATTGTGTGTTACGGGTACTAGTGTGTTTTACTGTGTTATAGTGTACTAGTGTGTGTTATAGTTATTGTGTGTTACGGGTACTAGTGTGTTTTACTGTGTTATGGTGTACTAGTGTGTGTTACAGTTATTGTGTGTTACAGGTCCTAGTGTGTTTTACTGTGTTATAGTGTACTAGTGTGTGTTATAGTTATTGTGTGTTACGGGTACTAGCGTGTTTTACTGTGTTATAGTGTACTAGTGTGTGTTATAGTTATTGTGTGTTACGGGTACTAGTGTGTTTTACTGTGTTATAGTGTACTAGTGTGTGTTATAGTTATTGTGTGTTACGGGTACTAGTATGTTTTACTGTGTTATAGTGTACTAGTGTGTGTTATAGTTATTCTGTGTTACGGGTACTAGTGTGTTTTACTGTGTTATAGTGTACTAGTGTGTGTTATAGTTATTGTGTGTTACGGGTACTAGTGTGTTTTACTGTGTTATCGTGTACTAGTGTGTGTTACAGTTATTGTGTGTTACAGGTCCTAGTGTGTTTTACTGTGTTATAGTGTACTAGTGTGTGTTATAGTTATTGTGTGTTACGGGTACTAGCGTGTTTTACTGTGTTATAGTGTACTAGTGTGTGTTATAGTTATTGTGTGTTACGGGTACTAGTGTGTTTTACTGTGTTATCGTGTACTAGTGTGTGTTACAGTTATTGCATGTTACGGGTACTATGTGTTTTACTGTGTTATCGTGTACTAGTGTGTGTTACAGTTATTGCGTGTTACAGGTCCTAGTGTGTTTTACTGTGTTAGAGTGTACTAGTGTGTGTTATAGTTATTGTGTGTTACGGGTACTAGTATGTTTTACTGTGTTATAGTGTACTAGTGTGTGTTATAGTTATTCTGTGTTACGGGTACTAGTGTGTTTTACTGTGTTATTGTGTACTAGTGTGTGTTATAGTTATTGTGTGTTACGGGTACTAGTGTGTTTTACTGTGTTATCGTGTACTAGTGTGTGTTACAGTTATTGTGTGTTACAGGTCCTAGTGTGTTTTACTGTGTTATAGTGTACTAGTGTGTGTTACAGTTATTGTGTGTTACGGGTACTAGTGTGTTTTACTGTGTTATAGTGTACTAGTGTGTGTTATAGTTATTGTGTGTTCCGGGTACTAGCGTGTTTTACTGTGTTATAGTGTACTAGTGTGTGTTATAGTTATTGTGTGTTACGGGTACTAGTGTGTTTTACAGTGTTATCGTGTACTAGTGTGTGTTACAGTTATTGCGTGTTACGGGTACTATGTGTTTTACTGTGTTATAGTGTACTAGTGTGTGTTACAGTTATTGTGTGTTATCGTGTACTCGTGTGTGTTATAGGTATTGTGTGTTACGGGTACTAGTGTGTTTTACTGTGTTATCGTGTACTAGTGTGTGTTACAGTTATTGTGTGTTACAGGTCCTAGTGTGTTTTACTGTGTTATAGTGTACTAGTGTGTGTTACAGTTATTGTGTGTTACGGGTACTAGTGTGTTTTACTGTGTTATAGTGTACTAGTGTGTGTTATAGTTATTGTGTGTTACGGGTACTAGCGTGTTTTACTGTGTTATAGTGTACTAGTGTGTGTTATAGTTATTGTGTGTTACGGGTACTAGTGTGTTTTACAGTGTTATCGTGTACTAGTGTGTGTTACAGTTATTCTGTGTTACGGGTACTAGTGTGTTTTACTGTGTTATAGTGTACTAGTGTGTGTTATAGTTATTGTGTGTTACGGGTACTAGTGTGTTTTACTGTGTTATCGTGTACTAGTGTGTGTTACAGTTATTGTGTGTTACAGGTACTAGTGTGTTTTACTGTGTTATAGTGTACTAGTGTGTGTTTTAGTTATTGTGTGTTACGGGTACTAGTGTGTTTTACTGTGTTATAGTGTACTAGTGTGTGTTATAGTTATTGTGTGTTACGGGTACTAGTGTGTTTTACTGTGTTATAGTGTACTAGTGTGTGTTATAGTTATTGTGTGTTACGGGTACTAGTGTGTTTTACTGTGTTATAGTGTACTAGTGTGTGTTATAGTTATTGTGTGTTACGGGTACTAGTGTGTTTTACTGTGTTATGGTGTACTAGTGTGTGTTACAGTTATTGTGTGTTACAGGTCCTAGTGTGTTTTACTGTGTTATAGTGTACTAGTGTGTGTTATAGTTATTGTGTGTTACGGGTACTAGCGTGTTTTACTGTGTTATAGTGTACTAGTGTGTGTTATAGTTATTGTGTGTTACGGGTACTAGTGTGTTTTACTGTGTTATAGTGTACTAGTGTGTGTTATAGTTATTGTGTGTTACGGGTACTAGTATGTTTTACTGTGTTATAGTGTACTAGTGTGTGTTATAGTTATTCTGTGTTACGGGTACTAGTGTGTTTTACTGTGTTATAGTGTACTAGTGTGTGTTATAGTTATTGTGTGTTACGGGTACTAGTGTGTTTTACTGTGTTATCGTGTACTAGTGTGTGTTACAGTTATTGTGTGTTACAGGTCCTAGTGTGTTTTACTGTGTTATAGTGTACTAGTGTGTGTTATAGTTATTGTGTGTTACGGGTACTAGCGTGTTTTACTGTGTTATAGTGTACTAGTGTGTGTTATAGTTATTGTGTGTTACGGGTACTAGTGTGTTTTACTGTGTTATCGTGTACTAGTGTGTGTTACAGTTATTGCATGTTACGGGTACTATGTGTTTTACTGTGTTATCGTGTACTAGTGTGTGTTACAGTTATTGCGTGTTACAGGTCCTAGTGTGTTTTACTGTGTTAGAGTCTACTAGTGTGTGTTATAGTTATTGTGTGTTACGGGTACTAGTATGTTTTACTGTGTTATAGTGTACTAGTGTGTGTTATAGTTATTCTGTGTTACGGGTACTAGTGTGTTTTACTGTGTTATAGTGTACTAGTGTGTGTTATATTTATTGTGTGTTACGGGTACTAGTGTGTTTTACTGTGTTATCGTGTACTAGTGTGTGTTACAGTTATTGTGTGTTACAGGTCCTAGTGTGTTTTACTGTGTTATAGTGTACTAGTGTGTGTTACAGTTATTGTGTGTTACGGGTACTAGTGTGTTTTACTGTGTTATAGTGTACTAGTGTGTGTTATAGTTATTGTGTGTTACGGGTACTAGCGTGTTTTACTGTGTTATAGTGTACTAGTGTGTGTTATAGTTATTGTGTGTTACGGGTACTAGTGTGTTTTACAGTGTTATCGTGTACTAGTGTGTGTTACAGTTATTGCGTGTTACGGGTACTATGTGTTTTACTGTGTTATAGTGTACTAGTGTGTGTTACAGTTCTTGCGTGTTACAATTCCTAGTGTGTTTTACTGTGTTATAGTGTACTAGTGTGTGTTACAGTTATTGTGTGTTATCGTGTACTAGTGTGTGTTATAGTTATTGTGTGTTACGGGTACTAGTGTGTTTTACTGTGTTATAGTGTACTAGTGTGTGTTATAGTTATTGTGTGTTACGGGTACTAGTGTGTTTTACTGTGTTATCGTGTACTAGTGTGTGTTATAGTTATTGTGTGTTACGGGTACTAGTGTGTTTTACCGTGTTATCGTGTACTAGTGTGTGTTATAGTTATAGTGTGTTACGGGTACTAGTGTGTTTTACTGTGTTATCGTGTACTAGTGTGTGTTATAGTTATTGTGTGTTACGGGTACTAGTGTGTTTTACTGTGTTATGGTGTAGTAGTGTGTGTTATAGTTATTGCGTGTTACAGGTCCTAGTGTGTTTTACTATGTTATAGTGTACTAGTGTGTGTTATAGTTATTGTGTGTTACGGGTACTAGTGTGTTTTACTGTGTTATAGTGTACTAGTGTGTGTTATAGTTATTCTGTGTTACGGGTACTAGTGTGTTTTACTGTGTTATCGTGTACTAGTGTGTGTTATAGTTATTGTGTGTTACGGGTACTAGTGTGTTTTACTGTGTTATCGTGTACTAGTGTGTGTTATAGTTATTGTGTGTTACGGGTACTAGTGTGTTTTACTGTGTTATCGTGTACTAGTGTGTGTTATAGTTATTGTGTGTTACGGGTACTAGTGTGTTTTACTGTGTTATAGTGTACTAGTGTGTGTTATAGTTATTGTGTGTTACGGGTACTAGTGTGTTTTACTGTACTAGTGTGTGTTATAGTTATTCTGTGTTACGGGTACTAGTGTGTTTTACTGTGTTATCGTGTACTAGTGTGTTATAGTTATTGCGTGTTACGGGTACTAGTATGTTTTACTGTGTTATAGTGTACTAGTGTGTGTTATAGTTATTCTGTGTTACGGGTACTAGTGTGTTTTACTGTGTTATAGTGTACTAGTGTGTGTTATAGTTATTGTGTGTTACGGGTACTAGTGTGTTTTACTGTGTTATCGTGTACTAGTGTGTGTTACAGTTATTGTGTGTTACAGGTCCTAGTGTGTTTTACTGTGTTATAGTGTACTAGTGTGTGTTATAGTTATTGTGTGTTACGGGTACTAGCGTGTTTTACTGTGTTATAGTGTACTAGTGTGTGTTATAGTTATTGTGTGTTACGGGTACTAGTGTGTTTTACTGTGTTATCGTGTACTAGTGTGTGTTACAGTTATTGCATGTTACGGGTACTATGTGTTTTACTGTGTTATCGTGTACTAGTGTGTGTTACAGTTATTGCGTGTTACAGGTCCTAGTGTGTTTTACTGTGTTAGAGTCTACTAGTGTGTGTTATAGTTATTGTGTGTTACGGGTACTAGTATGTTTTACTGTGTTATAGTGTACTAGTGTGTGTTATAGTTATTCTGTGTTACGGGTACTAGTGTGTTTTACTGTGTTATAGTGTACTAGTGTGTGTTATAGTTATTGTGTGTTACGGGTACTAGTGTGTTTTACTGTGTTATCGTGTACTAGTGTGTGTTACAGTTATTGTGTGTTACAGGTCCTAGTGTGTTTTACTGTGTTATAGTGTACTAGTGTGTGTTACAGTTATTGTGTGTTACGGGTACTAGTGTGTTTTACTGTGTTATAGTGTACTAGTGTGTGTTATAGTTATTGTGTGTTACGGGTACTAGCGTGTTTTACTGTGTTATAGTGTACTAGTGTGTGTTATAGTTATTGTGTGTTACGGGTACTAGTGTGTTTTACAGTGTTATCGTGTACTAGTGTGTGTTACAGTTATTGCGTGTTACGGGTACTATGTGTTTTACTGTGTTATAGTGTACTAGTGTGTGTTACAGTTATTGCGTGTTACAATTCCTAGTGTGTTTTACTGTGTTATAGTGTACTAGTGTGTGTTACAGTTATTGTGTGTTATCGTGTACTAGTGTGTGTTATAGTTATTGTGTGTTACGGGTACTAGTGTGTTTTACTGTGTTATAGTGTACTAGTGTGTGTTATAGTTATTGTGTGTTACGGGTACTAGTGTGTTTTACTGTGTTATCGTGTACTAGTGTGTGTTATAGTTATTGTGTGTTACGGGTACTAGTGTGTTTTACCGTGTTATCGTGTACTAGTGTGTGTTATAGTTATTGTGTGTTACGGGTACTAGTGTGTTTTACTGTGTTATCGTGTACTAGTGTGTGTTATAGTTATTGTGTGTTACGGGTACTAGTGTGTTTTACTGTGTTATGGTGTAGTAGTGTGTGTTATAGTTATTGCGTGTTACAGGTCCTAGTGTGTTTTACTATGTTATAGTGTACTAGTGTGTGTTATAGTTATTGTGTGTTACGGGTACTAGTGTGTTTTACTGTGTTATAGTGTACTAGTGTGTGTTATAGTTATTCTGTGTTACGGGTACTAGTGTGTTTTACTGTGTTATCGTGTACTAGTGTGTGTTATAGTTATTGTGTGTTACGGGTACTAGTGTGTTTTACTGTGTTATCGTGTACTAGTGTGTGTTATAGTTATTGTGTGTTACGGGTACTAGTGTGTTTTACTGTGTTATCGTGTACTAGTGTGTGTTATAGTTATTGTGTGTTACGGGTACTAGTGTGTTTTACTGTGTTATAGTGTACTAGTGTGTGTTATAGTTATTGTGTGTTACGGGTACTAGTGTGTTTTACTGTGTTATCGTGTACTAGTGTGTTATAGTTATTGCGTGTTACAGGTCCTAGTGTGTTTTACTGTGTTATAGTGTACTAGTGTGTGTTACAGTTATTGTGTGTTACGGGTACGAGTGTGTTTTTACGGTGTTATAGTGTACTAGTGTGTGTTATAGTTATTGTGTGTTACTGGTACTAGTGTGTTTTACTGTGTTATCATGTACTAGTGTGTGTTATAGTTATTGTGTGTTACGGGTACTAGTGTGTTTTACTGTGTTATAGTGTACTAGTGTGTGTTATAGTTATTGTGTGTTACGGGTACTAGTGTGTTTTACTATGTTATAGTGTACTAGTGTGTGTTATAGTTATTGTGTGTTACGGGTACTAGTGTGTTTTACTGTGTTATCATGTACTAGTGTGTGTTGAGGTCAAAACGTTGTCTGATTTTCAAGAAGAAATGAGATTTTGCTCTTGGGGCTAAAGGGATTGAGGGATTATGGGGGGAAGGGGAAATCAGGATCTTGAATTTGATGATCAGCCATGATCAAAATGAATGGCGGTGCAGGCTAGAACGGCTGGATGGCCTATTTCTGCCTCTAATTTCTATGTTTCTGTGGATCCTGACACTAAAGCTGGGGTTTTACCTTTCCACCCATCACTAGGATTGTCTGCACCTGCCGACAGTCACTGTGTTATTTGACCTCCTGCTGCATCTACAGGGACAGGTGCCAGCATGCGGGGGTCAGGGGGTGCTATAGAAACTCAGCCTAGGCTCCAGTCTCAGGCACTCCTGTTCAATATATCTGGAGAAGTCACTCACAAATGCATTATCAGCAACAAGTACGAGCTCCAGGTATCTCATTTCTGTCAGCACATCTCTTTTCATCTGAAAGAGAAGAAATCTCAGTCAGTTTGAGTTGAATTGATTTTGGGTTTTGATTGGAAAGGAGCCAATTCCACAGCAAGTGGAGACAGTGGTCCAGTGATTGTATCGGCCAGGCTAATACTTTGGGGGCAAGAGTTCAAATCTCATTTCAATTTACATAATCAAAATAGCTGTAATATAAAAACGTCGGCCAGAATGTTCCAACTATTGATGTCAATGGAATCTTCCAGTCCTGCCGCTGGTCCATCCCCATCCTGTGTTACCCGGCAGCAAGGGGGTGGATTCAATGGGAAACCCATTAATAATGATAGGATTGGAAGATCCCAGCGCCAGCCAATGGCAGGCCACCTCCACTGATCCTAGTGCCAGCCAATGGCAGGCTACCTCCGCTGATCCCAGCACCAGCCAATGGCAGGCCACCTCCACTGATCCCAGCACCAGCCAATGGCAGGCCACCTCCGCTGATCCCAGCACCAGCCAATGGCAGGCCACCTCCACTGATCCTAGTGCCAGCCAATGGCAGGCCACCTCCGCTGATCCCAGCGCCAACCAATGGCAGGCTACCTCCGCTGATCCCAGCACCAGCCAATGGCAGGCCACCTCCACTGATCCCAGCACCAGCCAATGGCAGGCCACCTCCGCTGATCCCAGCACCAGGCAATGGCAGGCCACCTCCACTGATCCTAGTGCCAGCCAATGGCAGGCCACCTCCGCTGATCCCAGCACCAGCCAATGGCAGGCCACCTCCGCTGACATGTGTTGGGCTGCGTGGAAAATCCCGCCACAAGTCTCCAAAATCATAACCACAAAACATTACTGATTATCATAAAATAATATTTGGTTTAAGATTAAGCATAAGATTAAGGTACATGAAGTTGGGGGTAAAGTGTTAGCTATTAAACAGAAAGCAGAGATTTGGAATAAATGGGTGAACATAGAACATAGAACATAGAACATAGAACATTACAGCACAAACAGGCCCTTCGGCCCTCGAGTTGCGCCGATCGCATCAACCCCACCAATCTATAGACCTATCGATAACCCCCAATCCCATTAAACCCCATATACTCATCCAGAAGTCTTTTAAAAGACCCCAGCGAGTTCGCCTCCACCACCGACGACGGCAGCCGATTCCAATCACTCACTACCCTCTGAGTGAAAAACTTACCCCTAACATCACCTCTGTACTTCCCTCCCCGCACCTTAAATCTGTGTCCTCTCGTAGCGACCATTTCAACCCGGGGAAATAGCCTCTGAGAGTCCACCCTATCTATTCCTCTCAACATTTTATAAACTTCTATCAGGTCGCCTCTCAACCTTCGCCTCTCCAGGGAAAAGAGTCCCAGCTCCCTCAACCTATCTTCATAAGGCATGCCTCCCAGTCCAGGCAACATCCTTGTAAATCTCCTCTGCACCCTTTCAATAGCTTCTACGTCTTTCCTATAGTGAGGCGACCAGAACTGCGCACAGTACTCCAAATGAGGCCTGACGAGGGTCCTGTAAAGTTGCAGCATTACCTCCCGACTCCTAAACTCAATCCCTCGATTAATGAAGGCCAGTACACCATACGCCTTCTTGACCACCTCCTCCACCTGCGAGGCCGATTTAAGAGTCCTGTGAACCCGGACCCCGAGATCCTTCTGCTCTTCAACGCTACTAAGACCCCTGCCCTTAATAATGTACTCGTTCATCCCGTTGGTTCTGCCGAAATGGACTACTACACATTTATCCGCGTTAAAGTCCATCTGCCACTTCTCCGCCCATTCCTGCATCCTATCTATGTCCTGCTGCAACTTTTGACATCCTTCCAGACCATCCACAACACCGCCGACCTTCGTGTCATCAGCGAACTTGCTAACCCATCCCTCCACTTCCTCATCCAGGTCATTTATGAAAATGACAAACAACAAGGGTCCCAGAACAGATCCCTGGGGCACCCCACTGGTGACTGACCTCCATTCCGAAAAAGACCCATCCACAACCACTCTCTGCCTTCTGCAGGCAAGCCAGTTCTGGATCCACAAGGCCAAAGGCCCTTGGATCCCATGCCCTCTCACCTTCTCAAGAAGTCTTGCATGGGGGACCTTATCAAAAGCCTTGCTGAAGTCCATGTACACTACGTCCACGGCACTTCCTTCGTCAATGTGTTCAGTCACATTATCGAAGAACTCAACTAGGCTCGTAAGGCACGACCTGCCCTTGACAAATCCATGCTGACTATTCCTGATCATGTCAAACCTCTCCAAATGCTCGTAAATCTTGTCCCTCAGAAGCCTCTCCATCAGCTTACCAACCACTGAGGTCAGACTCACCGGGCGGTAATTTCCCGGGCTATCTCTGTTCCCTTTCTTGAAAATAGGGACTACATCCGCAATCCTCCAATCTTCCGGAACCTCTCCCGTCTCCATTGACGACGCAAAGATCATCGCCAAGGGCTCTGCAATCACTTCCCTGGCCTCCCACAGTATCCTGGGGTACATCCCATCTGGTCCCGGCGACTTATCTACCTTGATAGAATTCAAAAGTTCTAACACATCCTCCTCTTTAATGTCCACGTACTCAATCTTTTCCACCTGCTGCAAGTCCATAGCAAGATCTCCCAAATCAGCTTCCACTGTGAATACTGATGCAAAGTACTCATTAAGCACCTCCGCCATTTCTTCTGGTTCTACACAGACCTTTCCCCCTTCATCTTTTATAGGTCCTATCCTTTCCCTTCTCACCCTTTTACCTTTCACATACTTATAGAAGGCCTTGGGATTTTCTTTAATCTTACCCGCCAAGGTCTTCTCATGACCCCTTCTGGCTCTCCTAATTTCCCTTTTAACCTCCTTTCTACAGTCCTTATATTCTTCAAGATCCTTAACCTCTCCTAGTTCCCTGAACCTTTTGTATACCTTCCTTTTCCTCCTGACTAGGTTCAACACAGCCTTCGTGCACCACGGTTCCCGCGACCTACCAAAACCCCCTTGCCTTATCGGAACATTGTCATGCAGAGCGCTAGACAAACATTCCTTGAATATCCGCCACCTTCCTTCGGTACTCTTCCCTAAGAATGCCTCCTTCCAGTTTATTTGTCCAAGTAACTTCCTGACTTCTTCGTATCTCCCCTTACTCCAGACAAACACCTTCCTAGCCTGTCTGATCCTATCTCGTTCCAATGCAATTGTGAAGGAGATAGAATTATGATCACCATTCCCAAGATGCTCTCCTACCGAGAGATCCATCACCTGCCCTGGTTCATTCGCCAGTACCAGGTCAAGTACTGCCTCACCCCTCGTAGGCTTGTCCACATACTGTGTCAGGAAACCTTCCTGAACACACCTAACAAACTCCTCTCCAGCCGAACCCCTTACTCTAGGGATATTCCAGTCGATGTTTGGGAAATTGAAGTCTCCCATCACGACCACTCTGTTTTTAATACATTTCTCCAGAATCTGGTTCCCTATCTGCACTTCAACTTCCCTGTCACTATTGGGCGGCCTATAGAATACACCCAGCAAAGTTTTCGACCCTATGCTGTTCGTAACTTCCACCCACAGAGACTCTGTAGAAAGTCCCTCCACGGCATCCTCTTTCTCTGCAGCCATGACACTGTCCCTTATTAACAGTGCCACTCCACCACCTCTTCCGCCAGCCTCCCTGTCCTTCCTGAAACATCTGAAACCTGGCACCTGAAGTACCCAGTCCTGTCCCTGAGACATCCAAGTCTCCGTAATGGCCACCACATCACATTCCCAAGCAGCTATCCACGCCCTAAGCTCATCTACCTTATTTACTATACTCCTTGCAATTGGTGCTTTTCCAATTGGCAGTTGGTGACTGGTGGAGTACCGCAAAGATCGGTGCTGAGGACTCAACTGTTTACCATATACGGAGACCATCTGGAGGAGGGGGCCGAGTGGAGGGTAACAAAATTTGCGGATGACACATGGATACGATCTGGTGGCCATTACAGACACGTGGCTGCAGGGTGACAGGGACTGGGAGCTGAATGTACAGGGCTATCAAGTGTTTAGGAAGGATAGGCAGGAGGGAAAAGGGCTCTGCTGATTAAGGATAGCTCTGCTGATTAAGGATAGCATCACGGTGGTAGCAAGGGATGATATTGGAGCCAAGGAGCAGAGGGTGGAATTGTTGTGGGTGGAGATTAGGAACAGAAAAAGGAGGAAGACGCTGGTGGGTGTCGTCTATCGGCCCCCGAATAATAATCTGGAGGTGGGGCGGGCAAATAAGTGCGGCGTGCAGAAATGGGACGGCCGTAGTTATGGGAGATTTCAATCTGCATATTGATTGCTCGACCCATGTTGGACGCGGGGGGCTCGAGGAAGAGTTCTTGGAATGCTGCTGGGATAGTTTCCTCAAACAGTGTGTGTTGGAGCCGACGAGGGAGCGAGCTATCTTGTAATGAGGCGGGTAGAATTAGGGACCTTGTGGTGAAGGATCCTCTTGGAGAGAGTGATCATTGTATGGTGGAGTTTCTGGTGCAGATGGAGGAGGAGAAAGTGGGTTCCCAGACACGCGTCCTTTGTTTGAATAGAGGGGAGTATGGTAGGATGAGAGAAGAATTGGCGAATGTGGGATGGGGGAGCGTGTTGGAGGGAGGGTCTGCTGAGGAGCAGTGGAGGATCTTTAAGGAGATCTTTCTTGGTGCTCAGCGGAAATATATTCCGATGGTCAAAAAGGATAGTAGGAAAAGAGGTAATAAGCCGTGGATAACGAAGGAGGTGAAGGAAAATGTTAAATTAAAAGCGGAGGAATTTAGAGTAGCTAAGAGTAGTGGGCGAGAAGAGGATTGGGAGAGGTTTAAATGTCAACAAAGATTGACAAAGAAGTTGATAAAGAAGGGTAGGAGAAACTATGAAGCTGGGTTAGCGCTTAATATAAAAAAGGATAGCAAGAGTTTTTATAAATATATAAAAAGGAAGAGGCTGGCTACATAAGAACATAAGAAATAGGAGCAGGAGTAGGCCATTTAGCCCTTCGAGCCTGCCCCGCCATTCAATAAGATCATGGCTGATCTGTCGCTGCTCAGTTCCACTTTCCCACTTTCTCCCCATAACCCTTAATCCCCTCTCTTATCAAAAAACCATCAACCCGCGTCTTAAAAATATTTAGCGAGGCAGCCTCCACCACTTCAATGGGCAGAGAATTCCAGAGATTCACCACCCTTTGAGTGAAGAAGTTCCTCCTCAACTCCGTTCTAAACTGCCCCCCTTTTATCTTGAGGCTGTGCCCCCTAGTCCTACTGTTTTTTTTGAGCGGGAAGAGTCTCTCCACCTCTATCCTATCCATCCCATTCATCATCTTATACGTCTCAATGAGATCTCCCCTCATTGTTCTAAACTCTAACGAGTACAAGCCCAGTTTATTCAGCCTCTCCTCATAGCTCAACCCGCTCAACTCCAGTATCAGCCTAGTAAACCTCCTCTGCATTCCCTCCAAGGCCAAAATATCTTTGCGCAGGTGCGGCGCCCAAAACTGCACACAGTACTCCAGCTGCGGCCTCACCAATGCCCTATACAGCTGCAGCAAGACCTCCCTACTTTTATATTCAATCCCCATCACTATGAAGGCCAGCATCCCATTTGCCTTCCTGACCACCTGCTGCACCTGCAGGCTGGGTTTTTGCGACTCATGCACAAGGACCTCAGAGGCTTCTGAGGGACAAGATTTACGAGCATTTGGAGAGGTTTGACATGATCAGGAATAGTCAGCATGGATTTGTCAAGGGCAGGTCGTGCCTTACGAGCCTACTTGAGTTCTTCGATAATGTGACTGAACACATTGACGAAGGAAGTGCAGTGGACGTGGTGTACATGGACTTCAGCAAGGCGTTTGATAAGGTCCCCCATGCAAGACTTCTTGAGAAGGTGAGAGGGCATGGGATCCAAGGGCCTTTGGCCTTGTGGATCCAGAACTGGCTTGCCTTCGTCGTCCAGTACTTCCCCGGAGCGGAGAAGCTACGACATCTTCTCCGGAATCTTCAACATATCATTGATGAAGACAAACATCTCGCCAGGGCTATCCCCACACCCCCACTTCTTGCTTTCAGACAACCACACAACCTCAAACAGACCATTGTTCGCAGCAAACTACCCAGCCTTCAGGAGAACAGTGACCACAATACCACACAACCCTGCCACAGCAACCTCTGCAAGACATGCCGGATCATCGACATGGATACCATCATCACACGTGAGAACACCATCCACCAGGTACATGGTAAATACTCTTGCAACTCGGCCAACATTATCTACCTGATACGTTGCAAGAAAGGATGTCCCGAAGCATGGTACATTGGAGAGACCATGCAGACGCTACGACAACGGATGAATGAACATCGCTCGACAGTCACCAGGCAAGACTGTTCCCTTCCTGTTGGCGAACACTTCAGCGGTCACGGGCATTCAGCCTCTGACCTTCGGGTAAGCATTCTCCAAGGCGGCCTTCATGACACACGACAGCGCAGAGTCGCTGAACAGAGACTGATAGCCAAGTTCCGCACACATGAGGACGGTCTCAACAGGGATCTTGGGTTCATGTCGCACTATCTGTAACCCCCGTGACTTGCCTGGGTTTGCAAAACCTCACTTACTGTACTGTCTGGAGACAATACACATCTCTTTAAACTGTGATCAGTGCTCCTTCCACTCACATTATCAGCCACTTTAAGACTTGAACAGCAGGTTAGGTGTAAGGATTCGCATTCTAATTAGCAACTGTCTGTGCTTTATATGCTCTGTCTGTCTGAGGCCAGAACTCTCCATTCACCTGGCGAAGAGGGTAACCTCGAAAGCTTGTGAGAATATTATCAAATAAATCGGTTGGACGAAAACCTGGTGTTGTCAGACTTTTTACTGTGTTGCCTGCAGAAGGCACAGAGTGGTTGTGGATGGGTCTTTTTCGGAATGGAGGTCAGTCACCAGTGGGGTGCCCCAGGGATCTGTTCTGGGACCCTTGCTGTTTGTCATTTTCATAAATGACCTGGATGAGGAAGTGGAGGGATGGGTTAGCAAGTTCGCTGATGACACGAAGGTCGGTGGTGTTGTGGATGGTCTGGAAGGATGTCAAAAGTTGCAGCAGGACATAGATAGGATGCAGGAATGGGCAGAGAAGTGGCAGATGGACTTCAATGCGGATAAATGTGTAGTCGTCCATTTCGGCAGAACCAACGGGATGCACGAGTACACTATCAAGGGCAGGAGTCTTAGTAGCGTTGAAGAGCAGAAGGATCTCGGGGTCCGGGTCCACAGGACTCTTAAATCGGCCTCGCAGGTGGAGGAGGTGGTCAAGAAGGCGTATGATGTTCTGGCCTTCATTAATCGAGGGATTGAGTTTAGGAGTCGGGAGGTAATGCTGCAACTTTACAGGACCCTTGTCAGGCCTCATTTGGAGTACTGTGCGCAGTTCTGGTCGCCTCACTATAGGAAAGACGTGGAGGCTATTGAAAGGGTGCAGAGGAGATTTACAAGGATGTTGCCTGGACTGGGAGGCATGCCTTATGAAGATAGGTTGAGGGAGCTGGGACTCTTTTCCCTAGAGAGGCGAAGGTTGAGAGGCGACCTGATAGAAGTTTATAAAATGTTGAGAGGAATAGATAGGGTGGACTCTCAGAGGCTATTTCCCCGGGTTGAAATGGTCGCTACGAGAGGACACAGATTTAAGGTGCGGGGAGGGAAGTACAGAGGTGATGTTAGGGGTAAGTTTTTCACTCAGAGGGTGGTGAGTGAATGGAATCGGCTGCCGTCATCGGTGGTGGAGGCGAACTCGCTGGGGTCTTTTAAAAGACTTCTGGAAGAGTATATGGGGTTTAATGGGATTGGGGGTTATAGATAGGTCTATAGATTGGTGGGGTTGATGTGATCGGCGCAACTCGAGGGCCGAAGGGCCTGTTTGTGCTGTAATGTTCTATGTTCTATTACGCCGAGGTCCCTCTGCACCGTCGCCTGCTGCAGTTTTTCGCCCCGTAAGTAATAGTCCTTCCTACCATTATTCCTACCAAAGTGGACCACCTCGCACTTGCCAACATTAAATTCCATTTGCCATTTCCTGGCCCATTCGCCCAGTCTATCTAGATCCTTCTGCAGACTCTCCACACCCTCCGCACAATTTGCCGTTCCCCCAATCTTGGTGTCATCCACAAATTTCGACACTCTACACTCGGTTCCCTCCTCCAGATCATCTATTTAAATATTAAAAAGCTGAGGCCCCAGCACCGACCCCTGGGGCACTCCACTAGTCACCATCCGCCAATCCGAATAGCACCCGTTGGCCCCCACTCTCTGCCTCCTATTTGACAACCAATCCACTATCCACGCTAACACCCTACCCCCAACTCCATGTCCCTCGACCTTCTGCAATAACCTCTTGTGAGGTACTTTGTCAAACGCCTTCTGAAAATCTAGAAAGACCACATCCACCGGCTCTCCTCTATCCACTGCCCTAGACACATCCTCATAGAACTCCAGTAAATTTGTCAGACACGACTTCCCTTTAATGAAACCGTGCTGTGTCTGCTCTATCAAGCAATTCCCTTCAAGATGCCTCGCAATTTCCTCCTTAATGACAGATTCTAACATTTTACCTACCACAGACGTTAAGCTAACCGGCCTATAATTCCCCTTTTGCCTGGCACCCTTCTTAAACAACGGCGTAACATTAGCCGTTTTCCAATCATCCGGCACTTCCCCGGAATCCAGCGACGTCTGGAAAAAAACCACCTCTACCATTTCTTTCATAACCCTCGGATGCATTCCATCCGGTCCTGGGGACTTGTCCACAATCAGCCCCTTCAGTCTGTCGAGCACCGCCTCTCTAGTAACCGTAATGTCATTAAGACCCTCCTTTCCATCGCTAACACCCGGCAAATTATTCACATCCTCCTCCGTGAAGACAGAAACAAAAAAGTTATTTAATACCTTAGCCATATCCTCATCCCCTACCACTAGGTCCCCTTTCTCATCCTCTAAAGGACCAACATTCACCCTAGCCAGCCTCTTCCTTTTTATATATTTATAAAAACTCTTGCTATCCTTTTTTATATTAAGCGCTAGCCCAGCTTCATAGTTTCTCCTACCCTCCTTTATCAACTTCTTTGTCAATCTTTGTTGACATTTAAACCTCTCCCAATCCTTTTCTCGCCCACTACTCTTAGCTACTCTAAATGCCTCCGCTTTTAATTTAACACTTTCCTTCACCTCCTTCGTTATCCACGGCTTATTACCTCTCTTCCTACTGTCCTTTTTGACCATCGGAATAAATTTCTGCTGAGCACCAAGAAAGATCTCCTTAAAGATCCTCCACAGCTCCTCAGCAGACCCTCCCTCCAACGCGCTCCCCCAGTCCACATTCGCCAATTCTTCTCTCATCCTACTGTACTCCCCTCTATTCAAACAGAGGATGCGTGTCCGGGAACCCACTTTCTCCTCCTCCATCTGCACCAGAAACTCCACCATACAATGATCACTCTCCCCAAGAGGATCCTTCACCACAAGGTCCCTAATTCTAACCGCCTCATTACATAGTACCAGATCCAAGATAGCTCGCTCCCTTGTCGGCTCCAACACACACTGTTCAAGGAAACTATCCCGGCAGCATTCCAAGAACTCTTCCTTGAGCCCCCCGCGTCCAACATGGGTCGACCAATCAATATGCAGATTGAAATCCCCCATAACTACAGCCGTCCCATTCCTGCACACTGCACTTATTTGCGCGTTAACAGCCCGCCCCACCTCCAGATCATTATTCGGGGGCCTATAGACAACACCCCCCAGCGTCTTCCTCCCACTGCTGTTCCTAATCTCCACCCACAATGATTCCACCCTCTGCTCTTTGGCTCCAATATCATCCCTTGCTACCACCGTGATGCTATCCTTAATCAGCAGAGCTACGCCCCCCCCTTTTCCCTCCTGCCTATCCTTCCTAAACACTTGATACCCCTGTACATTCAGCTCCCAGTCCCTGTCACCTTGCAGCTACGTCTCTGTAATGGCCACCAGATCGTATCCATTTGTGTCGATCTGCGCCACCAGCTCATCCACTTTATTCAGAATGCTTCGTGCATTCAGATACAGCACTTTCATCCCAGCCTTCACCTGAACCTTATTTGCCGTATCGCCACCAACCATACTCACACCCCTACTCCCTCTTGTTGGGACATCCTCGGCCTCTTCCCTTACCTGTACTCTCTCCTTAACTTTAGACCTCGTAACATCACCTACCCTCGCACCCTCCCCCCCTCTAATTAGTTTAAAGCCCTATCTACAGTCCTCTTTACTCGATTTGCCAGCACTCGATCCCAGCATGGTTCAGACCAACCCCATCCCGCCCGAACAGGTCCCACCTACCCCAATACTGGTGCCAATGCCCCATAAATTCAAACCCATTCCTCCCACACCAATCCCTGAGCCACCCATTCACTTCCTTAATCCTGTCAACCCTACGCCCGTCTGCACTCGGTTCAGGCAGTAGCCCAGAGATAACCACCTTGTCGGTTCTACTTTTTAATTCCATTCCCAGCTTTTCATACTCCCTTCCCAGATTCTCAGTCCGCATTTTGCCTACGTCATTGGCACCCACATGTACTACAACGACCGGATTCTCACCCTCCCACTCCAGGTTCCTCTGCAGCCCAGCTGCGACATCCTGTACCCGAGCACCAGGCAGACAACACACCCTTCTGTGCACTTTGTCATTGTGACAAAGGACAGTGTCAATACCCTTCACCCCACTATCCCCAATCACTACTGCGTTCCTTTTCCCCCTCTCTTTGCCTATGTCCTGCTGCATCACTGTACCGTGTGCAGTTTGCTCACCAACCTCACCTGCCTCGTTCTCGTCCAGCCTGGAAGCAAGAACCTCAAAACCTGTTATGCAGATTAAGAGACTGAGGCCTCCGCTCCCCACCCTCCTTCCTCCGCTCCTCACCCCCCTTCCTCCTCCCAGCAGCCCCCTCTTGTCCCTGACCCTTAGAGTTAGCCAGTCTAGGGGGGGTGGATGTCACTTGCACCCCATTGACAATGGCACCCTCTCTCCCCCTGATGAGCCTCAGTGTCTGTAGCTCAGAGGCCAGCTCATTTACCCTGAGCTGGAGCTCCTCCAGCAACCTGCACTTACTGCAGACATGGTCACTGGGAAGGACCCTGGGGTCCACCAGTTCCCACATCATACAGAAACTACACATCACATGCCCCTCCATTATTCACTGTAGTAGTTTTGAAAAAAAAAGTTCTTTTTTGGTTTTTTTTCCTTGTTTTTCAAACGAACTCATCTGGCCATTTTTTCCTCCAGCCCTTTTTGATATTAAGCCCTAATAGCTCACTCTGCTTCCCACTCACTGCTTCCCACTCAGACGCTGCCCGCTGTCTACACCAGGCCTCCTTTTAAACCTGGAGCTGATTTAAAGCTGATGTCCCACAACTGCCTGCTAACCACTCCCTCAGAATTCTTAAATCAGTAAATACAATAAATAAATGCTTTAAACAGTTAGGGTGAATGTTGGTCCTTTAGAGGATGAGAAAGGGGACCTAGTGGTAGGGGATGAGGATATGGCTAAGGTATTGAATAACTTTTTTGTTTCTGTCTTCACGGAGGAGGACGTGAATAATTTGCCGGGTGTTAGCGATGGAAAGGTGGTAGGAATGGAGGGTCTTAATGACATTACTGTTACTAGAGAGGTGGTGCTCGACACACTGGAGGGGCTGATTGTGGACAAGTCCCCAGGACCGGATGGAATGCATCCGAGGGTTCTGAAAGAAATGGCAGAGGTGATAGTGGATGCCTTGGTGGTTATTTTCCAGACGTCGCTGGATTCCGGGGAAGTGCCGGATGATTGGAAAACGGCTAATGTTACGCCGTTGTTTAAGAAGGGTGCCAGGCAAAAGGCGGGGAATTATAGGCCGGTTAGTTTAACGTCTGTGGTAGGTAAAATGTTAGAATCTGTCATTAAGGAGGAAATTGCGAGGCATCTTGAAGGGAATTGCTTGATAGGGCGGACGCAACACGGTTTCATTAAAGGGAAGTCGTGTCTGACAAATTTACTGGAGTTCTATGAGGATGATTAGGGCCAGTTACAGACAGTAGAGGGAAGTTTTGTGTGGAACCGGAGGAGATTGGAGAGGTGTTGAACCAATATTTCTCTTCGGTGTTCACGCAAGGGGACAGGAATGTAGCTGAGGAGGACACTGGGGTGCAGGGGTGTGAAATAGATAGTATTGCAGTTGATACGGGGGATGTGCTGGATATTTTAGAGGGATTGAAAATAGATAAGTCCCCTGGTCCAGATGGGATTTACCCTAGGATTCTTTGGGAGGCAAGAGGGGTGATTGCAGAGCCTCTGGCTCTGATCTTCAGGTCGTCGTTAGTCTCTGGTATAGTATCAGAAGATTGGAGGACAGCAAATGTTGTCCCATTGTTTAAGAAGGGGAGAAGGGACTTCCCTGGGAATTATAGACCGGTGAGTCTTACTTCTGTGGTGGGTAAGATTTTGGAAAGGATTATTAGAGACAGGATTTATAGTTATTTGGAAAGTAATGAGTTGATTAGAGACAGTCAGCATGGTTTTGTAGCGGGTAGGTCATGCCTTACTAACCTTATCGAGTTCTTTGAGAAAGTGACCAAAGAGGTGGATAGGGGTAAGGCAGTTGATGTGGTGTATATGGATTTTAGCAAGGCGTTTGATAAGGTTCACCATGGTAGGCTTTTGCAGAAAATGCAGATGTATGGGATTGGGGGTGATCTAGGTAATTGGATCAGGAATTGGCTAGCAGATAGGAGACAGAGAGTGCTGGTTGATGGGAAATATTCGTCATGGAGTTCGGTTACAAGTGGTGTGCCTCAGGGATCTGTTTTGGGGCCACTGCTGTTTGTAATTTTTATTAATGATCTGGATGAGGGTATAGTTGGGTGGATTAGTAAGTTTGCTGATGACACCAAAGTCGGAGGTGTGGTAGATTGTGAGGAAGGGTGTCATAGTTTGCAGGATGACTTAGAAAGGTTGCAGAGCTGGGCTGAGAGGTGGCGGATGGAGTTTAATGTGGAGAAGTGTGAGGTAATTCATTTCGGTAGGAATAACAGATGTGTTGAGTATAGGGCTAACGGGAGGACTTTGAATAGTGTGGAGGAGCAGAGGGATCTAGGTGTATGTGTACATAGATCCCTGAAAGTTGGGAATCAAGTAGATAAGGTTGTTAAGAAGGCATACGGAGTTTTGGCGCTTATTGGTAGGGGGATTGAATTTAGGAGTCGCAGCGTCATGATGCAACTGTACACATCTCTGGTGCGGCCACACTTGGAGTTTTGTGTGCAGTTCTGGTCCCCACATTACAGGAAGGATGTAGAGGCTTTGGAGAGGGTGCAGAGGAGGTTTACCAGGATGTTGCCTGGTATGGAGGGGAGATCCTATGAGGAGAGATTGAGAGATTTGGGGTTGTTTTCGCTGGAAAGAAGGCGGCTAAGAGGGGATCTCATTGAAACATATAAGATGATTAGAGGTTTAGACAGGGTAGATAGTGATAGCCTTTTTCCTAGGATGGAGAAAGCTAGCACGAGGGGGCACGATTTTAAATTAAGGGGGGGTAGTTATAGGACAGATGTCAGGGGTAGGTTCTTTACCCAGAGGGTGGTGAGGGACTGGAATGCCCTGCCAGCTGCAGTTGTAAATGCACCTAGTTTGGGGGCGTTTAAGAGATCTGTGGATAGGTTTATGGATGAAAAGGGATTGGTTTAGGCTAGTGGGTCATTGTTTTGTAACTGGTCGGCGCAACATCGTGGGCCGAAGGGCCTGTTCTGCGCTGTAATGTTCTATGTTCTATGTGTCTAAGACGGTGGATAGAGGAGAGCCGGTGGATGTGGTTTTTCTAGATTTTCAGAAGGCGTTTGACAAAGTACCTCACAAGAGGTTATTGCAGAAGGTTGAGGGACATGGAGTTGGGGGTAGGGTGTTAGCGTGGATAGAGGATTGGTTGCCAAATAGGAGTCATGATGTGGGTATGCCGGCGTTGGACTGGCGTAAACACAGTAAAAAGTCTGACAACACCAGGTTTTAGTCCAACCTATTTAAATAGGTTGGACTAAATAGGTTGGACTAAAACCTGGTGTTGGCAGACTTTTTACTGTCAAATAGGAGGCAGAGAATGGGGGTCAACAGGTGCTATTCGGATTGGCGGATGGTGACTAGTGGAGTGCCCCAGGGGTCGGTGCTGGGACCTCAGCTTTTTACCATTTATATAGATGATCTGGAGGAGGGAACCGAGTGTAGGGTGTCGAAATTTGTGGATGACACCAAGATTGGGGGAACGGCAAATTGTGCGGAGGGTGTGGAGAGTCTGCAGAAGGATCTAGATAGGCTGGGCGAATGGGCCAGGAAATGGCAAATGGAATTTAATGTTGGCAAGTGTGAGGTGGTCCACTTTGGTAGGAGGAATGGTAGGAAGGACTATTACTTACGGGGTGAAAAACTGCAGCAGGCGACGGTGCAGAGGGACCTCGGGGTCCTTGTGCATGAGTCGCAAAAACCCAGCTTGCAGGTGCAGCAGGTGGTCAGGAAGGCGAATGGGATGCTGGCCTTCATAGCGAGGGGGATTGAATATAAAAGTAGGGAGGTCTTGCTGCAGCTGTATAGGGCATTGGTGAGGCCGCAGCTGGAGTACTGTGTGCAGTTTTGGGCGCCGCACCTGCGCAAAGATATTTTGGCCTTGGAGGGAGTGCAGAGGAGGTTTACTAGGCTGATACTGGAGTTGAGCGGGTTGAGCTATGAGGAGAGGCTGAATAAACTGGGCTTGTACTCGTTAGAGTTTAGAAGAATGAGGGGAGATCTCATTGAGACGTATAAGATGATGAATGGGATGGATAGGATAGAGGTGGAGAGATCTTCCCGCTCAAAAAAGACAGTAGGACTAGGGGGCACAGCCTCAAGATAAAAGGGGGGCGGTTTAGAACGGAGTTGAGGAGGAACTTCTTCACTCAAAGGGTGGTGAATCTCTGGAATTCTCTGCCCGTTGAAGTGGTGGAGGCTGCCTCGCTAAATATTTTTAAGACGCGGGTTGATGGGTTTTTGATAAGAGAGGGGATTAAGGGTTATGGGGAGAAAGCGGGAAAGTGGAACTGAGCAGCGACAAATCAGCCATGATCTTATTGAATGGCGGGGCAGGCTTGAAGGGCTAGATGGCCTACTCCTGCTCCTATTTCTTACATTCTTATGTTCTTATGAGTGGAAAAGTGAACTGTGTCGGGGACACAGAAAGTCTGCAGAGAGATTTGGATAGGCTCAGTGAGTGGGCAAGGATCTGGCAGATGGAGTATAATGTTGGCAAGTGTGAGGTTATCCAGTTTGGAAGGAATAATAGTAAAATGGACTATTATTTAAATGGTGAAAAATTACAACATGCTACTGTGCAGAGGGTCCTTGTGCATGAATTGCAAAAACTCAGTTTGCAGGTGCAGCAGGTGGTCAAGAAGGCGAACTGGAGGGCACAGCCTTAAAGTAAGGGGGAGTCAATTTAGAGCAGAGTTGAGGAGGAACTTCTTCTCCCAGAGGGCGGTGAATCTTTGGAATTCTCTGCCCACTGAAGCAGTGGAGGCTACCTTGTTAAATGTGTTTCAGTCACAGATAGATAGATTTTTGACCAATAAGGGAATTAAGGGTGATGGGGAGCAGGTGGGTAAGTGGAACTGAACCACTATCAGATCAGCCATGATCTTATTGAATGGCAGGGCAGGCTTGAGAGGCTAGATGGCCGACTCCTACTCCTATTTCTTATGTTCTTATGTTTACATGCAATTCCAGATGCACAGTATCATCGTTCCGGACTGTTTTTTCATCTTTTTTTCAGTTCCTACCAGTTAAGCAACGAATCACATGAACATATTGAAAATACTCACCAGAATGCACTCACCAATCAGCTGCCTGGTTTGTCCAGTGTCACTTTCTGTCCCATGTCACACTCCCAGGAGAGAGTCCCTCGCAGATCCCATTCTCTCCACAGGTAAGTGAGAACTCAAGCCTTGCTCTCCCTTTGCCCTCCGCTCCCGAGACAGAGCCCCTTGCAGGTCCAATCTTTTCCCCATTCCCCACAGTTAAGTGAGAATCTCGAGTCTCACATTCCCTTTACTCTCTGCTCCCAAGAGCGAGTCCCTCGCAGGTCCCATTCTCCCCACTCCTTGCAGGTAAGTAATTTCTTAACTCAACCCAATGTGTTTCTCCAGTCTGGTTTCCTGAACTTAGTAAAAAGTCTGACAACACCAGGTTTAAGTCCAGCCGATTTATTTGATAGTAAACAAGCTTTCGAGGTTCCCCTCTTCTGGTGAATGGAGAGTTCTGGCCTCAGACAGAGCATATAAAGCACAGACAGTTTACAGATTACTGATTAGAATGCAAATCTTACACCTAACCTGCTGTTCAAGTCTTAAAGTGGCTGACAATGTGAGTGGAAGGAGCACTGATCACAGGTTAAAGAGATGTGTATTGTCTCCAGACAGTCCAGTGAGTGAGGTTTTGCAAACCCAGGCAAGTCACGGGGGTTACAGATAGTGCGACATGAACCCAAGATCCCTGCTGAGACCGTCCTCATGTGTGCGGAACTTGGCTATCAGTCTCTGTTCAGTGACTCTGCGCTGTCGTGTGTCGTGAAGGCCGCCTTGGAGAATGCTTACCCGAAGGTCGGAGGCTGAATGCCCGTGACCACTGAAGTGTTTGCCAATAGGAAGGGAACAGTCTTGCCTGGTGATTGTCGATCGATGTTCATTCATCCATTGTCGTAGCGTCTGCATGGTCTCTCCATGACTGTTCCCTTCCTGTTGGCAAACACTTCAGCGGTCACGGGCATTCAGCCTCTGACCTTCGGGTAAGCATTCTCCAAGGCGGCCTTCATGACACACGACAGCGCAGAGTCGCTGAACAGAGACTGATAGCCAAGTTCCGCACACATGAGGACGGTCTCAACAGGGATCTTGGGTTCATGTCGCACTATCTGTAACCCCCGTGACTTGCCTGGGTTTGCAAATCCTCATTTACTGTACTGTCTGGAGACAATACACATCTCTTTAAACTGTGATCAGTGCTCCTTCCACTCACATTGTCGACCACTTTAGGACTTGAACAGCAGATTAGGTGTAAAGATTCGCATTCTAATCAGCAATCTGTAAACTGTCTGTGCTTATATGCTCTGTCTGAGGCCAGAACTCTCCATTCACCTGACGAAGGAGCTAACCCCGAAAGCTTGTGAGTTTACTATCAAATAAATTGGCTGGACTTAAACCTGGTGTTGTCAGACTTTTTACTGTGTTTACCCCAGTCCAACACCGGCATCTCCATATCATTCCTGAACTTAGGTCAGCCCACTCTCTGAGGTGCATTAGTTAACAGCGACCTCTCCTCCTGTTCTCAACTTCCTGCACCAAGTGTCACACACTCTTGAATATCCAGGTCCTAATCTATATCACCCACTGACCATGTCTCTGTCAGAGCTATCAGACTAGATTTATCTATTAATCTCATCAGAAAGTCCTGTACTATTTTGAACCTTCGGACAAGAACAGATCTTAACCATTTACCAGAATCTCACAAACAGCTCAGTCCTTCTGCTGTGTTTGAGTTAAAAAAAGCAAAGGTGTGCCCCCACTCCCTCCACCCCCCGCCGGCCACCCCTTCCAACCCTCCCCCCGCCTCTCCAATTCCTCCAGCTTAGAAACTCACACACTCTGTTCAACAACATCTGCAATTTTAAACATCTCAGGAACAGGGACCTTCCCAACTATCAACAATGCTAAAAAAAAATCTGCGTCACTGATGCCCTTCAGGGAAGGAAATAAAGAACAAAGAACAGTACAGCACAGGAAACAGGCCCTTCGGCCCCTCCAAGCCTGCGCTGCTCATTGGTCCAACTAGACCATTCGTTTGTATCCCTCCATTCCCAGTCTGCTCGTGTGACTATCCGGATAAGCCTTAAACCATCCCAGTGTGTCCACCTCCACCACCCTGCTTGGCAGTGCACTCCAGGCCCCCACCCCCTCTGTGTAAAATACGTCCCTCTGATATCTGAGTTATATCTCACCCCCCCTCACCTTGAACCTGTGACCCCCTCATGTTTGTCACCTCCGACCCGGGAAAAAGCTTCCCACTGTTCACCCTATCTATACCCTTCATAATTTTATACACCTCTAATAGGTCTCCCCTCATTCTCCATCTTTCCAGGGACAACAACCCCAGTTTACCCAATCTCTCCTCATAGCTAAGACCCTCCATACCAGGCAGCATCCTGATAAACTTTCTCTGTACTCTCTCCAAAGCCTCCACGTCCTTCTGGTAGTGCGGCGACCAGAACTGGACGCAGTATTCCAAATGTGGCCTAACCAGCATTCTATACAGCTGCAACTTTAGGCTCCAGCTTCAATACTCTGTACCCCGTCCTATAAAGGCAAGCATGCCACATGCCTTCTTCACCACCTTCTCCTCCTGTGCTGCCACCTTCAAGGATTTGTGGACTTGCACACCCAGGTCCCTCTGTGTGTCTATAGAACCCTACAGTGCAGAAACAGGCCCTTCGGCCCATCGAGTCTGCACCGAACACAATCCCACCCAGACCCTATCCCCATATCCCTACACATTTACCTGCTAATCCCTCTAACCTACACATCCAGGACACTAAGGGGCAATTTTAGCATAGCCAATGAACCTAACCCGCACATCTTTGGACTGTGGGAGGAAACCGGAGCACCTGGAGAAAATCCACACAGACACGAGGAGAATGATGGCCCTGCCATTTATTGTACAGCTCTCCCCTACATTAGACCTACCAAAATGCATCACTTCACATTTATCTGGATTAAATTCCATCTGCCATTTCTCTGCCCAATTTTCCAGCTTATCTATATCCTGCTGTATTGTCCGACAATGTTCATCGCTATCAGCAAGTCCAGCCATCTTTGTGTCA